>CM022297.1:52487051-53164518 GCA_011799875.1 Thinopyrum elongatum
GAGGTCTGTTCTATTTTTCTATATAAGAATAGGAAGGCTAGGTCCAACTTATATTTCCCTCTAAATATATTATATATATTTATATTATTTTATATGTTATTATATAATTGTTATTATATCATATATTTAACAGCACTTACATATATAAGAAAAAAATATCCCACGTCTTACTAACTTATAAAAGTAAAATTTAACAATAAAATATTATTTTTACTTTAAGGCAACGAAAATCCTGATGATTGTGTACCAAAGCTTGGTAAGATTTAAGGACCAATATAATAATAAAGCACTTATTATTTAAATATATATATATATATATATAAACAAAATGCTCAGCCCCTGTTTATTTTGGTAACATTGTTGTGCCCAACCCAACTTATAATTAGAACCAGCACAGTCAAATGTGTATTTCGAGAAAGTGCAAATGAACTGTAATTTTTTTAGGAAAAAATAAATGGGCCGCATGGACGCTACATTATTTGTTCACCCAGCCCAACAAATTCGTTATTTCGAGAAAGTGCAAATGGGCTGTAGTTTTTTTAAAAAAAATGAGCCACATGGAGCTACATATTTGTTCACCCAGCCCAGCAAATGGACTGTAAATTCTAAAAAAAATGATTGAATATGTGCCACATTTTTTGAGGTTCAAATATGGGCCAATAGGTCGAAGCCAACGCAAGACGTTGTCAACTTAGTCAACAAATGATTCTGACATCGATAGTCATTGGATTTACATCCAATGGTCGGCATCCATCTTCAATCTCTCGTATTCTTCCTCTAGCGCTGCTGGGACCACCTGCTCCCGCCTCGGCTGCTAGCAGCTCTGCTAGCATGCTTCGCTGCGAAGCGCTACCCCACCGCCGGCTAGGCCATCCCTCACCCCACCACACCTCCTGTTATTCTCCGCCGACTGCAGAACCACTCCGCACAAGAACCAATTAACCCTCGTGCACCTCTCTGTCTACAACTCCACTGCCGCATCTTCCCATCTCCGGCTTGTTGCCATCCGGGGCCTGCCGTCGACCGTCTTGGTGTGCTCGGCGCGGCGTGGTCACACATGGCAACAAACGAGAGTCATGGGAAGAGGACTGTACGTGGAGAGGCTGACAGTGGGGACACATCAGGTCCATGGACGCACGCATGTAACCGCCTATTTATTATGCAAAAATAAAATTATTCCTCCCCCTGAAAGCTGGGACCCACCACGTATATCTTCGCATGGAAGGAAGTGCCTCCTTATTCCTGCCCCTGGCACCTGGGGCCCACCAACAACATCTTTGCACGCAAGGAAGTGCCACCTTATTACAGGCAAAAAAAATATGATTTCGCCCCTGACAGCTCAGACCCGCCAGTTATATATTCGCACGCAAGGAAGTGCCTCCTTGTCCTCCTGACAGCTGGGACCCACCGTTCGAAGCATACATAGCGTTATCTGTCTGGTCGCGAACGTGTACTGACATACTAGTCGATCGGTCTCTCTGCAGCGATGACCGTGGGCGAGTAAGGAACGACAGGTGTCGACGTAGAACCGCCGAAGTAGCATGTCACGCAGTCCCGTCTATATCGTGTACACGTACGTATAACCACGCTTCAAGAAAGTAAATACGGCTACGTACATACATACGGGCGGGGTCTCGAACGCGTACAGCGACGGCGTCGTGTTCATCGGCAGCCAACCGGTTGGGTCGGAACGGAGAAAAACACGTCGTGTTCATAGGGAGGCAACCGACTGGGTCGGAATACGTCATGTTCATCGGGAGCCAACCGACTTGGACGGAACAGCCGTAACGAGGTCTGACATACCGCAGAATGGAGGAAACAACCTTCTGTTGAGCGCGCGTACGGTCAAAACGGGGTCCTGTTCATTGGGAAGGGTCTGGTGTACCGCAAAACAGAGGAAACGGACTTCGTTCGAGTGCCTATGGTCGAAACGGGGTCCTGTTGATCGGGAGGGGTATGGTGTACCATAAAACGGAGGAAACGGACTTCTGTTGGAGCGCCTACGGTCGAAACGGGGTCCTATTATCGGGAAGGGTATGACGCAATACGTCTCCAACGTATCTATAATTTATAAGTATTCATGCCATGTTTACAATAATTCTATATGGTTTTGGTATGATTTGAATGGAACTAACCCGGACTGACGCTGTTTTCAGCAGAACTACCGTGGTGTGTGTTTTGTGCAGAAATGAAAGTTCTCCAAATGCAACGAAACTTTTGTCGATTTTTTTGGAATAAAGAGGCACTAAAAGTTTCATGGGAGGACCAGAAGGTGAAGGAGGTGAGCACAACCCACCAGAAGCGCCAAGGGCCTTGCCCATGTGCAGGTGGGTTGTGGTCACCTCGAGGCCTATCTTCACGTGAAACCAAAGCCAAAAAATTCTATTAATACAGAAACCCCCAGAAATAACCCTAAATCAGAAGGTCCACCGCCGTATGCCCCCTGTAGCCACGAAAAACCAATCTAGACCCTATTTCGGCCACCTGTTGGAGGGGGAAATCATCACGGTGGCCATTTTCATCATCCGGCGGCCACCATGATGAGGAGGGAGTAGTCTACCCTCGGGGCTGAGGTTTTGTACTAGTAGTTAGTGTTTAATCTCTCTCTCTCTCTCGTGTTCTTTAGTTGGCATGATCTTGATGTATCGTGAGCTTTGTTAACATAGTTGGATCACGGTGTTTTCCCTCTCCTCTTATTGTGATGAATTGAGTTTCCCTTTGAGATTTCGTTTTTATCGGATTGAATACTTTTATGGATTTGAGAACACTTGATGATGTCTTGCTATGAATACCCGTGGTGACAATCGGGTATCATATTATTCACTTGATATGTGTTTTGGCACTCAACTCTAGATTCCCGCGGTATGTTATGTCATGCACACCACATCACAAAATCTTGAACAAAACTGGAATAATCGTGGCAGCAACAAAGAGAAGCTATCTGTATGTGATCGTGCAGCAGCCATCAGCCGTAGTGTTTTCAGCATGATGTTGGCGTCTGGGCTGTAGCCGTGGGCCGTCGCTGCGGAGAAGCTATCTGTATGTGATTTGCCGATAATTTCTTTTTGATCTGAACTCCTCCTGATCGATTTCCTCTGCTTCCGCTCCAAGAGCAGACCATGGCTGTCTCCTCCGTCCCCGGCGAAACTCAGCCCAGTCGTCCCCTGCATCAACTTGGCCCCGTCCAGGTCCCTTCGTTGGCATTACATGAACTATTATCAGGAGCGGATCACGAGGATAGTTTCCGATTTTAGCTCATCGCCACCAGGTGGAGCCATGGAGGCAAAAATTAGAGACCACACCAGATCGCCTCCAGATGTCTTACTTTTTACGTAATTTGAGAGAGAAAGAGGCATGACCGTAGGAGAAGAGTCGCATATAAATCGAACTTGAACCCGCCAGAACAAAGAGATTCCCTGCAGGAGGAAGAGACGTGAAGTAGTTAGATAGATCGATATAGGACTTTTTTTGAAGGACATTGCGATGGTTGTTCGATCGTATCCCTTTTGGTTTTTTCTTTTGGCTTCTACTTGACCAATTGACGTGAAAGCATTCTGGCCATCCAATGAATTTTTTTGTTTATTTTTTCTTTTTTGACTTGTATCTACAACCGTGGAAGAGGACTACATGGGATAATAGACCGCTGTTTGTTTTTTTCTTTTTGACTTCTATCTACAATCATGAAGAGGACTACATGGGTTAATCTAGACCGTAGTAACTCGGTCCCACCAGATGAGCGGTTCTAATTATTTGATTAACGTGGTAATTTCTTAAGAGTCTCTAATTAATAGAAGTATAGATAAGATTCAAAGAATTCATACTAGCAATATTGCAATCATGCTCATCATTTATGTCAACCATTTTATTAAATTCTTCTTCTATCAATTCAACATAATTTTTATTTCCATCATTTTCAAGGAAGACATGATAAAGACGAATACTATGAGGCCACCTCAATTCCATTTTTTTTAGTTTTCTTTTACGAACCAAACTAGTGATAAAACAAGAAAAAAAAGATTCAATTGCAAGATCTAAAGATATACCTTCAAGCACTCACCTCCCCGGCAATGGCGCCAGAAAAGAGCTTGATGTCTACTACACAACTTATTCTTGTAGACTCGTGTTGGGCCTCCAAGCGCAGAGTTTGTAGGACAGTAGCAATTTTCCCTCAAGTGGATGACCTAAGCTTTATCAATTCGTGGGAGACGTAGGATGAAGATGGTCTCACTCAAACAACCCTGCAACCAAATAACAAAAAGTCTCTTGTGTACCCCACACACCAAATACAATGATAATTTGTATAGGTGCACTAGTTCGGCGAAGAGATGGTGATACAAGCGTAGTAATGATAGTAGATATTGATTTTTGTAATAGGAATAATAAAAAACAGCAGGGTAGCAATTGATAAAACGGAGCACAAACGGTATTGCAATGCTTGAAAATGAGGCCTAGCGTCCGTACTTTCACTAGTGCAATCTCTCAACAATGCTAATATAATTGGATTATATAACCATTCCTCAACGTGCAACAAAGAATCACTCCAAAGTTCTTATCTAGCGGAGAACATAAGAAGAAATTGTTTGTAGGATACGAAACCACCTTAAAGTTATTCTTTCCGATCGATCTATTCAAGAGTTCGTACTAAAATAACACCAAGTTATCTTTTCCGATCGATCTATCCAAGAGTTCGTACTAAAATAACACCATATGATACGCATCAACCAACTATAATGTCACCTAGATACTCCAATGTCATCACAAGTATCCATGAGTTAATTATATGATACACATCAAACAATTTCAGATTCATAATACTCAATCCAACACAAAGAACCTCAAAGAGTGCCCCATAATTTCTACCGGAGAAACAAGAACGAAAACGTGCATCAACCCCTATGCAAAGATTACCCCAATGTCTCCTCAGGAATCTGAGAGTTGAGTGCCAAAACACATATCAAGTGAATCAATATGATACCCGATTGTCACCACGGGTATTCATAGCAAGACATACATCAAGTGTTCTCAAATCCATAAAAGTATTCAATCCGATAAAAACGAAATCTCAAAGGGAAAACTCAATTCATCACAATAAGATGGAGAGGGAAAAACACCGTATGATCCAACTATGTTAACAAAGCTCACGATACATCAAGATCATGCCAACTAAAGAACACGAGAGAGAGAGAGAGATTAAACACATAACTACTAGTACAAAACCTCAGCCCCGAGGGTAGACTACTCCCTCCTCATCATGGTGGCCGCCGGGATGATGAAGATGGCCACCGGTGATGATTTCCCCCTCCAACAGGGTGCCGAAATAGGGTCTAGATTGGTTTTTCGTGGCTACAGAGGCATACGGCGGTGGAACTTCTGATTTAGGGTTATTTCTGGGGGTTTCTGTATTAATAGAATTTTTTGGCTTTGGTTTCACGTGAAGATAGGCCTCGAGGTGACCACAACCCACCTGCACATGGGCAAGGCCCTTGGCGCGTCCTGGTGGGTTGTGCTCACCTCCTTCACCTTCTGGTCCTCCCATGAAACTTTTAGTGCCTCTTTTATTCCAAAAAAATCGACAAAAAGTTTCGTTGCATTTGGAGAACTTTCATTTCTGCACAAAAAACAACACCACGGTAGTTCTGCTGAAAACAGCGTCAGTCCGGGTTAGTTCCATTCAAATCATACCAAAACCATATAGAATTATTGTAAACATGGCATGAATACTTTATAAATTATAGATACGTTGGAGACGTATTGCGTCATACCCTTCCCGATGAATAGGACCCCGTTTCGACCGTAGGCGCTCCAACAGAAGTCCGTTTCCTCCGTTTTATGGTACACCATACCCCTCCCGATCAACAGGACCCCGTTTCGACCATAGGCACTCGAACAGAAGTCCGTTTCCTCTGTTTTGCGGTACACCAGACCCTTCCCAATGAACAGGACCCCGTTTTGACCGTACGCGGTCGAACAGAAGGTTGTTTCCTCCATTCTGCGGTATGTCAGACCTCGTTACGGCTGTTCCGTCCAAGTCGGTTGGCTCCCGATGAACATGACGTATTCCGACCCAGTCGGTTGCCTCCCTATGAACACGACGTTGTTTTCTCCGTTCCGACCCAACCGGTTGGCTGCCGATGAACACGACGCCGTCGCTGTACGCGTTCGAGACCCCGCCCGTATGTATGTACGTAGCCGTATTTACTTTCTTGAAGCATGGTTATACGTACGTGTACACGATATAGACGGGACTGCGTGACATGCTACTTCGGCGGTTCTACTGCGACACCTGTCGTTCCTTACTCGGCCACGGTTCATCGCTGCAGAGAGACCGATCGACTAGTATGTCAGTACACGTTCGCGACCAGACAGATAACGCTATGTATGCTTCGAACGGGTGGGTCCCAGCTGTCAGGGAGGACAAGGAGGCACTTCCTTGCGTGCGAATATATAACTGGCGGGTCTGAGCTGTCAGGGGCGAAATCATATTTTTTTTGCCTGTAATAAGGTGGCACTTCCTTGCGTGCAAAGATGTTGTTGGTGGGTCCCAGGTGCCAGGGGCAGGAATAAGGAGGCACTTCCTTCCATGCGAAGATATACGTGGTGGGTCCCAGCTTTCAGGGGGAGGAATAATTTTATTTTTGCATAATAAATAGGCGGTTACATGCGTGCGTCCATGGACCTGATGTGTCCCCACTGTCAGCCTCTCCACGTACAGTCCTCTTCCCATGACTCTCGTTTGTTGACCATGTTGACCACGCCGCGCCGAGCACACCAAGACGGTGGACGACGGCGAGGCCCCGGATGGCAACAAGCCGGAGATGGGAAGATGCGGCAGTGGAGTTGTAGACAGAGAGGTGCACGAGGGTTAATTGGTTCTTGTGCGGAGTGGTTCTGCAGTCGGCGGAGAATAACAGGAGGTGTGGTGGGGTGGAGGGATGGCCTAGCCGGCGGTGGGGTAGCGCTTCGCAGCGAAGCATGCTAAGCAGAGCTGCTAGCAGCCAGAGGCGGGAGCAGGTGGTCCCAGCAGCGCTAGAGGAAGAATACGAGAGATTGAAGATGGATGCCGACCATTGGATGTAAATCCAATGACTATCGATGTCAGAATCATTTGTTGACTAAGTTGACAACGTCTTGCGTTGGCTTCGACCTATTGGCCCATATTTGAACCTCAAAAAATGTGGCACATATTCAATCTATTTTTTTAGAATTTACAGTCCATTTGCTGGGCTGGGTGAACAAATAATGTAGCTCCATGTGGCTCATTTTTTAAAAAAAAAACTACAGCCCATTTGCACTTTCTCGAAATACACGAATTTGTTGGGCTGGGTGAACAAATAATGTAGCGTCCATGCGGCCCATTTATTTTTTCCTAAAAAAATTACAGTTCATTTGCACTTTCTCGAAATACACGATTTGACTGTGCTGGTTCTAATTATAATGTTGGGTTGGGCATAACAATGTTACCAAAAAATAAACAGGGGCTGAGCATTTTGTTATATATATATATATATATATTTAAATAATAAGTGCTTTATTATTATATTGGTCCTTAAATCTTACCAAGCTTTGGTACACAATCATCAGGATTTTCGTTGCCTTAAAGTAAAAATAATAATTTTATTGTTAAAATTTTACTTTTATAAGTTAGTAAGACGTGGGATATTTTTTTCTTATATATGTAAGTGTCTGTTAAATATATGATGATAATAACAATAATATATAATAACATATAAAATAATATAAATATATATAATATAGTTAGAAGGGAAATATAAGTTGGACCTAGCCTTCCTATTCTTATATAGAAAAATAGAACAGACCTCTGCGTTTTCTTCAAAAAAAATACATAAGTTGTGCTGCGGATGTTTAAGGAAAAATAAAACTAAGGGTGGGAGGCCCATAGGCTGGTCAATACATGACGACCCTCAAAAAAATACAAAGTGACATGTCGTGGGCTGCACATGTTAAAAAAAAAAAGCCTAGACTGGGCAGCCCACAACCCAGCTGATACTTGCAGGCCTACCGATAATAAATGAACCTGCCAGCTCCCCGATGACTGGCTTCGTTTTAAATTTCTCTCCTTTAGTAACTACGTTGACAAACCCGTGGGCCCCAATGTCAGTATAGCATTAGGAGGAAGTATTTTTTTAATGAGACACTTGCTTGCGTACGGCCATGGACCTGGTGGGTCCCGACTGTCCGCCGCTCCACGTACAGTCCTCTCCAAATTCCTCTCGTTTGTTGACCATATTCACAATGGCAGACAACGGCGCCGCGGCGAGCGCATAAAGGCGGAGGATGACGTCCAGGCCCCGGACGAGAACTCACCGGAGCCGGGGAAGACATGCTACAGTAGTGGTAGAAACTGTGCCTAGTTTCTGGCGAAAGTACTGAAGTAGCCCAGTGGCCAAGTTCCACTCCCCAACCGCTGCTCCGCTCGGGTTCGATTCCACCTGATGTAGGGAAAATATCCCCAAATTTTTGCCTCTGCCATTACTGACATGTGGGTCCCCATTGTCATCTACGTACACCACCTCCAACAATTGCCAAAATTTCGTCCCTCGTTTTCTCTGTTTTTCGCGCTTAGTTTTCTTTTACGAACCAAACTAGTGATAAAACAAGAAAAAAAAGATTCAATTGCAAGATCTAAAGATATACCTTCAAGCACTCACCTCCCCGGCAATGGCGCCAGAAAAGAGCTTGATGTCTACTACACAACTTATTCTTGTAGACTCGTGTTGGGCCTCCAAGCGCAGAGTTTGTAGGACAGTAGCAATTTTCCCTCAAGTGGATGACCTAAGCTTTATCAATTCGTGGGAGACGTAGGATGAAGATGGTCTCACTCAAACAACCCTGCAACCAAATAACAAAAAGTCTCTTGTGTACCCCACACACCAAATACAATGATAATTTGTATAGGTGCACTAGTTCGGCGAAGAGATGGTGATACAAGCGTAGTAATGATAGTAGATATTGATTTTTGTAATAGGAATAATAAAAAACAGCAGGGTAGCAATTGATAAAACGGAGCACAAACGGTATTGCAATGCTTGAAAATGAGGCCTAGCGTCCGTACTTTCACTAGTGCAATCTCTCAACAATGCTAATATAATTGGATTATATAACCATTCCTCAACGTGCAACAAAGAATCACTCCAAAGTTCTTATCTAGCGGAGAACATAAGAAGAAATTGTTTGTAGGATACGAAACCACCTTAAAGTTATTCTTTCCGATCGATCTATTCAAGAGTTCGTACTAAAATAACACCAAGTTATCTTTTCCGATCGATCTATCCAAGAGTTCGTACTAAAATAACACCATATGATACGCATCAACCAACTATAATGTCACCTAGATACTCCAATGTCATCACAAGTATCCATGAGTTAATTATATGATACACATCAAACAATTTCAGATTCATAATACTCAATCCAACACAAAGAACCTCAAAGAGTGCCCCATAATTTCTACCGGAGAAACAAGAACGAAAACGTGCATCAACCCCTATGCAAAGATTACCCCAATGTCTCCTCAGGAATCTGAGAGTTGAGTGCCAAAACACATATCAAGTGAATCAATATGATACCCGATTGTCACCACGGGTATTCATAGCAAGACATACATCAAGTGTTCTCAAATCCATAAAAGTATTCAATCCGATAAAAACGAAATCTCAAAGGGAAAACTCAATTCATCACAATAAGATGGAGAGGGAAAAACACCGTATGATCCAACTATGTTAACAAAGCTCACGATACATCAAGATCATGCCAACTAAAGAACACGAGAGAGAGAGAGAGATTAAACACATAACTACTAGTACAAAACCTCAGCCCCGAGGGTAGACTACTCCCTCCTCATCATGGTGGCCGCCGGGATGATGAAGATGGCCACCGGTGATGATTTCCCCCTCCAACAGGGTGCCGAAATAGGGTCTAGATTGGTTTTTCGTGGCTACAGAGGCATACGGCGGTGGAACTTCTGATTTAGGGTTATTTCTGGGGGTTTCTGTATTAATAGAATTTTTTGGCTTTGGTTTCACGTGAAGATAGGCCTCGAGGTGACCACAACCCACCTGCACATGGGCAAGGCCCTTGGCGCGTCCTGGTGGGTTGTGCTCACCTCCTTCACCTTCTGGTCCTCCCATGAAACTTTTAGTGCCTCTTTTATTCCAAAAAAATCGACAAAAAGTTTCGTTGCATTTGGAGAACTTTCATTTCTGCACAAAAAACAACACCACGGTAGTTCTGCTGAAAACAGCGTCAGTCCGGGTTAGTTCCATTCAAATCATACCAAAACCATATAGAATTATTGTAAACATGGCATGAATACTTTATAAATTATAGATACGTTGGAGACGTATTGCGTCATACCCTTCCCGATGAATAGGACCCCGTTTCGACCGTAGGCGCTCCAACAGAAGTCCGTTTCCTCCGTTTTATGGTACACCATACCCCTCCCGATCAACAGGACCCCGTTTCGACCATAGGCACTCGAACAGAAGTCCGTTTCCTCTGTTTTGCGGTACACCAGACCCTTCCCAATGAACAGGACCCCGTTTTGACCGTACGCGGTCGAACAGAAGGTTGTTTCCTCCATTCTGCGGTATGTCAGACCTCGTTACGGCTGTTCCGTCCAAGTCGGTTGGCTCCCGATGAACATGACGTATTCCGACCCAGTCGGTTGCCTCCCTATGAACACGACGTTGTTTTCTCCGTTCCGACCCAACCGGTTGGCTGCCGATGAACACGACGCCGTCGCTGTACGCGTTCGAGACCCCGCCCGTATGTATGTACGTAGCCGTATTTACTTTCTTGAAGCGTGGTTATACGTACGTGTACACGATATAGACGGGACTGCGTGACATGCTACTTCGGCGGTTCTACTGCGACACCTGTCGTTCCTTACTCGGCCACGGTTCATCGCTGCAGAGAGACCGATCGACTAGTATGTCAGTACACGTTCGCGACCAGACAGATAACGCTATGTATGCTTCGAACGGGTGGGTCCCAGCTGTCAGGGAGGACAAGGAGGCACTTCCTTGCGTGCGAATATATAACTGGCGGGTCTGAGCTGTCAGGGGCGAAATCATATTTTTTTTGCCTGTAATAAGGTGGCACTTCCTTGCGTGCAAAGATGTTGTTGGTGGGTCCCAGGTGCCAGGGGCAGGAATAAGGAGGCACTTCCTTCCATGCGAAGATATACGTGGTGGGTCCCAGCTTTCAGGGGGAGGAATAATTTTATTTTTGCATAATAAATAGGCGGTTACATGCGTGCGTCCATGGACCTGATGTGTCCCCACTGTCAGCCTCTCCACGTACAGTCCTCTTCCCATGACTCTCGTTTGTTGACCATGTTGACCACGCCGCGCCGAGCACACCAAGACGGTGGACGACGGCGAGGCCCCGGATGGCAACAAGCCGGAGATGGGAAGATGCGGCAGTGGAGTTGTAGACAGAGAGGTGCACGAGGGTTAATTGGTTCTTGTGCGGAGTGGTTCTGCAGTCGGCGGAGAATAACAGGAGGTGTGGTGGGGTGGAGGGATGGCCTAGCCGGCGGTGGGGTAGCGCTTCGCAGCGAAGCATGCTAAGCAGAGCTGCTAGCAGCCAGAGGCGGGAGCAGGTGGTCCCAGCAGCGCTAGAGGAAGAATACGAGAGATTGAAGATGGATGCCGACCATTGGATGTAAATCCAATGACTATCGATGTCAGAATCATTTGTTGACTAAGTTGACAACGTCTTGCGTTGGCTTCGACCTATTGGCCCATATTTGAACCTCAAAAAATGTGGCACATATTCAATCTATTTTTTTAGAATTTACAGTCCATTTGCTGGGCTGGGTGAACAAATAATGTAGCTCCATGTGGCTCATTTTTTTTAAAAAAAACTACAGCCCATTTGCACTTTCTCGAAATACACGAATTTGTTGGGCTGGGTGAACAAATAATGTAGCGTCCATGCGGCCCATTTATTTTTTCCTAAAAAAATTACAGTTCATTTGCACTTTCTCGAAATACACGATTTGACTGTGCTGGTTCTAATTATAATGTTGGGTTGGGCACAACAATGTTACCAAAAAATAAACAGGGGCTGAGCATTTTGTTATATATATATATATATTTAAATAATAAGTGCTTTATTATTATATTGGTCCTTAAATCTTACCAAGCTTTGGTACACAATCATCAGGATTTTCGTTGCCTTAAAGTAAAAATAATAATTTTATTGTTAAAATTTTACTTTTATAAGTTAGTAAGACGTGGGATATTTTTTTCTTATATATGTAAGTGTCTGTTAAATATATGATGATAATAACAATAATATATAATAACATATAAAATAATATAAATATATATAATATAGTTAGAAGGGAAATATAAGTTGGACCTAGCCTTCCTATTCTTATATAGAAAAATAGAACAGACCTCTGCGTTTTCTTCAAAAAAAATACATAAGTTGTGCTGCGGATGTTTAAGGAAAAATAAAACTAAGGGTGGGAGGCCCATAGGCTGGTCAATACATGACGACCCTCAAAAAAATACAAAGTGACATGTCGTGGGCTGCACATGTTAAAAAAGAAAGCCTAGACTGGGCAGCCCACAACCCAGCTGATACTTGCAGGCCTACCGATAATAAATGAACCTGCCAGCTCCCCGATGACTGGCTTCGTTTTAAATTTCTCTCCTTTAGTAACTACGTTGACAAACCCGTGGGCCCCAATGTCAGTATAGCATTAGGAGGAAGTATTTTTTTAATGAGACACTTGCTTGCGTACGGCCATGGACCTGGTGGGTCCCGACTGTCCGCCGCTCCACGTACAGTCCTCTCCAAATTCCTCTCGTTTGTTGACCATATTCACAATGGCAGACAACGGCGCCGCGGCGAGCGCATAAAGGCGGAGGATGACGTCCAGGCCCCGGACGAGAACTCACCGGAGCCGGGGAAGACATGCTACAGTAGTGGTAGAAACTGTGCCTAGTTTCTGGCGAAAGTACTGAAGTAGCCCAGTGGCCAAGTTCCACTCCCCAACCGCTGCTCCGCTCGGGTTCGATTCCACCTGATGTAGGGAAAATATCCCCAAATTTTTGCCTCTGCCATTACTGACATGTGGGTCCCCATTGTCATCTACGTACACCACCTCCAACAATTGCCAAAATTTCGTCCCTCGTTTTCTCTGTTTTTCGCGCACTCAACATTGTGTGGGCATTTTGAAAATAGCATATCTTTTTGATCGTGCATCATATGAAGATGTGCTATGCATGAATGTTGATCAGCATGATGTTAACTGGCTGGTAGTTCCATTTTTGACCATGAATAAAATTTCCAACATGATGTTATCCCTGTTTGAAAAGGCCGTGTTAATATAAATGCTCTGCCTCTGAAACTTGCAGTTTCTTATCTGAAACTGAAACTTGCAGTTTCTTCTCTGAGAATCACATTGTCTGCACTTTTATATGAAACTACATTTTTAAAGTGCTAAAATAGATCTCTAGAATTCATAAAATACTTCATATCCTCAATACTGCAAATCTGAAATTCAAAAGACTTTCATATGTGAAAGTACTCTCAAAATACACAACACAAAACACAATTCACAACCTGCAAATACTAACAACCCTAAGCTCCACCTCAGACTATTGGGGGGGGGGCAGTCCCCTCCTATTCCTCAGCGGCAGACAGCTGCCCCGTTAGACGAGGTGAACGGCGAGGGAGAGGATGGCGGGGAATCGTCGTCACGCCAACTGCTTTTCTCCTCTTGCAGTTGGGTACGGTCGATGAAGACTCCACCGGCTCGCTTTGCCATGACACCCTCACAAACGGCACCGTATAGATGCTCGATCCTTTAATCTCTGGTGGATGCTCCATCTTGGATCGATACTCCCACCACGCTGCCTCATGCTACTTCTTGAGCTTGCGTTGATTTTTCCCTTGAAGAGGAAAGGGTGATGCAGCAAAGCAAAGATAAGTATTTCCCTTAGTTAAGAACCAAGGTATCAATCCAGTAAGAGGCACAAGCAAGTCTCCAATCTATGCACGTGTACAAACTAACAAACACTTGCACTCAACGCGAAAAAGGGGTTGTCAATCCCTTCATGGTCTCGAACAAGAGTGAGATCTAATAGAGATAGGTATAAAAGATAAATAAAAAGGCAAACTAAAATAAATATAAATAAATTGCAGCAAGGCATTTTTGGGGTTTTTGGTTTATGGACCTGAAAATATATGATGGAAAATAGACCCGGGGGCCATAGGATTCCCTAGAGGCTTCTCTCTTGAAGATAGCATACGGTGGGTGAACAAATTACTGTTGAGCGATTGATAGAAAAGCGCAAAGTTATGACGATATCTAAGGCAATGATCATGAATATAGGCATCGCGTCCGTGACAAGTAGACCGAAACGATTCTGCATCTACTACTATTACTCCACACATCGACCGCTATCCAGCATGCATCTAGAGTATTAAGTTCATAAGAACGGAGTAACGCCTTAAGCAAGCTGACATGATGTAGAGGGATAAACTCAAGCAATATGATATAAACCCCATGTTTTTATCCTTGATGGCAACAATACAATACGTGCCTCACTACCCCTTCTGTCACTGGGTGAGGACACCGCAAGATTGAACCCAAAACTAAGCACCTCTCCCATTGCAAGAAAAACCAACTAGTTGAACAAACCAAACCGATTGTTCGAAGAGAAATACAAATATATCTTAATCATGCATAAAAGAGTTCCGAGAAGACTCAAATAATATTCATAGATAATCTGATCATAAATCCACAATTCACCGGATCTCAACAAACACACCGCAAAAAAAGGTATTACATCGAATAAATCTCCAATAACATCGAGGAGAACATTGTAAGATCAAAGAGAGAGAAGAAGTCATCTAGCTACTAGCTATGGACCCGCAAGTCTGTGGTAAACTACTCACACATCATCGAAAGGGTAGCAAGGTTGATGTAGAGGCCCTCCGTGATCGAATCCCCCTCCGGCAGATCACCGAAAAAGGCCCCAAGATGGGATCTCACGGGAACAGAGGCTTGCGGTGACGGAAAAGTATTTTGGTGGACGCCTCTGGTGGTTTGGGAATATTTGGGAATTTATAGTGCAAAGATTAGGGGTAGGAGACCTCCGAGGGGCCCACAAGCCCTCAGGACCCCCCCTAGGGCGTGCCTGGCAGGCTTGTGGCCTCCTCGGGAACCTTCTGGCCCCCTCTCCAAGTCCTCTAGATGTCTTCTGGTCCAAGAAAAATCATCGCAAAAGTTTTATTCCGTTTGGACTCCGTTTGGTATTCCTTTTCTGTAAAACTCAAAAACAAGGAAAAAATAGAAACTGGCACTAGGCTCTAGGTTAATAGGTTAGTCCCAAAAACAATATAAAATAGCATATTAATGCATATAAAACATCCAAAACAGATAATATAATAGCATGGAACAATAAAAAAATTATAGATACGTTGGAGATGTATCAAGCATCCCCAAGCTTAATTCCTGCTCATCCTCGAGTAGGTAAATGATAAAAACAGAATTTTTGATGTGGAATGCTACCTAACATATTTATCAATGTAATCTTCTTTATTGTGGCATGAATATTCAGATCCATAAGATGCAAAACAAAAGTTTAATATTGACATAAAAACAATAATACTTCAAGCATACTAATAAAGCAATCATGTCTTCTCAAAATAACATGGCCAAAGAAAGTTATCCCTACAAAATCATATAGTCTGGCTATGCTCCATCTTCATCACACAAAGTATTTCATCATGCACAACCCCGATGACAAGCCAAGCAATTGTTTCATACTTTTGATGTTCTCAAACTTTTTCAACTTTCACGCAATACATGAGGGTGAGCCATGGATATAGCACTATAAGTGGAATAGAATATGGAGGTTGTGGAGAAGACAAAAAGAAGGAGAAAGTCTCACATCAACTAGGAAAATTAATGGGCTATGGAGATGCCCATCAATTGATATCGATGCAAGCGAGTAGGGATTGCCATACGGATGCACTAGAGTTATAAGTGTATGAAAGCTCAAAAAGAAACTAAGTGGGTGTGCATCCAACCTGCTTGCTCACGAAGACCTAGGGCAATTTGAGGAAGCCCATCATTGGAATATACAAGCCAAGTTCTATAATGAAAAATTCCCACTAGTATATGAAAGTGACAAAATAGGAGACTCTCTATCATGAAGATCATGGTGCTACTTTGAAGCACAAGTGTGGAAAAAGGATAGTAACATTGTCCCTTCTCACTTTTCTCTCATTTTTTTATTTGGGCTTCTTTGGCCTCTTTTATTTTATTTGGGCTTCTTTGGCGTCTTTTATTTTTGATAAAGTCCGGAGACTAATCCCAACTTGTGAGGGAATCATAGCTTCCATCATCCTTTCCTCACATGGGACAATGCTCTAATAATGATGATCATCACACTTTTATTTACTTACAACTCAAAAATTACAACTCGATACTAGAACAAGATATGACTCTATATGAATGCCTGTGGCGGTGTACCGGAATGTGCTATGATCAAGAGTGACATGTATAAAAAAAATATGAACGGTGGCCTTGCCACAAGTACTATGCCAACTACATGATCATGCAAAGCAATATGACAATGATGGTGCGTGTCATAATAAAACAGAACGGTGGAAGTTGCATGGCAATATATCTCGGAATGGCTATGGAAATGCCATAATAGGTAGGTATGGTGGCTGTTTTGAGGAAAGGTATATGGTGGGTTTAATGCACCAGCGAAAGTTGCGCGGTACTAGAGAGGCTAGCAATGGTGGAAGGGTGAGAGTGCGTATAATCCATGGACTCGACATTAGTCATAAAGAACTCACATACTTATTGGAAAAATTTATTAGCTATCGAAACAAAGTACTACACGCATGCTCCTAGGGAAATAGATTGGTAGGAAAAGACCATCGCTCGTCCCTGATCGCCACTCATAAGGAAGACAATCAAAAAATAAATCATGCTCCGACTTCATCACATAACGGTTCACCATACGTGCATGCTACGGGAATCACAAACTTTAAAACAAGTATTTATACCAATCCACAATTACTCACTAGCATGACTCTAATATCACCATCTTTATATCTCAAAACAAATGCAAGGAATCAAACTTCTCATCTATTCAATGCTCTTTATATGAAAGTTTTTATTATATCCCTCTTGGATGCCCATCATATTAGGACTAAATTCATAACCTAAGCAAATTACCATGTTGTTTAAGACTCTCAAAATAATATAAGTGAAGCATGAGAGTTCAACAATTTCTATAAAATAAAGCCACCGCCGTGCTCTAAAAATATATAAGTGAAGCACTAGAGCAAACTGCCTAGCTCAAAAGATATAAGTGAAGCACATAGAGTATTCTAATAAATTCATGATTAATGCGTGTCCCTCTAAAAAGGTGTGTACAGCAAGGATGATTTTGGAAAACTAAAAAGCAAAGACTCATATCATGCAAGACGCTCCAAGCAAAGCACATATCATGTGGTGAATAAAAATATAGCCTCAAGTAAATTTACCGATGGATTGAAGACAAAAGAGGGGATGCCGTCCGGGGAATCCCCAAGCTTAGATGCTTGGTTGTCCTTGAATATTACCTTGCCTTGGGCATCCCCAAGCTTATGCTCTTGCCACTCCTTATTCCATTGTCCATCAAATCTTTACCCAAAACTTGATAACTTCACAACACATAACTCAAAAAAAAAAACTCATAAGATCCATTAGTATAATAAAATAAATCACCACTTTAGGTACTGTTGTGAACTCATTCTTAATTTATACTGGTGTTATATATACTGTATTCCAACTTCTCCATGGTTCATACCCCCCGATACTACTAATAGATTCATCAAAATAAGCAAATAACTCATAGAAAACAGAATCTGTCAAAAAAAGAACAGTCTGCAGTAATCTGGAAATTTTGTATATTTATGTAATAAAAAAATTCTGAAAAATTAAGACAACTTAGGAAATTTGTATATCAATCTTGTGTAAAAAATTCAGATCAAAATCACATTTCTGTGATTTTCTAAATTTCTGGCAATGAACGCAAAATTTTCTGTTTTTCAGCAAGATCAAATCAACTATCACCGTAGACCATCCCAAAGGTCTTACTTGGCTCAAACACTAACTAAAACACCAAAACACAATTACTAAAGAGGTAATAATGTGTATTTATTGAAAAACAGAACCAAAACAAAAAATATAAAAATAAAATTGGGTTGCCTCCCAACAAGCGCTATTGCTTAACGCCCCTAGCTAGGCATAAAACATAGATATAGGTATTGTCATCTTTGGTATTTAATTCTTTCCTAGTAAAATCTTCCAAAACTTTTCTTAACAAATCTCTTTTTTATTTTCTTTCCTTCCTAATAGTGAACTCAATTCATGGAAAGGACTTGATTAGTGATTTTAACATTCATAATTCCATACTCAGGGTCATCACCATAAATATCTTCATATAAAATACGTATCTCATCTTTAATAGGTTCCCTAGATATTATCTCCATCCATTCATCATTAAATCCTACATAGATTCCCTTAGTTACCCAATCAAATTTTTCATAAGTATCAAGATAAAGGGCTTGACCAATTTCTGCGTAGGGAACTCTTCTCCTAAGATTCTTACTGTAAGAATGATAATCTCTAGATTCTAGACTACGTAAGGTTTCTTTATCATGGAGAATTTCTTCAACTAGAGGATGCTCAATATTTTTATTCTCAATATTTTTATTATAGAAAACAAAAATTTCCCTAACTTCTTTTATTATGAAGTCAAATTCTCGCATAAGGATGATAGTTGCAATCTTTTTGGCCTTAGGATGAAGTATATTGGGAAGTTCATAAAATATCTTTTGTAAAGTGGGATGAATATGCACAAATTTTCTCTCTAGTTTAACGACAAGAATGGTAATAGCGTCCGCATAGTAATTTGTATCAATAAGAATAGATCCCTTATCAATTGGCATGACTCCCGTACAATCAAAGAACTCTTGAATAACACTCTTCCCAATAATATTACTGTCTCCCACATGAAAAGTTTTTGCCTTAAGATTAGAGGGTGTTTCGGTTTCACGATCTAAATAACAAGATCCAAATTTTTCCTCAAGATTATTAGCAAGATCCTCAGAATTTTCAACGATAACCTTGATGTCTACTACGCAACTTTATTCTTGTAGACTCGTGTTGGGCCTCCGAGCGCAGAGTTTTGTAGGACAGTAGCAATTTTCCCTCAAGTGGATGACCTAAGGTTTATCAATCCGTGGGAGGCGTAGGATGAAGGTGGTCTCTCTCAAACAACCCTGCAACCAAATACAAGAAATCTCTTGTGTCCCCAACACACCCAATACAATAGCAAATTGTATAGGTGCACTAGTTCGGCGAAGAGATGGTGATAAAAGTGTAGTAATGATAGTAGATATTGATTTTTGTAATAGGAATAATAAAAAAACAGCAAGGTAACGAGTAGCAAAAGTGAGCACAAACGGTATTGCAATGCTTGAAAATGAGGCCTAGGGTCCGTACTTTCGCTAGTGCAATCTCTCAACAATGCTAATATAAGTGGATCATATAACTATCCCTCAAATTGCGATGAAGAATCACTCCAAAGTTCCTATCTAGCGGAGAACATAAGAAGAAATTATTCGGAGGATACGAAACCAACTCGAAGCTATTCTTTCCGATCGATCTATCCAAGAGTTCGTACTAAAATAACACCAAATAACTTCAGATTCATAATACTCAATCCAACACAAAGAACCTCAAAGAGTGCCCCAAGATTTCTATCGGAGAAACAAAGACAAGAACGTGCATCAACCCCTATGCGTAGATTACCCCAATGTCACCTCGGGAATCCGCGAGTTGAGTGCCAAAACATATATCAAGTGAATCAAAATAATACCCCATTGTCACCACGGGTATTCATATGCAAGACATATATCAAGTGCTCTCAAATCCATAAAAGTATTCAATCCGATAAAATGAAATCTCAAAGGGAAAACTCAATTCATCACAAGATAGAGAGGGGAAAACACCATATGATCCGACTATATTAACAAAGCCCACGATACATCAAGATCGTGACATCTCAAGAACACGAGAGAGAGAGATTAAACACATAGCTACTGGTACAAACCCTCAGCACCGAGGGTGGACTACTCCCTCCTCATCATGGTGGCCGCCGGGATGATGAAGATGGCCACTGGTGATGATTTCCCCCTCCGGCGGAGTGCCGAAATGGGGTCTAGATTGGTTTCTTGTGGCTACAGAGGCTTGTGGTGGCGGAACGTCTGATCTAGGGTTACCCCCGAGGGTTTTGGAATATTTGGTGATTTATAGGGTAAAGAAGGGGTACGGGAGGCCACCGAGGTGGGCACAACCCACCTGGGCGTGCTTGGGCCCCCAGGCGCGCCCTGGTGGGTTGTGCCCCCCTCTGGGCACCCCCCAGGTACTGCTCTGGCCCATTGGATGTCTTCTGGTCCATAAAAAATCCACGAAAAGTTTCGCGGTGTTTGGACTCCGTTTGATATTGATTTCCTGCGATGTAAAAAACAAGCAAAAACAGCAACTGGCACTGGGCACTGGGTCAATAGGTTAGTCCCAAGAAATGATATAAAGTTGCTATAAAATGATTGTAAAACATCCAAGAATGATAATATAATAGCATGAATACTTCATAAATTATAGATACATTGGAGATGTATCAGCATCCCCAAGCTTAATTCCTACTCGTCCTCGAGTAGGTAAATGATAAAAGAAATAATTTCTGAAGTGTGAATGCTAGCAAAGTGCACAAGTTTGATCAATGACAATTTAAATCACTTTTCCTAGCATCATAACATCAATTCTTTCTTATAAAACTTCTAATGTTAAAGTAGCAACCAATTCACATGTTAAGGTTAAAACAATGAATTCTCTTGAAACTCAACAACCTATGTTCTCAGTCACCAAGCAATTGCAATTCAACTTATTCAACAATCTAAGTAAGAGCTCCACATACTCAATCATCATATAGTCTTCCATGATTGCTACTACTCAAAGCATATTCTTAGAACAAATGCATCCATTGAACACAGAGAAAGATAGGGGCTTAATATTTCGCCTCCCAACTCATTTATCATAGAGATAATTGTCAACAATAATAAATCATGATCAAATATATTTGACTGGTCATATGTGCCTAGATCTTTCCCCACCACATGATGCTTGCCAACTAGAGAATAATTGAGGTTGAAATGAGAATTTATACTATTGACTCTTTGCATAAAAGTAAATACTAAAAAGTAAAAGATAGGCCCTTCGCAGAGGGAAGCAGAGGTTGCCATGCGCTTTTTATTTGGATGCCCAAGCTCTTAATGCAAAGGAACATCACGTTATATTGCCCCTTATGATAGCAACCTTTATTATGCAGTAATCATTCATGAATTGCTTGTATGACCAATATTGTGATTGCCAAGCTTCAAAAGATTTCACTTTCCAAACCCAATGTGAAGCTACTACTAGGCATGATATGAACATATAATTTCAACTTCATGATATTCAATTCATTCAACAATTTACTCATAGGATATAAGTGAAGCACAAGAGTAAATGACAAGCTACTCCAAAAAGATATAAGTGAAGATCAAGCGAGTAGTTATGTAAATGGGTAGCTATTTGAGGACTCTCTCTTATTTATTAACTTTCAGATCTAAGTATTTTATTAAAACAGCAAGAAAAGCAAAATAAAATGGCATTCCAAGAATAGCACAACTCATGTGAAGAAGCAAAAACTTAGGCTCAACTGATACTAACCGATAATTGTCGAAGAAGAAAGGTGGGATGCCTACCGGGGCATCCCCAAGCTTAGATGCTTGAGACTTCTTGAAATATTATCTTGGGATGTCTTGGGCATCCCCAAGCTTGAGCTTTTGTGTCTCCTTAATTCCTTTTATATCACGGTCTCCCTAAATCTTAAAAACTTCATCCACACAAAACTCAACAAGAACTCGTGAGATAAGTTAGTATAAATCAATACAAAACCTTATCATTCTCTACTGTAGCAAATCACTAAAATTATTATTCAACATTGCATAATAAATTCCTCTGCATATTTAACATTCCTATCCTCAAATAGAATCATTAGACAAGCAAACATTTGCAAACAATGTGAACATAACAGCAATCTCCCTAAACAGGACAGTCTGTAAAGAGTGCAATTGTACTCATACTTTCCTTACTCCAAAAATTCTAAAATACTACCACACTGTAGAAAGTTTATTATAGCTTACTATGCAAAAAGTTTCAACATTTTATCACGTTCTGACTTTTCTGGATAATTATTGCAACAGCGACAAACTTTCTGTTTTGAAACAGCAACTAATATACTTGCAAAATAAGCATGGCAAAGGCTACCCTTGCCACTTTTATTGAAATAAAAGATGCAAAACATTATTATAAATAACAGAAAGCAAATCCTAACAAAATAAAATGACATGCCAAGTAAAACTCATATCATGTGACGAATGAAAATGTAGCTCCAAGTGAGGTTACCGATAATGTTGGAGACGAAAGAGGGGATGCCTTCCGGGGCATCCCCAAGCTTAGTTGCTTGGATATTCCTTGAATATTACCTTGGTGTGCCTTGGGAATCCCCAAGCTTAGGGTCTTGTCACTACTTATTCCCCTCATATCGACATCTCACCCAAAACTTGAAAACTTCAATCACACAAAACTTAACGGAACTTCGTGAGATGGGTTAGTATGATAAAGACAAATCATTCACTTTGGTACTGTCAAAGACAAAATTCATAATTGTTCTCACACCATGACTACTGTACCTTATCATTTCCACAATTTATATTGAGCAATATAAGCCATAGAAACTAGGAAACAAGCAAACTATGCATTGAAAACAGAATCTGTCAAGAACAGAACAGTATGTAAAGATCTGAATTAAGGTCATACTTATGTAACTCAAAAAATTCTGAAAACTTTGGACAACGTATACAATTTGTATACCCATAAAATGTAAAAAATTAAGAGTTTTCCTACGTTCCAGTAAAATATAATAATTTCTGCACTGGACGAAAAAGTTTCTGTTTTTGCACAAAATCAAGTCAACTATCATCCACACTATCCCAAAGGCTTTACTTGGCACTTTATTGAAACAAAAGATTTAAAACATGATTACTACAGTAGCTTAATCATGTGAACACACAAAAACAGTAGGTAAAAATATTGGGTTGTCTCCCAACAAGCGCTTTTCTTTAATGCCTTTTAGCTAGGCATGATGATTTCAATGATGCTCGCATCTATACCTATACTAATTCTAGACTCCCTAAAAGTTCCCACGTTAATCAGATTTTACGAGCCGTTAATCTGGTGGGACCGAATTATTACGGTGTAGATTAGCCCATAGAGAAAAAAAACAGTGCAAACAACGTTACAGACTACTCCTCAAAAAAGCCCATTGGAGAAAAATGAGTCCATATCTGCCATTGTTACGGACTTACAAAACACGTTATAGCTGCACTAGATTACCCATTGATGTTGCGGCAGTTAACGAGCTCTCAGCCCATGACACGGCTTCCTCGACCAATACGCCACAGCCGCCGCCATCATCCCACGATGCCGCCGCCGCCATCATCTCCGATTCCTTCCTGACGCTTAGTGTGGTGCGCGGTAGCACGACGCGTTCCCGCTGCCCCTGCCGTTCGTCGTCGCCCATGCTGGAGGTCATGGTCGTGAGTCCCCAAGTGTACCTCATCACGCTATAGATACTCTTCGTAATCTTTTTTCGTCTCATATATCAATGGCATCTTGAACTTCAGATTTCCATTAACTCATCAATTGATCTAAAAAAGGTTCATCGAATCGTAGTCCAGTCCGGAATCTCTCCAATCCCTTCCTTTTTGGGTCTTTAGTAACCTCATATGTCAGGTTCTGACTGACTATGCAGCATGCCAACATAAATATTTTTAGGCCAATTACTGAATCAATCTTGCGATGGTTGATGCAGCAGCCGAGGAGGTGGCCGTTGTATTTTGTGAGGTTGCCGAGTGAAGGGACTGCAGCGGACTGCTGGTGCCAGGATCCCTTCTCTATTCTCCATCCTTTCAATTCATTGCAGAACACAGAAGCATATATACAAACGGCTTGATCCCTAATGTTTCGACAGGAGAAAAAGTCAGATGTGTACATGTCTATCCATAAGCGGTGCTCTTGACTCGATTGTCTGATGTTGGAAGATGGAGCATGCAAGTTGGTGTGGTCTGCATAACCGCATTGCTTCTGGTGGCACAACACAATATATATGATAGGCCTTCTTCCAGCCATCTAGTGCACTTTGATGTTTATAGCAAGTTTGAATACATATGTATTCCCATGTTGCCCTCTGTTAGCCAACCGAATTAGGTTTTTTTCATGGCCATGGCCAACTGAATTCGTTAATGTTGTTTCTTATGTTGCAAAACTGAAGGATGTGTATTTCTCTCGAGTACCTTCTAAATCTCGGATTGACTCCATGGCTTATGCAATCATCCTGCCATTCAATGGAGGTACGATGCTTGGAGTTTAAATATCTGTCATGTGTTAAAGTGATAAACTGTGCACTTCTGCTGTTTTTAGATGAGCAGGTAGTCATATTTTAAAACTATTGTCCATACACAGTTCGCTTCATGTACAAGCTGCAAAGGCGTAATTGTTTTTGCAAACGTTTACACACTCCATTTCTTTCTTTGTAACACACATATTGTTTTATCATTTGTTAGGGGCCTCCACGTTAATCCTTGCAAAACACACAAAACTAACCTTAGGATCTCAATTGTTGGTATAGAGTAATGGAGCTCTTTTGTGTTTACATATGCCTTAGAATCCTAGAAGATCACCATTTTTAGTCGGATGCCTTTTCTTGATAGGGCTCAATAGGCTATCTAGCATAGTAATGCATGTATGTTCCTCAAGATACAAGGTCGCCCTCATATTCGCCACACAAGACGCAGCCGAGTGAAGTTTCCCCACGCTACCACGCCACTGGTCAGGACCAAAGCCTCCGATCCAGATACATCAATGTCTTCTAGCAACGACGAGCATGGGGTTTTGCAACACCGACTCAGCCATACGTAGTAGATGAAAGAGGGCTCTCTACAAGGCGATCTCACCCGCAACAGGAATAGAGGGAACCGGGGAGTGGTGCCACACTACTATGCATTGGTGAGTTCCAGCAGTGTCAATGGCTGCAGAAGATAAGATGCAAGCCATGCCATGCATGATATCTCTCCTCCTAACTTCTTAATATATCTCCTAACTATTTCTTTTAACTCTATATTACCACCTAACTTCTTGATTTGTATATTTTATCATTGGTGGATTGATGTTCAGTGGTCTTTCCTTTTCAAATGTTTGCATTGACATAAAATTCCTAGAATGAGTAAGATGTGGGCGTGCACTGTTAAAGTAGGAAGGATGCATGGAATGCTATCTCGGACTGGGGTCTTCTGGCATGGAGTCCTTGCCTACTTCACCGTTTCTCCATTCTACAAAAGGTAATGAGAGTGGGACTTATGGTACTGGAGCTTAATAAATAGTTACTCAATCATCAAACTGTATGTGCTTTTTGTTCTTCTCTTGATTATGTATAGATCGAAATTCTTGATGTCCCAGTTTAATCCTATATGTACAGTTTCGGGATTGGATT
This sequence comes from Thinopyrum elongatum, assembly GCA_011799875.1. Classification (NCBI taxonomy): domain Eukaryota; kingdom Viridiplantae; phylum Streptophyta; class Magnoliopsida; order Poales; family Poaceae; genus Thinopyrum; species Thinopyrum elongatum. The sequence goes on from CM022297.1 coordinate 52,512,755, forward strand.
TGTATATCATTAGCAGAAAAATATATGATCCTATGGTGTTCCAAAGAAAGCTTCTTCGATTTATTAAGCCCTACTTATCAGAATGATAGGTACAATACTTATATTTTATCTATCTAGCTATTAACACTTGAGGGGCCTAGAGCATTATCCTATCATCAACGTGCAGAAGAGAGTTTGTCATTGATGCTCTGAGGGCATGTAGGTTTCTAATATATATCACATAGACTCATTATATACTTCTATTCTAATGTACTTCATTTGAATTTTTCAGTATCTTCACCAATGTTGCAGTGTCGTAAGAATCTATTTACTTTTACACCATGTTATCCTTTGAGATGCACCTAACCTATCTGAGAGAGTTAACAGTGATACTCCTGCTACACTTGACCATATAATTTTTCTAGCATCCCGCCCTTCCTCTAAGAGATGTTGCTGCACTGTTGATTATATCTGCTGGATTTGGGCCATTTCTCTACCATATCCGAAATGCAAAAAAGAAAAAGAAAAATGGTTGTGGGTAGTGTCATCATAAACATGATATTATTAAAAAAAAACTCTTCTGCTCTTCAATTATTTGAGCCAGTATGTTAGTCCTCTTTCTTTTAATTTTATTACCTGAACTCTGTATGAAAAAAAAACATATTTCCAAAATGATAGGTATTCTCTCTGTGAAGAGCTAAGTATCTGACGAAAAGTTGCATGGAATTTAGAATGGGATTTCAATGTTTCATGTATACATAATATGTTTTTAACAAATAACTTAGTACCACAAATTAAAACTATATAATTATGAGACTATTCTTCTCGGACCCCTTTTCAAGACTACTCATAAAATGCCCCACCCCAAATACATATATTTATATTACATGGAATAAATTACATTTTGTGCTCTGGAAATTGTTTTATTTATATGGATAGATGTAAATATTAATGATGCTCAAATATTAAGTTTCCAAACAAAAACCCAACTGTAAGTCATAAAAATGTTACTAACCACTAAAGATCCTAAATATGAATACTTGAATTTGGAATTAATTATCAAAATATATAAATTTCCACCCTATGGATTAGGGTGGAAACTATTATATGTTCTGAAAGGCAATGTTTCAAAAGTATCCATATGTATATACCATATTATGTTCCAATTTGTGGAAAACATTCAAACATAGGCTAATAGATATAAACTAAGTATCTATGTTTTCCTAAACTAAGCTAGCCAAATGTGAATTTTTCTGCAACAAAGTGCACTTTCATTTTGAAAGGAGCCTATGTGGTTTTCCGTACAATATGATTTTTTTCCCGTACAGTATGATAATATAGTATTGTGACTAGGTGTAGATTTTAGATTGTGGATTTGACAAGCAGACAAGATTTAATCTAACTATTAATGTAAGAATAGACATTATAGTTTTGTTATGGAAATTATATTAATCCTTTTTGGCATAAACTATGTTTCCTAATTATTGTTTATGCGAATAAGTTTGGGTTTCTTGAGACAAAATTTGTATATATCTGAAGAAACATGCATATATTATTTATGGATCATGCACTAACTTTTCCTTTGGTAAATAGCATGAGTACAGATGAACCAACCAGTCCAAAAATTACAAGATAAAAGAATATTAGTGTAACATAATTTGTGAACCACACATAGTTATTGTACTTGCAATAAATCAAATATATACTATAAGTAGTATTTCCCTATTAATTTCTAAGAGGTGTTTCCATGAAACAAATATTAATAGAAGCCCAATCTACATACATCTATCAGAAATAGGCCTGTGCGAATGCACGGGTTGACGACTAGTAAAAGATAAGGATTGAAACATAAAGAGAGCATCATGAATCATAAGTTCCTCTCTCATAATAATTTTCAGTAGCATCATGAATAGATTCATCAATATATCCATCACATAAAGCATTATTTTCATGATCCACAAGCATAGAAATTTTATTACTCTCCACATAAGAAAATTTCCTCTTATTCGCAAAGGTGGGAGTATCATATGAAACTCGAATACTATAAATTGTTTCTATATTAAAAGAGTAATGTTCAGAAAAAGGGTAATCATAACTATGACAAGTTTTATAAATATAATCATCACTACTTTTTATAACATAAGCATCATCACAATAATCATCATAAGTAGCAACTTTGTTCTGATCATAGATAGGAGGCATGCAATCATCATAGCAAATTTGATCATTCAAAGTAGGGGGACTAAAAAGATCATCTTCATTAAACATAGCATCCCCAAGCTTGGGACAAACATTAATTGCAGCAAATAAGTTCTCAAACATGTCATTCTCATCAAACATAGCATCCCCAAGCTTGTGGCTTGGCATATCATAAGCATAATCACTCTCATCATTAATAGTATGAATAGCACCAATGGTATAACAATTGCTATCATCATAATTTCCTAAGTTGGTGCCAAAAAGATTTCCAAGATTATAAGAAGTATCATTATCTTCCCAATCATAATCATCACAACAAGCAATAGGCATAACAAAATCATCATCAATAGTGCTCTCGGACATTGTGCCATAAGACATAGAACCAATATCATCGTCAAGTGCATCATCTTCCACAATTATTTTTGATTCATTTTCATGAGGCACAACAATAATAGGAGCAACATTATTTGGGAGAGATACCTTTTTACATCTATTCTTTCTTCTTTTCTTCTTCTTCACCACATCATGTGTGGGTTTAATTAATTTTTTCAAGCTTCTTGTTGAAGAGATTGATTGGAAAGGAAGCTCCTCCTCGTTACCTGATTCATCATAATAAACACTAGGAGGGTATTGGGAAATATTTTCCCTTTCATTAGTACTCTCTTGATGTTCTATTTGTTTTCTTGTCTTTAGATAGTTGGCAATATAAGGATTCTCAATGCAATTTACCGCACAAAACATATAAATTTCCTCTAGATCAAAATCAAGAAATCTCTCGAGATTAAATTTTGGAATACCCTTAGTTATACATTTCATTTCTTCATACCCTAAAAGAAGACTAAGCTCTTTATGATGCTCAAGGGTAATCAAGTTATCACAAATTTTGGACACGATATGATCATGAAAGAATTTGCATTGGAGATTTAAATGACCATGTTCATTGCAAAGTTCACAAGGATGGCGAAAAAAATTAAATCTTTCAGCACAATCATCTAGCCTCTCTTGCAATTTTTTCATTTCTAAATATTTATGCCTCTTACAAAATCTATCTTCCCTTTTTGGTGTGCAATTGCACTCCCAATTCACTCCGCAAAAATTGAAATTCTTATAGGAGACATTTTTCTCATGACTAGTGCAATAATCATTAGCATTTTGGATATTCAAGGAATTCATACTAACAACTTTGCAATCATGCTCATCATTCAAATATTTTGTGCTAAACATTTTATTGACTTCTTCTTCTAACAATTGAGCACAATTTTCCGATCCATCATTTTCAAGAAAGATATTATAAAGATGATCAATAATATGATGCAACCTCAATTCCATTTTTTTGTAGTTTTCTTTTATAAACCAAACTAGTGATAAAACAAGAAACTAAAAGATTCGATTGCAAGATCTAAAGATATACCTTCAAGCACTCTCCTCCCCGGCAACGGCGCCAGAAAAGAGCTTGATGTCTACTACACAACTTTATTCTTGTAGACTCGTGTTGGGCCTCCGAGCGCAGAGTTTTGTAGGACAGTAGCAATTTTCCCTCTAGTGGATGACCTAAGGTTTATCAATCTGTGGGACGCGTAGGATGAAGGTGGTCTCTCTCAAACAACCCTGCAACCAAATACAAGAAATCTCTTGTGTCCCCAACACACCCAATACAATAGCAAATTGTATAGGTGCACTAGTTTGGCGAAAAGATGGTGATAAAAGTGTAGTAATGATAGTAGATATTGATTTTTGTAATAGGAATAATAAAAAAACAGCAAGGTAACGAGTAGCAAAAGTGAGCACAAACGGTATTGCAACGCTTGAAAATGAGGCCTAGGGTCCGTACTTTCGCTAGTGCAATCTCTCAACAATGCTAATATAATTGGATCATATAACCATCCCTCAAAGTGCGATGAAGAATCACTCCAAAGTTCCTATCTAGCGGAGAACATAAGAAGAAATTATTCGTAGGGTACGAAACCACCTCGAAGCTATTCTTTCCGATCGATCTATCCAGGAGTTCGTACTAAAATAACACCAAATAATTTCAGATTCATAATACTCAATCCAACACAAAGAACCTCAAAGAGTGCCCCAAGATTTCTATCGGAGAAACAAAGACAAGAATGTGCATCAACCCCTATGCGTAGATTACCCCAATGTCACCTCGGGAATCCGCGAGTTGAGTGCCAAAACATATCTCAAGTGAATCAAAATAATACCCCATTGTCACCACGGGTATTCATATGCAAGACATATATCAAGTGCTCTCAAATCCATAAAAGTATTCAATCCAATAAAACAAAATCTCAAAGGGAAAACTCAATTCATCACAAGATAGAGAGGGGAAAACACCATATGATCCGACTATATTAACAAAGCCCGCGATACATCAAGATCGTGACATCTCAAGAACACGAGAGAGAGAGATTAAACACATAGCTACTGGTACAAACCCTCAGTCCCGAGGGTGGACTACTCCCTCCTCATCATGGTGGGCGCCGGGATGATGAAGATGGCCACCGGTGATGATTTCCCCCTCCGGCGGAGTGCCGGAACGGGGTCTAGATTGGTTTCTCATGGCTACAGAGGCTTGTGGTGGCGGAACATCTGATCTAGGGTTACCCCCGAGGGTTTTGCAATATTTGGTGATTTATAGGGTAAAGAAGGGGTACGGGAGGCCACCGAGGTGGCCACAACCCACCTGGGTGCGCCTGGGCCCCCAGGCGCGCCCTGGTGGGTTGTGCCCCCCTCTAGGCACCCCCAGGTACTGCTCTGGCCCATTGGATGTCTTCTGGTCCATAAAAAATCCACAAAAAGTTTCGCGGTGTTTGGACTCCGTTTGATATTGATTTCCTGCGATGTAAAAAACAAGCAAAAACAGAAACTGGCACTGGGCACTGGGTTAATAGGTTAGTCCCAAAAAATGATATAAAGTTGCTATAAAATGATTGTAAAACATTCAAGAATGATAATATAACAACATGAGTACTTCATAAATTATAGATATGTTGGAGATGTATCAAACCTCCCCATATTCAGACATGATGGCAAGAACCAATCTAGCACACGAGCAAACAAAAAGCAAACGAAAAGACGAACGAAATAAAGGGCGAATAAAAAGGCAAACATTTTTGTGTTTTTCTGAAAACATTTTAGAAGTGGGGGAGTGGAAAACGAGAGGAAAATGGCAAATAGTGTAATGCAAGAGATGAGAGTTTATGATGGGTACTTGGTAGTCTTGATGTAGAATCTCCCCGACAATGGCGCAAGAAATTCTTCCTGCTACTTCTTGACCTTGTGTTGATTTTTCCCTTGAAGAGGAAAGGGTGATGCAGCAAAGTAGAGATAAGTATTTCCCTCAGTTAAGAACCAAGGTATCAATCCAGTAGGAGGCACAAGCAAGTCTCCAATCTATGCACCTGCACAAACTAACAAACACTTGCACTCAACGCGAAAAAGGGGTTGTCAATACCTTCACAATCTCGAACAAGAGTGAGATCTAATAGTGATAGTTATAAAAGATAAATAAAAAGGCAAACTAAAATAAATATAAATAAATTGCAGCAAGGTATTTTTGGGTTTTTTGGTTTATGGATCTGAAAATATATGATGGAAAATAGACCCGGGGGCTATAGGTTTCTCTAGAGGCTTCTCTCTTGAATATAGCATACGATGGGTGAATAGATTACTATTGAGCAATTGATAGAAAAGTGCAAAGTTATGACGATATCTAAGGCAATGATCATGAATATAGGCATCACATCCATGACAAGTAGACCGGAACGATTCTGCATCTACTACTATTACTCCGCACATCGATCGCTATCCAGCATGCATCTAGAGTATTAAGTTCATAAGAACGGAGTAACGCCTTAAACAAGATTTCATGATGTAGAGGGATAAACTCAAGCAATATGATATAAACCCTATCTTTTTATCCTTGATGGAAACAATACAATACGTGCCTCGCTACCCTTTCGGTCACTGGGTTAGGACACCGCAAGATTGAACCCAAAACTAAGCACCTCTCCCATTGCAAGAAAAACCAATCTAGTTGGCCAAACCAAACTGATAGTTCGAAGAGAAATACAAAGATATCTTAATCATGCATAAAAGAGTTCAGAGAAGACTCAAATAATATTCATAGATAATCTGATCATAAATCCACAATTCATCGGATCTCAACAAACACACTGCAAAAAAAAGTATTACATCGAATACATCTCCAAGAACATTGTATTGAAGATCATAGAGAGAGAAGAAGCCATCTAGCTACTAGCTATGGACCCATAGGTATGTGGTAAACTACTCACACATCATCGGAAGGGCAACAAGGTTGATGTAGAGGCCCTCCGTGATCGAATCCCCCTCTGGCAGATCACCGGAAAAGGCCCCAAGATGGGATCTGAAAGTGCAACTAATTCCCGGGTGGTTTTGGTAATTTATAACAACATATAGCTCATTGAACTAATATCCATTCAAGTTTAATATTTCAGAAAGTTCAATGGATGGCATGACATGGACTAGTGATGTGGACCACTCAAAATGCTAAGGACACGTATTGGCAAAAGCTTAAGACTCTTCATTTCATTTTTTGTGATCCAAGATCACATTGAGTCCATAGGAAAAGCCAATACTATTAAAAGAGGATGAGGTGTTGATTAATGGCTTGCTTGCTCAAATGCTTAGTGATATTTCTCCAAAACCCTCAACCACTTTCTCATTCCAAATATGTCAAAACCCTAAACTCCAACTCAGCCCCACCGATTCATTCTATCCGGAGCCACCGAGTTCATATGACATAGCCACTGCCAGAAACCCTAACAGTTCGGTCACACCGATACGGATCTGTCTCACTGACATGGCCTTGCCAACTCTCTGTTGCCTATTGCAATTATTTCGGTCTCACCGAAATAGCGATCGGTCTCATCGAGATGGCTTGACCAACTCTCTGTTGCTCAATTGCTTCACTTCAGTCTCACCGAGTTGATGCAATCGACGCCACCAAGATGAGGTTTTCCCTAATCCCTAGCACATCGGTCACACCGAGTTGTTCCAGTCGGTCCCATCGGTCCCATCGAGATTCCTAACGTTCACATTTTCAACTAAATCGGTCTCACTAAGTTCACCTATTCGGTCTGACCGAGTTGGGTGAAATGTGTGTAACGGTTGGATTTTGTGTGGAGGCTATATATACCCCTCCACCCCCTTCTCCATTTGTGAGGGAGCCATCAAAACGTGCCTACACTTCCAGCATAAATTTTCTGAGAGAGAACCACCTACTCATGTGTTGAGATCAAGATATACCAATCCTACCACAAGAATCTTGATTTCTAGCCTTCCCCAAGTTGCTTTCCACTCGAATCATCTTTCCACCATATCCAAATCCGTGAGAGAGAGTTGAGTGTTGGGTAGACTATCATTTGAAGCACAAGAGCAAGGAGTTCATCATCAACACACCATTTATTACCTTTTGGAGAGTAGTGTCTCCTAGATTGGTTAGGTGTCGCTTGGGAGCCTCCGTCAAGTTGTGGAGTTGAACCAAGAAGTTTGTAAGGGCAAGGAGATCACCTACTTCGTGAAGATCTACCCGAGTGAGGCAAGTCCTTCGTGGGTGATGGCCATGGTGGGATAGACAAGGTTGCTTCTTTATGGACCCTTCGTGGGTGGAGCCCTCCGTGGACTCGCGCAACCGTTACCCTTCGTGGGTTGAAGTCTCCATCAAAGTGGATGTACGATAGCACCACCTATCGGAACCACGCCAAAAATCTCCGTGTCTCCATTGCGTTTGCACTCTCCAAACCCTTCCCTTTACCTTCATATGCAATGTTTTACTTTCTGCTGCTACACTCTTAGAATTGCATGTGTAGGTTGATTGCTTGACTTGTGCTAATTGCTAAAATCTACCCACAACTAAAATTGGAAAAATGTTAGATTTTTATTTGGTCAAGTAGTCTAATCACCCCGCCTCTAGACCTACTTCCAATCCTACAAGTGGTATCAGAGCTTTGGTCTCCATTTGCCTTGATTTCCATAGCCTTGGTGATCATAGCCTTGGTTTCACAACCTAGGAGAGTATGGCATCTAGCAAGGGAAATTACCACCGTAGAGGTCCTTACTTTGATGGTACTAATTTTGCTAGTTGGAAGCATAATATGAAAATGCATATTCTTGGTCATAACCCCGCTGTTTGGGCTATTGTGCGAATTGGCTTGCAAGGTGATTTCTTCGAGGATGGAAATGAACCGGATCGTGAAGCGTCCGTGGAAGAAATGAAGATGTTGCAATACAATGCTCAAGTTTGCGATGTTCTCTTCAATGGATTGTGCCCCGAAGAATTCAAAAAAATCAGCCACCTTGAGAATGCAAAGGAAATTTGGGACACTTTGGTCGATATGCATGAAGGTACCGAGTCCATCAAGGAATCCAAATTGGATGTGCTTCAAAGTCAACTTGACAAGTTCAAGATGAAGGATGGTGAAGGAGTCGCTGAGATGTACTCTAGGCTTGCTCTCATTACAAATGAGATTGCCGGCTTAGGAAGCGAAGGGATGACCGAAAAATTCATCATCAAGAAGATCCTAAGAGCCTTGGATGGAAAATATGATACCGTGTGCACCTTGATCCAAATGATGCCCAATTACAAAGATCTCAAGCCCACGGAAGTCATCGGTAGAATTGTTGCTCATGAGATGTCACTCAAGGATAAGGAAGAGCTCCACAACAAGTCAAGTGGTGCTTACAAAGATTCAAGTGATGCTCCTACAACATCAAGTGAGAAGCAAGTCTCCAATGAAGAATTGAGCTTAATGGTGAAGAACTTCAACAATTTCTACAAGAATAGAAGCAAAGAGAGAAGCTCCAAGTCAAGATCCTACAATGACAAAAGATCTTCTAGTCGTGATCATAATTGCTACAATTGTGGAAGACCCGGACACTACTCAAATGAGTGTACGGCTCCCTACAAGAAAAGAGAAGATTCACCAAAAAGGAGAAGTAGAAGAGATGAATCACCTCAAAGAGAGAGAAGGAGTAGAGATGATCGTTATGAACGAAGACCCTCTAGTAGAAGCAAGGATTCAGAAAGGAAGGACAAGTCATCAAACAGCTACACAAGACGAAGACATCAAGCTCACGTTGGTGAACGGGTATCCAGTTCCGACTCCAACAACTACTCCGAGAGAAGCTATCACTCCGACTCCGAATATACTCAAGATGAAGGTGTTGCCGGTCTTGCACTTGTGTCAGCCAACTCCTACGACATATTTGACTCACCAAATGAAGGAATTGGAAGGTGCTTCATGGCTAAAGGCCCTAAGGTATCACACCCCTAGTATGTTGATTTCAATAGTGATGAAGATGATTTGCTAGGTGGTGATGATTTACTTGTTGACAACACTAGTGATGAAAACTATGATGAACTTGCTAGTAATCATGCTAATCAAGATGAAACGAATGACAATGATAAGAAGGAGATTGAGCGTCTAACTAAAGAACTAAACACTCTTAAGTTGGCTCATGAAGCAACTCTAGAGGATCATAGAGAGCTGCTAAGGAATCATGAGAAGCTACGCTTTGAGAAGGTAAATTTAGAGCAAGAACATGAGTTCCTAAAAGCTATCAATGATGATCTTCGAAAGAAGACTTCTTCTTATCTTGCCAAACGTCTCCTCTTGTCTACTTATATGCCACAAGTAAAATCTAGCAATAAGAGCAAGAAAGATTCTTCCTCTAGTAGTAACAATAACCATGTTAAATCAAATATTGTTGCTTCTAGTAGTTCTCTTGATTCCACTAATGATTCTCTTAGAAAAGTTACACTTGAGCAAGAAAATAGCTTATTGAAGGGAATTATAGAGAAAGGTGTTTGCAAGAGCCTTGCCGGAAGTAAGCAAATTGAGGAAATTGTATGCAAGCAAGGAAGGCACCGGAAGAATCAAGGTGTTGGTTTTGAACGAAAGATCAATGCCAATGGAGTTGAGTGGGAAGAAGATCAATACCCCAAGACAAAGTTTGTTCCTCAACAAGAGAAGTATGATCCCATTTCTTTCAAGGGAACACAAGCTCTAGATGATCTTCCACCACAAGACCACGAGCTAAAAGGCAAGGACAAGCTTCAAGAAGAGACTGATTCATTTGAAGAAGCTCCTAAGGCCATGGTCAAATGGGTTCCTAAGACTACATCAAGTTCTACTTCATCAAGTACGACTACAACTCCAAGGATTCCCATCAAGTTGATGTGGATCCCAAAGAAGAAGAACTAGAGAGTTCTTGAGGGTGACTCCGCCAACATACTTCACTCATATTCATTTTGGCAAGGACAAGTGCAATCAACTCTCATATCTTGCACTATTTCATGGAGTTACAAACTCTCTTGTTGGCAAGACAAGGGACAAGGTAGCCTAATGCTTTCATAGACATCATCATATGTGTGTTTCAATCTATGTCTATGGATATCCTTGTATGTTCCTTGTGGGACAAACCCATGTAGGTATTGAAAGTGCAACACTCCAATGGATTGCTCCAAAAGATCTACATCAACATTGAGCATCCACATCTTCAACATCTACATGAAGTCATCATCGACAAAACCCAAGGTTAGTTCATCCCTCTTAGGGGGATATCACATCTTGGGGGAGCTTTGCTCTAAAAATTGAGCTAAAGCAACTCTAATGGTGTGGACACAACAATGCTTTATGTAAAAGTGGTAACCCCACTTGTGCTTAAACGATGAGTATGACCTATGATCAAATGTTCTCATTTGACTCCTAAGTCAATATACTCATATATAGATGACCTAGTCATCGCCAATTGCTTGCACTACAAAAAAATACACTTCCGTGATGATACGTGTTTGTCAAAGTAGGTCACGTTTTCTGTCATGCATGTACATCCATGATGATTTTATGACAAAATCAAGATAGTCATACCTGTACTGTCGTAGAAGTGTTCCATGACATTACCAAAATTATCATCACGGAAGTGTCCACTTCCATGATGATAAATCACGCGTCATGGAAGTGTTTTCGTCAAGGGTAACCGACACGTGGCATCCACCGTAACGGGTCGCCGTTAAGCTATCGGGTTTTGGTTTGGATCCGATAACCTGTTAACAGCCCTGACCAATGGGGATTTTCCACGTGTAAAATTCTCATTCACCGGAGTATCCACATGTCAGCTCAGTGTTGGGACAGATGTCATCCAGCGAATGGACGGGATGCGCCTATGATACGTCAACACGTGGCATGGCCCAATAGTGGCCCATTCAGGTCAAAAGGCTGGCCCGTTTGACTTAGTCAAAAGGTAGCGGCCCGGCCCATCGAAGGCCTGTTAACGGCCTGTTCGCATATAGCCCATTTACTGCCCGCTAACTCACGACCTGTTATAGCCTATCCGAATTAGGCCCAGTAGCGCCATATGGGCCGTCCAATATGATTCCAGCGCGTTGTAACTTTCGGCCCATGTATGGCCCATGATGTCTTTCGGCTCATATGAGGCCCTTTCTAAATCTTGGCCCATAAAAGGCCCGTGGTGAAACTGGCCCATAATGAACAGTATATAACTTTATACCCATTAACGGCCCATTATTCCATTGGGCCGTTTCAGCCCATGTTATCTTTCGGTCTTCTAAGTGCCCATTTATTATTGGGCTCATTTCCGGCATTCGATTACTTACGGTTCGTTACTGGCCTGTTTCGCTTGTGGGCCAAATTAAGCCCGTGGTTAAAGTTGGCCCGTCTGTGGCCTTTTAATCCGTTTGGACGTTTTCGTGGCGTCATCAAATATGGCCCATTAACGACCCGTTATGCCTGCCGTTGGAATTAAGCCCGTTGTACACATGGGCCTGTTAATGGCCCATAAACAGACGATTCCCATTATAGCCCGTTTACGGCCCATATTGCAGTCCGTTAATTGTCCACGAAAGTACGGCCCATGTTTGGCCAATTGATCATACGGCCCGTAGAAGACCCATTGAATCTACGGCCCGTAGAAGGCCCATGGATCATACGGACCTTAGGAGGTCCACTACAGCAAGCAGCAGGACCATGGTTACAACGGTCAGTATGTTGCCCATGTTTACTGTGGCCTAGTTCTAAATAAAAAGGTTATCGCGGAAAAAGAACTAGAGCGACTACCAGCAAAAAAATAAACAAGACAATCAGGAAATAAATAAGCAAGCAACTTACGCTAGGCTATTACGGCTATTACAAATATTACATCCATTGGGCATCAAAATTCGCCACCAGTGCAAATATAGTGAACAAAGCAGCATATTACATACACTGGGCGTCTAAATTGGCCACCAGTGAAAATAAACGTGGCAGCAAAACAAGTCCAGAACTGAAACCACTTCAAAAGAGCTCAAGAAATGATATCCTGGATACCCACCATGCTGGCAAGAAGCTTAGCAAGCTTATTAGTTTTCTCTTGTTTGTCGCTAAAATCGTCTAGCACTTGCTGTTGCACCAGAAAGTATGCATCTGAATTCTGCAGGGACTTCCTCAGTCCTTCGGCTTCTTGCCGCAGCACAGCTGACTGATGCCTTTCAGCTTGTAGCTGAGACTGAAGAAGCCGAAGTGATTCAGGCAGCGAGTTCAAAGACCTTGTGCCAGCGGTAGTGGCCAGTAACTCGAACACTACATCAACGCAGGACTTTGGGGTTGTCTCACTGTCTACAAGATAGTTTTTATCACCTTTCTTGGAGACCAACAGGGTTATCTCACTATCTTGAACCTTATCTGCATTACTTTCTCTAACATTGCATAATGGGGTGCTCTTCTCCAATATTTTTTTTCGCATTCTACAAGAGGAACAAGTAGACACATCACAGGCTTAGTATGTACTCCCTCCATTCCTAAATATTTGTCTTTTAGAGATTTCAAATGGACTATCACATACGGATGTATATAGACATATTTTAGAGTGTGGATTCACTCATTTTGCTCTGTATGTAGTCACTTGTTGAAATATCTAGAAAGACAAATATTTAGGAACGGAGGGAGTAGTATATGAAACTCATTTTGCTAAACCGGTTCAGTAGTAAGGTGGACAGGATAGCAGCATGAAACAAACATATATCTATGTACTATGGTCACTGTATTGTCCATATCATTCTAGTTTATGTTGCGAAATCAAGATAGAGACAAAGTTCAAATCATATATTTTTAAGACATAGCAGCATAGACAGAATATAAGTGTGGGAAACTACACAACACTGGCAACACTTGTAATGTGCATGACATGAGAACATAACTGTTTATACAACTGAAACTGAAATCAACATAGAGCAAGAAGATAGAACAACAATCCAGTTAAAGAAATAGGTTTAAAACATACCTGTTGCACCGTTGGAGTTTCAATTGGATCCTGTCGTGGTTCTAAGTCTGACAGTAGAATGGGGGGTAGGTATGAGGAGGCAAGATCCTAGCTACGGTGAGGTTGTGCACGCAAGATTTACGAGTTCAGGCCCTTCTCGGAGGAAGTAACAGCCCTATGTCTCGGTGCCCGGAGGCTCGGTCGATTGACTTATGCATGAATTTATAGCGGGTGCGAACCCTTGTGCCTGAGGAGGGGGGTGGCTTATATAGAGTGCGCCAAGACCCCAACCGTCCCACGTTACAAGGGTTTCAATGTCTATAAAGACAGGACGTTACTGATAACGCCAGCAATAAAGGCAAATAAATGATCATTAAGACTACGGAGTGAACGCCTAACCCTTGCCATCCTGAGTGACCTTAGATCTTCTGTCTTCCGAGTGGTTTCTGGTGCAGTCGAGTGAGTACACCCCGGTCGAATGGAATTGGGTTATCCGAGTGAACTGTTGGTCGAGTGGGTTGCACCCTGTGGCGATTTCAGTCGGTAGATGGTGCTATCCTTTGAATGTCCTTGGCCTTAGGGCAGTGACCTCGGGTAAGGGTGTCTAGGTCAGGCCTATTACCCTACCCTAGGTACATGTCTTCATCATTAGCCCCCGAATGGATCTGGGTCCGAGTGGAGAAGGGGTTGAAGATGGTTCCGACCCGATTTATATGCTTCAGAGGCATCCTAACCGGGCCAGCGATCTTTGTAAAAACTTCAACTTCACTTTCAGTCGCCTGGGTCCATTCAGAGGTGGTCGAGTGATTTTTGCTGATGAGCTCTGAGTGTTGGTATGGTATAAGATCCTCGGCACGATTGGTCACGCTGCTGCTTTCTGGATCTCACGGGATTCGAAATTTGGAGAAGCGCGCAGGACGGAGAGCGTCGCAGTAGACAGAGCGGGTTAGGCAGGGACGCCTTGATTCTCGTGCCACCTTTTTCGCCATGTATCCAGCGCGCGACTGTTGCAGGACTTGACTGGATTGCCTGGGTCCACTAGTCAGCCACTCGAGAGCAGGTCCATATAAGGCGTCGGGGTCGACGAGCCCGGTAGTGTGCTCCCCATCTCCTTCCTCCCCTCCTGTTTCACCACCACATTCGCCGTCACCTTCGACGCCACCGCCCCGCCCGAGCGCAGCCTGCCGCGATGGGGAAGGAGAAGACGGCGGCCTTGGAGCGTGCAAAGAAAGCGACGGCGGCAGCGAAGGGCAAGAAGACGAGTCGGGGTGGCTCGTCGTCGAGATCCGGCCTGCCGCCCGGCTGGATCCAGGGCGATTGGATTCGCTCCACGATTCAGCAAGAAGATATGGAGGATCTGGTCGAGGGGGGCTTGATCGACCATGGGTCCTGGAGGCTGCCAGGTGATGAGACCGAGCCGCAGCCGCAGGAGGGTGAGTGCGTCCTCCTCGCGACCCACGTCGACCATGGTTTTTCTTTGCCCCCTCATCCTTTTTTCCGAGGTTTTCTGAACTTTTTCGGGGCCCAACTTCATCACTTTTCTCCGAACACCATCACATACCTTGCTGCATTTGTCTCCATGTGTGAGAATTTCTTGGGTTGTCGACTGCATTGGGGTCTCTTCAAACACATCTTCACCTGCCGCTCATAGTCTGTGAAAAAGGCCAATCCGAGTGATGAGAGGACGCACGTGATTCAGATGTGCGGAGGTCTAGGGATCCAGATGAGAGGCAAAAGCACTTTTCCACCTATGACTCTTCCCGATTTGGTCAGAGGGTGGCAGTCGACCTGGTTTTATTGTAAGGACAAACCAACTCCTGGTCAGTCGACTGGCCTTCCTCCCTTTACCATGAGGCGAATTGAAAAGCCCTCTTCCTTGAAAGTGACTCCGGAAGAAAAGGCGGAGGTGAACATGTTGGTTGACCGCGTAATCCAACTCGTCCGCGATGGCGTGACCGGCATGGATTTGCTAGAGGTGTTTCTCACTCGCCGCATCCAGCCGCTCCAGGGCCGCGATCATCTTATGTGGATGTATTCGGGCGCCGATGATTCTGCTCGGATCCACCCGGAGGAAGTTGCCGAGGAGACGGTGGCGGGGTGGCTGCAAAGCATTACCGGCAACAAAGACAACCCCAGGGGGTCTAGGAGAATTCTGCCACTCAGCGCTGATAACGAACCAGACAAGGTCAGACCTTCGATGTCGAGTGACTTTTACTCTAATTTGTAAACTGTCTTTGGAACCGACTGATGCTTGTTTGATTCTTTGCTTCACAGATATATACTGAGATGTACTCGATGCCCAACGGGGAGCAGATCCAGGAAGGCGAAGAGAGCAGAGGCAACAGCGGCGACTGGAACTCTGATGGGGAGAGTGATGAAGAGCACGAAGACTCGAGCAGCGACGAGGAGGTCGATTCTCCACCTCGCACGGAGAAGCGTTCCAAGCACAAGCACAACCCAGCAAGTATCCGGGGCAAGGCGGCAGCACCGACTGGACAGACTTCAAAGCGCACTCGGACATCCTCTCCGGTGCCGACTGAGAAGGCTTCGAAGCAGCTCAAGACCGCGCCGTCAAAGCCACGGAAGGCTTTGCCCAAGATCAAGGTTGACGTTCCCATCGCCTCTGCGTAAGCGTTTTGTTTTCGCCCTTTGTTTGAAGAATCTTATATCAGTAGTCGACCCATTCACTTGCTTGACCGAGTGAACCTTGAGATTTGCAGTGCTGCTACCTCCGGGACTTCTGCTTACCAAGATGATGGTGACGAGGAGATGGAGGACGCGGTCACCTCTAAAGCGAGTATGACCCATGTTATCTCATCTTTTCTTTGCTAGCCAATTCTACAGTCGACTGAACTCTTGTGGTCGATTCTTTTGCAGCTCCGCGAGATGTTATTGAACTTCAAGACGATGATGAAAATGAGCCACAGGAACTCGTGGGTAGGAGGAGCAGGGCCTCAGTCAAGAAAGTACCAGCTAGCAAGACGCCCCAGTCGACGCCGGCGACGGAACCAGCTACCTAGCAATCCGGGGACTTCAACCGTGCCTCCGTTACTTTTGCGAATCCCTTGTCGAGTGTTCGTCCTTCATCGTCGACTGTGCGGGCCCTTCCTCCGTCTGTCCAACTTCATGCCTCAAGCTCTCAAGCTACTGCAACTGATACACCGACTGCACCTCCCACCGCCCATCAACTCCCAGAAGACCAAGTGAGTGCTGCCAAGGAGGCTGTACGCCAGGCTGGCGTTTTGATGGAGCAGATGAAGGTGGTGCGCGAGGCCAGTCAAACTGCTTATGATGCCAGCTCAGCACTTCAGGCCAATGTCCAGGTTAGCTTACTTCTGACTGAACTCCATCTTGACGCTTGTTTTGTTGGGATATGGTATTTAGGAACTGCTGCTTTATCCGCAAGACGTCCGTGGATGAGCGTTTTGGAACCTTAATTGCACACCCATTGTCAGTCTGCACACCCAGTGGGTGTTTTAATTTCTGTTGAGTAGTTTTTCCACTTGAGTCGACTAAGTTGTGCTGATCGAATCTCTGAACCAGTGGGGGCACACTGAGTGCACCCACTGGGTGTAGTCCCCGAGACCGCCGTCGAATGTTTGATTCGGCGGGGGTCTTTTAACAGATCTTTTCCACTCGGGCTGGGCAGATCATGCCGAGTGGAACCTTTACCAGTGGGGGCACGCTGAGTGCACCCACTAGGTGTAGTCCCCGAGACCGTAGTCGACTGCGGGCAGTCGGCTATGGTCTGATTTTTTTTTGACTGGACGGACCAAGTCGATTGAAAGAGTCGGACCAGTGGGGGCACACTGAGTGCACCCACTGGGTGTAGTCCCCGAGACTATTGGCGAATGTTTGATTCGGCAGTAGTCTTTGTGTCTGCCGACTGACTATCTTCTGAACACAGAAATCTTGTGATCTTGGAGCCCGGTTTGCCGACTTGGAGAAGAAGCAAACCCAGCTCAATCTTGACCTGGAGTTGGCTCGAAACAACTTGCAGAAGGCTAAGGATGACGCTGCTGGTAAGGAAAGCTTGTCGACCGGTTCTCTTGCCACCTTTTCTCTTCCTTTTTCTGATTCGAATGTTATTCTTTCTAGAAACAATGAGACAAGCTTTGGAGAAGAAGGACCTTGACCTTGCGGTTGCGAAGAAAACCGCCGAAGACAAAGCGGCGCTTGCCGACCAAAAGATGGCCTCAGTCGGACAGCTGGAGGGAGAGAATGCCAAGCTGAAGGCTGCTCTTGACGAAGCCAACAAAGAAGTGACTCGTCTGAAGAAGGAAAAGCGAACCCTGACCGACAAAGCAGAAGACATCACCCGCAGGAGGGACGAGCTGGAGAACTACCTGGGAGGACTCGCCAAAAAATTATTCCTCATGCTTGAAGGTACTTTTCTCTGTGCGATTGGTTTGCTTTCGTCGACTCATCATACCGCTGTCAACTCATTATTTCTCTGCGAGTGCAGAATTCTGTCAAGACTTCGAGGAAGAAATTGGGCGAGTCGAGACGAACTTGGACCCTATCAACTCCCCTGTCAAAGATGAAGCAGCCATGAATGTGCTCCGACTGGAGTCTCGCGTCACCAGTGCCTTGGAATATCTTGCTCGACTCAAGGTTGCAGTTTCGCGGATCGACGCGGCGCTCTGGCCAGGGGACACGCTCCGAAACGACCTCGAGTCTCTGATGACTCGACTTAACGAGATTCCTGGTCGAGTGCAGGAGTGGAAGAAGTCCGCTGCTCGATGCGGTGCTGACGTAGCTTTATCCCTGGTTCGCGTCCACTGCAGGGAAGCCAGAGAAGAGAAGCTAGCGGCAATCAAGGTCGCCAACACCAAGAAAGTCGACTTCCAGTCTTTCATGGAGACCTTCATTGCTGCTGCTACTCGAATCGCAGATGGAATTGACCTGGACGAGTTTGTCGAGCCTGCCAGCCCCTCTGCGGAGTGAATGAAACTTTTATGATCTGATTCAATTTGCCTCGGTATGCTGAGTGATTCTGTAACCGTAAAACTCCCTTCGGGCCTGATGCTCGAGTACTTTGAGCTCCTTCGTCCGAACTTTTATGAACCGGTTCAATTTGCCTCGGTATGCCGAGTGATTTTGTAACCGTAAAACTTCCTCGGGCCTGATGCCCGAGTACTTTTAAGCTCCTTCGTCCGAACTTTGTTTGCCCTTAAATATGCTTGTTTTTATTTCCGAGTGGAACTTGTATCTTCACTCGGAACAGACGCAGTTCTGAGGATAGGATCGCGGATGACCTGCACCTCGTTGTCCTTGCAGATCAGGACGGAGCATGTTTTACACTTAGGCGAGTACAGGACTGCAGCTAAGCCTCCGAGTGAGAGGGTTGCTCACCACTCGGTAGGATTTTTTAAACTTAGGCGAGTACAGGAATGCATCTAAGCCTCCGAGTGAGAGGGTTGCTCGTCACTCGGTAGGATTTTTTAAACTTAGGCGAGTACAGGACTGCAGCTAAGCCTCCGAGTGAGAGGGATGCTCGTCACTCGGTAGGATTTTTTTTAAACTTAGGCGAGTACAGGACTGCAGCTAAGCCCCCGAGTGAGAGGGTTGCTCATCACTCGGTAGGATTTTCTTAAACTTAGGCGGAGTGCAGGACTGCAGCTAAGCCCCCGAGTGAGAGGGTTGCTCATCACTCGGTAGGTTTTTTAACTTAGGCGAGTTAGGACTGCAGCTAAGCCCCCGGGTGAGAGGGTTGCTCATCACTCGGTAGGATTTTCTTAAACTTAGGCGAGTGCAGGACTGCAGCTAAGCCCCCGAGTGAGAGGGTTGCTCACCACTCGGTAGGATTTTTTTTAAACTTAGGCGAGTACAGGACTGCAGCTAAGCCCCCGAGTGAGAGGGTTGCTCATCACTCGGTAGGATTTTTTAGACTTAGGCGAGTACAGGACTGCAGCTAAGCCCCCGAGTGAGAGGGTTGCTCACCACTCGGTAGGATTTTACAAACATAGGCGAATCGGATTCGCGGCTAAGCCACCCACTGGGGGATTTTGGACACATGTATTAGTAACAACAATCATTTAGGAGACTGTAAAACCATGTCTTTGATACACGAACTGAAAGGGACTCTTTATTACATCTCATCAGTCTGAACACTTAAGTATAAAAACGGCGGAGTAGCTCCGCATTCCAAGCGCGTGGCTCGTCTTTATTATGCTCCACATTGTAGAGGTGATACGCTCCGTTGTGGAGCACCTTGGTGACGATGAAGGGACCTTCCCAAGCGGGGGCAAGTTTGTGAGGCCGTTGCTGGTCCACTCGGAGCACAAGGTCCCCTTCCTGAAATGCTCGACCCTTCACATTTCTGGCATATAACCGACGAAGGTCTTGCTGATAAATGGTCAATCGGATCAAGGCCATCTCTCTTTCTTCTTCCAGAAGATCAACAGCATCTTCTCGAGCTCGTTCTGCTTCAGCTTCTGAAAAAAGTTCTACTCGGGGAGCATTGTGAAGCAAGTCACTCGACAACACAGCCTCAGCCCCATAGACCATGAAGAAGGGGGTTCGACCAGTCGACCGATTTGGTGTTGTTCTTAATCCCCAAAGGACTGATGGTAGCTCATCTACCCAAGCGCCGGCCGCATGTTTGAGGTCACGCATCAATCAAGGTTTCAGAGCTTTGAGAATCAAACCGTTCGCTCTTTCTGCCTGTCCATTCGACTAAGGGTGGGCGACTGAAGCATAGTCGACCCGAGTACCTTGGGATGCACAGAAAGCTCGAAACTCATCAGAATCAAAGTTCGGCCCATTATCTGTGATGATGCTATGTGGGACTCCATATCTAAATGTTAACCCTCTGATGAAGTTGACCGCAGTACTTGCATCCAGGTTTTTGACAGGTTTAGCTTCGATCCACTTGGTGAACTTGTCGACTGTTACAAGCACATGGGTGAAACCACTCCTGCCAGCCTTCAGAGGTCCCACCATATCCAAACCCCAAACAGCGAATGGCCAGACGAGTGGAATGGTCTTCAGGGCTGAAGCGGGTTTGTGGGACATGTTGGAGTAGAACTGACAGCCTTCACATTTGTCAATTATCTCCTTTGCCATCTCATTTGCCCGTGGCCAATAAAACCCTGCTCGATACGCCTTGGCCACGATGGCCCGAGAAGACGCATGGTGACCGCAGGTTCCCGAGTGAATATCATCGAGGATCATTCGGCCTTCTTCCGGAGTGATGCATTTCTGAACGACCCCAGTGACACTTTCTCTATAGAGTTGCTCCCCCATTACTGTGAAGGCTTTGGATCGACGGACAATCTGGCGAGCCTCTTCTTCATCCTCTGGAAGCTCTTTCCTGAGAATATATGCAATGTACGGCACTGTCCAATCTGGAATAACAATCAAAACTTCCATGATCAAGTCGACCACAGCTGGGATTTTAACTTCAGTCGGATCAGTGGAACTTTTATCTATGGGGGCTCTTCTGTGAAGGGATCTTCTTGAACTGACGGTGCGTGAATATGCTCCAAAAACACATTGCTGGGAATAGGCTCCCGCTTGGATCCTATCTTTGCCAAGTCATCAGCTGCTTGATTCTTTAGTCGGGGTATATGGTGGAGCTCTAGCCCCTCAAACTTCTTTTCTAACGTTCTCACCGCATTGCAATAACCAGTCATAGCTTGGCTCCTGATGTCCCACTCCTTCATCACTTGATTAACCACTAAATCTGAGTCACCGTAAACCATTAGGCGGCGGACGCCGAGTGAAATGGCCATACGCAACCCATACAAGAGTGCCTCATATTCAGCTTCATTGTTGGAGGAATCAAAGTGAATCTGGAGAACATATCTGAGGTTGTCGCCTCGTGGAGATACCAGGACCACTCCAGCGCCTGAACCATTCAACATCTTGGACCCGTCGAAGAACATAGTCCAATGTTCCGACAGTATCCGGGTCGGTAACTGTTGTTCAATCCACTCGACGAGGAAATCTGCTATCGTTTGAGACTTGATCGCTTTCTTTGCCTCGAACTTGATATCCAGCGGAAGGAGTTCAATCGCCCACTTTGCCACTCGGCCAGTTGCATCTCTGTTGTTTAGAATTTCTGACAACGGAGCGTCACTGATGACTATAATCGAATGATCTGAGAAGTAATGTGCAACCTTCTTCGTGGTCAAGTAGATTCCATAGACAAGCTTCTGATAATGTGGATATCGCTGCTTGGATGGAGTTAAGACTTCAGAAATATAGTATACTGGGCATTGAACCTTGTAAGTTTTGCCTTCTTCTTCCCGCTCGACCGTGAGTACTGTACTGACAACCTGTCCAGTGGCTGCTATATAAAGCAGTAAAGGCTCTTTGCTGATTGGAGCAGCAAGCACCGGCTGGGTGGAAAGCAGGGCTTTGAGCTCTGCAAACGCTGCGTCAACTTCAGGAGTCCACTCGAACTTATCGGATTTCTTCATCAGTCGGTAAAGAGGCAATGCCTTTTCACCGAGGCGAGAGATGAATCGACTCAAAGCGGCCAAACAACCAGTAAGCTTCTGAACGTCGTGTACACGCACAGGGCATTTCATTCGGAGGATTGCACCAACTTTCTCTGGGTTTGCATCGATCCCACGTTCGGAAACAAGGAAACTGAGTAACTTTCCACCTGGAACTCCAAATGTACACTTCGACGGATTAAGCTTGATATCATATCTTCTCAAATTGGCAAAGGTTTCAGCAAGGTCAGTCAGCAGGTCGGAACCTTTGCGCGACTTAACCACGATGTCATCCATGTATGCTTCCACATTCCGACTGATTTGAGTTAGCACGCACTTCTGTATCATGCGCATGAATGTGGCACCAGCATTCTTGAGACCAAAGGGCATGGTGACATAGCAAAAGCACCCGAATGGGGTGATAAAAGCTGTTTTTATTTCATCAGGTCCATACAGTCGGATCTGATGGTACCCGAAATATGCATCCAGGAAGGACAATCGCTCACATCCCGCAGTCGAGTCGACTATCTGATCGATGCGGGGGAGAGGAAAATGGTCTTTCGGGCAGGCCCGGTTGATATGCTTGAAATCAATGCACATACGGAGTGAATCGTCCTTCTTGGGAACCATGACAACATTGGCGAGCCACTCGGAGTGGTAAATCTCGCGGATGAACTCAGCCGCCAAAAGCCGAGCCACCTCCTCGCCGATTGCCTTTCTCTTCTCCGCAGCGGACCGACGGAGGTGCTCTTTCACGGGTTTTGCCTTTGGATCAACTCGCAAATAGTGCTCAGCCAGCCCCCTGGGTACACCCGGCATGTCAGATGGCTTCCATGCAAAGATGTCCCAGTTCTCACGGAGGAACTGGATGAGCGCTTCTTCCTATTTGCTATCGAGTCTTGTTGAGATATGAGTCGGTGCAGCACTGGGATCGGTCGGGTGAATGTGAACAGGCTTTGTTTCACCGGACGACTGAAATGCAGACTCGGAAGCAGGGTTCTTAGTGCGCAACAAATCACTCGGATCCGCAGTCTTCTTATACTCTTCCATTTCAATCACTGCCATCTGTTCATCGGCAATCTTAGAGCCATTCTGGAGGCACTCTTCTGCTCGTTGCTGATTGCCAGTGACCGTGATCACCCCCTTGGGGCCAGGCATCTTCAGCTTGAGGTACACGTAACACGGTCGAGCCATGAAACGGGCATATGCAGTTCTGCCCAGAATAGCATGATAGGCACTGTGAAAATCCACAACTTCAAATGTCAGCTTCTCCTTGCGGTAATTCTTTGAGTCACCGAAAACCACGTCAAGAGTGATCTGTCCGAGTGAATCAGCTTTCTTCCCTGGAATGACACCATGGAACCGCATGTTGCTCTCACTGAGCCTGGACATCGGAATGCCCATCCCACGAAGAGTCTCTACATACAAAATGTTCAAGCCGCTGCCCCCATCCATCAAGACTTTGGTCAGTCGGGTGCCCCCAACGACCGGGTCGACCATGAACGCTTGCCTCCCGGGGGTGGCGACGTGTGGTGGGTGGTCAGATTGGTCGAATGTGATGGGAGTCTTTGACCATTTCAAGTATGTCATCGTTGCCGAAGCAACCATGTTTACCTCTCTGTTGATGACTTTCAGTCGACTTTTACTCTCAATGTCAGCAAAAATCATCAAAGTGGAATTGACGTTAGGGAAACCGTCATCATCTTCATCCTGATCACCATCCTTGTCAGACTCTTTTTCCTTTTCATTAGGCTGTTTCTCTCGGAACTGCTGGATCAGGAGCCGACACTGTCGAATGGTGTGTTTGGGATAAATCAGATTTCCCTCTTCATCCTTCTTGGTGTGAATGTGACATGGCAAGTCCAACACATCGTTCCCAGCCTGATCTTTCACCTTCTTGGGGATCCAAGGTCCCTTGGGCTTTCCTTTGAATTTCCCTTGATTTACAACTGCAGCTTCACCTAGACCTGCTGGCTCGGCTTTGCGTTTCTGCTTCCGACCCACTCCGGTGTCTTGGGCGACTGGCTTGCCCTTCCCACTGCGGAGTCGGTCCTCTTCTTCACCATTAGCGTACCGGGTGGCTATTTCCATCATTCGGGTCAGAGACATATCTCCTGTCCGACCGAATTTCAAGTTAAGCTCCCGATACCGAACGCCTTCCTTGAAGGCACAAACTGCTTGGTGTTGGGATACATTCTCTACCGTTTGGTGTAATGTGGTCCATCTTTGGATGTAATCCCTCAGAGTTTCATTCGGCTTCTGTACACAATGCTGCAATTCTGTCAACCCCGCAGGTCGTTTGCATGTGCCCTCAAATGTCCGGACAAACACTCAGGCTAACTCCTCCCAGCTGAATATACTGCGTGGAGCCAACTGATTCAGCCATGCTCTGGCCGACCCTTCCAGCATGAGAGGAAGGTGTTTCATAGCTACCTCATCATTTCCACCACCGATCTGGACAGCCACTCGGTAATCTTCCAGCCAAGTATCAGGCTTCAACTCACCGGTGAACTTACTAACCCCAGTCGCCAACCTGAAGTTGGGGGGATCTCTGCGGCTCTGATAGATCTGCTAAAACACTCGGGACCCGAAACATGAATCCTGCTTCCACTCTGGCGATCCTTGCCTTGCCCCTCTCTGTGTGCTCGGTTCCTGTCGACCAAACCTTGCACTAAAATTGACCTCGCATCAAACCCTGGCTCCCTTGGGTCGACCGGCGTCCTCCGCCCTCCACTGTACGGGCGCCTGTCATCATAGTGCCGGGGCACATATGATCCGCTTCTCGAAGGGGGTGTAGGCGCTCGACGGCGGTCATCACGGCCGAGTCGATGATCGTACTGCTCGTGGATCCGACCCAAATGCTGATCCTGGTGATGTACCCGCCCTTCACGCCGCGGAGGCGATCTTGGGCTGTGAGCCGACTGAACTATGTCAGCCACCACAGATCTGCTATGGATTCTGTCAC
This sequence comes from Thinopyrum elongatum, assembly GCA_011799875.1. NCBI lineage: Eukaryota > Viridiplantae > Streptophyta > Magnoliopsida > Poales > Poaceae > Thinopyrum > Thinopyrum elongatum. The sequence goes on from CM022297.1 coordinate 52,537,646, forward strand.
ACGACTGTGATACTGCAGTGTTTTGGTCTCCTCCCGCCCGGAGCAGAGCCCGGATCTGCATCAAACCTCATCCAGCTTCTGACTGGGATGGCTGGATGGATTCTGCTATACAAGCTGCGGCTGCAAGATTCTGAATCGGAGTGCGGTATACCTGAGGTTCAGGAGGGAATAATTGCCGCCGTTGACTGGACTCAGGAATCCGCTGCCGAGCACGTTCATCGAGTGCATGCTGAAGATTTTCCAGTCGAGTGCGTTCAGCCAAAGTGGCCAAGCGCGCTGCCTCCAAGGCCTGAGCCTCAGAGGTCTCTCCGACGATGGGCGTGTGGAGTGCTTTTTCGTTACAGCGGTGAAGTTCCTCCCTCTGCTGTGAAGATAGGGTTTTGGGGTGGTATTCCTCGTGAACACGTGACGGATCGCCACCGCCATCGCCGCCTCCGTTGCGACGCATGCCAGACGGGCTACGCGGCGTGTCGACCATCAGGACCTCCGCCACAGGATCGCTGCTGTCGCACTCGGACAGAGTCTCGACGGAGCCAGTCGACAGATCGAACAGGCCATAGAGAGATTCATTGGGCTCGATTACCGCGACTTGAGGGGTGGCCGATTGACGTGCCACTGCATGCTTCACCCACCGCTGAAGCCGCGATCGACCGGATCGCTTGCGATGGCGAACAGCGGGGAAAGAAGACGCCGTAGGAAATGACCGATATTGGGTCGACGGCTGCCACAGAAGGACGCCGGGGATACATGCGCGAAAGTGCGTCGCCCCGCGGACGGGGAACGTCTCGACGTCGAGGGGGGCCTCCTGGAGCCAGGCGGCGTCGTCGGCGATGAAGACGAGTGCGCCGAGACGGATCTCGTGGCCCTCAGCCAAACCTCCACCCGAAACCATGATGATGGGAATCGGAAAAATCGCAACCTCACCAGAAAGTCGCTAAGACACCAGCCCCAAGGTGGGCGCCAACTGTCGTGGTTCTAAGTCTGACAGTAGAATGGGGGGTAGGTGTGAGGAGGCAAGATCCTAGCTACGGTGAGGTTGTGCACGCAAGATTTACGAGTTCAGGCCCTTCTCAGAGGAAGTAACAGCCCTACGTCTCGGTGCCCGGAGGCTCGGTCGATTGACTTATGCGTGAAGTTACAGGGGGTGCGAACCCTTGTGCCTGAGGAGGGGGTGGCTTATATAGAGTGCGCCAAGACCCCAACCGTCCCACGTTACAAGGTTTTCAATGTCTATAAAGACAGGACGTTACTGATAACGCCAGCAATAAAGGAAAATAAATGATCATTAAGACTACGGAGTGAACGCCTGACCCTTTCCATCCTGAGTGACCTTAGATCTTCTGTCTTCCGAGTGGTTTCTGGTGCGGTCGAGTGAGTACACCCCGGTCGAATGGAATTGGGTTATCCGAGTGAACTGTTGGTCGAGTGGGTTGCACCCTGTGGCGATTTCAGTCGGTAGATGGTGCTATCCTTTGAATGTCCTTGGCCTTAGGGCAGTGACCTCGGGTAAGGGTGTCTAGGTCAGGCCTATTACCCTACCCTAGGTACATGTCTTCGTCAGATCCTTCAAATTCGAAATTAGTTGGTATGAGAAAATACAGTGATGCAAGAGCCAAGGAGTATAGACCATAGCTACGGAATCTGACTTGAGAACAATTGCTCTTCTGCTTTAAACGTGGAGTTTGGGTTCGCTGTGGTGGTCTTCGTGCTTTGGGCACTACAGTTGCCTTACAAACTGCTCATGTGGGGGTACTCTGTGGTGGACATGGTGCTGTGTCAACTACAAGTGGGTTACTATCCGCTGGGGTTGGGGTTAGATGGGGTGTAGCTGGTTCTCTATCCAACGGTGTAAGTGTACAATCTGGAAGAGTCTCGATTATGTGTGGTAGGGCTAGTTCGTGAGCCAGTACAACCATGGTTCTATCTTCATCGACGGGTAGCACCGTCTTTTGAGAAGAACGGGTTTTTACTCCCGTAGATACTGCCATCACCCCCTCCAATTCAAATGGCTGATAAACAAGAAAAGAAATTGAAAGTACAGACATTGTATGATAGACAGATGTGGTAAGTCACATATATATTGTCTAACCAAACAGGACAGCATGACACAATTTCACATATATGATGGCTAACTAAACAGGATAGCATGACACAGTTTCAGATATATGATGGATAACTTAACAGGATATAATGGCATACTTCAACACATGATGAGTATCTAAACAGGATGACATGACAAAACTATATGATGCCTTTCTAAAATAGGTTGGGATGAAATAATTCACATACATGTTGTCTAAGTATACAGGATGGCATGATATAATTCACATAATTGATTCATATACTAAGCAGCTGGCACTCACATGTATGATCTCTAAACTAAGTAGATGGCATTGAATATTGTGTATATGATGTCTAAACTAAGCAATGCAAAACACCATATGCATGATATGAGAAATATAAACATTGCAAGTTAGAGCATACACCTCAGGTGGGATATAGGACTGGTCATCTATCTCTGAATCCTCCTCTGAGGGGCTACCTGTAACCATCGAGATATATGCTTCAACAGGTACCATTGTCTGCTCTGAATACCTTGTTTTCACTCCAGATTATTCCATGACCGGCTCAAATGGCTGATACACATGAAGAGTAGTTCAATATACATAGATTGTCGACAAATGGAATACGTAATGAAAAAAAAGGATGGCATGAGATAATTCACATATATGATGCCTGGCTACATGGCGGTGCATAATTCACATATATGATAACTGGCTGAAAAACATGGCATTGCATAATTCACATATCTGATATAGAAAGCAAACAGGAGGCATGTCTAATCTAAGCAGATGGCATGGCAATGCAAGACACCATATGCATGATATGAGCAATATAACCCTACCAAGTTAGAGCATACACATGGGGGGGATACGAATGGTCATCTATCTCTGAATCCTCCTCTGAGGAGCTATCTGTAACCAGCAAGAAATCTGCATCGACAGGTAGCACTGACTGCTCAGAAGACCTTGTTTTCACTCTAGATTTTCCCATGACCGACTCAAATGGCTGATGCATAGGAAGAGTAGATGAATGTATAAACATTGTTGACAAATGGAATACATTATGAAAAAAAATATGGCACGATACAATTCACATATATGATGACTGGCTAAAGAGGATGGCATTGCATGATTCACGTATATGATGCCTGGCTAAAGAAGATGGCAGTGCATAATTCACATATACTCCTTCCGTTCCTAAATATTTGTCTTTTTAGAGATTTCAAATGGACTACCACATACGAATGTATATAGATATATTTTAGAGTGTAGATTCACTCATTTTGCTCCGTATGTAGTCACTTGTTGAAATCTCTAAAAAGACAAATATTTAGGAATAGTGGGAGTATGATATAGAAACCAAACAGGTGGCATTCACACAAAGCAAATCTAAACTAAGCTGATGACATATAATATGTATAATGTAAGCAATGCGAGGCGCCATATGCATGATATGACCAACATCAGCATGCCAGGTTAGAGCAAACACCTCAGGGGGTAAATAGGAGTGGTCGGCTCCCTCTGAATCCCCCTCTGAACAGTTATCTTCCTCTGGAATACAATCTGGAATGGGGGGAGGGGGGCCCACTTCACCCACCATCACTACTAGAAAAATGGCTATAGCTAATATGGACATTAATGGCGCACCATGTATGTGGTGCGCCACTGCTATATAGCAGTGGCGCACCAGATATAGGTACGCCATTAATGGCCATATTACTAATGGTGCACCACACCCATGGTGCGCCACTACTAACAATTTTTTATTTATTTATTTTTTCAAAACTAGTAATGGTGCACCAGGGGAAAGTGCGCCATTACTAGTTTTAACTAGTAATGGCGCACCACACCCTCTGTGCGCCACTACTAACAAATTTTTTTTTTCAAAACTAGTAATGGCGCACCTGGGGATAGTGCGCCATTACTAGTTTTAACTAGTAATGGCGCACCACACCCACGGTGCGCCACTACTAACAATTTTTTTATTATTTTTTTCAAAACTAGTAATGGCGCACCATACACCAGGTGCACCATTAGTAACCCTGGTTACCAATGGCGCATTCTTAGGAGGTGCGCCATTGGTAACCTGAGAGCAGCTAGATATTTTGGACAGCCACCTACCACACTCACTTTCCCCACTTCATTCTCTCCACCTCTACCAAGCTTGGTCTCGGCTGCCTCCTCCTCCTCACCTCATTTGCACCATAGATTCACCCAAATTAAGTGGTTAAATTTCCTTTTTTTGATAGGTAAGTAAGGGGAAAGCTTTCTTTATGTTCTAGATCTACTTTTTTCTCCCTCCAACAACGTGCACACTTTTTATGGCCTAGATCTACGTATGTTTGTGGTGTTGCATATGTTTGTGTTTGGAGGTACCGGTATTTGAAATGCGATAGTTGCCAATATTTTGCCGGAATGTTGATTCATTTCCGTTTCGGCGAGAATTTGGCACTATGCATTCTTTTTGGTCCTATTTTTAGGCAAAGTCATGCCAAATTTTTTTTTGGTTCTAAAATATCGTTTTGCTCTACCCCGCAGGCAACCATGGTCCGCACGATGACCGAAGGCATCGTGAATAGGTTTTTGAGCTCCACGAAGGCCGAGATGCTTCAAAAGAATGAGACGGAGATAAGATGTCCGTGTCGAAGATGCAAGCTGAGGAGCCTTATGGACCCGGATTCCAGACAGGTGCGGGACCACCTGCTCATGCGTGGTTTCATGGATGGCTATCGGTGGCAAGGTGATGAAGATGATTATGAAGTCGTCCATGGGGGCCGGGCAAGAAATAAGGAAGGGCAGCAAGACAATAGCGGCGAGGGCGGGCGAGAAGACGAAGAATCTCCAGGACCTGATCACGAAGTAGATGCAGGACACAGTCATCATGTAGAAGATGCCGGACATGATGATGAGGAAGATCAAGACGAAGGGCATGATCATGAAGATGAAGATGCCGGAGTAGACGACGATGGACCATCGATGGGCTGGGTGCAGGACCCTCATATTCAAGAGCTGCTTCTCAAGCAGACGGGTAACGCAAGAGCTGCCGCCCGAGAGAAAGCCAAACTGGATCAATTGGAGATAGACGCAGTTACTCCATTGTATGAAGGATGCAGGCCCGAGGATACCCGCCTGAAAGTAACGCTCATGGCTCTGGAGATGAAGGTAAAACACAAAATGACCGATGCATGCTTCGACGAGAACATGTCATTCTGGCACGAACGTCTTCCCAAGGGGAACAAGTGCCCGACCAGTTTCAAGGAGGCGAAGAAAATCGTGTGTCCTCTGGATTTACCGCACGTGAAATACCATGTGTGCATGAACGATTGCATCATTTATCGGGACGAGCACGCGGAGTCTACCATATGTCCGGTGTGCGGCGTCACTCGATACAAGAAGAGGAAGAAAGCTCCTCGAAAAGTGGTGTGGTACTTTCCGATCACTCCTCGTCTGCAGCGGTATTTCGCGGACCCTAAGCTAGCAAAGCTCCTGCGTTGGCACGTGGATAGGGAGGAGAAGAAGCGAGAAGATGACGGAAATGATCCGGAGATAAATAAAAAAGACAAGATGCTGAGTAACCCTAAGGATGCGAGCCAGTGGCAAGCATTGAACTTCGAACACCCAGAATTTGGGGACGATCCAAGGAACATCGTGTTGGGCGCGAGCACCGATGGAGTCAATCCGTTTGGCAGCCAGAGAAGCACACATAGCACCTGGCCTGTGTTTGTGTGGATGTACAACCTTCCCCCCTGGGTGTGCATGAAGAGGAAGTACATTCACATGAGTATGCTAATTGAAGGGCCGAAACAACCAGGGAACGACATCAATCTATATCTAGGGCTACTGAAAGAGGAGCTAGACACGCTGTGGAAAACGCCAGCCAATACGTGGGACGCCGCAGCGAAAGAATATTTCCCTATAAGAGCCGCACTGCTCACGACGGTGCACGACTATCTCGGTTACGGATATGCCGCGGGGCAGGTGGTCCACGGATTTTGTGCATGCGTCAGGTGCATGGATGACACAACGTATCGCCAGCTAGATAGAGATCCTGGGTCTTCGAAAACCGTGTTCATGGGACATCGAAGGTGGCTTCGTGACGATGACGCATGGAGAAAACGCAAGGATCTGTTCGATGGTGAAACCGAACCCCGTAGACGCCCGCGTATGAGGAGCGGCGAGGAAATAGACGAGCTGTTGAAAAATTGGAAAGAGTGCCCACCGCCGGGAAAGAAGCGAAAGGCGCCAGAGCCGCTGCTGAAGGTATGGAAAATGAGGTCGGTTTTCTGGGACTTGCCGTACTGGAAGATCCTCCGTGTGCCTCACAGCCTTGATGTCATGCATATCACGAAGAACGTGTGCGAGAGTCTGCTTGGTACCCTGCTCAACATGCCAGAGAGGACCAAAGATGGGCCGAAAGCAAGGGCAGACTTGCAATCAATGGGCATCAGGGAGGAGCTTCACGCAAAATGCCCTAATGATGATGATGATGATGATGAGGCGAAGGACACGGAAAGTCGTCGCAAAGGCAAAAAGGCCAAGAAGATCGAATACGACTGCCCTCCTGCGTGCTTCACTCTAAGTCAGGAGGAGATCGAGCAGTTTTTCACCTGCCTCGTAGGAGTAAAACTTCCTTACGGTTACGCGGGGAAGATAAGCAGATACCTAGACTCAGCGAAGCAGAAGTTCAGCGGGATGAAGTCTCACGACTGTCACGTGCTGATGACGCAGATACTTCCAGTTGCAATCCGTGGGATCATGGACGTGCACGTCCGTGAAACGCTATTTGGCCTATGCAACTTTTTCGACGTCATCTCTCGGAAGTCGGTTGGCGTGAGGCAACTCAGAAGGCTACAGGAAGAGATCGTGGTGATACTATGCGAGCTTGAGATGTACTTCCCGCCCGCATTCTTCGATGTTATGGTGCATCTGCTGGTCCATATCGTGGAGGACATCATCCAACTCGGGCCGACGTTCCTGCACAGCATGATGCCGTTCGAAAGGATGAATGGTGTCATCAAAGGATACGTTCGCAACAGGGCACATCCAGATGGAAGCATAGCCAAGGGCTTTCTGACCGAAGAGTGCATCTCCTACTGCACGAATTATCTAGGCATCGAGAACCCCGTTGGTCTGCCCGTCAACAGGCACCTCGGCAGGCTCGCCGGATGGGGTCACCGCGAGGGTTGCCGCGAAATGCATGTCGACTTCAAGGGTCGACTCGCCGACTTTGAAAGAGCAAACCTAGTCACGCTACAACACATAGACATGGTCGATCCTTGGGTGGTAGAGCACAAAACCTTTATTGAGAAGACGTACAATGACCGAGGCCAACAGAGGACGGACGGAGATATAATCAATGAGCACAACTCATGTTTCACGCGTTGGTTCAAGGACAAGCTTCTGTCGTACCCTTTACATGAGGATTCTTTCGCGGAAGAAAAACTCATATTCACCTTGTCACAGGGCGCCTAGCACAACCTGATGACCTATGAGGCGTACGATATCAACGGCTACACATTCTACACCGAGGAAAAGGACATGAAGAGCGATGATTATTAGAACTCCGGGGTAACGATGGAATCCTACACCGGTAACGACAAGGACAGATACTACGGAAGGATCGAGGAGATCTGGGAGCTGAGCTACGCTGGAGAGAAGGTCCCGATGTCCCGTGTCAGATGGGCCAAGAGCGTCCTAAAAGAAGACCGGTATTTCACCACCATGGTTATACCCGAAGCCAAATCCAAGACCGCGGGCGCAAACGTCACCGCGAAAGATGAGCCATGGGTACTGGCTTCCCAAGTGGACCAATGCTTCTTCATTACCGACCCGTCAAAGCCCAGTCGTGTTGTCGTGAGGAGAGGCAAAAGGAAGATCATCGGAATGGATGGAGTCGCCAATGAGCAAGACTTCGACAAGTACGGCGACCCGAAGATGGAACATGACGACGACGATGAAGTACCATACACCACAAGAAGAAGCAGGACCACCCTACCTAAAGGACGTCCGTTCAAGAGAAGAACTCCATTTGAGAAAAAGAAGGGCAAGAAGATTGTGAAAAGATAGCTAAGATCGATTGTATTTAAATTGTAGTCTTCATTTCTCGATTGTATTTCGACATATGGAAATGGCATTTCTTCTGTTCTAGTCCTCTATCCAGTAACCTGTTTTGTTCAAAACAGTGGGGATTAATGTTGTCTGTAATTACCTTCCTTTAATATTTTGTAACTTCTCCATCACCAAGTTGAAGTATCGACCACTTTCTTCTTGGATTTGGAATTTTTGTTCTTCTCCCTCTTGTTTTGTTGCAAATCATCATTTACAGGCACCTTGGGCTTCTTTGTGTTTTCTTCTGGTATTTTAATTGTTTTTATTTATGTTTATTCTGGTAAAAAAAAGTTATTAATGGCGCACCAGGAGAAGGTGCGCCATTGCTACTAACGTTTTGTTTGTCTAGTGCATAGAGATGTCGTCGTATGTCGTGTACAAGGGTAAGGTTCCCAGAGTCTACGACGACTGGGAGGAGTGTCGGAGACAAGTTCACCATTTCAGCGGTAACAGTTACAAAGGGTACACCACTAGGGCGGAGGCGGAAGCTAGATACGCGCGCTATCTAGCGGGAGAGAGGAGGGAGCAGAGGAGGAACCAGATGAAGACAAGTTTCATCGCGATGATGCTCATCGTGACAGCAGCTCTCTTCTATGTGATGGTAGTTTAGATGATCGACATCGACTTTGTAATGTGACGACAAACTCGGCTAATATATATGATGAACTTTGCTAATGTCTCGAGACCTAAACTTGGCTAATGTTTGAACTTTGTTCGCTATTTCGAATTTGGAGACTAATATGATGAATTCTATTATGTGATGTTTATATTCTGTGCTGTGTAACGTATTTTGTAACCTGTGCAAATACCAGATATTTTGTAACCTATGCAAAGACCAGAAAAGCAAAAAATAATAATTCCTAATATTCATAGTAGTGGCGCACCATATTGAGCATTAGTGGCGCACCGAGGCTAAATACCAGTGGCGCATTATGGGGCATTGTAATGGCGCACTTGGGGGCATACGTGAAGGTAAATATGGCCCCCTAGGAGGCATAGTAATGGCGCACTGTTGGACATAGTAATGGCGCACTATGTGGTGCGCCACTATTATCTGGGATACTAATGGCGCACCTCTTTGCGAGTACATTCAAAGTACTCACCTGGCGTGTCATGCCAGTTTGCAGGTCATGCCATAATTGCTTGCTTGTCGAGGATTTCGAGTTTGCGAGCTAGGATACGCGTTCCAGCCAGAGTCCCTGTGGAGTGGAGTTCACCACCGCCATCGTTGTTTCGTTGCCGAGGGTACTCCGCTTCCTCGGGTTGTTTCGCTGTTAGCATAGAGCTACCCTGGGCAGGCGTAGTGTTGCTGTGCCAATGTATTCCATGTACACTTGTAACCTTATCCATAGTAATAAAAAGCTGATTTGTTCTATGCCAACAGTGCCGTATATCAGAAGACTTGTCTCTGGGCTGGAATACGGGGCGTTCCGGTTTCCTCTGAGCCGGGGTGCCACAACTACACACACGATCAGCCAAGAAAAAAAGTGTGCGATTAACAACAACATCGCACATAGTTGTGATGTTGTGCACATCGCAAATGTTTGGTCATGGAAGAACGCGTGCGATAGGTAGATCATCCGACGCGGATACGGCGGATGGATCGTGTGGGATGTATTCAAGCTTCACATACAGTTTTATAGCGATAACTGTCTACACTCTTACATCGAATCGCACACAGTCGAGGAAAAGTAAATGTGTGTGATTTTCTACTTCTATAATCGTGAACTAGTTGTGATGTGTCGCGCATCGTAAACGTAGCACCACAGAATACCGACTGCGATGGCAATGCGAGCACAAACGAGTAGGGAGTACTGTATATGCATCAAGGCTCCCTGTCCCCGACGGTTTCTGGGTCGTGTGGGAAGGACCCCCTATTGAAGTCACTCACTTGGCGACGGTTCAGAACGCCATCGCGGAAAGGGGTCAAAAACCGTTTGTATAGCACCTTGTTGTACCAGTGATTTAATGTGCATAATTCAAATTTGAATTACAAGCACATGCTCCAGTGCACCAAAGTTGGTTGAAAAATAACATGTGTGTCCTCGGGTGAATTTCTAGGTCCCATGCAAGAAATGGGAATGAAATTCAAACACCTAGGCGTCGTGGCTCGGCCGAGAACATTGATAAACTTGGTTTTTAAATTCTTGTACATCCAAAACACGCCTGAAAATCATTAAACTTGGCATGGTGTCATGTCATGGCACTAACATGCTGTGGTAAAAAATTTGGCCGAATTGGAACAAGTTTTGGTATAAGCTTCTTGCAAACCGGAGCTTCTCTCAAGAAGGCTCATGGTTCTGAGAGGGAATGTGTCACCTTTGTGTGCGAAACGATATACGTTGCCCCCCCTTGATTTTCTTTACAGAGGCAACATAGAACTATATGAGTGTCGTGTCAAATTTTGAAATTATTCTGGGTTCGTTTGGCATTTTTTATACATTAATTGAGTTTCTGGTCATTTAATGTGCATAATTCAAATTTGAACAACAAGCACATGCTCCAGTGCACCAAAGTTGGTTGAAAAATAACATGCATGTCCTCGGGTGAATTTTCTAGGTCCCATGCAAGAAATGGGAATGAAATTCAGACACCTGGGCGTCGTGGCTCGGCCGAGAACATTGAGAAACTTGGTTTTTAAATTCTTGTAAATCCAAAACATGCCTGAAAATCATGAAACTTGGCATAGTGTCATGTCATGGCACTAACATGCTGGGGTAATTTTTTTGGCCGAATTGGAACAAGTTGTGGTATAAGCTTCTTGCAAACCGGAGCTTCTCTCAAGAAGGCTCATGGTTCTGAGAGGGAACGTGTCACCTTTGTGTGCGAAACGATATACGCTGCCCCCCTTGATTTTCTTTACTGAGACAACATAGAACTCTATGAGTGCCCTGTTAAATTTTGGAATTATTCTGGGTTCGTTTGGCCTTTTTTATACATTAATTGAGTTTCTGGTCATTTAATGTGCATAATTCAAATTTGAACTACAAGCACATGCTCCAGTGCACCAAAGTTGGTTGAAAAATCACATGTGTGTCCTCGGGTAAATTTCTAGGTCCCATGCAAGAAATGGGAATGAAATTTAAACATTTGGGCGTCCTGGCTCGTCCGAAAATATTGAGAAACTTGGTTTTTTAATTCCTGTAAAGCCAAAACACGCATGAAAATCATGAAACTTGGCTTGGTGTCATGACATGGCACCAACATGTTGTGGTAATTTTGCTGTCGGATTTGCGAAGGTGCACACATTAACAATCAACAAAGTCATTTTGGAACAAGTGCTATCACGTTACAATCGATACACAAGTATTATTGAAACCATGGGCATTCTACTTACCATTTACGTGCTGCCATGTCTCCCCTTTTTTTATTTGCTAGGAGGCGCCGTGCGGGGTAGCTATTTGAGTACGGGAGGCATGCGATCAGACCCCTGTGCGTGCTTATCGGGAGGAGAGCCCTTTGACCTCCATCTGCCACCCACCTCTCTCCCAAGGTCTCCATTAATGGCGCCCGATCCCATGTTTAATGGCGTGGCTATGTCTCACTCGACTGAGATTTAAGAGAGAAAAAAGAAAATCTGAAAAGAAAATTTTGCACGGATCTTGATGTAAGATCCGACGGACCTATATAGCATCTACTGCGACTTATAGCAAGACTGATGAATATATAAGGACGACGACAATGGATAATAATTGTCTTACATATTTAGGAAGATAATTAAAAAAGCCACATGCTGCTACGCCCAAAATACACAAGGGCAAAAGAAGAAGGAAGACGCATACAACGATCTGGCTCGCTGTTCTCTACTTTCTTGATGTGCTGCAGGTCGCGGAGACTAGTTCTCGCGGCGAGCGGCGATGATATCTTTCCTCAGTTTCATGTCCTTAATATGTTGCTTGGCACCATCCACGGATTCCTCCACCAGCCTTTCACACTCGATGCGGAGCATGGCATTCTCATCCATAAGTTTCTTGACGATGACGCCCGTCCTCTTCAACAAGGCAGCGGTCTCCTCCGCCTGCTTCGCCCTTCCGGCGATCTTCGCCCTCAGCAGGTCGCGCTCGGTGCGGAGCTTCGCCTTGTCCTCCCCTAGTCCCCGGATGATGGTGGTAGCATTTTCAAATGAGGCATTCATCTCGTCCTGCAGCTTCATCCAGCCGGAGATCCGACCTGTCAGGCCATCGAGCATAGCGCGCATGTGCCTGCGAGAGTCGTCGCCTACACGCGAGACATTTTTCCCAAGCCGCCACAGCGCGGGAGGACCTCCCTGTTGCATTCACGCACGGCAGGACATCTTTGCTGCTTCCGCGGCGCGGCCGGACCAGTGTGCTGCATCGACGGTGCGGCGGGACCTCTGTGCTGCTTCGGCGGCACGGCGGGACCTCTATGCTGCTACGGCTGCGCGGCGGGACATGTCAGCTACTACAGCGGCGAGGCGGGACATCTCTCGTGCTTCCGCTTCCATGCTCGCCTCCCCCTGGTCGTAATCTCTTGACCCAGAACTCATGCGGGTCATGGCAGACGCAAGGGAACGACGATGAAAGACTTGTTTGTTTTTGTGGATGAGGAGTTGAGTAGGAATGTGCAGTCATCTTGGAGTAGAGTATTTATAACTGAGTACTAATACGCTCCTAAGTGGGAAACCGTTTAGGTTTTGATCGATGTGAACAGGTTTGCAATTAAATATAGCATGGTAGTAATTTGGAATGTGACGAGAAGCAAGCTCAAAATTTATTGACGGCTCTAGTTTCGAAGTGCGGCACTATATTCCCGGATGGCGTAACATGGGCACGCGTTCTCGGCTGTGGTGTAGCAGTTCTGTAATATGCCACGGTACTTCTTTTTCTTCTGCTGTGTACGTGCAATAACTGGCACAGTCGGATACATCTCTTATGGTTATAGGGGCATTCGCCAGAAATAGCCTCGTGGCGAGCTATAGACTAGTCTTTTTTTCACACGCATTACATCGACACATATCATCTCTCTCCCTCTTTCCCACGCACACACCTATAGTCTCTCGGGACTTCTCGCACGCACCATCTCTAGCTCCCTAGGTCGATGCCACCCACATACACTTGTACTCTGAGTTTAGTATGTTATACATGAAGAGAAGAGGTGCACGCACGCACTCGTCCTCTCTCACACACACGCATCTGTAGCTACGAATTGTAGTGTTCTCAACCATCCGATTGGCTCTATCATAGGTTCCCGTTGCTCCTTGGCCTTGAGATTGAGAAGTTTAAAACGCGGAGGCTAAGCTGGAGGCGAATTGTTTTGTTTAATGTGCGGGCCGCACACGACACCAACATGACACGTGCTTCGTCTGCCTGGTGCGTAGTCGGGTGAGTACTACTAGTAGTAGTACTACTTTGATGTGTCGCATCAACTCGCAGAAGTATGCAACACTTCCTCAACAAACAAGCATATAAGCAGCTTATACTTCTTTCCCAAAGGATCTTTATATCCAACAGACACAAAATATCCGTTCCACTGTTGGAAATTACTTTAACTGCTGATCTGATGTCGAAGTAATTGCTGCATCGCCACCAAAATCCACCATCTCTTAAGCTAAAGTAGACCGAGCTAACCCCTATATTAGCATATTACTAAGATAAACAGAAGGCACTGTAGAATCATTTAGGAGGTGAGCTTGTCAATTTGCATGTGGAGGGACACTGTCCTTGACAACCCAGCCTCGGCCAGCAGCTTGGCCGGAACTATGAGGAAGGTCAGCTCCTGCACGGCGACGGCGCCAGGATCCTTGCTGCTTGTCACCTTGATTTCAACCTTGACGGCGTTGGTTCTGCCTTTGGCCTCCCCCGGTGGGCCGTTCGCCCACAGCTTGGCCGTGTAGTGCGGCGGTGGGGACGCCCCCGCTCTGATGCAGATGACCGACACGGTGATAGGTGCGCCGACGTCGAGCACGCCACCGACCAAGAAAAATGCATGGCCGTACTCCTCCTTGAACAGCAAGAGCGACGGCTCTGACACTGGCACTTGCAGCTGGAGCACCTTGCCGTACTGGATCCTGTGCACAGGCATGGGATGCACGGTGCTGACGTGGTAGGGGAGCGCCGATGGCGGGCCTTCGTAGCCGCAGACGGGCACGGGGCATTTGCAGGGAGCGAGCGTTCACACGCTCTGGTGATCGGCGAGCTTGTGGTAAGTGATGTAGAGCCCACAGCATTCGTGCGAGCACTCCACTGTCACCGAGGAGCGAACGGCATCCATCGCCGTGTTCCGCACATCGAAGCTGCCGCCGCGCTCGCACTTCTGGCACTGCCACTGGTTCCCGGGGCGCTCGCCGCGGCAGTCCGCGCAGGCTAGGTGCCCTCCCTTGCACTGCACAAATCAATCGAACAGCACATCAATGAAGATACCTGCACCTTGCTCGATCAGCCGAACGGACGAGGTGTATTTGAACCTCATACACTGGAGGCTTCAAGGGGCGGAGGCATAAGGGGCAGTGGAGCAAGGTGAGGTCCATAGAGACCATAGAGAGCTCCATCATCGGGTCCTGTTTCGTCGGCATGATCTCGCCCTCCTCGTGCACCACCATCTCTCGCTTTAGGGCCGGGGCATTAGAAAGTTTTACCATCACGTATTCATACTACTTCAAGGTGCATTAAATCAACACATGCAAGTATCAAAAGGAAAGTCACGGCATGCATGCATGCATGCATTGTAATTAATGCATCGGTAAATGCAAATTATTGAAATATATCGAGTGCACTACTTTGATGTGTCGCGTCAACTCGTACAACAAGGAGAAGTTTGATTACAACACTCTCTCCCTCGCCCATGAGCGTGGTGGCTCACAAGACTAGAGAAGCTTTCGCTACATGCTCTCCCTCCCACACGCGGTGGACATGCAGCAGTTCATTTGGTGTCAGATGGCTAGAAGCATACTAGTACTCCACTGTAGTAGTACCCTCATTGTTCGACTTCCCAAAGAGGCGAAGAGCCAAGCACAACCCGAACGCTCGTGTGGCAGTTTCATGTGTAGGGGAGGTAGTATAGTAACATAGTCTAGGATAGCGTGTACCAAGCTTAAAATCGTTGGAGTCGGCTCCATGCTATGAGGCCGTCTCGAAGCATTTTTTTGATTAAAATAATCTTCTGGCCCTACCTGTCATCCTGGTTATTGTAGTTTGCATGCTGATCTGGTCAAGAGAGGAATAGATATTTTAATTTGTGGTGGGGTAAATGTTAGAGGTTGCAGCAAATATTGTACAATGTGTGTCTTTTAGCCAAGTTTAGAGGCAAGCATGCAGGGCCCGTGCTATGATGTGTCGCGTCAACTCGTACAACAAGGAGAAGCTTGATTACTAGTAGTACGCCCTCTCCCTCGCCCATGCGCGCGGTGGCTCGCAGACGAGGAGAGGCTTTTGCTTTTACTACTCCTACAACAAGCTCTCCCTCGCCCACGCGGTGGACGGGACATGCAGTATTTGATTTGATACTGTAGAAGTAGTAACATCATTGTTCGAATTCTCGAAGAGGCGAAGAGCCAAGCGCACCCCCAACATGTGAGTTGTGTAGGGGTGGGGCGTGGTGCGGCAGTTTTGTGGCAATTCTTTTCTACTGCTGTTTGCGTCCAATAGGTGCCACCGTCGGATGCAGATCTTACGGTTATTGTGGCGATTGCTAGTAATAGTCATCTTATGAAAATCAAATAATCCGAAAACAAACCCGACCACGTTTCTTGTTTCTAGACATGAATAGGAATCAACCAATGAGAGATGTGGGACGTAGTACCTAGCACCGCATGCAGCGGTCAGTTGGAGCACGCATCTTCTCTATCTCTTTCCTCACATTTATTGCATCTGCTTGGAGCAAGCATATAGCCAGGCTCTTGCATGAGAGCCCACTCCCCTTAATTTTTTATGTCTCTCTCCTCCACCTAGACAAAATTGCCATATAAGCAGGCTATAAGCCCACTATTGTACTTGCTCTTAGGCTGGTCATAGTGGGGAGTAACTTAGACTAGTAACATGCTTTTGTTACTACCTTTATAATGGGTAGTAACATATGGATGGTAACATACAAGCCTTCATTAATTGAGACATAGACTCATTTTACCTCGGGGTGTGTTATGTTATAGTAACATATTAGGCCCCTCCCAATGTTCCACCTTGTACAGGTGCTAAGCCTACCATGTAGGCAAAAAACATGATGTGGCAAAGTAATTAAGAGGAGAGAGATGGGTGTGGTGACCCCAGGAAGAAACAATGCTAAGCGCGGGAACCTAGAGAAAACACTTAAATGAAAGAAGCCCACCAATGCATGGATAACTTTAGTTGCTAAATCATTAAATGAAGGATGCTTAGCTACAACAAGTTAAGCACCTTTGCATTGGGGACTTTAGTTGCTTAGCTCTTTAAGGCTGGTTGTAATGGGGAGTATCATATACTAGTATCATGTATATGATACTAGTGTATGATACTATATCCAGAATGCATGGTATCATATGTTGATATCATATAGGACTACATTTATTGCCATGCATGACACAAAGTAGCACATCATTTAATATGATACGGCATCATGATATGATACTCAAGCCTCTCTTTCTTCATTTAATTCTATGCCACCTCATCAAAATTGCTTAGTTGGCATGCATGATACTATCTATGATACTCCCATTACGACCAGCCAAATATGCTTAGCACCTCATCTTAGCACTAGTGCATTGGAGGAGGTCTTATTATGTTACCACAAGCATCTCTCCCCTCATTAACTCCGTGCCACATAAGATAATTTGTCTTGGGATGTGTCATGTTACTACCTAATAGTATAGCCCTGTAAATCGGAAAGGAGGGACTACTCCCTCCGTTCCTAAATATTTGTCTTTCTAGAGATTTCAACAAGTGACTACACCGTAAATGAGTACATACAGAGCAAAATGAGTGAATCTACACCATAAATAAATATGTATTAAGTTCTCTCATTTTCCTCTCCGCCTTGGCCGCGGTGCACAATATTGAGTATACTACTACTACTGACTAGTCTCTTTTTGACACGCATTTACGTTGGTACGGCTTGAATGCCAACGAGGGAGAGGGTAGCGGTTCCCGAAACGTTGAATGGTCAATGATGCCTCCGCATTCAATTAGCATGCAGAGGTACATTAAGTAATTGGAGAAGCAGAATGGAGCCAGCATGATGTGAATGCAATGCAGTTTA
Source organism: Thinopyrum elongatum (assembly GCA_011799875.1). NCBI lineage: Eukaryota > Viridiplantae > Streptophyta > Magnoliopsida > Poales > Poaceae > Thinopyrum > Thinopyrum elongatum. The sequence continues at coordinate 52,555,003 of CM022297.1, forward strand.
GACTCTCATATAAAGGCGCCCCACCAGTCCAATCCATCTACTCCTAGTCTCTTCACAACACTGCCCACTCCAATCCAAGACCAAGACCAAGTGACCAGAAGCCACAAGCACCCACGGCGTCGATGGACGCGAGCGGCAGTTGGCTGTGCCAGATCTTCCAAGACGCCGACCTGCGGCCCCACTCCGCACATCGTTTCTTGATGGTGCTGGCAACCGCCAATGACATAGCGATCGTCGACGCCGGCTTCACCTCTCGCTTGTACGAGATGATGGTCGGCTCCATCCGCAAGTTCACCACCGTCAAGAAGCGCGCGGACGACATTGCCATACAGCTCCAGCCCGCGCGCCCAGGCTCCTCATTGCCTGCCACCCTCATTGGCCTCCAAGGTGATGAACTCTTTGAAGCACTGGTGGCCCTACAACTGCCGGAGGTCGCGACGAAGAATGTGCACCTCGAGGCCCCGCTCGCCGCACAGCGCCTCACCATGCAAGAAACCGTCGACCTGCACATCCACGTCTACGAGGAAATCGTCTACTCTGGCGACTACAAGGCCAGAGAGGACAGAAAGACGTTGGCCTTCTTCCAGCGGCTGGAATCTTTGGACGCCATTGTTCAGAAGCACGTCGACCTGGCCACGAAAGCAGCTGCTACTTAGCCGCCGTTCGGTGGGCCGGCGCCCTGAGTCAAGGAGGTGGACGTTGTCGATGGATGCATCTTTCTTCTTGCCTCCTGTAACCAGTACTGCATCGCCTCGTGGCCTTAATGTTTTATTAGTGTATGGTATTTTTATTCCAGTCGTAAATGACATGTGTGATCCCTTGCTCTTATTTGGATTAATTATATGTAGTATAACTGTCTTCGTCCTGGTGTACTACCTAGGTCCTAGTTTATTAGTCCCTTTTGTAATTTGTGCTAAATTTTGACCAAAGATTTAACTGACAAAATGTTAGTGCATGTCAACAAAAATTATATTGTTTGATTTGTATTTGAACATAGTTTTCAATGATATAATTTTGGTGACATGCATGAACCTTTTGTTAGTCAAATTTGGTCAAAATTTGGCACAGATTGGGACGGGGAGCAATAAACCAGGACGGAGGTATACTGGTCCGTCACCATCGTGTTTTGTGTCTAATTTTGACTTCAGCGACCCAACCTACATGGAGGGAGTACTGTATATATTGGCGCGACAACCAAACTTATATATTCAAAACTGAGCGTTACTACAAGTCACGAGTTCAAAACGAGAAAGTGGAACAAGTACAGCATGCCTGTGCTGTTCGCATCGTACCCCCACACGGTCGCGGTGCACAATGTAGAAAATGACTAGTCTCTTCTTGACCCGTATTTACATTGATACGGCTTGAATGCCAAGGAGGGAGATGGTAGCGGTTCCCGAGACGTAGAACGGTCAATGATGCATCCTCAATTAGCATGCAGAGGGAATTAATTGGAGAAGTAGAATGGAGCCAGCACGATGTGAATGCAACACAGTTTGGACTCTCACATAAAGGCGCCCCACCACTCCAATCCATCTACTCCTAGTCCCCGCGCAACACTGCTCACTCCAATCCAAGACCAAGTGACAAGAAGCCACAAGCACCTATGGAGGCGATGGACGCAAGAGGCAGTCGGTTGTGCCAGATCATCCAAAATGCTGGCCTGCGGCCCCGCATCACGTAGCGTTTCTAGACGGTGCTGGCGACCGCCTGCGTCGTAGCCCTCGCCGACGCTGACTTCGCCTCTCGCATGGACGACATGATGGTCCGCTCCATCCGCAAGTTCACCGCTGTCAAGAAGCGCGCTGATGACCTTGCCGTACTGCTCTAGCCCGCGCGCCCAGGCTCCTCATTGCCTGCCACCCTCATCGGCCTCCATGGAGATGAACTCTTTCAAGCCCTGGTGGCCCTGCATCTGCTCGAGGTCACGACGAAGAATGTGCACCTCGAGGCCGTTGTTGCTGCGCGGCGCCTCGCCATGCAAGAAACCATCGACCTACACATCCACGTCTACGAGGAAATCGTCTACATAGGCCACTACAAGGCCAGGGAGGACAGAAAGACGATGGCCTTCTTCCGCTGGCTAGAATCTTTGGACGCCATTGTTGAGAAGCACGTTGACATGGCCATGAAAGCCGCTGCTACTTAGCTGCCGTTCGGTGGGCCGGCGCCCTGAGTCGAGGAGGAGGAGGTCGTCGATGGATGCATCTTTCTTCTCGCCTCCTGCAACCAGCACTGCATCGCCTCATGGCATTAATGTTTTATTAGTGTATGGCATTTTTATATGTAGTATCATTGTCTTCATCCTGGTGTACTACCTAGGTCCAGGTTTATTAGTCCCTTTTGTAATTTGTGCTAAATTTTGACCAAAGATTTAACTGACAAAATGTTAGTGCATGTCGACAAAAATTATATCGTTTGATTTGTATTTGAACATAGTTTTCAATGATATAATTTTGGTGACATGCATGAACCTTTTGTTAGTCAAATTTATGGTCAAAATTTGGCACAGATTAGGACGGGGAGCAATAAACCAGGACCGAGGTAGACTGGTCCGTCACCATCGTGTTTTTGGTCTAATTTTGACTTCAGCGACCCAACCTACATGGAGGGAGAACTGTATATATTGGGGCGACAACAAAACTGAGCATTACTACAAGTCACGAGTTCAAAATGAGAAAGTGGAACAAGTACAGCATGCCTGTGCCGTTCGCGTCGCACCCCCACAGGGTCGCGGTGCACAATGTAGTAAATGACTAGTCTCTTCTTGACCCACATTTACATTGATATGGATTGAATGCCAAGGAGGGAGAGGGTAGCGGTTCCCGAGACATTGAACAGTCAATGGTGCATCCTCAATTAGCATGCAGAGGGAATTAATTGGAGAAGAAGAATGGAGCCAGCACGATGTGAATGCAACACAGTTTGGACTCTCATATAAAGATGCCCCACGACTCCAATCCATCTACTACTAGTCTCTACGCAACACTGCTCTCTCCAATCCAAGACCAAGTGACCAGAAGCCACGAGCACCTATGGAGGCGATGGACGCGAGAGGCAGTCAGCTGTGCCAGATCATCCAAGACACCGGCCTGCGGCCCCGCACCGCGCTGCGTTTCCAGACGGTGCTGGCGACCACCAGCATCGTAGCCCTCGTCGACACTAGTTTCGCCTCTCGCATGGACAAGATTTCATTTCCACTGAGAGAATTTGTTCACAACTCAATGGACGGTTGTCCGTAATGGACTTCATTACAACACGTCCATGGGAAAACAACTCTTGGACTTGCGAGAAGGATAGGTATTTCAGGATAATTCATCGCACCCCAGTTAAGGCAATAGACATAAAAGGAGTGAAGTCAGAGTAACATATGAAGTAAGATGTGGCAGAAAAAGGATCCAGTGAAACAAACCACCCTGAAGTCAGGTAGTCAGACAGATGAAGTTTAATGGGAACATCATACAAAGGCAAAAAGGAAGCCCAAGTTGGAAACGGTTTCCTTAAGACAGAATATTCATGCTTGACCCCTGAGCAACCAAATCTCGAGGACGAGATTTCTTTAAGGGGGTAGGTTTGTAACACCCTGGATTTTGCCATTTTCTTTTGATTTTGATTTTGGTTTGGATTTGCCCTTCGGTGGCTTAGTGGTCTTAAAACCTGGAGAGATCACCCTCGATTCCTTTCCCAAGTGGCTTGTCGACCTCAAAACCATCCCAAGACCTGGTCATTTCCATCTTGACCAATCCCAATATTCTTTTCTTTAGGAATATTCCTTTTTCTATTTAAGGAATAACCCTGTCTGCCCTGGGTTGTGAAGCAACTCACATTTCAATCATTCCGAAGATTCCCAAATAATTCTCATAATTTTTTTGGGTCATATCTTCCTCAGATATGTCAAAATCTTTCCTTCCATGTTCAAAAATATTCCACCAATATTCCTTTTCTGATTCTGCCCCAGCTGGCAGTTTGTGAAGCAAGTACCCTTTACATTGGCTTCCTTGCTCTCAAACTTTTTGTGAACTCTTTCCCATCCATATCGTTGCCACATGCCAAATTTCAACTTCATTTGTCTAATAAATATTCCTGAGAAATTTTTTCAAAGTTTCTGTTCAAACAGAGGCCTTGTGAAGGAAGTGCTAGTCAGGGGTATCCAAATGAGTTGTAATTTTGCAAGCACCTTCATATGCTCAAACTAACACTCTCCACAAAATTTGAGCATCATACCATCATTCATATGATCACAGCATCAAATCTTTGCTACTGGTCATATTTTCCTGTTGTGAAGCAACTGTACTTTATATTGCTTCATAATTGCTGAAAATTTACCAGAGCATTCTCCTACCCACATATCACCTCTCCACAAAATTTGGGCTCATTTCATCAAGCCATTTATCCTCAGTTATGTTTCTAAAATTCTGTCCAGTGGGATGCTGTGTGAAGGAAGTACCATTTTGGTTTATCCAAATGGTATGAAATTTATACAGTGTCTTCATATGCCTATATAACTCACCCCCTCCAAAATTGAGATCAATCCAAGCAAGTATGTGAGTGCCACTTCATCCTTTGCATTTCTGTCCAATAGAGCCCATTGAACTGCAAGTGCTATTTATCTTCATCCAAATGAGCTGAAAGTTTGCAGAGGTAATCACCCTAGTATGTGATCACTCTCAGCGAAAGACCAGAGTCTATCCCCTGCTCAATCTCTCTCGCGTTGGATCAAACACATTGCTGTCAGTTACTGTTTTACCATCGATCAGTCTCATTCGAGCTCTCTTTTTCTATCTGATGGTGCACGTCAACTATTTGAGGTTGAAAGCGCATGCCAGACATATTTTTGTCTCGGTTCAGCGCCCAGTCCACGTGGTGCCGGTGGTGACCACGCAAGGGCCAGGCCAAAACCGAGCTCCACAGTGCGCCGCTGTATCCGCCCAAGACGAAGCTCCTCGAGCACGCCAGCCCAGCCCTCGCACTGCTGGTCGTCAGGTCGGCCGTACCGCGACGCCGAGCTAGCTGCCACCGACCTGAGTTTGTGCACTGGAGCTCCGGTGACGTGTCCCGCAGCCGTGCTTGCTCACCCGCGTCGCCGAGAGCCTTCCCGAGCTCTCCCCAGCGCTATAAGTAGCTGCCCCGAGGTCTCCCACATCTCATCCACCCTCCCTTGCCTCTCTAGCCCACCGGAGCCCCTCCACCTCGCCTCTGCCCGTCGCCGTCCACCATGGCGGCCGCGGAGCCCTGCTCAAATTCGAGCTAGCCGAGCCCTCCCCTCCACCGCTGGCCTCTCCAGCATATTCCCCGTGCTCCGGCGATCCTCCCCACGCACTTGCCCCTCGCCGGAGTAGCCCACATCGCCGGGCCCCAAGTCACCCGCCGCCGCCTGAGCCCCTCTGTCCTCCATCGCCACCATCGCTCCGGCGCTCCCTCTGCTCAGGGATGGACGCGGCGCATCTCCCCGAAGCCGCCAGTGCCCTCTCCTCGACAGGAGGTGGCCAGAGGCAGCAGGCCCAGTGCTGGCCGCGCCCCTGCCTTGTCTCTCTGCTCCGTCGTGAGTCGCCGCAGCCTCGGCCTTCCCCCGACGCCCTTGGACCCCTGGTTGGGTGCAGCTTCGCATCTCGCATCCGGCGGTGGCCGGAGCTCGGCCGGAGACGGCTTGAGTCGCCGGGCCATGCCGACACTGCTCGCCCGCCCCGCCTCTGTTCTCTGTCGCGAGCACACATGGGAGGAAGAAGGAGAAGGCTGAAGAGAGAGACGTCAGCGGTGGGGCCTGCCTGTCAGCCTAATAAGCAAGTCAACCCCCGGGCCCACACTGTTTAAGTGGAAGCGCACTTTGCAAAGTGCGTTTTCCCCGTTTGAAAGCGCATTTCCTTCTACTGCGGCGAAGTTTACATTTTCCTTTTCAGAAAAAAATATTTAAGCCAAGTGCGCTTTCGGTTTAGCCGTCAGGGACCGGTCTGAGAATATATTTTTTATAGATCAGTCCCTATACTTCAAACGGCTATAACTTTTTGCTCGTGACTCCGATCGAGGTGAATCCATAGCCCACTTCTTCGTCTCTTCGAACCCGTTCTGTTGGTACCATCTTTATCATGTATTTCCACAGTGGAAATAACCATTTTGCCCTTGTCCGTAAACAGCCCCTCCGAGAGAGAACTGTTTTCGGCAATCGTCTCCGCGGACTTCCCGCACTTCTTCCCGATGGTTCCTTCATCCCCAGGCAAGCCTAGATAGCCACTTGCATGATGGATTTGTAATAGCTATTGTTTCCTACTTGAATAATTATTTAATGTGTGCATATTAATATCTATATGCTTATGTGACATGCTAGTTATCAAGTACTCATTGGTAGCATAATGCTCATGGTTAATAATTGTAGTAGTTCATGCTAAGATGATGCCATGTCTGCATGCTTCTTTGTTATATGTTATGGACATAATGATGTTGTTCACCATGCTCGTATGCATTTAGCCGATTAAATGCTTGCATGTTGTCGATATTATGATCCAGATATTATGCTTCCCATCCCTGCTTAGGTTATATTATGCTCATATGATTTCATCATGTTATCATGGCTCAGCTCATTTACGCTCAAGTTAAACCGGATGATAATCGAACTTGAACACCTGTTGGCTGAGTCATAGTGCAGACCGAAACGAGCTCACTAGTGCAACCACACTTGCTGGGATGGGGCAGCCATAATTTGATCTATTGTCATGCCTCTCGCCGATACCTCCAACTAGGGAAGGTTATGAGCGCGTGCTACTTTGGGCCCGGTAGGCGGCTATAACCTTGTGAACCCAGTTTTGGTATTGAGTTCAGGTCCCCGTTTGGGACAGTTTTGTTTGGCCATGACGATGGCAGGTGTCGGAAGGACACAGGGGTCACTCATGACATAGCCCAAAGGGGAGTGTGTCGGAGCGGCTGGGAGAGTGCCATGCAATAGATTGGATTTTGTCGGAATGTCGTTGGTCCACCCGAATGGGAGCACGAGGCCATGAGTTCCGTGGTGTGGGTACAGTGTACTATCCTCTGCAGAGTGTATATAATCTATCGATAGCCGCGTCCTCGGATATGGGCACAGTTCGTAGTAGGACACACTATGGGTCAACAGTATAATAATCTTGCTTATAACAACCATGTTCGATGAGAGAGAAGTTGGTTGATATTTATGTGATTGCAAGAGGATCACCGTGGTATCGAGGATACCGACGTTGGTTGATAGTGATCATGTGAGGATCACTGAGGTATCGTGGATACCGGATTTGGTTGATAGTGTTATGTGGTCATCTCGGGTAAAGACCAAGCTCCCTGTGATCATGTTATCACTACGGTATTGTAATACCAAGTTTGGTTGGTCCCGAGTTTATCGTGTGGCACACACGATGGTAAGTTCTTACATGTGAGAGTTACGGGGTAACCTCACGACAGAGTAAGTTGCAACCTGTTGCATGTAGTATATGCCATGCCATGTTATATTGTTCTAGCATCATCATGTTTACACCTGCTTAACCTATAAATGCCATGCTGTTGCTTGTCTTGATTGCTTTGGTTGCTGTGAGCTTGCGAGTACATTCAAAGTACTCACCTGGCGTGTCATGCTAGTTTGCAGGTCATGCCATGATTGCTTGCTTGTTGAGGATCCCGAGTTTGCAATCTAGGATACGCGTTCCAGCCAGAGTCCCTGCAGAGTGGAGTCCATCACCGCCATCGTTGTTCCGCTGCCGAGAGATTACTCCGCTTCCTCGTGTTGTTCCGCTGTTAGCATAGAGCTACCTTGGGCAGGCGTAGCATCGCCGTGCCAATGTAATCCTTGTACCCTTGTAACCTTATTCATAGTAATAAAGAGCTGATTTGTTCTATGCCAACAGTGCCGTATTCCAGAAGACTTGTCTCTGGGCTGGAATACGGGGCATTCCGGTTTCCTCTGAGCCGGGGTGCCACAAGCATTGGTATCAGAGCAGGTCTGGCTGTAGGACGCCCTAGACCGCGCGAACGTTAGAAATCGATAGTACAGGATTCAGTTGGTTTGCTGCACTTGTTTGCTGCATTTGTTTGTGCATAGCATGCATATAGACTAGATATCTTATCACTAACGGTTGATCTGGTGAGTGTAGGTGACATTGGTTTCGACCCACTACCTGCACCCTCCAGTTGCATCCTGGTTCCTTGGTGTGGCATTATCTCTGTCCCAGCGGAGTGATGCCAGGGTGCTTGGTGTTGTCAATCACTTGCAGGATTGATGCACCGGGACCACACCAATTATCCTATTCAGCCACCCCTATAGTTCGGTGATAGACATGTTTCTATCTCGGACTACGCCATCATCCCTCTAGCCGCTTTGGCAACCCTTACTGATCTTAGTTATCAGAAAAGGGCAATGCTCGTAAGCCTTTCTTTTATCGCTATCTCACCTTGGACAAGTACGGTTTCTTCCGTACACTTGATGATGATGTGGACGTGACTTCTATGTTCCAATCCACGATCACCAAGTCTGTCCTCGCATCCGTATCCGTCCAGCTGCAACCGGTGTAAACCCGTGTTTGGTGTACCCTAGTTTACACCAACTATGTCCACACGTGGATTTATTTTCGTGCACACCGCCACAGCATGTTAGATCGTAACACCGGAGTTCTTGCGAGATTTGTGTGCTTAAGTAGGCATGCATATTATTGCTATGAATAGATGTAGTATATGATATTGCGTGTGTGTGATCTTGTTGCTTTGTGTGTTTTTGTTTTTGTCGTTTCTTTTACTTCTTTCTTTGGGCCCTTGGTGTTACACTATTTCCCTTATGGAAGTTGCTCACCAACACTGGACTCAAAGAATCAGTGAAGAGGCAAGCATTTGGAATTCAGCTCAACAATATGGAATTTTTCGTCAACTGCCTGATATTGGGAATATCTGGTCTGACCACAAATGGTATTCTGGATGGATTATCAGCATCGAATATACATCAATGTGCAATCTTCATAGCAGTAATGATCAAATCAGCAAGAAGGATAGTCGACCAACTTTCTTCGTACAACAAGTGACCGACAACAGTAACATCAAGGTATATATATATCTGCACCCAGTTCGCATATGGCAAAAAGAAAGATTCAGATGTAAGCAACTCAGTCTTCCTTCACAAGCTATCTGAGAAGCGTACAATGCAAGGGTTCCAGTGTCTTCCTCGGCACGACACATGGACATCTTGCGATGCAAGCATGCTATCCCAGCAGAAGCTTCAGGCACAAGCTATTCAGCCTTCCTCAGCAAGATATTCGCAATGGCTTCCAACACAAGCCAAGCAACCTTCATCAGTAAGGCATCACATCCTCACCAGTACAAGATAATTCACAGTCAGTTGGCCGCATATGACCATGCATCCCAAGGATCAGCTCCACAACAGTTTGGTCAGAAGGCAAGAATCGGTCAGGATGCAAGTCTGCTTCAGAAATCAAATGCCCAGCTACACATGTTTCCATAGATATGGTGAACATGCTGCCAAGGTTATACAAGTTACTCATATAATGATGACAGCCTGTGAGCTGTATGGGACGCTACTAAACCCTTGCCTGCCTTTCTTTAGTAACTGCACCACGCCTGTGTTCTGAGCTGTTTCCAGCCGTCCGGGGTGGATGCCGACTTTATATTTCTCTTGTCCGCAACTGGCCCGTGTTCTAAGATGCTTTTCGGCCGTCTCGAACAGTTGTTGAATTTCTTTCCATAGTAGTGACCCTATGGTCTGAGCTGCTTTTCGGCCGTCTTAGGGAACTGTCACTTTCCTCTTATCGACACCGTCTCATGCTCTGAGCTGCTTTTCAGCTGTCTTGAGTCAGGGTTGAGTTACTCCAGTAATGTCCCAGATATGAGTTGTAAAGACCGTTCTGGTGGCTACTGGTTTATTTGCCGGTTTCATCAAGGGTTTCAGACGGTCGTTACCCTATAGCTACAACTTGTAAAGTAATATGCCTGCCGGAATATTATACCTGACAACACCTATGGTCACTCGAAGAACCAAGAATACATAAGGCCAAACTCTTTCAGTTAAGGATCCAGGCAAAGAAAACCACAATAAGAGAACAAGATCGTCCATACAGGTATGGCAATGGATGCATGGTACAGATACTCCAGACAGTATGGATCGGTACCGATCACCATGGTTACACACCCACGGGGTCTATCTCATTTGCAAGGACCCCATATCGAGTCAACCCACTCAGCCAGCTATTTATTCTCAGAATCGTCGGAAGAGGATATTCAAGCTTGTCAGGTAAGACCGAAGTGTCAATTCAGCAGTTTGATTGCAGCAACAGTGTTAAAGCATTACATGGCCTACCATCCACATAGAAATGCCGTCAGACTAAGCACTCAGAAGGACGAGCAACCGTCTCGAAGCATATGTCCTTACATATGGGAATCCATTAAAGAATAACTTGCGGTGAACAACATTCTGCTGCCAGGACCACTGTTAGTCAGGTCTATGGATAATATCGTAAAAAGACCGTACACCTTCATGCTAGTCAAGATAGGTGACAGCCAAATCTTTGGTACGAATGTGATACCCAAGATATTTCGGCAACTCTTGCAAGGAGTCAGATACCGCCAGGAGAATGGTACGATTCATAGTACTGTTTTGAACCTGGAGGACACACAGACATTTGATGTAGCTCAATGCAATGAGCAAAAGATTTCGTGTCCACTAAGAGAATTTGTTCACAACTCAATGGACGGTCGTCCGTATTGGACTTCATTACAACACGTCCATGGGAAAACAACTCTTGGACTTGCGAGAAGGATAGGTATTTCAGGATAATTCATCACACCCCAGTTAAGGCAACAGACATAAAAGGAGTGAAGTCAGAGTAACATATGAAGAAAGATGTGCCAGAAAAAGGATCCAGTGAAACAAACCACCCTGAAGTCAGGTAGTCAGACAGATGAAATTTAATGGGAACATCATACAAAGGCAAAAAGGAAGCCCGAGTTGGAAATGGTTTCCTTAAGTCAGAATATTCATGCTTGACCCCTGAGCAACCAAATCTCGAGGACGAGATTTCTTTAAGGGGGGTAGGTTTGTAACACCCTGGATTTTGCCATTTTCTTTTTCTTTTGATTTTAGTTTGGATTTGCCCTTCGGTGGCTTAGTGGTCTTGAAACCTGGAGAGATCACCCTTGATTCCTTTCCCAAGTGGCTTGTCGACCTCAAAACCATCCCAAGACCTGGTCATTTCCATCTTGGACCAATCCCAATATTCTTTTCTTTAGGAATATTCCTTTTTCTATTTAAGGAATAACCCTGTTTGCCCTGGGTTGTGAAGCAACCCACATTTCCATCATTCCAAAGATTCCCAAATAATTCTCATAAATTGTTTGGGTCATATCTTCCTTAGATATGTCAAAATCTTTCCTTCCATGTTCAAAAATATTCCACCAATATTCCTTTTCTGATTCTGCCCCAGCTGGCAGTTTGTGAAGCAAGTACCCTTTATATTTGCTTCCTTGCTCTCAAACTTTTTGCGAACTCTTTCCCATCCATATCATTGCCACATGCCAAATTTCAACTTCATTTGCCTAGTAAATATTCCTGATAAATTTTTTCAAAGTTTCTGTTCAAATAGAGGCCTTGTGAAGGAAGTGCTAGCCAGGAGTATTCAAATGAGTTGAAATTTTGCAAGCACCTTCATATGCTCAAATTACCACTCTCCACAAAATTTGAGCATCATACGATCATTTATATGATCACAGCATCAAATCTTTGCTGCTTGTCATATTTTCCTATTGTGAAGCAACTGTACATTATATTACTTCATAATTGCTGAAAATTTACCAGAGCATTCTCCTACCCACATATCACCTCTCCACAAAATTTGGGCTCATTTCATCTATCCATTTATCCTTAGTTATTTTAATAAAATTCTGTCCAGTGGGATGCTGTGTGAAGGAAGTACCATTTTGGTTTATCCAAATGGTATGAAATTTATAAAGTGTCTTCATACGCCTATATAACTCACCCCCTCCAAAATTGAGATCAATCCAAGCAAGTATGTGAGTGCCACTTCATCCTTTGCATTTCTGTCGAATAGAGCCCATTGAACTGCAAGTGGTATTTATCTTCATCCAAATGAGCTGAAAGTTTGCAGAGCTAATCACCCTAGTATGTGATCACTCTTAGCCAAAGACCAGAGTCTATCCCCTGCTCAATCTCTCTCGCGTTGGATCAAACACATTGCTGTCAGTTACTGTTGTACCATCGATCAGTCTCATTCGAGCTCTCTTTTTCTGTCTGATGGTGCAAGTCAATTATTTGAGGTTGAAAGCACATGCCAGACATATTTTTGTCTCGGTTCAGCGCCCAGTCCACGTGGTGCCGGCGGTGACCACGCAAGGGCAAGGCCAAAACCGAGCTCCACAGTGCGCCGCCGTATCTGCCCAAGAAGAAGCTCCTCGAGCACGCCAGCCTAGCCCTCACACTGCTCCTCGTCAGGTCGGCCGCGCCGCGACGCCGAGCTAGCTGCCACCGACCCGAGTTTGTGCACTGGAGCTCCGACGACGTGTCCCGCAGCCGTGCTTGCTCACCCGCGTCGCCCAGAGCCTTCCTGAGCTCTCCCCAGCGCTATAAATAGCTGCCCCGAGGTCTCCCACATCTCATCCACCCTCCCCTGCCTCTCTAGCCCACCGGAGCCCCTCCACCTCGCCTCTGTCCGTCTCCGTCCACCATGGCCGCCATGGAGCCCTGCTCAAATTCGAGCTAGCTGAGCCCTCCCCTCCAACCCTGGCCTCTCCAGCAGATTCCCCGTGCTCCAGCGATCCTCCCCACTCACTTGCCCCTCGCCGGAGTGGCCCACATCGCCGGGCCCCAAGTCACCCGCCGACGCCCGAGCCCCTCTGTCCTCCATCGCCACCATCGCTCCGGCGCTCCCTCTGCTCGGGGATGGACGCGGCGCATCTCCCCGAAGCCGCCAGTGCCCTCTCCTCGACCGGAGGTTGCCGGAGGCAGCAGGCCCAGTGCCGGCCGCGCCCCTGCCTTGTCTCTCTACTCCGTCGCGAGTCGCCGCAGCCTCGGCCTTCCCCCGATGCCCGTGGACCCCTGGTTGGGTGCAGCTTCGCCTCTCGCATCTGCCGGTGGCCGGAGCTCGGCCGGAGACGGCTTGAGTCGCCGGGCCGTGTTGACGCCGCTCGCCCGGCCCGCCTCTGTTCTTTGTCGCGAGCACACACGGGAGGAAGAAGGAGAAGGCTGAAGAGAGAGAGGTCAGCGGTGGGGCCTGCCTGTCAGCCTAATAAGCAAGTGAACCCCTTGGTCCGCACTATTTAAGTGGAAGCGCACTTTGCAAAGTGTGTTTTCCTCGTTTGAAAGCGCATTTCCTTCTACTGCGGCGAAGTTTACGATTTCCTTTTCAGAAAACGTATTTAAGCCAAGTGCGCTTTCGGTTTAGGCGTCAGGGACCCGTCTGAGAATATAATTTTTACAGATCAGTCCCTGTACTTCAAACGGTTATAACTTTTTGCTCGTGACTCCGATCGAGGTGAATCCAAAGCCCACTTCTTCGTCTCTACGAGCCCGTTCTGTTGGTACCATCTTTATCATGTATTTCCACAGTGGAAATGACCATTTTGCCCTTGTCCATAAACAGCCCCTCCGAGAGAGAACTGTTTTCGGCAATCGTCTCCGCGGACTTCCCGCACTTCTTCCCGATGGTTCCTTCATCCCCAGGCAAGCCACGACAGCCACTTGCATGATGGATTTGTAATTGCTATGGTTTCCTACTTGAATAATTATTTAATGTGTGCATGTTAATATCTATATGCTTATGTGACATGCTAGTTATCAAGTACTCATTGGTAGCATAATCCTCATGGTTAATACTTGTAGTAGTTCATGCTAAGATGATGCCATGTTTGTATGCTTCTTTGTCATATGTTATGGACACAATGATGTTGTTCACCATGCTCGTTTGCATTTAGTTGATTAAATGCTTGCATGTTGTCGATATTATGATCCAGATATTATGCTTCCCATCCCTGCTTAGGTTATATTATGCTCATATGATTTCATCATGTTATCATGGCTCAGCTCATTTACGCTCAAGTTAAACCGGATGATAATCGAACTTGAACACCTGTTAGCTGAGTCATAGTGCGGACCGAAACGAGCTCACGAGTGCAACCACACTTGCTGGGATGGGGCAGCCCTAATTCGATCTATTGTCATGCCTCTCGCCGGTACCTCCAACTAGGGAAGGTTATGAGCGCGTGCTACTTTGGGCCCGGTAGGTGGCTATAACCTTGTGAACCCAGTTTTGGTATTGAGCTCAGGTCCCCGTTTGGGACAGTTTTGTTTGGCCATGACGATGGCAGGTGTCAGAAGGACACAGGGGTCACCCATGACATAGCCCAAAGGGGAGTGTGTCGGAGCGGCCGGGAGAGTGCCATGCAATAGATTGGATTTTGTCGGAACGTCATTGGTCCACCCGAATTGGAGCACGAGGCCATGAGTACCGTGGTGTGGGTATAGTGTACTAACCTCTGCGGAGTGTATATAATCTATCGATAGCCGCGTCCTGAGATATGGGCATAGTTCTTAGTAGGACACACTATGGGTCAACAGTATAATAATCTTGCTTATAACAACCCTGTTCGATGAGAGAGAAGTTGGTTGATCTTTATGTGATCGCAAGAGGATCACCGTGGTATCGAGGATACCGGCGTTGGTTGATCGTGATCATGTGAGGATCACTGAGGTATCGTGGATACCGGATTTGGTTGATAGTGTTATGTGGTGATCTCGGGTAAAGACCAAGCTCCCTGCGATCATGTTATCACTACAGTATTGTAATACCAAGTTTGGTTGGTCCCGAGGTTATCGTGTGGCACACACGATGGTAAGTTCTTACATGTGAGGGTTACGGGGTAACCTCACGACAGAGTAAGTTGCAACCTGTTGCATGTAGTATATGCCATGCCATGTTATATTGTTCTAGCATCATCATGTTTACACCTGCTTAACCTGTAAATGCCATGCTGTTGCTTGTCTTGATTGCTTTGGTTGCTGTGAGCTTGCGAGTACATTCAAAGTACTCACCTGGCGTGTCATGCTAGTTTACAGGTCATGCCATGATTGCTTGCTTGTTGAGGATCCCGAGTTTGCGATCTAGGATACGCGTTCCAGCCAGAGTCCCTGCGGAGTGGAGTCCATCACCGCCATCGTTGTTCCGTTGCCAAGAGATTACTCTGCTTCCTCGGGTTGTTCCACTGTTAGCATAGAGCTACCCTGGGCAGGCATAGCATCGTCGTGCCGATGTAATCCTTGTACCCTTGTAACCTTATTCATAGTAATAAAGAGCTGATTTGTTCTATGCCAACAGTGCCGTATTCTAGAAGACTTGTCTCTGGGTTGGAATACGGGGCATTCCGGTTTCCTCTGAGCCGGGGTGCCACAACAGATTAGGACGGGGTGCAATAAACCAGGACGGAGGTAGACTGGTCCATCACCATCGTGTTTTGTGTCTAATTTTGACTTCAGTGACCCAACCTACATGGAGGGAGTACTGTATATATTGGAGCGACAACCAAACTTATATATTCAAAACTGAGCGTTACTACAAGTCACGAGTTCAAAACGAGAAAGTGGAACAAGTACAGCATGCCTGTGCCGTTCGCGTCGTACCCCCACATAGTCGCGGTGCACAATGTAGTAAATGACTAGTCTTTTCTCGATCCCCATTTACATTGATACGGCTTGAATGCCAAGGAGGGAGAGGGTAGCGGTTCCCAAGATGTTGAACTGTCAATGATGCATCCTCAATTAGCATGCAGAGGGAATTAACTGGAGAAGCAGAATGGAGCCAGCACGATGTGAATGCAACACAGTTTGTACTCTCATATAAAGGCGCCCCACCACTCCAATCCATCTACTCCTAGTCTCTGCGCAACACTGCTCACTCCAATCCAAGACCAAGTGACCAGAAGCCACAAGCACCTATGGAGGCGATGGACGGGAGAGGCAGTCGGCTGTGCCAGATCATCCAAGACGCCGACCTGCGGCCCCGCACCATGCAGCGTTTCCAGACCATGCTGGCGACCGCCGGCGTCGTAGCCCTCGCTGACGCCAGCTTCGCCTCTCGCATGGACGACATGATGGTCCGCTCCATCCGCAAGTTCACCGCCGTCATGAAGCACACAGACGACCTTGCCGTACTGCTCCAGCCCGTGCGCCCAGGCTCCTCATTGCCTGCCACCCTCTTCGGCCTCCATGGTGATCTCTTTCAAGCCCTGGTGGCCCAGTAGCTGCCCGAGGTCGTGACAAAGAATGTGCACCTAGAGGCCGCGCTTGCCGCACAGCGCCTCGCCATGCAAGAAACCATCGACTTACACATCCACGTCTATGAGGAAATCGTCTACATAGGCCACTACAAGGCCAGGGAGGACAGAAAGATGTTGGCCTTCTTCCACCGACTAGAATCTTTGGACACCATTTTTCAGAAGCACGTTGACCTAGCCACTAAAGCCGCTGCTACTTAGCCGCCGTTCGGTGGGTCGGCGCCCTGAATCGAGGAGGAGGAGGTCGTTGATGGATGCATCTTTCTTCTCGCCTCCTGTAACCAGCACTACATCGCCTCGTGGCCTTAATGTTTTATTAGTGTATGGTATTTTTATATGTAGTATCACTATCTTCATCCTGGTGTACTACCTAGGTCCTAGTTTATTAGTCCCTTTTGTAATTTGTGCTAAATTGTCACCAAAGATTTAACTGACAAAATGTTAGTGCATGTCAACAAAAATTATATCGTTTGATTTGTATTTGAACATAGTTTTCAATGATATAATTTTGGTGACATGCAGGAACCTTTTGTTAGTCAAATTTATGGTCAAAATTTGGCACAGATTACGACGGGGAGCAATAAACCAGGACAGAGGTAGACTGGTCCGTCACCATCGTGTTTTGTGTCTAATTTGGACTTCCGCAACCCAACCTACACGGAGGGAGTACTGTATATATTGGCGCGACAACCAAACTTATATATTCAAAACTGAGCGTTACTTCAAGTCACGAGTTCAAAACGAGAAAGTGGAACAAGTACAGCATGCCTGTGCCAGGTTAGGATCCTTTGCAGTAGTGCACCATGTAGTACGGTCACTGCCATGTGGACCCGGCCCCACATGTCATCCGCACTATAGCACCATACAGTACTGCAGAGGATCTCAACCCTTCCATTCGCGTTGTACCCCCACACAGTCTGTTCGGCACGCCGCTCAAGCTAGGGAACGCTTGTTGTCTTAGCATTTTCACTGTCAGGTGGGGCCACAGTTGAGAAAACCAACTTTCGGCAAATCCCCACCCCGCCCACCATGTGTCAGCTGAGTTAGAATTGGAAGAGAGAAACGAGGGAGAAGAGCTAGCTGTAGCACGGACGCTGTTGTCAGATGGGACTCGTGTTGATAGAATAGGATTACTGAGTACTCGTACCTCTTTTCTTTTTTAGGGAAAAAGTAGTCGTATGTCTAGTACGAGTACTACCACTAGTTGGGTGTGCACGACCTATACCTGTCATCACTTTAGGTCTCCTTTTCGAACCACAGCTACGCTTCAAGGTACATATTTTTTCACGCATTTATCCTCCTATATGTACTCCTAGGCTATTTCCACGTGCTTCCTTTCGCCGACATGTGGGACATAGAGCATCTGGGTCGTAGTGCATGCACGACTCAGAGCATATGCAACCATGCCGGCGTACTTTACATTTCAGACCTCACGAATTACATGCAAACACCCCGCAGAAGAATAAATAAATAAATGAATTACTACATGCAAAACGGATTATTTTCGTAGAAACCGGAGCACGTTCATTAAATTTTGGACATAACACATTTATAAAAAATGATCGGACCTAAACCAGTCTAAGGGCCTCTTTGATTCATAGGATACTGAAAACACAGGAATGGGGTAAGTATGATGGCGATGAACGGAGAAGAGGAGGAAGAGGAGGAGTACTATACATGCTAGAGACTGGACTGTAGCACATTGTTTTTTATGGCCATATCACCACATTGTTTTCTATGGCCTATCGCCTGCTGGTTCACTGGGACATGAGTAGTAGTACTAGTATATACACTATATATACCGCATGATTCTTTGCTCCTTCTTACTTTGCCGACAAGTGGGAGAGCCAGCATCCGGGTCGACGTGTCATGCACCATATTAGAGTGGGGAACGGAAGGGGGGGTATCACCCCGGTCTTAGCGCCAGTAATTAATGACTATAGTGAGCAGTCATATCACAAGACCCCATCTTTCCAGCAGTAACGTGCCGTCAAATCTTACAGCCCTACCTTTCCAGCAGTAAGTTGAATCCGCTACTCCCTCACCCTCCTCGCCTCTCTGTCAAACCGGCTACATGAAAACTGTCGCGTGTACTGCCCGGGAAAAGCCCCGCCCTCAACTTTTAACTACTCATAGTATAATTTTGTATCGATGAATTGCGCCATGGAGCAGAAAACCAAAAGAAAAAGGTGGTACATGTAAACAAATACTCCCTACGTCCTTGAAAAAGTGTACTTCCAACTTTGTTGGAGGGTCAAACTATCTCAAAGTTTGACCTAGTTTGTGCAAAAATATGTCAATGCCTGTGAAACCAAATAGGTATATAATGAAAATATATTTTATCATGAATCTAATGCTACTAATTTGATGGCATGAATGTTGGTCTATTATTGTATAAATACGGTCAAACATAAAAAAAATGACACTCTTTCAAGGACGGAGGGAGTACCGTTCAAGCTCTAGCAAGTGATTCGGAATGTAAACTGTGCATGTGTTTATACGTATAGGTTACTTCAAAGTACTGAGTCCATTGATGCAATGTGGTCAAACTGTACCATCGATATCTCAAAGCCAAAATAGTTCGAGCTTGTTCGTTCTATATAAATAGTACTGTATGTTTATTCACCCGTGGGGTTGTTCAATGAATGGAGGGCCGGGGAGCACAAGTGAACAATACTAGTACTAGTAAGTAGGTGTAGTACAGTTAGTCACGTTAAATAGAGAGTTTCTTTTCTTTAATGCCACGTATACAAATTGAAACGCTTGTTGTGGAGAGAAAAAGATAATCACTCCACTATATATGTAGGCAGGGGCCTGAGCACTTGCTTTAATAGGGTTGCTCTCTTCATTCTCTCATCCTCTCCAGATCTAAACAAGACAGTGGTAGCGACATTTTCTCTCTGCTCACCGCTGGTCACAGATCCGACCGGATCCCTTCGGCTGGTGTGTGTAGGGGACCAGGTGCATCGTTCACGCGGTCATCGGCGGCGAGGGAGGAAACCCACATCTGCCGGTGGGTCCCGATCCTCTGCCCGTGCCGTTCTCTCCGACACAGCGTCGGCTCTAGAGGTCCTCCAACCCTTCTTCCTCCCTGCCGTATTGTGGGCAGATCCGAACTACCGCCGGCCTCCTAGCCACATCCCGACGACCCTCAGGTATAAGTTCCTTCGAAAGCGGCCATGCTCTACTGCCCCAGCTCCCCACGTGTCTGCATGTGGATCTTTTTCTACTTCCATCAGCTCTTCCAAAGCCACCTAAATTTTTAGTATTATTAAAGGTAAAGCTACTTCATGCAGTCGAATCTAGGACTTGGTTCAAACAGCGAAGAAAGGGGGTAAAGTTGTACTAGCATGAATCTAGGACTTGATCCAAAGAGGAAATAACAGGGGGGAAGTAGTAGAGACTGGATACCCAACCGGTCTCTAGGTTGAAAAGGGAAATAAAGGGCAAAGGCAGTACAAACAGATCTATTATTGTTTGAAAAAAGGATAGAAAGTGGTGGCTGGTGGACAAGTCAACAGAGTATGTCACTATGTCCAGGATTAGATTTCCTGCCCTCACATAGTAAAAGGTCTCCAATATTAGATTTGCTGCCCTCACAGAGTATGAATAAACTCGGCATCACCACTTTATGCCTCCTTGTAGGTACATTGTGCTGATACGTCCATTGTCGCATGTCCTTATACCAACTTTTTACTGTTATTAATGTAAGGGCGCATGTAAAATGAAGCAATCACACTGTTACCGTAAGGACATGTCTAACCAGTGTTATTGTTAATTTAATGCCTCCAGTAATATGATGCAATTAAACTGTGTTACAAATGGTACTCCTGCTGTTTTTACCAGTATGATAAGTAAGTTGCTTCTTTATGCTGCTAAGTGTCCTGGTATCCCCACTGTCCCATGCCCTTAAACCAACTCTTTAGCTGATGTTGATCTATTGTATCTGGTAAACAAGCAATGCCACCATTAAAGTAATCCCATATTTGACGAATGTCAATGTTGATCGTAATGCTTCCGGTAACATGAAGCAATGCCGCCGTTTTAAAGTTTCTACTGTTCTTGCGTGATTGCCATGAACATAATCAAGATGCTTCTTTTCATTTCGTGTATGTTTCGTATCTTGTTATTGACCAGTAACTGTTTTCTTTCTATCTTTTTGTGCGGATAGGGATATCCATTTCACCTCATTGCTATTGTGACCTTTTGGTGAACTGCACAAAACACTTTTCTTTGAAATGAGTGTCTTGTGCAGTTCAACTAAAATGTCACGTGAGCA
This sequence comes from Thinopyrum elongatum, assembly GCA_011799875.1. NCBI lineage: Eukaryota > Viridiplantae > Streptophyta > Magnoliopsida > Poales > Poaceae > Thinopyrum > Thinopyrum elongatum. Next base: position 52,575,578 of record CM022297.1, read on the forward strand.
ACGTCTCTCAATTTTGGTTGAACTGCACAAAGGTTGATTAGAGTTTCCAACATCTCCGTCGAACTCTGCTAGTAATCTCGTGCAACATTTTATTAGCCTTTGCAAGATGATCCGTCACTGTCACCACAATGGAACTTTATTTTAGTGGAACTACACAAAAGGATAACCGAATTATAGTTGCACCGTGCATGAGCAGGATAGCTCACCTTAATGTTGCTCAATTTTAGTGCAACTACTAAAGAAGAACCTACCAACTCATGAGAGCAAGTACTTCTTGCTAGCTGCATGATGCAATCTTTGCTTCATTTTAGGCGGACTGCAGAAAAAGGTCGCATGAATTGAATCATCCGACTGGATCTGCAGGTGCAGGTTCACCACATCGAGTCGTGGTGGCGTAGGGCCCCTCTCTCAGTTATGGTTCCCATGACCGGGTATGTTCCTTTTTGGTTGATTTTAACTCTACATCCAGCTAGTGATCTTGTGCTACTGTTTTGGCACTGCTACTGCCACTGATAAAATGAAGTAATAATACATTTAAAATAGAGCTACTGTCTTAGCTACCATTTCATTTCCAATGTAGATAACTTGCAGAAGACCTATCCGGCAGAATCAAGTCCATGTGCACTGCATCAATCACATAGCTGCACTGAGCTAGTTGAGTCCATCACGCCTACCGTTGAGGTGGCGCGGGCCACCTCTCTAACTGGCGGGCGCCATAATTTTAGTTGAACTACACAAAAAAAGTGATTGAAATGAGTCGACGCTCCTCCTTCTACTACTACACTGAGGTGTTAATGGATGTCAACGAATCGTCTTCATGGCAAGATACGGGGACATGAAGAATAACTTGATCTCCCAAAGTCATCTCACATAGGTCAGTACTATCCTTTATCAACATGATTGTGCTTTTTCATACTGTGCTAACGTTGTATTTTTTTAATAAAGCTATTATATCGCAAGCTTTTCTCGTTTTGGAAATAAAGTTGATTTAACTAGTGCCAATATTATAGTAATCATGCTCTTTCTTATCTATGCAAACAGGAATACTCAACTACAGATGTTGTGATGGTCAAAAGCATTTGCCCAGGGTTGTATGACACGGCTAGCCAAGATGGATTTAATCACGAGATTCACTTTATCCAAAGGCTCTAAAGTGCCATGCATGTGTGCAAGGTGGAAAGAGATATTTCAGGACATTCATTGATGATTCCACTAGATTCTGCTATGTGTATTTGTTAAATACTAAGGATGAGGCTATATACACACTACTTCAAAATCTAGAAGGCCCTCTTGTGCATATATTGGAAGTGGTAGTGCCACCAGTGATGCAGAATATTTCAGGTGCCAATGTTTGACCTGCGTGGCCTTAAAAAGGACTGGTTTCAATGTTTAAGCAAATCCTTGGATCAAATTGCTTACAAGAAGCATCAATCAATTTTTATTTATTTGTTCACATTCTCACAACATTTGAGTTGTACAGTTACGATTGGCTCTGAGCTGTGAATCATTGAGATGTTTAGGCATCTTTGTTGTACTTATTATTATTTGAATCTAATGGGTTGGTTCTGAATCTTGCAAGCTAGGAATCATTGTGATGTGTAGGCATCTTTGTTTTACTTATTATTTGAATCATATTGGTTGGTTCTGAATCTTGCAAGCTGGGAAACATGGCATGATGATGCAGAGGACAGCAACCATAACTAGTTGTTCAAACTTGGTAGTATTGTCTGTGTGAAAGTGTGGCAAATGAGCTGATCGTTTGCGTCCTGATAATAATAATTCTAATTGGTGTGCATGTTTCTCCTGTGGCACTGATAGAACAAGCCAATGCTTTGGTTGTTTTAAGAATAAATTTTAATTAAAGCTAATAAAATTTATGTAAAGTGACCACTAACACTTGCTATAACAGTACCAATACAGACCCACTCGTGAACCCGAGGGGGCATGTTCTGCCGGGCGTGCAGCGGGTGAGGGAGGTGTAGTAACTGCTGTCTCCTGTACACACTCAGTTTACTGTTGGATGCAGTTCCCCAAGAGCTGAAAAACTAACTGCTGCCGCCACCTACCCACTCGTTCACCCTTGATTGTAGTTCCCCAAGATTGGAAAAATGAACCGCTGTTGCGGCGGTGCCGCCCCCAGTACCCCAGTACACACCGATCGTCTTCATCCCCCTGCCCCCAATCGCCACAAACGAGAACCGCCACATCAACTCTGCGTGAGAAGAGACTCCAATGGCGATCCGAGGGGTGAGCCTACTAGATATGGACTTCACCTTTGAGTTCGCCGTTCAGACCCATAGCAGCACCAAGTTGAATGTGATGTGCACCAATGATCCGGACTCGGTGAAGCTCTGCCTCGCCAAGTTCAAGCAGTACCCGCAGGAGGAGAAAGCACAAGGTCGCGGGACTAGGCCTTATGCCCATCCATTCGTCTCCTGACAGGGACCAGCGGATTGCCGTCGCCCAGGTATGCATGCGGGACAAGGTTATCGTCTACCACTGCTGTAAGGCCACCAGAGGTTCTGGAGCATCTGGTGCAACAAGCTTGTCGACATCCAGAAGCAATACAAGATCATCGGCAATGGGCAGGAGGACTCCGTGGTTGACCTTGCCTCGACCATCATCGACCCCTGCTATGCCAACATGAAAGAAGACGTCGATACCAAGAACCTTAACACGTGGGAGGTACCTCTGAATCTAGCCTACATAACCTACGCGACCAAGGACGCGTACGCATGCTATGACATGTACAGGCGGATCTTGGACATGAGGGCGTGTCTGCTTCTCATAATCGATGAGTACACGGACAGCCGTAGCGTCATGATCAAGCGTGCCAGGAAGGTCTAGATGATGTACTTTATCTGTTTAAGCACCTTTATCATCTGAGTGTTTCATGCATTAGCCTGTGTCGTAATTATCTGTTTTGTCCGAAATATTTCGTCTAAGAACCCATTAACCAGTTTGCTTTTTTTAGTGGCTATTTGCTTATGCATGTAACTAGTTCACTGTGCTGCCATGCTTTGAATCTCCTTCCTCCCAACATATTCCCCTTCTCAGGTGGACCCAACAGGTCTCGTACACAGACATCTAGGACCAACCACCTATTTATTTGTATTTCTTTATTTTGTTCAATCTTTCATCCTCTTCCTACAGCGGCTGGCGGCGCTGCCGCGCACGCCTCAGTGACCCATCCTAGCCTATGGCGCTGGCCAGGCCATCCCTCTACTCCCACACATCAGCGGCGGCAGCTCCACCGGCCCACCCTGCACCCGAACAAGTCAACCCTCGTACTCCCCTCCTCCTGCATCATTCCCAGCTCCGGTTCATTCGGTTAGAGGTCTCAATGTCTTCCTCCGCCTTGGTGCTGTTGCCGCGGCGCCGCCGTCTGTCATTGCCAATATGGTCAACAAAACGAGAGGAATCGGGAGACGACTGTTTGTCGAGAGGCTGACAGTCCCGGGCCCACCAGGTCCATGGCCTAGGCTTTGTTGTTTAACATGCGCAACCCACGACATGCAGACACAGTTGATCCAGCTAATTTCAACTTTTTTTGGGGGTCCAGCAGGTATCAAGCGGCCTCTGGGCCGCCCAGCCTATCTTGTCTATAACATCAGCAGCCCAAGTTAAGTTTGTTTTTTCAAGACGACGCACAGCTCAGTTCTATTTTTCTAAAAGAATGCAAAACTGAACCTATGTTTTCCCTTCTATAATAGTATATATATTATTTATATTTATATTTGTATCTTATTTTATTCCATATATATAATAGAAACAACATAAGGTTCCGTTAAACCTGTCGTTCGTCCAGCCATTGTATAGACCTTCCCACTTCCTTTATTTTTCGTTTTTATTAATCCTATATCTGAATTTCCTCCCACTTTCTTTTTCGATGTAATCTGAGTTTTCTCCCAGTACTTTTCCCTAGAACCAACTCAACTGTCCCATGTCTAGCCTAAAAAATAATAATACCCTACGTCCTATTAACACATCAAATTAAAATAATACTTTATTTCGTAAATCGAAAGTTCTTACAAAATAATAATAATAATTGTTTATATATAACTTGGCAAGTTAACTCCTGGTGATTGCGTACCTAAGCTTGCAAAGATTTTACTGACCAATGCAGTAATAGACGTGCAATCATGTGTTTATTTTTTTATAACATTTCTTCGTCAGCCCAACATGATATTTTCACCCAGCCAGCAAGTCCGCTGATTTCGAGAAAAATGCAAATGGGCTTTAAATTCTAACATAATATATAAACGGGTTGCATATACGCTACATCATTGTTTCACCCAGCCCACCAAATGGACTAAAAAAACCAAATGGACTGGCTGACATGTGGGCCAGTAGGTCGAATCCTAAGCACTTTCTCAAAAAATAAAAATACAAAGGTCGAAGCCTAATCAAGGCGTTGGATTTACATCCAACGGCTGACATTCTTCTTCAATCTCTCGTCTTCATCCCCCAGGGCTGCTGGGACTGCCTGCTCCAGCCTCTGGCGTCCAGCGGCGCTGTCTTGTGTGCCTCGCAGCGAAACGCTACCCCACCGACGGCCAGGCTATCCCTCTACTCCTCTGCACCTCCTGTTATTCTCTGCCGAGTGTAGGCCCATCCCGCACCCGAACCAGTCAAGTTTCCCACTCCTCTCCATCTGCAACTCCACTGCCGCATCTTCCCCATCTCCGGGGCGTTCTAGTCTGGGGCCTCGCCGTCGTCCACCGGCCTTTGTGCGCTCTTCACGGTGTGGTCAACATGGTTAACAAACGAGAGTCATCGGAAGATGACTGTACGTGGAGAGGCTGACAGTGGGGACGCACCACGCCCATGGACGCATGCATGCAACTGCATCCTTTTTACCTTGAAAAATAATGTTTTCTCCCCCTGATAGCTGGGACCCACCAGCTACATCTTCGCATGCAAGCAAGTGCGTCCTTATTACGGGCAAAAAAATGATCCTTCCCCCTGGCAGTTGGGACCCACCGGAAGGGCCTCTATATTTCGCGAAAAAAACATTCCCCTGCTGACAGCTCAGACCCACCAGCTTTATCTTCGTACGCAAGGAAGTGCCTCCTTATTACGCACAAAAAAATGAATACCCCCGCTGCTAGGTGGGACCCACCATATTTGAAGGCTGACTTGTGGGCCTACTAAGTTGACGCGGACGGAGGGCTTTGTCAAATTAGGCAATATGAACGATTCTAGCTCCAGTGACCGTACGATGTCCATCCAACGGCCGTAGTGCTTCTTCAACCTCAGGTTTTCTTGCTCCAGCCGCCCAAACCAGCGCCGGTCGTGCCACCTGCTCCTGCATCCCGTGGCTGGCTCTGCTGCCACGCAGGCCTCACCACCCCACCCTACTCCCATCGCTGGCCTGGCCATCCCTGTACTCACTCAGACCTGTTGTTATTCTCCGGCGGCGGCAGCCTCACACTGCAGCCCAACCAGTAAACCCTCATACTCCCCTTCACGTGGGAAACAATTGCCGAGTCTTCCCCGGCTCCGGGTCACTCCCTTCCTAGGCCTCGCTGTTGTCCACCGCCTTGGTGCTCTCGGCGCGGCGTGGTCAACATGATCAAGGAACAACTTACATCGGAAGAGGACTGTACGTGGAGAGGTTGACAGTTGGGTCCACGGCCGCAGCAAGGAAGTGCCTCCTTATTATGCGCAAAATAATGATTCCTCCACCTGACAGCAGGGACCTACCGGAAGGGCCTCCGTATTTTGGCTTAGTTGTATCTTGCAAAAAAAAACGTTTTCCCCCCAGACAGCTGGGACCCACCAGCTATATCTTCAGACACAAGGAAAGTGCCCCCATATTAGGTGCAAAAAAATGGATCCTCCTCCTGACAGCTCGGACCCACCTGGCCGAGCGTACGTAGCGTTGTCCCAAACATGTACGTACATACTGGTCGATCGGTCTCTCTGCAATGATGAACCGTGGCCGAGCAAGCAGCGGCACGTGTAGTAGAAGAGCCCCCGATGTAGCAGTTCAGGCAGTCACTTCTAAACCGTGTACACGTACGTACAACCACACGCCAAAAAATACGGCCACGTACGTACATACGGGCGGGGTCTCGAACGCGTACTCGCGCATACGTACGTCCAGGGCTCGTGTTCATGGAGAGGCAACGGATGGCAGCAACGGCGTCCTGTTCATCGGCCAGCCAACCGGCTGGGTCGGAACGGATAAACAGCGACCTGTTCAATGGCAGGCAACAGACTGGGTCGGAATGAGTCATGTTCAACGGGAGCCAACCGGCTTGGATAGAACAGCCGAAACGGGGTCTGGCGTACCGCAGTACGGAGGAAACGACCTTTTGTTCGACCGGCTACGGTCGAAACGATATCCTGTTGATCGGGAGGGGTGTGGCGTACCGCAATACGGAGGAAAGGGACTTCTGTTGGAGCGCTACGGTCGAAACAGGGGTCCTGTTGATCGGGAGGGGTGTGGTATACCGCAAAATGGAGGAAACGGACTTGTGTTGGAGCGCTACGGTCCAAATGGGGGTCCTGTTCATCGGAGGGGTGTGGCGTACCGCAAAACGGGACTCCACGGGATACTGTTCACCCACCATCGACTTGTTTCAGCCTCCACCTGCACTTTTCATCCATCACATCTTCCTCCTGCCTCCACGGGGCTACTGTTCATCCAGCCCTCCATCGGCTACTGTTCAACCAGCCCTCCACGGGGTCCTGTTCATCCACCCCCAACAAGCTCGGCTGTGCGGCCTCCTCCCGGGGTCCTGTTCATCCAGCGGCAACGGCCTACTATTACTACCACGGGGTCCTGTTCATCCAACCCCCACCGGGACTGTTCATCCAACCACAACCAAGTACGTCTCAACTCGTTCAACCAACCCCCACATTCACTGTTCATCAAGAGGCAGTAGGTTCGATCGGCTTCAGTAAGCAGCAGCAGCGATCGATCGCTCGGGTTCAGTTAGCAGCAATAGCGAAGGAATCGCTCGGGTTCAGTTAACAGCCAAGGGATCAATCGCTCAGGTTCAGTAATGTAGCTAGTGCAATCGCTCGTGTTCAGTAAGTGAACGCCTCGCTCGGGTTCAGTTAGAGCCCAATGCCTCGCAAACACGCGTGTACGTGTACGAGAGAAACACACAATCCCTCCGTGCATCGCTCGGCCCCGACCACCCACCGTAACTGGGAACTCCCCGAAATTTTCCTCGCCCTCGCTTCTACCATGATTTTTTCCGTCATGGACAGCCCAAAGAATGTCATGCAGGTGCGTCCCCGGCCCGCCCACTACGAAAAGCCCATTTTCTGTCATGATTTTTTGTCATAGAAGTAGGAGCCCACCACATCTATGATGATACGTGCTTTTGTCAGAATTATCGTCTTAGAACTGTCATAAGCATGATAGAATTTTTTTCATTTGGCCCAAAATGTCACGGATGTGGCTTTTTTTTGTAGTGTTGATAGATGCTAGAGTGTATGTGCATGCTTTGTCACATGTTTTATTTGCTATCTTATTGTGTGAGCATGTTGGTTGCATAATTTTCTCCATTCGAGGACATACATTTGTGGTTTTGATTGTTTGGTTTTTATTGGCCAAATGGATGGACAAGAATGCCTAAGTACTCCCTCTAGCTATGTATGCCTTTTCTCTTCTCAAATTCTATTCATGCTACATCACAAAATTTGAACAAGTTTCTTTTCGGACCCTCCGAGTGAGGAGCACTTGAAGCCACCGATCCGTCAAGGGCTGACTTCCAAAACCTCTTAGTGAATTTTGGTCACACCAACACATTCATATTCGGCCCCACCGAAACCACTAGGTTGATCTAGGTTTTCACCTCGGTGCCAATTAGAACTATTCAGTCACACTGAGTTGCAGCAACTGCAAGCAGTTTTGCATCTCGGTTCCACCGAACCGTTCCACTTGGCGCCACTGATAACTAATGGGTATATATACTCCGCGGCCCGTCGTTTGGAAAATTCTTCAAACTCTTGAGCCCGCGCCCCCCATTGCTGCCGCTCCTGGTCTCCGGATCGTCGCCGTCTCCACCTGTGCGCCATCGTCGCAGATCTCCGCCGCCGTCAACGGGAATCGCCTCCGCCGTTGCCGCCGTAGCGAGCCATCACCAAGTTAGGGTATGGTTCGACCCCTTTGTGCAAATTCTTAATCTGATTCAGTGCAAAAAGTAAATATATGTATTCTTGCCACGATTGAAAACTTCCTATCCACACAAAAACTCCTCTAGATTAGATTTGATGTAAAATCTTAGGGTTAGGTTTCCGCTGAACTCATGTCGGACCAACCGAAATGAAGTTATCGGTCCCACCGATTGGCCCTGGCCATTGCACTAAGTACAACTCGGTCTGACCGAAACTGCATGTTTAGACTCTGTTAAGTGCTTCGGTGTCACCGAGATTATCATATCGATAGCTCCGAAATGCTTTCTGCAGAAAACTAAAATTAAGATTTTGACTCATTTTTTGCAAAAAACCAGCTATCTTTTGCGATGCTCATCCACTCTACCTACATCCATCTATTCACAGGGTCAGTTGCAGAGATGTCTGAGTACAGTGATAGTCAGAACAGGTCAGAGAAGCAAATCAACCTTAGTGAGGGCACAAGCCCTAGTAGTAGCTATGATGAGGGCAGTAGAAGCACTCCTAGCAACTTGCCGAAAGCTGCTACCAGACAGAGGAAGAAGAAGAATTCTAACAGTGAGGATGAAGACTTTGTGGTTGAAGAAGTAACTTCGAAGAAGAAAGTGGTCAAGAAAGAGTATGTTGGTGCTGCTGCCACCACCAAGCCAGGCCTACACAAGAAAGCTCATGCCAAGAGAGCTCCAATGTCCACAGCCAGAAAATCAACTGTTGCACATGAAACTATGGCGTTCACACTTGAGCCCAGAGAGGAAGATGAAGCTGCTAGTGGAAAGAAGAAAAGGAAGGAAAGGGTCAAGAAGACTATTGCCAGAGTTATTGGTAGACCTTCCATGATGAGAGATTCTGATGAGGAAGATGAGGAGGAGGAAGAGCCTGTTGCACCTCCTGTGAAGTCTCAAAAGTTGATGGCTGATGCCATTAAGACTGGTGCTGCTCCATTCAAGCCCAAGACAAAACCGCCACCTGCTGCACCCAAGCCTTCTACTCCAAAGAGATCCACTAGAAACATATCAGCTGCAGAGAAGAACAAGGCCCCAGTGCCAGAAGTTCAAGAGGATGGTGAGCCACCAGTGCTCAGAAATATGAAGCCAAAGATTCCAGACCACAATGATGATCATCAAGTGGCTGAGAACATGAAGTTGAGGAAAGATCATGGACTGAGATTATGGAGACAGACATATCCATATGCCACAAGGAGGAGGATTGCTGTTGACTACCATTTCCATACCAGAGAACAGAAGGACTTCTATGAGACTGTGTTGCTAGACAAGAAGCCCATTGTGTGTGGCATGAAATGGTTTGACTGGAAGTATATTGATGCTAATGAAGATTACTTTCCCCATGTTCATGTGAGCTTCAGGCTGAATGAAGTTGATGCTTTTGTTGGACAAGAGCTAACTAAATGGAATGATGAGATGATTATGCAGTTTTACTCCACTGCACACTTCTATCCAGATGGGAAGATAGTGTGGATGACTGAGGACACCAGGTACCAGTCATCAATCTCTGAGTGGGCTAAGCTCATCAATGCTCCACAGGAAGATGAAAATGATCTTGATGTTTATGGCAAACCCAGGAAGGATCACAACTCCATGGCCAACATGTATATGCATATTCCTGATGCAGCCCTAGAGACTCACAAGCTTGGATCAATCTACTATCTGCTTGCTGGATTGGCCACCATAAACACCATACTGAGGCATACCCTCTTGCCTAAGTCTGGAGATCACAGGATGATACGTGGCCATTCCATCAATCTGCTACACCTGTTTGATGTTCCCCAAAAGTTCAAGGTCATGAGCTTAATAGTTGAGACAGTCAAGAGGACAGCAGCTGACCAAAAGAGGTCATGTGGATATGCTCCACACATTCAGATGTTGATCAACTCCAAGGTTGGAACTGGGACATATCTACTTGACAAAGAGCATCTACCTCTTAGGCCAGATTTTGAGGACAATGAAGTTATCATGGATGCATCACATCCTACATCTGTTGAGGCACAGGAGAAGAATGAGAAAGCAAAGGCTGCAAGAGCAGCAAAGGCAGCAAGTGCTCCAGATCCATCTATTGTAAATCTCAAGACCAAGCAAGATCAGCTCACATACCTTCTAGAAGCAACCCTGAGGATAGAGAAGAGTCTGGCCAACTTGACTAAGAATCAGGAGAGCTTAGAGAGGATTGTGGAGGATAAGATGTACAACCTTGATGTGAAGGTCACAGAGATTCAGAACATAGTTGTGAAGCTGAGGGATGATGCTGAGGACAATGATCCTAGAACTACAACAGACAGGTTCCAGACAGTGCCAAGGGCACAGAGGTCTTCTGCTGAGCCAGTTGCGGACTTGAGACCGGCTCATTCGGCTCCTGCCACCATAGCCACATTTGCTTCTCTAGTATCTACTCCACCAGCTCCACAGACATCAGCTGAAGCATTTGCAGATGGACTCCTCTCAACACCGTCTACGCACACTAGAGCTACAAGCCAGAAGACCCCTTCAGGAGCTCCCGGAGATCGTGCCTAGAGTGTCGTATAGCACTATACGTTTTCAAACTTTTTGGTAACTTGTTGCCAAAGGGGGAGAAAGTGTATAGATCAAAGGCTTCGAGAGAGAGTGTCTTTTGCTTTTGTTGGTTTCATTTGCCTTGCTTATTGCTACTTTGGTTTGGTTGGTTGTTGCTACTTATGCTACTTGTGTGTTATGCTCGTGAGATACTTTGTGAGATCATGTGTTTGATCATACTATGCTTAATGTGTGCTTGCATGATTATCTCTACGAATGTTTATGTATGATCAATTACTTTTATCCTTAGTGATGAGTGCACGTTATTTAATTCTTATCATTTTGTGTGCTCCACCAAAGATGTACATTTAGGGGGTGTGCATTTGCATTCAAATGCAATTTTTAAATAATGCACAAATTTAGGGGGACCTCTTGCTTATCACATACTTCTCAAAGCGACGATGTATTTTATTCATATTATCATTTGTCGAAGCTTTGATCTATATGTTTTCATAAATTACCAAAAAGGGGGAGATTGAAAGTGCAACTAATCCACGGGTGGTTTTGGTAATTTATAACAACATATAGCTCATTGAAGTAATATCTATTCAAGTTTAATATTTTAGAAAGTTCAATGGATGGCATGGCATGGACTAGAGATGTGGACCCCTCAAAATGCTAAGGACACATATTGGCAAAAGTTGAAGACTCTTCATTTTATTTTTAGTGATCCAAGATCACATTGTGTCCATAGGAAAAAACCAATACTATTAAAAGGGAATGAGGTGCTGCTTAATGGCTTGCTTTCTCAAATGCTTAGTGATATTGCTCCAAAACCCTCAACCACTTTCTCATTCCAAATATGTCAAAACCCTAAACTCCAACTCAGCCCCACCGATTCATTCTATCCGGAGCAACCGAGTTCATATGACATAGCCACTGCCAGAAACCCTAACAGTTCGGTGACACCGATATGGATCTCGGTCTCACCGAGATGGCCTTGCCAACTCTCTGTTACCTATTGCAATTATTACAGTCTCACTGAAATAGCGATCGGTCTCACCGAGATGGCTTGACCAACTCTTTGTTGCTCAATTGCTTCACTTCGGTCTCACCGAGTTGATGCAATCAGCACCACCGAGATGAGGTTTGCCCTAAGCCCTAGCACATCGGTCCCACTGAGTTGTTCCAGTCGGTCCCACCGAGATTCCTAACGTTCACATTTTGAACTAAATCGGTCTCACCGAGTTCACCTATTCGGTCTGACCGAGTTGGGTCAAATGTGTGTAGCGGTTGAATTTTGTGTGGAGGCTATATATACCCCTCCACCCCCTTCTCCATTTGTAAGAGAGCCATCAGAACGTGCCTACACTTCCAGCATACATTTTCTGAGAGAGAACCACCTACTCTTGTGTTGAGATCAAGATATACTAATCCTACCACAAGAATCTTGATTTCTAGCCTTCCCCAAGTTGCTTTCCACTCAAATCATCTTTCCACCATATCCAAATCTATGAGAGAGAGTTGAGTGTTGGGGAGACTATCATTTGAAGCACAAGAGCAAGGAGTTCATCATCAACACACCATTTATTACCATTTGGAGAGTGGTGTCTCCTAGATTTGTTAGGTGTCGCATAGGAGCCTCTGTCAAGGTGTGGAGTTGAACCAAGAAGTTTGTAAGGGAAAGGAGATCGCCTACTTCGTGAAGATCTACCCGAGTGAGGCAAGTCCTTCGTGGGCGATGGCCATGGTGGGATAGACAAGCTTGCTTCTTCGTGGACCCTTCGTGGGTGGAGCCCTCCGTGGACTCGCGCAACCGTTACCCTTCGTGGGTTGAAGTCTCCATCAACGTGGATGTACGGTTGCACCACCTATCGGAACCATGCCAAAAAATCTCCGTGTCTCCATTGCGTTTGCACTCTCCAAACCCTTCCCTTTACCTTCATATGCAATGTTTTACTTTCCGCTGCTACACTCTTAGAATTGCATCTGTAGGTTGATTGCTTGACTTGTGCTAATTGCTAAAATCTTCCCACAGCTAAAATTGGGAAAAGGTTAGATTTTTATTTGGCCATGTAGTCTAATCACCCCCCCTCTAGACCTACTTCTGATCCTACAGGATCTCACGGGAACAGTGGCTTGCGGCGGCAGAAAAATATTTTGGTGGACACCTCTGGTGGTTTGGGAATATTTGGGAATTTATAGTGCAAAGATTAGGGTTAGGAGACCTCCGAGTGGCCCACAAGACCTCAGCCCCACCCTAGGGCACGCCTGGCAGGCTTGTGACCTCCTCGGGAACCTTCTGACCCCCTCTCCAAATCCTTTGGATGTCTTCTGGTCCAAGAAAAATCATCGCGATAGTTTTATTCCATTTGGACTCCATTTGGTATTCCTTTTCTGTAAAACTAAAAAAAGGAAAAAACAGAACCTGGCACTGGGCTCTACGTTAATAGGTTAGTCCCAAAAATAATATAAAATAGCATATTAATGCATATAAAACATCCAAAATAGATAATATAATAGCATGGAACAATAAAAAATATAGATACATTGGAGACGTATCACCTCATGATCGGATTCGGTGAATCTGTTTGCTCCATGGCCTAGAGGAGCAGCTCTATGTACTCCCGCGCGACTCCCTCCGGGAGTATTGCCACCTTTTCGCTCTGTTCCAGATATTTGGACATCGCTGTCGCCGTCACAGCTAATTGCTCTGGGTTGTCAAACCAAGACTGTATCTCCAACATCCTGGCCAGCTTCACAGGGTCGCCGTCTGCGATCCTCGCGTATCGGTTGTAATCCTTCATCTATCTAATTCTCCACAGCACCTTCACTCATCGGCGATGGTTTTTGAATGGAACAGGAGAGGAGCGGCGCTGGTTTTGGATTCGAACAGGAGAGGAGCAGCGGTGGTTTTGAAATGGAACAGGAGAGGAGAGGAGCGGCGCTGGTTTTGGATTCGAACAGGAGAGGAGCAGCGGTGGTTTTGAAATGGAACAGGAGAGGAGAGGTGCTGGTTTTGGATTGGAACAGGAGAGGAGCGGCGCTGGTTTTGAAATGGAAGAGAAGAGGAGCAACGGTGGTCTTGGAAGTATTTTTTTGTTTTGCGTATTTTGGGTCAAATTTGACCATGTACTGTATTTGACAAGCAAAATGTGAATGCATGTCATAAAAATTATATCGTTTGGTTCGTATCTGAATGTACTTTCAAATTATATTATTTTTGCAACGTATAACATAAATTTTATTTGTTTAAATCATGGTCAAAATATGACCCAGAATACAAGGGAGACTAGTTAATGTGGGGTCGCTTCTTAATTGAAGGGTAAATTGATTTTGATTTTCATCCAGTCACAGTGCGCCGGCCCTCTCGTCCAATCCTAAATCACTACCGCACTTTCCTCTACCTCTTCTCCATTGCAAAACCACCCCCTCTCCTCTCCATCTTCTCCATTCCAAAACCACCGTCTCGCCTCTCCCTCTTCTCCATTGCAAAACCACCCCCTCTCCTCTTGTAACAACCCCTGTCATTAGCTACAGTAATCACTTTTGATAATGACATGTCAGCAAGCTTAATAGTGCATAATCATCATTAGCACCATATTGCATTTCAACTCCTAAGTCAAATTCAAATTTAAATGAAAGTGAAATATAAAAGTTGTCCAACATAAAAACTAAAATGTCCAGTAAATAATAAATATTGCAGAGACTATTCTAAAATTGTAACCAACAAATAATAAAGTAATTAGGTGGCACTAACATAATTAAAACAGCAAGGATTAATGCATATTAATTATTATAAAAATTATGTGAACTCAAGTTGACTCCAAACCAATTTTTGGTAGTGGTAGGTAAGGCCTAGTATTTGTTGGAGCAATTCCTATGTTTTACAAAATTCAATATGTGGCCTAACAATTTGCTAAACTGAGACAAGAGAATAAATAAAAAGAAAAGTCAAAAGAAAAACAGAACAGAAAAGAAAAAGAGAAAAAGGACCCCCCCCCCCGGCCCAACTGGGCCACAGCCCAGCCGGCCGACCCAGCTCCCGGCCCACCCCCGCATCTACATGGCCTCCCCCTGGAGACCCCGAACCCTAACCCCCACTCACCCCCTCGCTCACTCCCCCCCCCTTTCCCCCGATCCAGAATCGGATCGGGATCGGCCCCGTCACCGACGCCGCCCGACGCCGCGCCCGTCGCTGCCTCGTCTTCCCCCGCCGCCCGACGCCTCCTCGTCGCTCGCCTCCCCATCTCCTCCCCAAGAGCCTCGCCGCCCACCTGGTCTCTACTCGCCCGTGAGGATCGCCTCCGCCTCCCCCTCTCCTCCCCCTGTCTTCCTCGCGCACGCGCTCACGACCGCGGCCTCGTCTCACGCACGCGCGCGCCTGCGCCGTCCCGCACGCGTGCGCCTATTGCCGCGCTAGCGAGCCCCTGGCCGCGCCCTCGGCCGCCCCGTCGCCACGCACCCTGGCCACCGTCCGCGCCCGGACGCGCCCCCGCACCACGTCGCCCGCCTGCACCGCGTCGAGCGCCCACCGCTCCCCGCGCCTGCTGTCGACCGCCGTCTCCCCTTGCTCTGCCTGCTGCCGCCTGCCTTCTTCCCCCCCACGCTGCCTAACCCCGCCGTCGTGGCTGCTCCGTCTGCGGGCCACCGCCACCCTGCTGGTCGCGCGCCGTCGCAGCGGCGCCAGCCCGCGCCTCGCCGGCTCCCACCTCCGGCGCTCCGGCGCCCCGCCTGCCTCGCCCCGCAACCGGGCGGGTTCGGCCTCCGCTCGGGCAGCGCCCGTTCGCACAGCCCCGCCCCGCGCCCGATCCATCGCCCAGCACCCGTTAAGGCCCCTGGCCCAATGACAGCCGGGGCCCACCCCTGGAAAGAATTAAAAAAATAAATAAAAATAATTAATAAAAATAATTAGTTAATTAAATAATTAATTAGTGATTAATTAATTTAATTAATCCTGATTAGGTTAATCTAATTAACTAGTTAGTGTTAATTAAACAGTAATTTAATTAGTTAATCCTAATTAGCCTAACAGTCTATGACAGGTAGGACCCACCCTGTCAGATGGCTGCTGACGTCAGCATGATGTCATGCTGATGTCATCGCAGCACTGTTTCGGATAATGTTGAAATTAAATAATTAAATAAATTCCAGAAATTAATAAAAATTTAGAAAATCATATTAAATAAACCGTAACTCCGATGAAAATACTTTATACATGAAACTTGCTCAGAATTCCGATACGAACCCGAATACGCCCTCCGTATTCCCGTCAGATGCCTCTAGCTATAAGAACATTGAACTTTTAGACCGATTTCAGTAAATGAATAGTGTCCAACTTTAATTAAATAAATCCAAATAAATTCCTAAATTAACTAAATCATTTAGTTAGGCAGTAGAACACCCCGGCATATCATTTAGGCATGTCATACATATTGTTTGCATTATTGTCGTGAATTTATTGTTTCTCTCCCCCCCTTCTCCTTCGATAGACGCTGAGACCGACGACGCTGCACCTGGATACGACTACACTACCGACGAGCAGCCCGTTGACGACCCCTCTCTCTTGCCAGAGTAACCAGGCAAGCCCCCACCTTGAGCATCCAGATATCGCCCATTCTATTTTCCTGCTTGCATTAGATTTTGCTACTGTTAATGTATGCTCCTATTCTGATGCATAGCCTGCTGTTGTAACCTGTTCATTGCTACCTTACCTGCCTATGATAAACTGTTTAGTTTAGGTTGGAATGAACCATCAGTGACCCCACCACCTTATCCTTGTTGCCCGTGCTTGATCATCGATGACTCGATCAACGTGATCGTCGACCAGAGACCGACACCTCACTTCACACCCCCTTAGTTGTACGACCCTGCTTAGTTACTATCGAGTGCCGAGGGTGGTACCTCGTAACGCACTCCTGATGAATATTCTGAAGTGTAGCTGTTCGGTCGTGGTCATCGAGGGTGATTCCTCCTTCTCCACTTCCGATACGTCTCTGTCGTGCAACCCTCAGTGTGAACCTCGAGGGTGATACCTCATACGTTCACGCTGATGATTTCGTCGAGTGGAATCCGCCGAGGGTGATTCCTCGGGTTTCCCCCTTGATGTTATGACCACACGATTACTTGACCTTTGTTACAGGCGGGTCCACCCTGGTGGGTACCCGCTGGGGATCTATGATTTTCGGGTGTGCCGGAAGGGCACTCGAGTGTGACATTGTGGCGGAGCATCAGAGACTCTGATTGTCTCCGCTTGATACTAATTGAGCCTATTGGATTTGGGTGTGTGATCTGAGTGGGTCGACATGCCCTATACGCACTACCACCACGCGGGATAATGGTTATGGGACCCTCTGCGAAGTACGTTTCTCCCGAAAGCTCGTCTGACGTCACGATTCACCGTGCGGGCTGATTGTCGGGATTGGGCTGGATACTTCACTAACGAGTTCAGTGTCGCGCCTGCACCCTGGCCAGTCTCGCAACGCGCAGGGTGCCCAGGGCGATGTCCCAAGACCTCTGGGTGCATAGGTTAGTCCGGCGTGCTGACCTCTCTGCCGAGCCTAGGTAGAGCGCTGCTTCGTGTTGATCTTCCAAGGACGGGCATTACCCAGCAAGTGTGTCCGGCCAGAGTTGATCAAGCGTGTTGGGTAACAGTAGTGCACCCCTGTAGGGATGAATCTTCTATCGATAGCCGGTCCTACGGTAAAGGACGCTCAGTTTGTGTATCCCGATCTACTACTTAAACTGGATACTTGTACTTAATTGAAGCTTCGGGATCGCTTTCTCGCTTGGGAGTCGAGGAAGGATCTTTAAGCTGTACTTCAACATGTGTTGCTTAATAAAATGCTATTCTACTCTCTTCTACTGCTGCAAGATGATGGCCTTGTGAAGATGTTTGAAGATGCTAGTCTTCGATAGGACTAGGCCTTCTCTCTATTCTGGCATTTCTGCAGCCCAGTCCACTTATACAGCCTTTCTCCATTGATAATGTTGCATATGTAGTATAGATCCTTGCTTGCTGAGTACTCCGGATGAGTACTCATGGTTGCTTTACTTTCTTTTTCCCCATACCCCACATTGATGATACATCAGACGATGGAGTCCAGGAGCCAGATGCCACCACCGGAGCTTACTACCAGGAGGGTCCAGAGGGCACTTACTACTGGATCGAGCCAGCTGACCAGGAGTAGGATCGGAGGCTCCCAGGCAGGAGGCCAACGCCTTTCGATCTAGTGTCGCTGTTTGTGCTAGCCTTCTTAAGGCAAAACTTGTCTAACTATGTCTGTACTCAGATTATATTTGTATGACTGACTTATGTATTCGGATCTTCGGATCCCTGGTCTGTAATATTGTGGACCTCCGTTTAAATTGTGTTATAGTTGTGTTGTGATATCTTCCCGTGAGTCCCTATGCTTCATCGTACACGTTTGCGTGTATGATTAGTGTACGATTGAGTCGGGGGCGCCACAAGTTGGTATCAGAGCCGACTGCCTGTAGGAAGCCCCCTTCCAATTCCTTGGCCGAAGTTGAGTCTAGACATTGAAAAACTAATTTACTAACTTGGCTGTGTGGCTTATGTGCCCACGTCGCCAACTGGGTGGTATTAGGATCTTTTATTCCTCGTCTATACTCTGGGACTCTGATCTCTCTTCTATTCGGGTTAAATAAATTTTACTAACGCCGACACTTAGGATCTCGTAAATCCCGTCTACCCGGAGAGCTGGATATCTGTGCGATTTCCCTGTCATTGATCTGATTAGTCTGATAATCATTTTCCTTTCCATTGTATTGTTTAACCTTTCTCTCCGAGTTGTGTTAAACTTCCCATTGTCATTTGACAAATCTGAATTTCCTCTGTTTCAGATGGACCGTTTGTTTCCACCACGTCCTACGACACAGCTTGTGCTTCGCACTTGGGCTCGTAATACCCCTGGGTTTCCAGCTGTCCTGATCGCTCTCATGACCAGACTTGGCTACCGTTGGTACCCTGAGTACTTGGTTTACCAGGATTACCGTGAGTTCAATCAGGAGCACTACCTTGCTGATGTTCGTATCTATGATCAGCAAAATGACTCGGACACCGAGCTACACCTTTTCCATGGTATCGGCGTGACGATTGAGATGGCAGTCCATGATGCCACCTACTCTACTGTCGCACGTCTCCGAGGACAGTTCAGCGATATCTTGGATGACTCTGAGTTCCGATACATTTCGTATGCCCCTGCTGGAGATGCTACTGGATACTACACAGCTATCTGTGCCCCGTTCGAGCCTCGTCGCTATGACCCGCGCGTTCTGATTCAGTGCACTCAGGCTGTGGATCGCACTGTTCGGGCTCTTGCCGTCGAGTTGGTTGCCACTCGAGCATGTCTCTACGATGCTATGACGCAGTTGCTACCAGCTGTTCGCGCAGGGATACATCCTGAGCACATCCTTTGCCCGCGCAGGACACAGATGTATGCTGGTATTGATTGGCCTGCTGTTGGAGGTCATACACCTGCACGTGGACCTCTTCTTACAGCTCAAGACCGGATTCTGCATCAGAGTGCACATGGAACGCGAGGATCGTCTTCGTGAAGAATACCCCTCTTTCTTTCAGTCTTCCTCTTAATTCTCGGGACGAGAATTCTTAATAGATGAGGAGAGTTGTAACACCCCCTGTCATTAGCTACAGTAATCACTTTTGATAATGACATGTCAGCAAGCTTAATAGTGCATAATCATCATTAGCACCATATTGCATTTCAACTCCTAAGTCAAATTCAAATTTAAATGAAAGTGAAATATAAAACTTGTCCAACATAAAAACTAAAATGTTTAGTAAATAATAAATATTGCAGAGACTATTCTAAAATTGTAACCAACAAATAATAAAGTAATTAGGTGGCACTAACATAATTAAAACAGCAAGGATTAATGCATATTAATTATTATAAAAATTATGTGAACTCAAGTTGACTCCAAAGCAATTTTTGGTAGTGGTAGGTAAGGCCTAGTATTTGTTGGAGCAATTCCTATGTTTTACAAAATTCAATATGTGGCCTAACAATTTGCTAAACTGAGACAAGAGAATAAATAAAAAGAAAAGTCAAAAGAAAAACAGAACAGAAAAGAAAAAAAGAAAAAGGACCCCCCCCGGCCCAACTGGGCCACAGCCCAGCCGGCCGGCCCAGCTCCCGGCCCACCCCCGTGCCTACATGGCCTCCCCCTGGAGACCCCGAACCCTAACCCCCACTCACCCCCTCGCTCACTCCCCCCCCCTTTCCCCCGATCCAGAACCGGATCGGGATCGGCCCCGTCGCCGACGCCGCCCGACGCCGCGCCCGAGCCGGTCCTACGGTAAAGGAAGCTCAGTTTGTGTATCCCGATCTACTACTTAAACTGGATACTTGTACTTAATTGAAGCTTCGGGATCGCTTTCTCGCTTGGGAGTCGAGGAAGGATCTTTTGCCTCATCTTCCCCCGCCGCCCGACGCCGCCTCGTCGCTCGCCTCCCCATCTCCTCCCCTAGGGCCTCCCGCGAGGCTCGCCGCCCCCCTGGTCTCTACTCGCCCGTGAGGATCGCCTCCGCCTCCCCCTCTCCTCCCCCTGTCTCCCTCGCGCACGCGCTCATGACCGCGGCCTCGTCTCGCGCACGCGCGCGCCTGCGCCGTCCCGCACGCGTGCGCCTGTTGCCGCGCTAGCGAGCCCCTGGCCGTGCCCACGGCTGCCCCGTCGCCGCGCACCCTGGCCACCGTCCGCGCCCGGACGCGCCCCCGCACCACGTCGCCTGCCTGCACCGCGTCGAGCGCCCGCCGCTCCCCGCGCCTGCTGTCGACCGCCGTCTCCCCTTGCTCTGCCTGCTGCCGCGTGCCTTCTTCCCCCCCCACGCTGCCTAACCCCGCCGCCGTGGCTGCTCCGGCTGCGGGCCACCGCAACCCTGCTGGTCGCGCGCCGTCGCACCGGCGCCAGCCCGCGCCTCGCCGGCTCCCACCTCCGGCGCTCCGGCGCCCCGCCTGCCTCGCCCCGCAACCGGGCGGGTTCGACCTCCGCTCGAGCAGCGCCCGTTCGCGCAGTCCCGCCCCGCGCCCGATCCATCGCCCCGCACCCGTTAAGGCCCCTGGCCCAATGACAGCCGGGGCCCACCCCTGGAAAGAATTAAAAAATAATAATTAATAAAAATAATTAGTTAATTAAATAATTAATTAGTGATTAATTAATTTAATTAATCCTGATTAGGTTAATCTAATTAACTAGTTAGTGTTAACTAAACAATAATTTAATTAGTTAATCCTAATTAGCCTAACAGTCTATGACAGGTGGGACCCACCCTGTCAGATGGCTGCTGATGTTAGCATGATGTCATGCTGATGTCATCGCAGCACTGTTTCGGATAATGTTGAAATTAAATAATTAAATAAATTCCAGAAATTAATAAAAACTTTAGAAAATCATATTAAATAAACCGTAACTCCGATGAAAATACTTTATACATGAAACTTGCTCAGAATTCCGAGGCGAACCCGAATACGCCTTCCGTATTCCCGTCAGATGCCTCTAGCTATAAGAACATTGAACTTTTAGACCGATTTCAGTAAATGAATAGTGTCCAACTTTAATTAAATAAATCCAAATAAATTCCTAAATTATCTAAATCATTTAGTTAGGCAGTAGAACACCCCGGCATATAATTTAGGCATGTCATACATATTGTTTGCATTATTGCCGTGAATTTATTGTTTCTCTCCCCCCCTTCTCCTTCGATAGACGCTGAGACCGACGACGCTGCACGTGGATACGACTACACTACCAACGAGCAGCCCGTTGACGACCCCTCTCTCTTGCCAGAGCAACCAAGCAAGCCCCCCCCTTGAGCATCTAGATATCGCCCATTATCTTCTCCTGCTTGCATTAGATTTTGCTACTGTTAATGTATGCTCCTATTCTGATGCATAGCCTACTGTTGTAACCTGTTCATTGCTACCTTACCTGCCTATGATAAACTGTTTAGTTTAGGTTGGAATGAACCATCAGTGAACCCACCACCTTATCCTTGTTGCCCCTGCTTGATCATCGACGACTCGATCAACGTGATCATCGACCAGAGACCGACACCTCACTTCACACCCCCTTAGTTGTACGACTCTGCTTAGTTACTATCGAGTGCCGAGGGTGATACCTCGTAACGCACTCCTGATGAATACTCTGCAGTGTAGCTGTTCGGTCGTGGTCATCGACGGTGATTCCTCCTTCTCCACTTCCGATACGTCTCTGTCGTGCAACCCTCAGTGTGAACCTCGAGGGTGATACCTCATACGTTCACCCTGATGATTTCGTCGAGTGGAATCCGCCAAGGGTGATTCCTCGGGTTTCCCCCTTGATGTTATGACCACACGATTACTTGACCTTTGTTACAGGCGGGTCCACCCTGGTGGGTACCCGCTGGGGATCTATGATTTTCGGGTGTGCCAGAAGGGCACTCGAGTGTGACATTGTGGCGGAGCATCAGAGACTCTGATTGTCTCCGCTTGATACTAATTGAGCCTATTGGATTTGGGTGTGTGATCTGAGTGTGTCGACGTGCCCTATACGCACTACCACCACGCGGGATAATGGTTATGGGACCCTCTGCGAAGTACGTTTCTCCTGAAAGCTCGTCTGATGTCACGATTCACCGTGCGGGCTGATTGTCGGGATTGGGTTGGATACTTCACTGACGAGTTCAGTGTCGCGCCTGCACCCCGGCCAGTCTCGCAACGCGCAGGGTGCCCAGGGCGATGGCCCGAGACCTCTGGGTGCATAGGTTAGTCCGGCGTGCTGACCTCTCTGCCGAGCCTAGGTAGAGCGCTGCTTCGTGTTGATCTTCCGAGGACGGGCATTACCCAGCAAGTGTGTCCGGCCAGAGTTGATCGAGCGTGTTGGGTAACCGTAGTGCACCTCTGCAGGGATGAATCTTCTATCGATAGCCGGTCCTACGGTAAAGGATGCTCAGTTTGTGTATCCAGATCTACTACTTAAACTGGATACTTGTACTTAATTGAAGCTTCGGGATCGCTTTCTCGCTTGGGAGTCGAGGAAGGATCTTTAAGCTGTACTTCAACATGTTTGCTAAATAAAATGCTATTCTACTCTCTTCTACTGCTGCAAGATGATGGCCTTGTGAAGATGTTTGAAGATGCTAGTCTTCGATAGGACTAGGCCTTCTCTCTATTCTGGCATTTCTGCAGCCCAGTCCACTTATACAGCCTTTATCCATTGATAATGTTGCATATGTAGTATAGATCCTTGCTTGCTGAGTACTTCGAATGAGTACTCACGGTTGCTTTACTTTCTTTTTCCCCATACCCCACATTGATGATACATCAGACGATGGAGTCCAGGAGCCAGATGCCCACACCGGAGCTTACTACCAGGAGGGTCCAGAGGGCACTTACTACTGGATCGAGCCAGCTGACCAGGAGTAGGATTAGAGGCTCCCAGGCAGGAGGCCAACGCCTTTCAATCTAGTGTCGCTGTTTGTGCTAGCCTTCTTAAGGCAAAACTTGTCTAACTATGTCTGTACTCAGATTATATTTGAATGAGAAAAGAAAAAACACATTTTGGACAACAATTTCAACTTAAGATGGTGTGTAAGCTCGCCGGATTAAATAGTAAAAAAGTTGGACTAAGATTTAAAGTATCTTTATTATGGTACAATTTGATTATATAAGAATAATAAAAGTATACAATATACACCCATGTTTCAAGGATATACACGCATATTGGTACACAACCTGATGTGCACAAGTTTTAGTATGTTTAAAGTATACAATATACACCCATTATTTAAAGTATACAATATACACCCATGTTTCAAGGACAACAATACAAACCAACTATCATAATTTTCACTTCTTATTGCTCTTCAATTATTCGAAAAGATGACACGGAGAAGACAAGGAAAACATTAGATATCAGGATTAAAATTATTTCAACACTAGCCGCGCAATTGCGCGGGCCACACCGCTAGTTATTATCTGCAAAAGAAGAGAACGTCTTAGTGCCTACATGCAGTTTTGAACACTACTACATGCCTATTTGGTTTGCAGGATTTGTAAAATGCACCAACATGCCATGGATCTTCGATCTGACATGATTAAAATGGGCATTTGATTACAATCTAGAAAAATATAGCCTTCTTCACAAGAGGTTGGAGTGGATTAGATTAGTCGAGAAAGTGCTAATATTTCCATCAACTAGTATAGATGAATCCAAAGGAGAAATACTTATGGATTTGTAACCATATGAATCAAGCAACCAATATGGGGTGGGGGTGTATGTCCTGAAATCCTCCAAAATTCCTTCAGAAATCGTAGTACATTGTCATTGTAAACTTGGGAAAAGGTGCCAAAAATTGAACTCCCTTATGGTTAACATTTAACAGGAAAGGAACATCACCTCGATATACAGCTTCTTCAGGCACGGAAAGCATCTTAGGAAACTGAAAACTTGGTCCAGGTTGGGGCCGATAGATTCTAGTGCCAAGACCTGTTGGGGAACGTAGCATGCAATTTAAAAAAAAATCCTACGCTCACGCAAGATCTATCTAGGAGATGCATAGCAATGAGAGGGTGAGAGTGTGTCCACGTACCCTCGTAGACCGAAAGTGGAAGCGTTAGGTTAACGCAGTTGATGTAGTCGAATGTCTTCGCGATCCAACCGATCAAGCACCGAACGTACGGCACCTCCGAGTTCTGCACACGTTCAGCTCAATGACGTCCCTCGAGCTCTTGATCCAGTTGAGGACGAGGGAGAGTTCCGTCAGCACGATGGTGTGGCGATGGTGATGATGAAGTTACCGGCGCAGGGCTTCACCTAAGCACTACGGCGATATGACCGAGGTGTTAAATTGTGGAGGGGGGCACCGCACACGGCTAAGACAATTGATCTTGTTGTGTTCTAGGGTGCCCCCTTGCCTCCGTATATAAAGGAGGAGAGGGGGAGGCTGGCCGGCCCCTGAAAGGCGCGCCAAGAGAGAGGAGTCCTACTAGGACTCCAAGTCCTAGTAGGATTCCACTTGGTGGAAGGGGGAAGAAGGAAGGGAGAGGGAAAGGGGGCCGTGCCCCCTCCCCTAGTCCTATTCGGACTCCCCAAGGGGGGGGGTGCGCGCCACCTCCTCGTGGCCTGCCCTCTCTCTCCCCTAAGGCCCATGTTAGTCCATTACTTCCCCGGGGGGTTCCGGTAACCCTTCCGGCACTCCGATAATTACTCGGTACTTATCGGAACTCATCCGCTGTCCGAATAATATCGTCCAATATATCATTCTTTATGTCTCGACCATTTCGAGACTCCTCATCATGTCCGTGATCTCATCTGGGACTCCGAACAAACTTCAGTCATCAAATCACATAACTCATAATACAAATCGTCATCGAACATTAAGCGTGTGGACCCTACGGGTTCGAGAATTATGTAGACATGACCGAGACACATCTCCGGTCAATAACCAATAGCGGAACATGGATGCTCATATTGGCTCCTACATATTCTACGAAGATCTTTATCAGTCAAACCGCACAACAACATACGTCATTTCCTTTGTCATCGGTATGTTACTTGCCCGAGATTCGATCATCGGTATCTTCATACCTAGTTCAATCTTGTTACCAGCAAGTCTCTTTACTTGTTCCGTAATGCATCATCCCGCAACTAACTCATTAGTCACATTGCTTGCAAGGCTTCATATGATGTGCATCACCGAGAGGGCCCAGAGATACCTCTCCGATACTTGGAGTGACAAATCCTAATCTTGATCCATGCCAACCCAACAAACACCTTTGGAGACACCTGTAGAGCATCTTTATAATCACCCAGTTATGTTGTGACGTTTGATAGCACACAACGTGTTCCTCCGGTATTCGGGAGTTGCATAATCTCATAGTCAGAGGAATATGTATAAGTCGTGAAGAAAGCAATAGCAATAAAACTTAATGATCGTTATGCTAAGCTAACAGATGGGTCTTGTCCATCACATCATTCTCCTAATGATGTGATCCCGTTCATCAAATGACAACACATGTCTATGGTTAGGAAACTTAACCATCTTTGATTAACGAGCTAGTCTAATAGAGGCATACTAGGGACACTGTTTTATCTATGTCTTCACACATGTATCAAGTTTCCGGTTAATACAATTCTAGCATGAATAATAAACATTTATCATGATATAAGAAAATATAAATAACAACTTTATTATTGCCTCTAGGGCATATTTCCTTCAAGACCTTCAGTGTGCGCAGAATCTGGGTGAAGCTTTTCTGGATGACAGACGAACATACATCTTCAAAATTAGAAATAATGTTGATATCAAGATGGAGAGGTAGAAGGCGACTGTTGTACCTGAAAGTATTTGACAGACGAGTAGCCCACCACTGTGAATTTTGGCACAGAAATGATATTGATTCTTGTTGGACCTTGCTGATCAACTATACGTAATCTCTAAAGTGAAGGTGTGTCCTCAATGACCATATTGTGGTCCACCTTTTGTGATCCCTCGTTGTAGCACCAGAAACACACATAAATAGTCCGGAGAGTCATGAAGGTGATGTGGAAGCTACTTGACCAATTCATGGCCTGAAGACGAAAGAACTCGAGTGCAGTACAGCTGCGGAGTAGGCGCTCCATGTCATCCTTTGGGATGCAGACGGCAATGAGCTCGAGGTGCTTCAGTCATGGTAGAAAAAGAGCGGGCGCATCATTAAGGGGGGGAGGCAGTTCATGAACTTGGCGAGGCGCAGCATGGGTGCGAAGCGGAGCGCGGATGTTGGCAGCGAGCGCATATGCCCATCATTAAAACTGAGCTCCTCGAGTTGATCTAGGGCAGGGGATCGGAACCACTCGTCAAGCTTGGCTCGGTCCTTGCCTTTGGAATGGAACTTTTCCGTGATAGGGCCTCTAATTGGGCCATGGTGACTGTCGAGGATCTGGGACAACGCATCCAAGCTTTTGCGATAGCCATGGCAGAGCTCGTGGGCATCGAGGAGGTCGAGAGGGGTGGAGAGCCATAGGGGGCGCCACCGCCGGGAAAGGGTGGTTGTCCTCGCACCATATTTGATTGGAAGGAGGGATATGATGACTGTCAACATATCATCGGGGAGGCTGTTGATGAAGTCTAGGCCTGCTGGAGTCGCTTGCAGTTCTTTCTCAACCCGCCTCCGCTTGTTGGCAGCCTCGTTCTCCACCTCGTCGGCGGCGACGGAAACCTCTGTCTCCATATTCACGCCGTGCTCCGGTGCTTCAACAGCCCCGGCGTCGCCACTCTCTCCGATGGGGCGCTTCGACGGCATCCTCATACACTGACGGCTTTGAGGACTGAGAGTGGCGTCGAGGATGCGAGCGAAGAGAGAGGATTGTGTGTGTGGCGAGGATGGGGGGTGTGGCCGCTCGGGCGCGCCATTAATACAGACCAGTGGGAGCGAGGCGGGCGGCGGTCAAAGGCTATCTCGCTTCCCGGTGAGCCTGCGCGGCGGACTTCTCGCATTCTTATACCATCATTTAGGACAGCTACTCGCACGCCTCCCGGTGACACTGCGCAGCGAAAACGCCTTTCATCAATTCACATGCCTGCACGCACGCCTCCCGGTCTGCCTGCACAGCGGACTGCTCGCATGCATCACGTCAACTCACGCCTGCTCGCACGCCACACGGGGCGCGTGGCCCATATATATTTTTTTGTTTTTTGATGATTCATTCTGCCGCTTTACTGCTTAACCGAAGCATGGCACGGTCTAACGCACACGATCCGAATAAATATTCCGTATGAGATATTGGTTGCCAGTTCTTAATAATCTCCCGTTTGTAAGTAGTTTATATCAAAACTTGTCTCAAATTTGACGAAAAAATACAATATCACAGTCTACTGGTGTCCATATATGATACCACGATAAGTTTCAGGAATTTCATCTAAGTTGTGGATTTACTGAATTTTAAAAATCAATATTCTCAATGTTTTGAAATTTCTTTCATGGGGAAACATGCACCAAGGGACACACATATGATTTTGCAATCCATTTTGGTGCACATGTAGCTCAAATTTGATTTTTGCACATTAAATCCCTAGGAAATCAATCAATGTATAAAACGGGTCGAATGATCTCTGTTTTTTTTAACTTTAACACGACACTTCTTTGGTCACATGTTCACTGCAGAAAAGGTTTGACATGCCTCAGAGTGGAGGTGGTGGGGGTACGGGATATGTGTGTGTGTGTGTGTCATAACCTCGCTCCATGTGGGGATTTCCGGTTCCCGACATAGGTGACACATCAAAGTTGTGCATTGGTATATTCAAACACCACGCAATACCATGCTGGCGGTGGTTTCCCTATAGGAACTCACTCGCGTGCGGCGCTTCCATCTGTGGGCCCGCGAGAGGTCATCCTCCATCACTTTGACCCAACGAGAGAGAGAGGCACATTTGACGAACATGGAGGATTAATTCTTTTAGGGCTGTGTTAGGGTAGGAGTATATATATATAGTGCATGTCGAAGGGGAGATGGGACCAACATATACTAGGTGTCAGACATGAACCTCACTCTGTGTGGGGACTTTGCGGTTTTTGAGGCAAATGCCACATCAAAGGTTGTGCATTAGGTATTCAAAACATCACAACCATACACCTCTCCATATATATGTTTTGGCACACATGCAAGCGATGGTGGTTGTCCTGTGGCACTAACTGGCGTGGTTATCGGTGATGCTTCCATCTATCGGCCCGCTTGGTCCATCACTTTCACCGACAACGAGAGAGGTTAATTATTTTGACTTAGGAGGTGATTAATTTTTTGCTTGTCTCGCGATATAGGCGAGATTACATATATAGTAGCGCATGTGTACACATGAATCCATCCCGCTGGGTCGGGGCGGGGGGGGGGGGGGGGGGGGGCAGCACACGACATGTCATGAACCTCTTGCTCTGTGTGGGGACCTGTGCGATTTTGAACGCATGCACCACATCAATGTTGTGCATTAGGTATTAATTCAACACATATGCATGCATCACACACCTCCATAAATATGTTTGGGACACATGCATGCAATGGTTATCTTTGCACACTCTCACTCGCTTGGTTATATATGGGCGGCAAGCCTATATATATTTGTGGGCCCGCGTGGACGTCCATCATTTTGACCAACGACGAGAAAGGTTACCAGGGTGGATTCTTCTTCTTTGGTTCCTGTTACCGTATAGTAGTAGGTCGGTCATTCTAGGCCTAATTAAGTTTGAGCACAAGCATTCTACACATCGATCAGTTTGAGGATTTTATGGTTCCAAAGCATGGGCCACATCAAATTTGCGCAATGTGTATTCAAACACCACACACACCACTTCCATACATAATTGGGCCACATGCATAGAGTGGGTTTTGTCTTCAGACAGTACTCCCTCGCGAGTTTATCGGCGACAAGCTAGCCCATTTTGCGGGGCCGTGTGGACATCCATCACTTTGACCAACAACGAGCGAGAGAGGCTGTATGATCAAGTTGGATTCTGTTTGGTCCGTGTTACAGTACGTCTTGGTGAGATGCCCTCCCCCCGACACATGTGTGTGTGTCGGGGGGGGGGGGGTACTTCGCACTACCCGCAACCTCCGTGGGGTTGGGGAAGTCCTGTTATTTTGTGAGGCACACGTGCCACATCAAAGTTGTGAATGGTATAGTTCAATATCACACCACACCCTTTTCATACATATAGTATAGGGCCACCCGCAGGTGGTTCGTATGTGGTCTCACCCATCTCCCGCCACAAGCACACATTTGTGGGTCGGGACACGGTCCACCTTTGTCCGAAAGCGAAAGGGGAAGTTTTACCATATATATGATGGACTCCTATAGGTTTTGTGTTACGGTAGGGTGAGATTTTAAACCTAACTATCTGGGGGCATGCATTCGTAGCTAGGATTCCCTTACCGCCGACATGAAGTCGTTTTCGTAGGGGGTGGCTGACTAGCAATGCTGTGCGCTTTGTGCGACAGGTGCCACATCAAAGTTGTGCATTGGGTATTCGAACATCAAACCACCCTTTTCATACATATATTTGGTCCACATGCAAGTTGTTCGTGTTCTGACCCTTTCCCACGTTATTATTTTTGCCAAATTTATAAACAGCACACAAGTTGGATGCAGAAACCGTCTGCGATTGGGTACGCAACAAACACGGTTCGGTCAGACAACCCGTGTGCCACGCCCGTGCCCCTGCAGTCACTCACATCAGCATAGTAGATTGTGCACCACGAGGCTTGTCTCCCGCTCTCGAAAATATCTAATGCCTCGTAATCTCAAAAATATATACCCGCGTAGAGGGTTTTTCTGTTTGATAGCACACGATTCGTATGTGTGGACCGTGTGTGATGTCTGTTACTCCCGCTCTGCTTCAATTAGTTGATCCAAATTTTCAGTAGCCCCGGATTTTTTTTAAACTGGAGCCCCGGCATTTTACTCCTGCCTGCATCCCTGGTAATCTAAAAATTATTTGTTCGGCTGGAGTGGTTTTCTGTTTGATAACACATGACTATTATGTTTTAACCGTGTGTGATGTTCGTTACTCCCGCCCCGCTCTGCTTCGATCCCTTGATCCAAATTTTCGGTAGCCCTGCCATTTTACTCCTGCCTAGTAAAATTTTCAGTACCTGCGGCATTTCCTCAAACACCACCTTGGACCCCCTCCACACACACACACCCCAAATCCTTCGCTCACCCCAAATCCCCCGCTCACACACATACACACCACCCCTCCCTCGCTCCAAACCTAGCTAGGTCGCCACCGCCGCCGCGCGCCGCCTCCATCGCCAACCTCTACAAGTCTGCCCATGCAATTTACCCACCGATATACATACCCTCGCCGCTTTGAGTTTCTTAGACGACGCCTGCGAAACGCCCCCTTTCCCAGATATCCCCATCCCCACCCCCTCCCCCACTCCAGAGCTTTGCAGCCTAAGCCCGGCTATGCTTCCCGGGGAGCTCAAGGAGCGAATGGCCCAAAAGAGCTTTACCGCAGCCTCTTCGCCCGATGTCGGCGAGGTGGCCGCCAAGGAAGCTGACGACGATGACTGGACCTGGATTGAGCCTTTCAATCAGTGGGCTAGAGTATTCTGGCATGTCGCGGACGCCAGCTACGACATCGAGGTCGTTGACACCGACGGCTTGACGCGGGCTATGTCACAGGTTAAGTTTCCCACCCCCAACCCTTCAGGTTCGATAGCCGTCGATCTCTTCGATGGCCCTGCCGCTGATCTCCTATGGCTCATTATGAACAACTTGCCATCCTTCATTGCCATGCAGCCCCTTTTGTCATTTCTGAAGGACACGTTCTGCGATGCTGGCTTGGGATCCTCAGCTGGCAAGTCAGACCTTATTGACGGCGACCATGAGGAGGAGCCAATCTGTGACAAGTGAGGAAACCCATGATTTGTTTTCTTGAACCCCTTTTGTAGTGAGAACCTGTCCAGTATTTATTGCTATATTTGGTTGTTTGCATTACACCTTGTTTATTTCTACAGTTTATGGTTGTTCAGTTCATTGTAGTTAGCATATGTCCAGTTTCAATTGCCATCTTTGGTTGTTCGTAGTATGCCTTGTTTATTTCAGCTATTAACAGTGTGATGTTCTATATGTGCTAGTATGAACTGTGCAGTTCAATTTCATTAATACCAATTTTAACAATAGCTCTATTAATGACTATATTTGGTTGCTGTTAAGCATATTGAACTCCCTCCGAATCTTTTTAGTTCGCATATAAGATTTGTCTAAAGTCAAGCCTCGTAAAGTTTGACCAACTTTATAGGAAAAAGTACCAACATTCACAATATGAAATCAATATCAGTACATGTGTCATGACTTAAATTTTCATATTGTATAACTTTAGCATGGTAGATGTTGATATTTTTACATATAACTAAGGTCAAACTTTATGAAGTTTGACTTCAGACAATTCTTATATGCAGAGTAAAAAGGACTAGAGGGAGTATTTAACACGCCTTTCCATTTGAGTTAACAATGGCACTGTTTGGATACTCTAACTTAGCTAGAGGTTAGAGTTAGTTTCTAGCTCATAACAGTTAAAAGGGAGAGAGAGAGAGAGTTTGGTGGAATAGTTGATTGTATTGCTTGAGCATCGTGGGGATATATATAGGAGTACATGGTCATCTTGGAGTACAAGTCAAGGTAGAATAAATCCTACGCTATCCTACGTTTCCTAAATAACAATGATACTCAACAATGACTAACCCTGAACTAACTCTAGCCAAAGAGGTGTTTGGATGACAGTGTTAGATTGACAATAAATGCACTAGGAGAACTAGCCCCAATCAGCACCTCTTGGGTGGGATAGTTATTTTGGGTGGGTTAGACGCAACTAGCTCAAACTAGCCCCCATGTTTGGATACTTTAGGGCTATTTGAGCCCAAACTAGCTCAAACTTAGTCTAACCCATGGATCCAAACAAGGCCAATAACTAGTGTACTTAGACCTGCACAATACAAGTTTGCATGACTATGTTTGCTTGTTTTTAAATATTAGGCCTGTTGCAGTTAATAACACACCTTTCCACATCTTGTTCTTAAATATTAGGTTTTTAACAATCTGGTCTTGCACATGTAGGTCCTGCTGTCAGAGGTTTTGACCCACTGTTTGACCCTTTTGCATATGTGGAAATGAGTTGTCCATGAATATCAGTCAAGTCAAGAAACTCAGAAAGATTGTTACGATAAAGAAATTAGCGACAATAAACAACAAGATCTTTATCTGCACAATGAAGAAGATATCAGTTCACTACAGGATGGTCCTAACAGTTATACCTTGTCTTTTTAATTCCTTTGCGCCATTTCAAAACTAGAGAAGATATTTATGCATATCCTTGTTTTCAGGCCTTTCCAAAGCAGTTCACTGATGATTACCTCTCAAACCACCTGTATGGTTAGGAGGCGAGGAAGGTATTCATACAACACACACGGTTCAATATTGAAGTGTTCCTGAAGAGGACGAAGGATGGACAGGCGCTGGCCTAAAGTTGCAAAGACCTTCAACATCATGAAGGCTCAATATTCGCCTTCCACTTCAGCAGTTTTCCAGATGAGATCCATCTGTCTATGTACCGTCTATGATGCTAATTTCAAAAGATTATAGAAGTTGCATGTGAAACTTGGTGCTAGTGCAGTTGTGTAATGGGGTAGCTAAGTGCTGAAGCTATATGATGTTGTACTCTGATGTATTTCAATTATGAAATCCTGCTTCCTTAATATGAAAATGAAATATATTGTGTGCTTAATATGAAATGTCAATTAGATTAATAAATGGATTATTAATAATAGGGCAATTAGCCAGCTAATTTGGTTTTTCTATTGCAAGCGGTTATTGAGAAAACACCGTGGGCGATGACCTCAGGCAACGCACACAGTTTCTAGGAATAAACCATGTTGGATCAGTGAACAATCACACACGACATCCTCTTGAAAACTGTTTGCGTTAGGCCACCTTGCACAAACATTTACCACATAAAAAGTGTGTGTGATAGACAGCCTTTGCCACACAGTTTCTTCTACGCACCGTGTATGATGCATTCAATAACACAAACGATAAAATTGTTAATATCATGTGCAATGGCAATGCTATCACAAATGATTTAATGGGAAAAATTGTGTGTGATGTACCTACGAACGGAAACGTTTTCCTTGGAGTGACTGTGTGGGATGTATATACGAACGGAAACGTACTTCTTGGATTAACTGTGTGGGTTGTACATACTAACGGAAACATATTCCTTGGATTGATTGTGCGGAATGTACATACGAACGGAAACGTTTAGCCGGGACTGACTGTGTGGGATGTACTTACGACCAGAAACGATTTGGCCTGGATAATTGTATTTTTTTAGCACAACTGTACGTATAACCATATTTGATCGCTTGCCCGTCACACATGACCTCATTTTGCCGAGCGTGTGTGCCAGGAGGGCCTATCCCCGACGGTTTCTGGGTCGTGTGGGAAGGACCCCCCTATCGCAGTAACTCACTTGGTGACGGTTCGAAACGCCATCGCGGAAAGGGGTTAAAAACCGTTTGTATAGCACCTTGTTGTACCAGTGATTGCTAGATATTCGTGTGGGCATTAGGATTAACTATGACAACCGTTAAATACGACATTACTTTAATGGTGCCATTGCTTCATTTTACCAACAACATTACATTAACAGCTGCTAAAGAGTTGGTATTTGGGCACGGGAGAGTAGGCGGACCAGGACAGTTGCATTTCTAATGAAAAGAAGCAACTTATCTTAATGGGAAATTTAGCCGGACATGAAAACTAGTGCCATTTATTCATATTACTGGAGGCGTTACATTGAAAACATCATTGGTTTAACGTGTCCTTACTTTAACAGTGGGACTGCTACATTTTACCAGTGGCATTACATAAGAGGGGCTCGGGGCAACAAACATCCAAACAGGATATCTGGGTTGGTCCCATTTTTGTTCCGTAAAGCCACCTTTTACTGTGTGAGGCTAGCAAATCTAGTGCTGGACATACTCTGCTGACTTGTCCCCCAGTCCCCACTTTCTTTCCTTTTTCAACCAATAGATCGGTTTATATCGAGTTTGTACTGTGTTTCCTTTTATTTCCCTACTAGACCAAGAGACCAGTTGGATAGCCAGTCTCTGCTACTTTTCGCCCCCATTATTTCCTATTTTGACCAAGTCCTAGATTCAGGTAACAAATCTTCCCCCACCCCCACCCCCTTTCTACCCTGTTTGCAAGTAGTACTAGATTCGACTGAATGAAGTATTACTACTAGATTCGACTGCATGAAGTAGTTTTACCTCTTAACAGTAAAAATTTAGGTGGCTTTCGAACAGCCGACCGATCCTATCTACGAGGGGGCCTGAGAAGTAGTAAAAGATACAAATGTAGTGATGTGAGGAGCTGGGGCAGTAGAGCCGGTTTCGAAGGAAGTTATACCTAAGGGTGGCCGGGTGCTACTTCTTGAGGTTGCGTTGATTTTTCCTTTGAAGAGGAAAGGGTGATGCAGTAAAGTAGAGATAAGTATTTCCCTCAGTTAAGAACCAAGGTATCAATCCAGTAGGAGGCACAAGCAAGTCTCCAATATATGCACCTGCACAAACTAACAAACACTTGCACACAACACGAAAAAGGTGTTGTCAATCCCTTCACGGTCACTTGCAAGAGTGAGATCTAATAGAGATAGATCTAAAAGATAAATAAAAGGAAAAACAAAGTAAATAATAATAAATTGCAGCAAGGTATTTTTGGGTTTTATGGTTTTATAGATCTGAAAATATATGATGGAAAATAGACCCGGGGGCCATAGGTTTCACTAGAGGCTTCTCTCTCGAAGAAAGCATACGGTGGGTAAACAAATTACTGTTGAGCAATTGATAGAAAAGCGCATAATTATGACGATATCTAAGGAATGATCATGAATATAGGCATCATGTCCGTGACAAGTAGACCGAAACGATTCTACATCTACTACTATTACTCCACACATCGACCGACTCCTGCCTCCATCTAGAGTATTAAGTTCATAAGAACAGAGTAACGCCTTAAGCAAGATGACATGATGTAGAGGGATAAACTCAAGCAATATTATATAAACCCCATCTTTTTATCCTTAATGGCAACAATACAAATACATGCCTCGCTACCCCTTCTATCACTGGGTGAGGACACCGCAAGATTGAACCCATCACAAAGCACCTCTCCTGTTGCAAGAAAAACCAATCTAGTTAGCCAAACCAAATCGATAGATCGGAGAGAAATACAAAGCTATCTTAATCATGCATAAAAGAGTTCAGAGAAGACTCAAATAATATTCATAGATAATCTGATCATAAATCCACAATTCATCGGATCTCAACAAACACACCGCAAAAGAAGATTACATCGAATAGATCTCCAAGAACATCGAGGAGAACATTGTATTGCAGATCAAAGAGAGAGAAGAAGCCATCTAGCTACTAGCTATGGACCCGTAGGTCTATGGTAAACTACTCACACATCATGAAGGGCAGCTAGGTTGGTGTAGAGGCCCTCCATGATCGAAAAGGCCCCAAGATGGGATCTCACGAGAACAGAAGCTTGCGGCGGCAGAAAAGTATTTTTGGTGTGCCCTCTGGTATAGGGGAATATTTGGGAATTTATAGTGTTGAGATTAGGGTTAGGGGAGTCCTGAGGGGCCGACAAGCCCTGAGGGCGCGCCCCCCTGCGGCGCGACCAAGAGGCTTGTGGCCTCCTCGTGGCTCCTCTGGCCTCCTCTCCAAGTCTCGTGGGTTTCTTCTGGTCCAAAAAAAATCATCGTAAAGATTTGTTCCGTTTGGACTTCGTTTGGTATTGATTCTCTGTAAAAGTCAAAAACAAGGAAAAAACAGGAACTAGCACTATGCACTAGGTTAATAGGCTAGTCCCCAAAAATGTTATAAAATAGCATATAAATAAATATAAAACATCCAAGATAGATAATATAATAGCATGGAACAATCAAAAATTATAGATACGTTGGAGACGTATCACCGGGATGTCGCTAGGTGGGCGGCGGGAGGCCGGATCTGCCCACACTATGGCAGCGAGGAAGAAGGGGTTGGAGGCCCTCCCTAGCCGGCGCTGCGTGGGAGAAAATGGCAAGGCACGCTGATCGGGACGTGCCGGCAGTGGGTCAGATCCGTCGCCGATGACGACCGCGTGAATGTTGCACCTTCTCACCTTCCCCGGAGGAGGGGATCCGGCCGGATCTGTGGCTAGTGGTGAGCAGAGAGAGAGAGTGTGGCCAACCTTGTCGTGTTTAGATCTGGAGAGGACGAGAGAGTGTGAAGAGAGCAACACTAGCAAGCAAGCGTGGAGGCTGCTGCCTATATAGTGGAGTAGTTTTATTTTTTCTACCGGAGCCGGCTTGACCTCGTCAATGACTGTCGAGAAGTCTTCGTGCACGTGCCCCAGAGGCGTAGTTGTCGTCATTTTGATCTGAAGCACCGGATTAACATAGCACAAAAAAATGCCACATGACAAGAAACCATAACCTCATTGCCCCAAGGAGACAACATGAATCTATGCTGGAGCTCCATGGACTATGTCCCGACGGACAAACTAGATGAGGATCAAAGCTCAAATTAAATATAAACTCATAGAAAAGGGGTAAATCGATAGATGTCGTAATTAACATACCCGGCTTGATCTAGATGGCAGCCGAGTAGTCTTCGTGCATGTGCCCCCAATGACCAGCGCCTTGGAGGAACGCAGTTGTCGCTGTTTAACCCTCACAGTGATCCGAAGCACATGACACCTAATATTGCGAGATGACAAGAAACCTTAACCTAACCGCCCCAAAGGTGACGGCAAGAATCTACGCTAGAGTTCCATCGACTATGTGTAGACGAACGACCTCAAAGAGGATCGAAGCCCGAAAGAGAAACTCGGAGAAGAAGCGCCGACATCTGTGTGAGCTCTGCGCGTGCCTGGACTAAATTCCCTAACATAAACTAATAACCCGAGCGGAGGGACCAGGATTCCCGTCCCCACCACCGGCCGAAGGAGCGATGGGAAGAGGGGAGGGGCGAATCCACGGGCTCACCGGTGAAGCATGGAGGGGAGAGGTTGCCCTAGCCGGCTATGGTGACTGGAGTAGATTTGTATTTATACCAAAAATGGGTTCAAATTTTATTGCTAATGTAATATACCTGGTGCTCCCTTTTTCTTTTAGATTTCTCATCAGAACTATAGCTCTGTACAACACAACCTGCACGATATGTAGACGATAGCCAATCCGGCCGTCTGCTGGAGTCTGGTCACATGCATGGACGAACTGATCTCCCGTGTTGTGCAGGGATCGTCCAGGCACCGACGTTGTATAGCACTGCTCCAGTACTATCGCTCGTCTCTCTGTTCTATTAATTCAGCCGACTTGCGGGGACGGGGGAGTGTGCCTATGGTCAGCTCTCAATTGCGGTCCCACATGTGTCTGCAAATGCAATATGACGCGCGTTCCATTCGGTGAGCGGCGTACCAGACCTACCGACCGTCTGGTGTGCGACGCGAACTGAACGGGCGTGTTGTATACCTGTGTACCGCTGTTTTCTTCTGGCTTTGCTCTATGGCGCAATCCATGCATATAAAATTATATTTAAAAGTCGAGGGAGGGGCTTTTCCCGCGCGGTAGGCGGGCTAGTTCCGCCTAGTTGGTTCGACAGAGAGGCAGGAAGATGAGGGAGTAGCGGATTCAACTTACTGCGGGAAACGTAGGGCTGTGTGATTTGACGGCTCGTTACTACTGGACAGGTGGGGCCCTATGATTTGACTATCCATTATCATTATTACTGTTGCGCTACGACCAGGGTGAGTATCCCCTGATCCCTCTATGGCATACAGGTGCTAAGAACAAGTACTCTACAATAATGGGCTTATAGCCCGCTTACATGGCACTTTTGCTTATATGTGGAGGAGAGAGACATGCGAAAATGGTGGGAGTGGGCTCTCGTGCAAGACCCTAGCTACTTACTCCTTGGCAAATGCAATAAATACTTTTCTACGAAGAAAGATATAGAGAGAAGTAAAAAAAATACTCTTACAGCCAACCTTATATCTAACCTTGTTGTATGAGTGAGTATAAGTGATGACTATGTATGACATGCCAACATCACATAGCCTAACGCACCTGGACGAAGCAAGTAGTTTCATGCATGCGAAGTAGGCAAAAAAACTGCTCATTTATAACCGTCTTAAATCTCCAAGGGTGCGACCGCGCGAGCGAGGTGACGGTAGTGGTAGGCGCGACCATGATACGGGCTGCTGAGAGCCGTTGGATCTGAGATCGAACGGCCGCATGCTAAGTTGCTGAACATTTGCAGAAAAACCCTCCAGGATAGGATATTCACCCATAGGTCTAGAATCACACCATGCAACCATTCGATCTCAGATCCAACGGCTCTTGGAAGCCCGTATCATGGGAGCACGGAAAGCTTTGTATCACCTGAAATTTTCCCGACGCTTGACGTGCGAACACGCAGATGCTATACTGGCAGGCCTACGAAGTGGGTCTAGTAGACATGACATCTAATTGGGCCCCCATAGTACTATGCATGAAGCCATTTATCCATCGGGCAAGCCACTACCCTGCCATTCGCATGCCCCACTCCGCATTTTTACAATCGGAAAACCGCTAATAGTTCGCTCCTACTCGTCCCCGGCCGTACTTTAAAATTACTGCAGTTCGCTCCTAGTCGTCCCGTCCTTTCACATTACAGCAGTTCCACTAATCCTAACCCTCCTCCAAAATCCATGGCGTCCCAAATCTCCATGATCGCCGATGAGTTCAAGGTTAAAACCATCACCGGTGATGAGTTCGACGTCATCTACACCCGTTCTTCCATGACGGTGAAAGGATGCCTTACTTGCTTCAAACGCATGGTTGAAAATGAAAATGGTGATGAGTGGGTCACTGGGCTAGATGCTGAGTACACCACAGTCCTGGGAAAAGAGAAAAATCTAAATAAGGAAGAGAAGAAGAAGCCCACCATGATCCAGGTTTGCGTGCATAACTTGTGCTTGGTCTACCACATATGCCATGCCGACGTTAAGTGCGAGGATTATAAGAACTTCCTCGTGGACGACAGTCAAATTCGTTACTGTAGACTTTCATAACAGCGAGGAAGTCCTGGGTCGGATAGGCCTCATTGTAGGCCAGCCCTTCGACCTCCAGAAGAATAGGCTGGTGTCCTCCCGTTAGCCTTCAATGCTGACCCTGGCAGGAGCTATGGTTGATCCTTCATATGGTAAATTGACGAAACCTCACCACAAGTTTCATCTTGCATGGGAGTGGAATGGAATAGATAAGACCACATCCAGTACGCTGCAATGGATTCCTACCTTTGTTTCAATGTCTACAAGGGTTGGATGAAGAGCCAGAGCCTAGTGTGCGGTTCAAGCAAAGAAGTATCGGCGAAGACGAAGAGGGACAAGGACAAAGTCGAGGACGAGGATGAGGAGTCCGAGTAAGGTGGCAGTGTCATTGCTCATGGTGGTTCTAATGCAGTGTCTACTGGATTAGTTGCTTAGTTTAATTTCAGGGTGCTTAGTTTTATTTCAGGGGTGTGTTGTGCTAAGCCCCCAACAGAACTATGTTATGTTCTTTCTCGTTACTTTAACTCTTTAGTACATACATACTAGTATTTCTTATAGTTCATATTGTAGTTGGTAGTACTACCACTCATTTCTTCACATTATATACATACTAGTATGTATGAGTGACAACAAGTGATGACTATATATGATATGGCCAACATCATATAGCCAGCAGTTGGCTATACTATTAACCACGCTCTAAGCATGCCACATACGCAAAACACTTAAATGAGATAAGTAATTCTAAAAAAACTTAAATGAGAGAAGGTTACCCAAAGCATGAAGGAGTTTCGTTGTCAAAGAATTAAATAGGTATGCTAATTTCTTTAATAGACTTTAGCAGCCCATCAAAGCATGTACTAGCTTTTTTAATAGTACTATGCATAATTTGGCGATTAGCGCTTTGTATATGTACCACCTTTTTCTTTAATTTCATCTTTTTAGTTTTCCTCCAAGGCGCAATCCATCGATACTACTATTGTACAAAAGTACATTTAAAAGGCGAGGGTGGGGCAGTCTCGCATGGTCAGCTTGATAGAGAGGCGAGGGCCTTTGTGATTTGATGGCTCATTACTGCTGGAAGGTGGGGCCTTGTGATTTGACTGCTCGTATAATTGTTGCCGACGACCTGAGGAGGAGCAAAGAACCGTGCGGTATACTCTAGTTTTCCACTAGAGTACTAGTACGACAGAGGAGTGCAAAACACGGTAGCCCAGTGCAATATGGAGATAAAAATTATCTAATTTTCTTGTCATCGATCCCACGGCGCCGCTCATTGTTACGTGCCTCGCAGAGAACGTGACACATGGGGTCAAACACCCGAAGAAAAAGAAGAAACAAAGGAGCAAAAGAAGGAAGATTACCCCCCCCCCCCAAAAAGAAGGAAGACGCAGACACAAATCTAGAGCGTTGTTCTCTACTTCATGAAGGGTTGCTGGCTGCGGAGTCCTAACTGCTTCTTCATCGCCTCCACAGCCTTCATCTCCTCACGCCTCTCCTCCGCCATCTTCTTCATTCTGTCTATGACGCAGGATTTCTCGAGGCGAGTGTGCATCATATCTTCCACGGCCGCATTACGTTTCTTGATCGCACCTGGGTGCTAGATGCTGAGCTTCGCCAAGTCCTCCTTCTGTTCCATGATGAGGGATTTCACAATCTTCACCGAGGAACTGCTCTTCTCATGCAGGTTCTTCCAGCCGGCGCTCTCCTCCTTCAGCAGGTCGAGCTCCTGGCGGAGCTTCGCCTTGTCCTCCTGAAGTTGCAGGATTTCGCTGGTCGCCTTCTTACCTGAGGCAATGCTCTCCTTTAGCAGCTTCACCAAGCCAGCGGTCAACTCCTCCTGCTTATTGAGCTGAGCGGGCATGTCATCGAGGCTCTCCTTCAGCAGCTCCACCAAGCCATCGGTCAACTCCTTCTGCTTATTGAGCTGAGCGGGCATGTCATCGAGGGATAATGACTCGAGCACCGCCAGCT
Source organism: Thinopyrum elongatum (assembly GCA_011799875.1). Taxonomy (NCBI): domain Eukaryota; kingdom Viridiplantae; phylum Streptophyta; class Magnoliopsida; order Poales; family Poaceae; genus Thinopyrum; species Thinopyrum elongatum. The sequence continues at coordinate 52,616,825 of CM022297.1, forward strand.
CGACATGTTCGCCTCCGCGGCTAGTGCGCTCCCGGGAGCCCTCGCCTGCCGTCAGAGATCTTTCGAGCCCCCCGCGAGGCGGCGAGCCCTCTTTTTTTTTCGCGGCCTTGGTCGCCGCTCCCTTCTTACTAGTAGTTCTCGACCTAGAGCTCTGCACACCAGCCATGGCAAGGAAGGACGAACAAGAAAGACTTATGAGGAGGAAGGTAGAGTAATTTTCGGCTAGGTAGTTCCCCTTTTTATAACCTAGTAGTACTAGTACTAAAACCTGCATAGTGGGAACACGTTCAGGTTTGATAAGTGTGAACAGGTTTGCACTTAATTATAGCATGGTAGTAGTACTACTACTTTGGAATGTGATGGGAACAAGCTAAAGATTTATTGGTGTTTTTGGTTTCGAAGCCCGAAACGGCTCCCGATGAGTCTCCTTGAACACAAATTTCAAATACTGCTCAAATGCAGTCGCACACATTGGTACAATGAGGTGCTATACAAACGGTTTTTAACCTCTTTCCGCGATGACATTTGGAACCGTTGCCAAGTGAGTGACTGCGATACGGGGGTCCTTCCCACACGACCGAAAAACCGTCGGGGATAGGGGCTCCATCCTTGCAACTCGTTTGTGCTCACATTGCCATCGCAGTCGGTATTTTGTGGTGCTACATTTACGATGCTTGGCCCATCACAAACAGTTCACGATTATAGAACGTGTACGATAAGCAGACAATCACACACATTCACTTCTCCCAAACCATATGCGATAACGAATTAAGAAGATTAGCTAATCGTCGTACAAGTGTCGGATAGGATTACAAAACGTCAGACCATCTTAACATCGTCGTACATGACAACTATCGCACACGCTATTCTGTGGTGCAATGTTTATGATGCGTACCACATCAGAAACAGTTCATGGTTTCAAATCATGTACGATAAGGCAACTATCACAAATGTTTAGTTTGCCCGCACCGTTTGTGATATTGTCTGACATCGCACACGCTTTGCAAACGGCAACTGTGTGCAGCTTGCACATGTTTCCTCTCTGTGAACTGTGTCAGATTATGGTGTATATCACAAACGTTTGGGTTTTACCGACCGTGTGCGCTGTAACGACCTGCAGAGCGTAATTTCACCGTAATTTAATTGCTGCTATTTCAAATTGTACCAAATTTGAATTTGAAAGTATGCTATAGCTTTATTCATATCCATCAGGTTCAAACAACCAATGCATTATTCGATTCATAGGTACATATGTTCAAGAATTACATAAGCACCAAATAAAGAATGATGAACCACAGTTGTATACTTGTACTGTTAAAGACGGTAAAGAAAGAGGTGTAATACATTCTCGTTGCTGAACAAGGTGAAGCGGAATGCCCATATTATGCCCTCCTCCATGCAGAAGGCACGCAAGACTCTAGTCCAACCCCTTGTGATGGCCGACCGCCCATCCTTCACGGTCTTCATGAAAACATCTAGATAATCATCGTGTTCTGGTAGAAATACTTTAACCTTTGCATGCCCACCAATCATGTAGTTTGAGAGGTAATCTTGAGTAAACTGCTTTGGGAACCACTACAAAGGAAAAAGATTCAGACATTGTCATCTAACACAACTCATTATGGGCTGTAAAAAGAAGGCTGCAGAGTTCTTACTTACCATCCTGCAGTTCGCTGTTTCTTAGATAAAGTGTAAACAAATAGTTTAATTGCCATATTTTGACCCATTTTACTAACAATCTTTATCAGCTTCCTCACTTGATGTTGGTTCATCGATATCTCATTGCCCCATACGCAGAAAGGGTCGAAGCGCGGATCTTTACCAATGACATATGTACCTAAAATCACCAAGTTAATATTAGAAGCTAAACAGCAATTGCACAATGATGTAGTACAACACTCTTTTATAATATCTTATAACATCCAATATACTCACATATTAGATGAATTAACATCTTATATTATGGGCCAGAGGGAGTTTATTGCATTTTACAAATTATCGGTTGATTAACTACTGTTGTATCCATGGGTTAGAGTTAGTTTGAGCTAGTTTGTGCTCAAATATCCCTAAAGTATATCCAAACATGAGGGCCAGTTTGATCTAGTTGCATCTAACCCACCCAAAAAAACTATCCACCCAAGAGGTGCTAATTGGAGCTAGTTCTCCTAGTGCATTTATTGTCAATCTACCCCTGTCATCCAAACACCTCTTTGGCTAGAGTTAGTTCAGGGTTAGTCATGAGCTAGAAACTAACTCTAACCTCTAGCTAAGTTGAGTATCCAAACAGCGTTGTCTTGTTGTTGTTGCTGCTGCTGCTCTTCTACGTATATCTAGACATCATCAGAACATTAAGGTAACACTCTTCCTTGTTGCTATGTAGCCTAGGATTGCATATTTAGACATTAAGTACAGTGCATGTTGCTATGTAGGCTCAGATATATTACATATGGCCCTAGTTAACCTAACGATAAATGGGTAACAGATATATTCAGTTCAAAGTCTGATTCACCGATTAGTCCCTTATCAGCCCCCGGCCTATATGGTACCAGCTACCGATATCTTGAACAGTGAGTATATATAAGCCATGGGATGAAACTAACCTCGATGGAAAACAGCAGTCATTCCCAAAATTGTCCTGTGTAAGTACATCGAGAGGCATGTTAAGCACAACAGGCTAAACATCAACCAAATATATCCATTGCAGACAAAATAATCTCCAAAAGATAGCTTCAGTGTGCAGGTTTAAGCATGCTAATAAAGCAAAATAAGTGGAAAGGTGTGTTAACTGCAACATGCATAACATTTAACAACAAGCAAACATAGTCATTCAAACTGGTATTGTGCCGGTCTAAGTACACTGGTTATTGTTAAATAAAAATGGAAAGGCGTGTTAACTACAAGATGCAGCAACCAAATGTAGTCATTCATAGTGGTATTATTGAAACTGGTATTGATGAATTTGAACTACACAGTTCATACTTGCACATATAGAACATCACGTTTTGAATAACTGGAATAAACAAGGCATACTATGAACAACCAAAGATAGCATTTGAAACTGGACATATGCTAACTACAAACAACTGAACAATCAGAAAACTTTAAAAAGAGGCATATGCTAGCTATAACAGGCTTAACAGCAAGCAAATATATGCATTCCTATCAGTATGTTTAAAACTGGATTGATGAAAATGTACTGCACAGTAAATAGTTGCACGTATAGAGCATCGCATTGTGAACAACTGAAATAAACAAGGCTTACTGCAAACAACCAAATATAGCAATTAAAACTAGACATATTCTCACTACACTACAAAAGGGACTCGACAAAACAAATCATGGGTTCCCCCCTGTGAAGAGGCCCGGCAAAACAAATCATGGGTTTCCTCACTTGTCACAGATGGGCTCGTTCCCGTGGGAAGTGCATGGACCCTGAATGCGCTCCATGTTGTCGCAGATGGGCTCCTTTCCCTTGGAAGAGCACGGCTGTAGCACTACTGGAATCAGGATCTTTGCCGTCAGCTAGCTGACGGCAAAGAAGCTCTTTGCCATCAGCTAAAGGAAAGCTGGCAGCAAAGAGAGAGCGGACGGCAAAGATAATGTTTGCCGTCAACCAACTCTTTGCCGTCAGCTAGCGGACGGCATGGAAGCTTTGCCGTCCGCTAGCAGACGGCAAAGAGGGAGGGTGGCCCACTAGCGAGAACCACCTAACGGCCACATTCTTTGCCGTCTGCTAGCAGACGGCAAAGCTTCTTTGACGTCCGCTAGCGGACGGCAAAGAAAGAGGCCAACCTAACGTCCGTTAGCTAGGCTCTTTGTCGTCTACTAGCAGACGGCAAAGAGATGTGACCTAACTAAAAAGCGGCCAGCTCGCGCCCCACCCCTCTCTCTGTCCGCTATCTCTCCCCTGCCCGAGCCGCCGCCGCCCCTCACCCGCGCCGCCACCCTTGTCGCTGGCCGCCCCGCCCCCGTGCCCGAGCCGCTGCCGACCCGCGCCACCCTCGTCGCCGGCCGCCCCGCCCCCGTGCCCCTATTCGCCTGTTCCCCCCGCGGGCCACCACCCTTGGCGTGCCACCACCCGCGCCACCCCTATTGCGCACCGCCCCTCGCCCGCCCCCGTCCCCATCCAACCCACCGCCTCCCCTCGCCACACCCGTCGCCGCCGTCGCCCTCCGGCCTTCCTACCTCCCCCCCTTCGCCGCCTCCCCGCCCCCCCCCATTCCCGACCCGCCTCCTCCCTTCTCCACCCCCCCGTCCGGCCGCCCCGCCCCTCCTCGTGGTGAGTTTTTTTTTCTGTTTTTTTAGATTTAGTTTATGTTTGTTTAGTTTAGGTTAGGTTAGTTTACTTAGGTTAGGTTAGTTTAGTTTAGTTTAGGTTAATTTAGTTTATTTTGGTTTTTTTTTCTATTTTTTAAGAATAAACAAGAAAGATGAAAAAAAGAAGTAAAAGAAGAAGAGGAAGAAAAAGAAAAAGAGGAAGAAGAAGATAAAAAAAAGAACAATAAGAAGAAGAAGAAGAAGGTGATGAAAAAAAAGAAGTAGAAGTAGAAGATGAAAAAAAGAAGTAGGAAAAGGGGGAGCCCGGGGATGAGTGGGTTAGGGGGTTCCTCGACATCGATGGAACCCTAAATAGCAAGTATCGTCGGTGCGAGATACATGTAGCCGTCGGTGTCGAACACTACATCCACGTCCCACAAGTGACGTCGGCGTCCGGCGTCCCACAGCAATAGTTCTCGGGGTCGATGGTGGTCGAGCACCTTTGCGAATTTGTCTTGCAGCCTCTGCGATGACGATTAAAAGCCAAGTGTTGAAACTTGAAACACCCAAACTGACTCAAGTCGGTTTGGTTGTTTGAAGTTTCAAAACTTGGCTTTAATCCTCATCGCATAGGCTGCCAGACAAATTCGCCAAGGTGTTCGACCCACATTGGCCCCCCAGAACTATTGCTGCGCGCGGGACGCCGGGCGCCGGCGTCACTTGTGGGATGTGGATCTAGTGTTCAATGCCGAGCGCCACATGTATCTCGCACCGATGATACTTGCTATTTAGGGTTCCATCAACGCCGAGGAACCCCCAAACCCGCTCGTCCTGTTGTAAATATTTAGTTAGGTTGACTGAAAAAACAAAATAGCTATGTTACTCATCTTTCGATTTAAATGTGCAGTTTTTTCGTCGCTGCGAGGGTCTAGTGTTCGACGAGCTCCGCTCCTGCGTTCGTGGGTGAGCACAAATGACATCTCCTCCTCCCCCTTCATTTGCTCTATTCTGGTCTTTGTGCCGATGAAACTTGCTAGCTATAGGTGTCTTCAATCATCAGTATGCGTGACCACTATGCTTCTCCCGTTCAAAAGGGTTACATCTATAAATATGCATGCATTTGCATATTTATAACCGTGATTCTTTTGAATTGTCCAACGTTATCCATGGACAGCCCGAGTATGTGTAGATTGGGTTTGTTTTCCCATATGCTCTGCTCCGGATCCGATGCAGAATTTAGTTAGTGCTTCCCTGTTGTTCTCCGGGTACACATCCTCTCTGCTTATTGCCGAGACGTGTATTTGGAGAACAGCGGGGAGGTGCTGCCGAAATTTTGCGTCGGATTCGGAGCAGAGCATGGGAAAACGAACCCAGTCTACACATACTCGGGTGGGATTAGGACCTATCTTTACATATTAGAGTCTAGGTTGCATGGACGTAATAAAAGTGACAAACTCCATTAACTGATGAATATATACATGCTGATTTATATATATATTTCTTATGTGTCCAGTAGCTAGGCAAGATGAGTGATCGTGCGTGGATGTACACCGGTCACACTAGTCAGAAAGACATGACCATTGAATGGTTAACAAAAACCAAGGGGTTTCTGAGAGCCGCATTTGCAAATGGCCAGAGGACAACATGGTGCCCCTGTGCCAGGTGCAACAATTGGCACAAGAGGACACAGGATGAAATGGGCAAACACCTGTAGAAGCGGGGTTTTACGCCAGATTATACGGTGTGGACATTTCATGGCGAGTCTGCCCAACGTGCCAGAGCTGAGGTGCTTCATCGTCGCACCGACGAGCATGGTACCGGGATGCAAGACATGGTGCAAGACTTTGATGATGCTCGGGATTCGGAGGATGAGATGGAAGAATCTGCAAAGGCCTTCAATGAAATGTTGGAGTCTTCAAAACATCCTCTCCACGAGCACATTGAGCTTTGTCATTACTGAGGAGGCGGCAAACTTCGTGACAACACACTACGAAGCCAAAAATCGTCATTTGCATAATCCGAAGCCTCGGTACAATGCTGACGACCCTAAAAAGGGTGGATCCAACCTTAGCCTATTCAAAGGGGATCTCGCACCAGCCGGTGCTTCTAATTCCTTAACGTTGGATTTCGAAGAATGGCAGATCATTTCATTGTATATCGTCACCAACCTAACAGAAGTTCGGCCGTACATCGAGTAAGTTCTTGGTACATTGTTTCGCAACTTCTAGTTCCTTTGAACTGCTCTTATTCCCGGATAAATTTGATACAGTCGATACGTCGCCAAATTCTTGTATGGAGCGGTGATCCAAAAGGATTCCGTCGAAGAGTATGAGCTTCTGGCAAAGCATGGAGGCGGCTATCCCGGTTTCATCTCTTGGTTCAAACAAACGGTAATTTCCATTAGACCATTTCATTACTTCATCTAATTTGGGGCTAATGCAACAATCCCTTTCGTATTAAACTTGTAGGCTAATTCAGAGTTTATGGACGCCGATTTGAGACAAGTCGCTAATGGTTTTGACTTTAAGGTCCGTTCATTTGACAAATACGACATCAACGGGTATCGCTTTCGTACCTATGGCAAAGAGCTATCTATGGCCGACCGAAAGTCTACAAATTGTTGTGTCTCTGCTATCGGAAGAGTTGAAGCAATTTATGAACTTCAATTCTATGGTGCAAACCCACCAAACGTCGTAGTCTTCAAATATTATTGGTTCCAGCCGAAGGAGACTAGAAGGACTCATGAACACTTAGGCCTAGTGGAAATCAAACAAAGCACCCATTTGGATGTTCCTGATGTCTATATTATGGCTCAACAGGCAACCCAAGTTTTCTACCTACCGTGGGCCTGTCAAGGTGATCCAAATCTCAATCGTTGGGATGTCGTTTATGAAGTGCCGCCACGTGTTAGACAACCTCCCCCCAATGAAGAGGATTATGAACCTCACATTAACCCAGACACATATGAAGGAGAATTCTTCCAAGAAACACGTCTTTCCAAAAAATGTTTCATGAACCGCTCTACTTCACCCTAGAACATTGAAGTAGACAGCGACAGTGAACCCGACTTCACCCTTGAGACAGAACAAGAAGAGCCTGAACTAGAAGAGGTTACTGCTGCGGATGACCTGTCAATGCTTGATCGATTATGTAAAGGTGGCCTTCCACATGATGATGCATTTATTAATGATGATGATGAGAACGTCATTACTGATAGTGATGATGATGATGCATTTATTGATCCCGGAGCATTTATTGAACCCGACGATCCAGATTATTATTAGGTATTCAATTTTTTATGTTGTACTTGATTTATATAGTTACTTGTATGATTCTATGATTTATATAGTTACTTGTATAATTTTATTACTTTGTATGATTGTTTCTTATACATAGTGCCATGGCCTTGATGTCCGTCCCCGTCGGCCCTCGCCCGCTTTATGATTCGGATGTGGTAAATTCTCTTTTATAACTATTTGTTGCATTTCGCATTTATGACAATTATGGCAATCAAGTTGACATAGAGATATTTTAATCTAGGAGGTATGTGAAACGGAATTTGAAACCGACCCTCTTGTCGAGAAGTTAAATTTAGTAGAAAAATAAAATGAGTATTTGAAAGAAAAAATTAAAAGAATTGAAGAAGAGAAGATGACATTGGAGTTGTATGTTGTCGATGTCGTCGATGATCACAAGATGAAGATGAATGCAATGCGCTTGAAGATGGATGCAATGCGCTTGAAGCTTAAGAAGATTAGAAAATATGCCATTGATAATGAGGCTTGGTATCATTATGCCGTTGGATCAATTGTTACCTTAGTTGCGATCTTCATCGCATTTGTTGTGATGAGGGTAAGTTTTCTCTAGTGTTTTTCTTAACAAATGCATACTTAGCTTATTTTCCTCCTAAATGGCATAATTACCTAAGTTAGATAAAAATGGAATTTTTACCTACCTTAGTTAGAAGAAGAAGATAAAGAAGAGGAGAGGAGAAAAAGAAAGAGAAGAAAAATTCTTCTTCTTCTTCATCTTCTTCTTCTTCTAGCTAGTATTCTTCTTCTAGTCTTCTTCTTCTTCTAACTTTCTTCTTTCCCAATTTGCAGATTTGCTTTCGATGAGGAAGCTTGCGTTGATGGAGTCTACTCTTCTCCTAGTGCTTCCTTTTTGTTTTGATTTTGTAGGATGAATAATGTGAAACTTGCTAGCTATATATGTATGTATGGATGAAACCATAGTATGCTTGTTGTTGGATATGTTGCCTAGCTATATATGTTGCATATGGACTTTTGATTTGGTATGTATATGTGTTGGATGATCATATCCATATGGCAGGGATATGATTTGGTATGTATATGTGTTGTTATGCTTGTTGAAAGTATTCTCAAATGTGTGTGTATATATACATATATATCTGTGAAATTCTGTGAAATTGAATGAATTTAAGAAAAAACAGAAAAAAATAGGGGTTGTACAGGCACTTTGCCGTCTGCTGGCAGACGGCAAAGCTGCTACGTGGCAGCTACCTGTGCAACCTGGGGTGCACTGGGCTGGCCTATTTGTGCACTTTGCCGTCCGCTGGCAGACGGCAAAGATGCAAAGGTCTTTGTCGTCTACCAGCAGACGGCAAAGCACGCCGTTAACCCCCTAACGGACCTAACCTGCCACGTGTGCAGTCCAGGCTCTTTGCCGTTTGCTGGCGGACGGCAAAGACCATTTCATCTTTGCCATCCGCCAGCAGACGACAAAGAACCCTTTGCCGTAGCTTATTCAGCCGGACCCGTTGCCGTCTGCTGGCGGACGACAAAGGCCTTTGCCGTCCGCCATGCATGCCTTTGCCGTCCGCCATGGTAGACGGCAAAGTGCCTGATTCCTATAGTGTAGGGTGCCCTCCCTGATGTCGCAGACGAGATCTTTCCCCTTGGAAGAGCAGATGTGCTCTTTCCCCTTGGAAGAGCTGGAGAGGGTGCCCTCCTCGTGGTTGCCATCGATGAGGTCTGACTTGGAAGCTGTGGATCCCAAGCCAGCGTCGCAAAACGTGTCCTTCAGAAATGACAAAAGGGGCTCCATGGCGATGTAGGATGGCAAATTCTTGACAGCGAACCAGAGGAGATCAGCGGCGGGGCCATGGATGAGATCGACGGAGGTTGAACACGAGGGGTTGGGGGTGGGCCACTTAACCTATGACATAGCCCGCGTCAGGCCGTCGCTATCGACGATCTCGATGTCATAGCCGGCGTCCGCGACATACCCGCATACTCTAGCCCGCTAATTGAGTGCCTGCGGCCAGTAATGGTCGTCAGCTTCCTCGGCGGCCACCTCGGCGACGTCGGGTGAAGAGACCGTGATACACCTCTTTTGGGCCAGTCGCTCCTCGAGCTCCACGGGAAGCATAGCCGGGCTTAGGCTGCGATGCTCTGGAGTGGGGGATGGGGATGGGGATGGGGATCTGTGGGAAAGGGGGCTTTTGGCAGGCGTCATCTAAGAAACTTAGGGCGGCCTGGGTATGGAGATCGGTGGGTAAGCTGCACGGGCAAACCGGCAGATGTTGACAATGGAGGCCTTGCGGCGGCGGCGACCTTGCTAGGGTTTCGAGCGAGGGAGGGGTTGTGGTGGGGGGGTGTGTGTGCGCGCGCACGCGGCCGAGGAGGTTTTGGTGCGTGTGTGGAGGGGGCGGGTTGTGTTTGAGGAAATGACGCGGCTACTGAAAATTTTACTACGCGGGAGTGAAATGCCGAGGCTATTGAAAATTTGGATGATGGTGCATCGCACACGGTCCGAAAATAACAACCGTGTGTTATGAAACAGAAAAACCCTCGAGGCACGCAGATATTTTCGAGGGATGCAGGCGGGAGCGGGAACAACAAACATCACACACGGTCAAAACATAATAACCGTGTGTTATCAAACAGAAAAAAACCTGCAGGCGGGTTGATATTTTTGAGAGGGGAAGCCATGTGGAGTCCAATGTACTGTGCGGATGTGCGTGACAGGGGCACCGGCGTGGCACACGATTAGTGTGAGTGAACCGTGTGTGTTGCATCATCCGACTTGTCTAATGTTCATAAATTTGGCGAAAATGACGCGGGAAAGGGTCAGAACACGAACACACTTGCATGTGGACCAAATATATGTATGAAAAGGGTGGTTTGATGTTCAAATACCAAATGCAACTTCGATGTGGCACCTATCTCGCAAAGCGCACGGTATTGCTTGCCCACCCTCGTATCGGCAGGAGGGGAATCCTAAGCTATGAATGCATGCCCCCCCACCGAGGTTCACCAAGCAAAATGCGAAGTAGCAGCCCCACATCACTCACACACACACACACATGCGCGCGTGCCCACACACACACTTTCAGTCGGCGGGCCAGAGAGTGCATCTCACCAAGATGTATCGTAAAACGGACCAAGAATAATCCACCTTGGTTGTACAACCTCTCTCTTGTTGTTGGTCAAAGTGATGGCCGTCCATGTGACCCCAGAGATGGGCTAGCTCGCCAATAATCACGCAAGTAGCTAGTCCTCGAAGACTACCACTACCTACGCGTGGCCCAAACATATGTATGGAGAGGTGTTGATGTTTGAATACACAATGGAACAACTTTGATGTGGCACCATGCTTTTGAACCAGAAATCCCCACACGAAACAAGGGTTGGTTGACGATGCATATGTATGTCAAACCACACTTCGAGCATGTGTGCATAGTATGCGCTCAAACTTAATTAGGTCTGAATCTCACCATGACCTATACTACGATAACACGAACCAAAGGAAGAATCCACCATGGTAACATATCTTGTTGTTGGTAAAAGTGATCATGGATGTCCACGCGGGCCCACGAATATATAGGCTTATCGCCGATAACCACGCGAGGGAGTGTACCGTTCGAAGACAACCACTACATGCATATGTATGGAGGTGATGCGTGCATGCATGTTTGAATACCATTCACAACATTGATGTGGCGCGTGCGTCGAAAATCGTACAGTCCCCACACAGAGCGTGATCGGTTCATGACGTGTCATGGTACTAGCCACTTCGACTCGATGGGAGGGATTCATGCGTACACATGCATGTGTGTGCTCAAACTGTATCATTTCATCCCAGAGCATGACCTATATATATGTATACCATATTACAAACAAAAAAATAATCCCCTCCTAAGTCAAATTAACCTCTCTCATTGTCAGGCAAATTAGTGATGGACCAAGCGGGCCCACAGATGGAAAGCATCGATATCGCCGATAACCGCGTGAGTGGGTGCGAGAGGACAACCACCATCGTTTTGCATGTGGGCCAAACATATGTTGAATACCCAAAATGCACAACTTTGATGTGGCACATGCCACAAAAACCGTAAAGTCCCCACACAGAGCGAGGTTCATGAGGCGTACTACATATGATGGTCCCCTTCCCCCTCTTCGACGCATACTATATGATCCTACCGTAATACAACCGAAAAAGAATCCTCCTTGATGGTGAAATTAATTAACCTCTCCCGATGTAGGTCAAAGTGATGCATGCATCAACGATGACCTCGCGGGCCCACAGATTGAAGCGTCACACGTGAGTGTCCTAGGATAACCACCGCCTGCATGCATGTGGCCCAAAGAGGTGTTGTGTGATGTTTGGATAGCCAATTCACAACTCTGATGTAGCACATGCCTCGGAAACCGAAAAGTCCTGACACTGAGTGAGGTGTACTTGTTCACGGATGCATACGTATAGTATATATGCTAGTCCCCTCCCACCTCTTCGACACATACTATATACTCCCACCATAACACAAACAAAAAATATTCTATCTTGCTGGTCAAATTAACCTCTCTGCCGGCTGTTGGTCAAAGTGATGGACGACGACCTCGCGGGCCCGCAGAAAGCGTCACACGCGAGTGAGTGTCGTGTAGGACAACCACCGACTTCATGTGGCCAAAACATGTATGAATGAAAGGGTTGTGTAATGTTTTAAATAACGAATTCACAACTCTATTGTGGCACCTGCCTCACAAAACGGCCACATGGTGGCTCACCACTCGTAGTGTACTGCCAGCCACACCCCACCCCCTAGACGCACACACACACACACCGCGCATCCACCGCAACTATGATGCATGTTAAATTTTCCCGCGGTGAACATATGTTACCAAAGGAGGGACATTTTAATTTTGAAAAAAAAACAGAGATCATTAATACGTTTTAGTACATTGAGACCAGTTTTGATGTAATCTTTATCTTCTTACAGACGGGAGATTATTAATAATTGGGAACCAATATCGCAAACGGATTATTTATTCGAACCGTGGGCGTTAGACCAACAATGGATACGTGCCATGCTTTGGTTAAGCAATAAAGAGGCAACATTAATCATCAAAATAGAAAAACAATATACGTGCCACCACGCGACCCATGTGCCGTGTGAGCAGGCGTGAGTTGACGGGAAGCATGCGAACAGTCCGTCGCGCAGGCAGACCGGGAGGCGTGCGTGCAGGTGTGTGAATTGACGGGAGGCGTGCTCGTTGCGCAGTGTCATCAGGAGGCGTGCGAGTAGCTGTGTGAAATGATGGTAGGCATGCCAGAAGTCCGCTGTGCAGGCTCACCGGGAGGCGAGCCAGTGGTTTGACTGCCGCCTGCCTCTCTCCCGCTACTCCATATTAATCGCACGCCCGAGCGGCCACACCCCCCATCTTCGCCGCACACACAATCCTCTCTCTCCGCCTGCTTCCTCGGCGCCGCTCTCAGTCCTCACCGCCGTCTGTGTATGAGGATGCCGCCGAAGCGCCCCATCAGAGGGAGTGCCGACGCCGGCGCTGCGGAAGCACCGGAGCACGGCCTGAAGATGGAGACAGAGGTTGCCGTCGCCTCCGCCAAGGTCTCGCTGCACAATGACATCGTCGATGGCATCGTGCTTCCATAGCCGGAGCCGGAGGTCCGCACCGACTCCGACGACGACCCCGGTGACCGCTCTGCCGACGACTCCGGCTTCGACTCCGACGACCACTCCGGCGATGACTCCGATTACGACGGACAACCGGTTAGTCATCTATACCCATTTATGTGTCAAATACATCCTAGGGTTTCTTTGGTTACTCCTGCTTCCCCCTTTTTGAAATAGAAATCCTATGGTTATGTTCTCTCAATCCATGAAATCTAAGTAAGTTTCTTTAGATCCATGTAGTGTATTGATTGTTTGAATGGTCGAAATGATAAGTGATTAGTTGTTTCATCTGTACAAATGATTTTTGCTAATAATACAACTAGGGTTAGTGTTTTGTGCTAATAATTCCTAGCCAGGGCTTGACAATTGATTTTTGAATGACCTAAATATATGTCTGTGCCATTTTTTTTCAAGATTGGTCTGTACATAGACGATTGTGCTTAAAAATCGAACCATAGTCTTTGGATATGTCTAAAAAATAGCCATAAATTCCATAAATTCCTAATCCTACTTTATGGCATGTAAACATTGATTTGATGCCAAATTTTGGCAACTGCCAAATGTTCGCTAGAGATTAGTTTGTAAACATTAATTTGACGCCACATTTTTTTACTATATGTATAGGTGCTGTCTGACGATGTCGACAACGAGGATGAAGATGGCCAGAGGAGGTACAAGAGGCAAATCCTCAGGTAACTTTATGCGGGAATGCATAACAGGCATATTAGGACCTGGGACGGCAGCTATCGATGCCCATTTTGCAACCAAAAGCTTCATGACTCGTATCAAAGTGTTATGGCGCATGCAAGAGGACGAGCCATTGGCTCCTTCAGGCAGAAGTATTCTCGCAGGTTGGCGCACACCGCGTACGCCGAGTACCTGGAGAAGCTTCAGGATCGTGCCGGTAGATGAGATGAGATGTGGGATTGAACTATGTACGCTTGAATATGCTTAATGAAGTTGAACTATGTACTTATGGTTGAACTATGCTTGTGCACGCTTATTATATATGTCTGAGTATGTTTAATCTATGTTTATTTATGTCTAAATGTGGGATATGAATGCAATCAGTTCGGTTGATGGAATCTACCTCCGTCCTGGTTTATTGGTCCCCTTTGTAATTTGTGTTAAATATTTGGTCAAAATTTGGCACAAATTACAAAGGAGACCAATAAACCAGGACGGAGGTAGTACGTCAATCACACACGGTTCCCAAAATTGGAACCGTGTGCAATGACTTTCATTTTCCCTGCTACGTCAATCACACACGGTTGGCTCTAGCAAACCGTTACCTCTGAAACTCTTTGTGGGACAGAAAACCCTCACCACCCAATTCCAAAAAGAAAAAAGAAAACCCTCACCATCCCTATGTCACAAAAGCCCTCACCCCGCTCGCCACCCCCTTCGGACCCCATTCACACCTGCACAAGCTCCTCCGCGTCTATGCATAGCACCGCCTATCGCCGCGGCAACCACTTAGCTCGACACCTATCGCCGTCGCCAGGCTGTCGGCAAACCCCACCGCATTTCGCCACTTCCGCTTGCCGCCGCCTATCAGCATCGACTTTCTCGACGCTGCTCGCGGTCGACCCAGCTCCGCCCGGTTGGGCAATCCGCCGTATTGATGGTTTTTTCTCATGGACAAAAAGTTAACAAATATAATGAGATATTATCTCATCTCTTATCCCAGTTCATCTGCCTCCTTTAATCACCCGGCTGAAATCGCCCTGAATTCATTTTTGTTTGAGCTGATTTGAGGATTTTCTTTCATTCATGGAGTGTACAGTGCACGGACACATCAGGACTTTGCGGCCTCGGCCAGACATCCATGGAGTTCCATCTCACCGTACCAGATGACTTGAGGATGCGCGCGGTATGTTCAATCTCACCCTAAATCGGTAGGCATGGCCTACTTTCCTGAACATATATTATATATTGCTGCATTTGGATAAAAGGTGCCACATGCAGCATATACGTCAAAGGGGATTTTTTTCCTCTTCTTTCTATATTAGGCAAATTAATGATGTATTGTTCTTTCGATTACTCTCATATTTCCATGACATCATGGTTACCCTATCTGTTTAATTATAGATTTTTGTTGTTTGATTTCAACTGCTATACAGTTCTTTCAATTTCTCCCATATTTGCATGTTACCATATTCTTAAACAATCCTACCATTTTCTGCAGTGTGTCCCTTGCTATGCAACAGAATCTATAGTACAAAATCTTTCCCTTTACATAAATCAAGACTGCAGGGATGTCATACTGAACACAAACCATGGATTTACAATCGTTGCTTCTATAAGACTTGATGAATGTGGTCACTCCTATTTTGTCAAGGGCCTTTGGATATAAATTTCTAAGTTTTATGTACTGAAAGCTGGAACTAAAATTGCACTGCACATAAAAGAGTATGGTCATGAGATATATGCTAACTTCCCCGACGATATCATCCGTCCAGACTTTGTTCGAAGTAAGTGTTCTTTTCAAGTATCTGCATGTTGACTTACCCAACAATATCAACGGAATTGTGTAGTATTTAAGCAACCAATTGTTATTCCATTTTCTTACTCTATTCCTACCTACTAACTTCTAGTTACCAATACACTTTTCTATTGCCCTGTTTTAACTAAATATTCCCTGTACTCCCACTTCTATCAGAAAGCGCCGCTGATGAGGAGACTCCAGAGATGGAGAACGATGGGGCTGCCAACAAGCGGAGGCTGGTCGAGCAAGAACCACAAGCGACTCCAGCAGGCTTAGACTTAATCAGTAGCCTCCCCGATGATATGTTGACAGTCATCATCTCCCTCCTCCCAATAAAATATGGGGCGCGGACGACCGTCCTTTCCCGGTGGTGGCGCCCCCTATGGAACTCCACCCCTCTCGACCTCATTGACACCCACGAGCTCTGCCATGGCTATCGCAAAAGCTTGGATGTGTTCTCCTAGATCCTTGGCAGTCACCCTGGCCCAACCAGAGGCCTTAGCATGGGCAAGTTCCGTTCCAAAGGCAAGGACCGAGCCAAGCTTCACGACTGGTTCCGATCCCCCGCCCTAGATCAGCTCGAGGAGCTCACTTTTGATGATGGGCATATGCGCTCGCTGCCAACGTCCGCGCTCTGCCTCGTGCCCATGCTGCGCTTCGCCAATTCAGGAACTGCCATTCCCCCCCCCCCCTAATGACGCGCCCACTCTTATTCTACCATGACTAAAGCACCTCGAGCTCGTCGCCATCTGCCTCCCAAACGGTGACATGGAATGCCTGCTCTGTGGCTGTACTGCACTCGAGTACCTTCGTCTTCAGGCGATCAATGGGTTGAGTAGCTTCCACATCACCTCCATGACTCTCCAGACTATTTATGTGTGTTGCTGGTGCTGCAAGAAGACATCACAAGATGTGTACCACGGTATGGTCATTGAGGACACACCTTCCCTTGAGAGATTACTTGTAGTTGATCAAGAAGGTCCAATAAGAATCAATGTCATTTCTGCGCCGAAATTGACAGTGATGGGCTACTCGTCTGACAAATACTCCGAACTTGTTATTGGATCCACACCCGTTCAGGTACAACAGCCGCCTTCTACCTCTCCTTCTAGAAATTAACATTATTTCTAGTTTTCAAGATGTATGTTCGTCTGTCATCCAGAAAATGATTCCGACAAACTTGACCCCTAAACTGTGCACAGTGAAGGTCTTGGCACTAGAATCTATCGGCCCCAACCTGGACCAAGTTGTCAGTTTCCTGAGATGCTTTTCGTGCCTGGAGAAGCTATATATCGAGGTGATGTTCCTTTCCTGTTAAATGTTAACCATAAGGGAGTTCAATTTGTGACACCTTTTTCCATGTTTACAATGACAATGTACTACAATTTCTGAAGGATTTTTGGAGGATTTCAGTACATACATGTTCCCCTCCCCCCATATTGGTTGCTTGATTCATATGGTTACAATCCATAAGCATTTCTCCTTTTGATTCATCTGTACTAGTTTTCTTAGGGAACTTTTCATCCACTCCAACCTCTTGTGAAGAAGGCTACATTTTTCTAGATTGTAATCAAATGCCCATGTTAATCATGTCGGATCGAAGATGGCACGTTAGTGCATTTTACAAATCCTGCAAACCAAATAGGCCTGTAGTAGTGTTCAAAACTGCATGTAGGCACTAACACATTTTCTTCTTCTGCAGATAAGATTAGGCCCGGTGGTGGCTAATGTGATACAATATAACAATCACATCGAATGCCTAGATCTGCATCTCACAGAAATTACTTTGAACTCCTACCGAGGGACCTTACCGGAGATTATATTCGCCAGGTTCTTTGTTGTCAGAGCAAGGGTGCTGAAGGTAATGAGGTTTGCCCTACATTTATTTGGCAAAAATGAATGGTTTGTTGATTAGCGCCGGTGGCTGCGGCAGAATGGAATAGGCTCCGAAAATGCTGAATTTCAATTCGGAACTTCAAATGACAGAGCAATCGGAAGTCATCGTGTCAACCCCATACATGACTTCTCAGTGGCTGGCCCATTTGCAAAAATTATGAGGTTTCGAAACCAGCCTTACAATTGGTAATATTATTTTGAACCTCTCTGATATCCATGTTCAGCAGATCAGCGCAAGCATTTGCAGCTGATGAGCTGAATTTGATTTCTAATATCAGTTTGAACCTTGTAATCTTTGAATTTGAGCCATATAACTCTGGAATTTGAACCTTGTAATATTTCGAGCTTTTGTGGTACAATCATTGAAATGGCATCGTATGAAACTGCTCGTATATTGGTAGCACTATTTTGACCTTAATATGCAATGTACGTAGATTTTATTAACCATTCCCGAACGTGTTTACCTTGTCGATCTCATAGCACACGATCTGTATAGCTAACTCGACTGCGATCTTTGAAATTATTGCACACAGTTGGTTTCTTCAACCGTGTGCCCTGTAGAGCGCAGAATTAATTATCGCACTCGAGTGTCCATCATCACCCTTCTGTGTAACTTTGACTTCATCACCCACGGGAAAACTTATGACCAAAGTCACTCCACACACTTTGTTTTTACAAAGCTTTTTGCCAATAAACGCCCACGATTTGTCCCTCTTCTAGCCGACACGTGGCCAAACTAGCCGGGCGGGAAGCTTACACGGTAAACTGCGCGGTAGCGTGGGAACAGGCTGACCGACGATACATTTGGTGCCTCTTCGAGCCCACGCGTCGTCAAATGAAATGCGTGCGGTGTTGTCAAGCATGCACTGGAATCCTCCGCTATGGACGTGGTGACAAGACGTGAGAATTACAGGCCGGCCGGCCCCCATTTATTACAGCGGCCATTTAACCCTTGTGTCTCTTCAACCTTTCGATCGCGCCCCACCATTACAAGAAGCACACCCACCACAACAAATTCTTAGAGGGTATCCTGCGTGGCTCCAATGGCGCTCCGAGCGGCTGCCGACGACGAGCAGCAGTTCACCATGCATGCCATGGTGGACACCCACAGAAGGTTCACGGAGCTCTCAGTGGTGTACACCAACAACCCGGTCTGGGTGGAGCACTCCATCCACATCATGGTGTTGTTGCTTGCTGAGGAGAAGTACAAGGTGGTCGGGTTTGACCTCGAGTACACCCGCGCTCATGCCGGGTCTCGTCCCAAGGCCGTCGTTGCCCAGATGTGCGTGTGCAATCACGTCCTCGTCTACCACTACTGCCTTGCCACAAGGCCTTGTGAGCATTTTGCCAGGTTTGTCAACAGTCCCCACTACATGTTCGCTACGGTGGACATCACCAATGATGTAAAGGTGCTCAAGAATTCGGGCATCACCTGCTAGAATCTTGTCGACATCCAGGGCCAATACAAGATCTGGGGCAGCAACAAGCATGAGAAGGACTCACTGGTTCACCTCACTGAGGCCATCATCGATCCCTACTACAAAGACATGAAGGATTCCTGCAACAAGGATAAGCGTGCCTGGCACTCGGCCTGGATGGAGAAACACGACAAAGCTCACGTCGTGTACGCGGCCAAGGAGGCGTACACGAGCTACGAGATGTACAGACAGATCGCTGACATGAGGAAGTGCCTCCTTCCCCAAAACGGCCAGGGATCCAGCTAGAAGCAGAGCAATGGCAAGCGTCGTCGCAACAAGAAGTAGATGATTAGATCCTCGTTTCTCCTAGTTTAGTATGCATGTAATTGCTTACTTTGGTGTGTGGAAATGTTATGTGTGTAGTCACTTGTGTAATTGTATGCTTAATTTGGTTATGCAATGTTGTCTTTTTAAGTATATATGTTGATGCTCTGTAGACAGAGCGTAGATGTTATGCGGACAGAGCAAATCACATCGCCCACGGACTAAACAATGGAACCCGTCGGTGATGATTTCATCAATCATTGACAATTGTATACCAGCAATCGTTTGATCACAACACACACAGCTTGTTAACAGGAATCATCTATGTTGTTATCGGTCCTCCCACACATTTCCGATTACAAACCTGTTTGTCGCGTATCACACACATCTTGTTAAGTTGAACCGTTTTTGTTCTCTTGGCTCAACGCAAATAATTCATTCGAGTGAAATGTATGCCGTATATCGCACACACCTTCACCTGGCTGACCGTTTCTTTTGTGTTGCCTAATCACAAACAGTTCATCCGAGTGAACTATGTGCCGTATATCGCACACACCTTCATCTGGCTGCCCGTTTCTGTTCTTCTGCCTCATCGCAAACAGTTCATTGAAATGAACTGTATGCCCCGCAACGCACACTCAACTAAAATCTGAATCATGTTTGATGTATCCACCATCGCGAACGTTTTGCATCTTTTTTTATAGTTTTTTTACATCACCGTTTGTGATTAATGCATCGCACACAGTTTCGTCAAAGGGTCTCTGATCGTAGTGTCGCGTTAGCAGCATCCTGCAGTAGTGACATGTCAGTGATTTACCTGGTTTTACATGTCAGACCAAGCCGATGTGTGTCCCTTGGGTGAGACACGGGTCCGACCGACCATCTGTTGGTGCGACCGACCGTCAATTATTACGTGATGGAGACTTGTGGTTGTGGCTTCGGTTGATTGTCACGACCAAGCATTCAAAAACTCGTGATAAATAAACTACCATCTTTTTGCAAACGACCAAGTATTTTCACAGAAATACAATACATATAGATGGAGTGATTGTCATGGTTGCAAACCGCCATGGCGCCGCAAATTCACTCCAGCAGCAACCGAGTAGGTCACTGCATCGCTGGTGTCGGTGCAAAAAACCCCAGGTGTGTTGCCCAGACTGTACACATGGTTGGAAGCGAGGTTGCAACGTCCAAGTCCAGACCAAGCAAGGAGAGATCAGCTCTTTGAGAAATCAAAGGGCAGATCAAGAAGACCAAATCAAGCTAAATGAGCAAGACACCACTAAGGAAAAAACCTCCCTTGACGAGCAGGCGAGCCCGGCGAGGTCGAAGTTACCCCGAAGACAAACCTCAAGACTGCCCCGGCAAGCTTGCCGGGGACGCCAAGGGCGGTCTACCCTGCCAACGCTCCACCGCTCCACCTCACAGCAACGCAAGTCATCGAACGGTGTGGTGTCAAGCCCCCAAGTGACTAAGTGGTTGTTATTTGATACATGGCAGCCATTTCCAGTGGAAATCATCTCCAAATGACACCTGTCCAGAGACGTGTCAAGTAGACAGACGAGAAGGTGGCCGAACCTTGCCGGGCATGCCATGATGTGACACTAAGCGGCGCATTTAATGCGCTCTGCCTTGTCTACAGAGTTAGGTATGATAGCACTGTTTGCTATCTAATCAGTACACAATGACTGATTTGCCATTGTGGTGACCCCTTGATCTATAAAAGGAGGGCCATGGCAACAATAGAAAGGATTCGGACCCCTGTATAATCATACACGCGTAGCTGCTCTCGCCCCGAGGCAACCCTGCAGGGCTAGAGCGCTGCATTTCCACCACAATCCTCTCATCAATCCACCAAAGCAGGAATAGGGTTTTACGCCTTGCGGCGTCCTGAACCTGGGTAAAAACTGCCCGTGTGATCTCTGTCATGCTGTGCTACGCTCTCCGCTCTTTGTCCAATGTGACCTTCCCCCCGCTGAACCACAAAGGGGCCGATGGCCCCATAGGTGGCCGTGGTTTTTCCACGACATCTTTGACGCGCCAGGTAGGGGATAGCGCTTGCGTGAACCTAAGAGTATACGCAGCGCATCATCATCATCATCGTTTTCTTCATCGACGGCTTCATCATCCAAGGCGCCCAAGAGAAAGCCCAGTGCTGCAGCTCACCCATCCACCGCTACAAGGACGCACGGGGACGTGGCCGGCGCAGGCGGCACTGTCACCACCCCTCCCATGGCCGAAACGGGAGCAGGAGGCACCGGAGAAGGATAGCTCCAGTAGCATCCCAGCGGCCACGCTCCACAAGGTGCGGGTGGAGAGATCATTCCTTTGCACCTCTCCGCCCCACCAAAGGGCATAGCCTCAGCGGTGGCGCCCGCTCTGGGGCGAACCGCAACTCTCTGGCCGCTCCCGCTGTGGGCGCGACCATAGTACATGCACCACCCTCGGGGCGAGCCCACCCAGCCGGTGCGCCAAACGAAGCACATCCATATCGCCGCCACACCACCCTGGCGACTGGCTCACAGCGACGAGAGCATGGCGTTGCCACTACTGGCACCGTCAGAAGCCAGCCGACGTTATGGTCTACATCGTCATCCATGCTGAGCACTGCTTCAGAGGCCATGGCGCGGACCCAACTCCTGTTGAGATTTCTGCCGGCAGCCGATCAGATGGAAGAGTGGAGAGCCACCATTTAGACTCTGATTGGTTTCGCCGAGGTAGGAGGATCACAGCGAGCGGACCCGTCACGGCCTCCGCAGGCGGCAACAATGGCCCGAGCCGCTGGCCATACCGAAGGGGCCACCCCCACGATGCAATCCCCTCCGCGGCAGCCGGCGCAGGGGCGGCAGCAAGAACCCGACGATGTATCGATGGCTTCATCCGATCCTCGAGTATGTCAAGACCAGTGGCGAGCCCTGGAAGACAGGCGAAGGGAAGGCATGCGCGTCACCATCGAGCAACGCCGCGGCACCCACCGCTAGTCTGATAGGCGCAATGGCCCTGACATCGACGACCCGGCGCCCGGTGAGAGCGGATACCTACCTTTCGAGGTTGGGTGCCCCGCCTTCACTCGTGACCTGCGGCAATTCCATTGGCCATCTTCCCGCACGTTCAAGCCAGAGATACCAGAGAAGTATCATGGAAGATTGAACCCGGCAGAGTTTCTGAGCATCTACACAATCACTGTTCAGGCTGCCGGGGGAAGAGATGAGAAGGTATTCGCCAACTACTTCCCTTTGGCACTCAAGCCAAATGTGAGGTCTTGGCTGATGCACCTGCCGGAGAACTCCATCTCAACCTGGGCTGACCTGTGCCATGAGTTTGTTGGCGCCTTCATGGGCGGCCATCAAGAACCAGGGCGGCCAAGCGATCTGCAGCTCCTCCCACAGAAGGAAGGGGAAAGTCTGCGGAAGTACATGCAAAGGTTCAGTCGAGTGCACAGGAACATCCAAGATATCCACCCAGCAGCTATGATAGCCGCATTCCAGTCCAACGTGCGCAACCGCAGGATACGTTCCAAAATGAACGTGCGGCTGCCCAAGACTGTGAATGAGCTTTACACTCTAGTGGATAAGTGTGCTCGCGTGGAGGAGGGAAGACGACTTCCCGGTGAAGAGGATGGCGTCGACATTGACTCAGACGAGGACGACAATGCCACCAACCAGAAGAAGAAGAACAAGAAGCGCAATAAGAAGCGCAAGGATAAAGTTGTGATGACCGTTGAAGGATCGAGCGCACCTAGTACTAGCAAGAAGGCCAAGACCGAGGCCCCCGGCAAGGAAGTTGCTGCATGCACTGACTGCCAGGTGGCCGCGGCTACCGAGAAAGCTGGGAAGGGTGATGGGCCGTACTGCAAGATCCATAGGACCAAGGGCCACGACCTTCAGGAGTGTCATCAGGTTGAGCAACTCGTCAAAAAGCAGAGGGCTGAGTACGAGAAGCGTGATAAGGAGAAAGACCAGGATGGTGCTGGCGGGAAGGGCCGAGGTGGCAAATCAAGTCGCCCCGGCAAGGCTCCTCAGCCTCAATGGAAACCTGCCAGGCGCCGTGAGAAGAAGGATTGCGATGATGAGACTGATGAAGGAGATGAAGAGCAAACCAGCGAGCAGGAGTTCTAGAAAGCCACTGACGCCTTGTGCATTGACAGGGGTGCATCTCTGCACTCCTCTCACCGCCAACTTAAACAGTGGGCGCGTGAAGTCAATGCCGTGGAGCCAGCGGCAGATTCTCGGAAGCCGCTCAAATGGTCCCACATGCATATCATCTTTGACGAAGAGGATCACCCTGACCGCACCACCGCAGGAGAGTGCTTGCAGTTGTTGGTCTCACCAACAATCCGCAACCTCAGAGTCACAAAGATGTTGGTTGACGGCGGGGCTGGGTTGAATCTGATTTCTCCAAAGGACATCAGCAAACTTCAGATAGCAGAGGAGGAGCTCAAGGTTACTGGTATGTTCCAAGGAATCAACCCCGGCAGAAGTCGTCCTAAGGGAAAGATCACACTGCCGGTGATGTTCGGAGGGGAGTTAAACTACCAAACTAAGAAGATCGTGTTTGATGTGGTTGACCTCCCCCTGCCGTACAATGGAATCTTTGGTCGCCAGCCCTGGCCAAATTCATGGTGGCATCCCACTATGCCTACAACACTTTGAAGATGACAGGACCAATAGGCGTCATTTCCATTCCATCAGACCAGAAAGATGCAGTTATATGCGTGGACAAGATGTACCGGGAGGTAGTCACTGCAAAGGCTGCAGAAGCCATTGCTCTCGCCAAGGAAAGCAAGAAAAAGAAGAAAGCTAGCAAGGATGCCAGCAAGGAATCTGGGAAGCGTACCTCTCTGGAGTGCGCTGCACCTGTTGATGACTTGCTGGAGAGTTCCAATAGCAAGAGATCCAAGGCTACTGCACCTGCTGTGAAGAAGATCCCGGCAGGGCTGGCTGGCGCTGATGGTACGTTTACTATCAGTGCCACCCTCAATGACAAATAGGAAAGCGCGCTTGTTGCCTTCCTGCGGGCGAATGTCGATGTGTTTGCTTGGCAACCATCTGACATCCCCAGTGTTCCCAGGGAAGTAATTGAGCACCACCTTGCTGTCTGCCCACATGCCTGGCCCATCAAGCAGAAGGTCTGGAAGCAAGCTTCGGAGCGGCAGCAGATTATTGCCGAGGAGATCAAGAAACTTGAAGCAGCTAGTTTGGTCAGAGGAGTGTTGCATCCAACATGGTTAGCAAATCCAGTGGTGGTGCGCAAGGAGAATGGGAAATGGAGGCTTTGCATAGACTTCACAGATCTAAATAAGGCATGCCCGAAGGACCCGTTCCCCTTGCCACGCATCGACCAGATTGTGGATTCCACCTTCGGGTGTGATCTGCTTTTCTTTCTGGATGCCTACTCCAGGTACCACCAGATCTTCATGTCCAAGGAAGACGAAGAGAAGATCGCGTTCATAACCCCATGTGGCACGTACTGCTTTGTACGGATGCCCTTTAGGTTGAAGAGCGCCGGATCCACTTTTGCAAGAGCAGTACAGATTGGCTTTGAGTCCCAGCTGCACAAAAACATCAAAGCCTACATGGATGATATAGTGGTCAAAACCAAGGACAGAATGACTCTCATTCAAGATTTGGAAGAGACCTTTGCAAATCTGCGCAGGATCAACTTGAAGCTGAACCCGGAGAAGTGTGTGTTTGGTGTTCCCTCCGGCAAGCTACTTGGCTTCTTTGTGTCCCATCGGGGGATAGAGGCCAACCCCGATAAGATCAAGGCTATCAAGCAAATTCAAGCACCCAAGATAGTTAAGGACGTGAGCCGTTTGACTGGATGTGTTGCTGCGCTGAGCAGGTTCATTTCCAAGTCTGCCGAGCGCGCCATGCCGTTCTTCAAAATCTTGAAGAAGGCAGGACCCGTAGAGTGGACCCCAGAGGCAGACGCTGCACTACAAGATTTGAAGACCTATCTTTCCTCTGTGCCCACTTTGGTCGCTCCAAAACAACAAGAGCCGTTGCTGCTATACTTAGCGGCAACCAATCAAGTGGTTAGTGCGGCACTGGTGGCGCAGCTAGAAGTGGATGAAGCGGCAGCCACAGCCACTGTCCCCTCTGGACAGGAAAGCGAGCATGTCCCGGCAAGGTCAGATGCAGTTCAAGATAGAAGAGCAAGGCAGCGGAGACAGTTCCAAGGTGGCGGCAAAGAAGAAAGTGGTGCAGCGCCCAGTGTACTTCGTCAGCTCCCTACTGTAGGGGGCTAGATCGAGGTACTCTAGTGTGCAAAAGTTGATTTTTGGCCTCGTCATGGCCTCAAGGAAACTGCACCACTACTTCCAAGCCCACGAGATCATAGTTGTCACCCGCTTCCCCTTGCAATGCATACTCTGAAACCCCGAGGCCACTGACAGGATTGTGGAATGGGCTTTGGAGTTGTCCAGCTGTCGGGCCCCTTTCTGGAATAAATCACAGAGAAGTCCTAAGTCACACCAGCCCCAAGATCAACACAACTGGTGGACTTCCTTGATACAAATAACCAGTACAATATAATATTAGACAAGGTTGAGTCCGAGAGCTCAACAACATTATTACAAACTCGCCAATATATGGCAGTGGCGGAATATGATAGTGGTGGTGATACAACACGGGTACAATAATATAATGCCAAGCATCAGTGTGAGGCTTGACAATTTTATTTGTGTAGCGGAAGCTCGGCGGATGATACATGTGGTAGACTCCTATCTCACAGGTTGACTGACTGGGACTCCTCTAAGCGTCGAGCTCGCTAGCGCAATCCTTCTCCACAAGCTCGTACTCCTCCAAGTCTGGCCAAGTAAATAGCCAGGGACAAGCCAGTGAGTACGTTGGAATGTACTCGCAAACATTATGAACAAAAGATATAATGAATGCATATGCTCAAGTAGGATCATGTTAACATGCTCATGCAGACTATAATCTTGGTCATGACAAAATAATAAAGTGATGCGGAAGTAAATAAAACATGTTAGTCATAACCGATCATTTTTAAAAATAAAGGCAAGTGAATGCCACGGGTAGTCTAGCCAGCCCAAGTGACATTCAGAAACAGAAATGCCAATCGGGTGTCCACAAGAGTAGTGGCGGGACCGCTTGTAAACTCGAGGGACGCCGCAAAGAGTTCTTGAAAAGAAATGCCAGTCGGGTGTCAAAAGTGACGCCACAGTCGGACTTGAAGAGAAATGCCTATCGGGTATCCACAAGAGTAGTGGCGTGATAAACCGCCTGTTAACTCGAGGGATGCCACGAAGAGGTCTTGAAAAATAAAGTTGAGTGCCCGGGGTAGTCTAGCCAGCCCCTGAGACACCTAGGAAATATAAATTAAGAGAAACAGATTAGTCCTCAATAATATGCATAACCATAAAAAATTATTCACAGCAATAGTATTTAAAATAACCATGACAATGTTAGTGATGATAACATTATCCTGCAAAATAGTTCAGGCTCAACTTAATTATTTTCCTCCGGAGACCGTCACCGGGACCGACACTTGACACACCCAGCTACGCCCTTGACCGAGGACACGGCTATTCGAATAGGTTTAAACTCTGCAGAGGGTGTACTCTCTACCCACGTGCATGGGATTCCTTTAGTCAGCACCGTGGCACCGGCTAATTCCCACTACGGTCTTTGGGTTGAAAACACACCTGACCAGCACACACCAGATTAATCGTCCGGATGCCAGGAATCACCCAAAGCATCGTTTCAGAAAAACTCTAAGTCGGGGAGACCACAATCTCGAGTAGCATGGGATCACTATTAATACGCGTGGATTCCAAGGGGGCACCCCCTCTTGGCAACAACCGGTAACACCCATGCCCCCTGACCCGATGACAGGATTTAGTCCAAGGCCCTAGAAACCCTCATCGTGGCCCTCTGTACGGTGTGTACCTGGACAGGGGTTAACAACTTACTTAGCCGTACCTTCCTTGCGGAAGGACTCGTGGCAGCACGGTATCCAACTAGGTGTAACGGAACAAGACTCGATCTAGGCCGACTCAGGAGGTGTTAATTATTATCACCGGTATGTTCCATATACGTCACGTGACACCACTGTGTCAAAAATAATGGCCCGTGCCCACCGGCACGTCCAAGGCAGGAGACACTCTCCTGAATATCTCACAGCTTTACCAAGTCAGTAAGTTTTCTTGTTTGAGTGAAGTGCAAGACAAGCATAAGAAGTGATTTGACCAATCATGCATGCACTTGTGATATATGTGGTGCAATTCCAACCGAGGGAAACATGCAAATGCAAAATGCAATCACCATATCCCAAGTTCAATAATGCTTGCCTTGTCCAAAGTAGTCAGGAGAAAACCCTTCGAAATTCTCGGCAAAGTTTCCCTCTTCTTTTTTCTGAAAATTCAAATTCAACTCAAATTAAAAAAATTGACAACAGTGCAAAAAGTTGTCTCAAAACATTTTTAAATAAATACTAAAAAAAACTAGAGAGAAAAATAAGAATTTCAAAAAAAATTCAACTCAAACAGAGTTGTGGTTTAAAAGTTATTAAACTTTCAAAACCAGGGGTGTTTCTGTAAAAAAAACCAGTCCCTGTGCATTTATAAAGAAAACGCTTCGGGCACGAATACGCTTTTCAGCGTGGAAGGCGTAAAACAGGGAATACGCCTTCGATTAAAACAGAGAAAAAAGAAAAAGAGCGCGCGGGGTGGGGTCCACCCATCAGGTTCAAAAGTTTGAACTCGCGCGCGAGGACAGAGGAGATGCGGCGATCGCCGACGGTGATCGTCGGGGTTTTGGGAGGTGGTGATGATTGGAGCGTGATCGGGGTAGACTACCGCGCCGGTGGGAGGTGGTGGTGGTCGCCGTAGAGCAGCGGAACGCCGGCGAGGTCTCCGGCGGTGGACGGTGGTTCGGTGGAGTTGGGATCTCGCCGGAGAGAGCTCGGATGCTGGAATTGAGGTACGGAATCGACGAGTTGGTGCAAGAGATGGCTTCTGGCAAGATTTGAGTGGTGGTGGTGGCGTAACAGCGTCGAGCCGATTGGGGACAGGGGCAGCGGAGCGTTGGTCGGAGGGGAAGAAGAAGACCAACCCGCGGTCAGGTGAGTGTGTGGGAGGGCGATTGGAGGCCAGTGTGGGCGGTGGGTGAGTGCACGGAGCCCGGGAGCTCCTATTTATAGGCTGCCCGAAGCGGTTAGTGGCTTGCGGGCGACGCCGAAGTAACTCCGGCTGGCGAGGTGGTTTTGGGCGGTGGTCAGGGACGGTGAGAATTGATGGAGGACGGTGGAGCACTCTGGAAGTCTCAGCGCGGACGAACTCGAGCTCCCCGAGCTTATCCACGGGGTGGCTTTGGTACGGCCATGGCGGACGCCGCCCAGCTCCGGTGACTGGCAGGAGGGGTCCAGAAGCTTGGGCGGTGTGGCGATGGCGCGGAGAGGGGCGACGCGTAGAGCTGGTAGGTGGAGAAGGTGCGGCGGAGTGATTGATGGCCGATGGTGCGAGCTGATCCGCTCAGCCTGCTGTGGCCGAGCATGGTCGCTGATTCTCCGGCCTGCCACCGGCCAGCTGGTGGTGAGTCGCTGACGGGGAGGGTCCCGGTGGGCGACGGATTGAAGAACAAGGAGGCGTGGACGAGGAGGGAACGAGATGGAGTGGAGTGCACGGCGCCTGCTGTCGACTGAACAATTCAGTTAACTGAATTTTTTTCAGTGATGAACAGTCTGCACATGAGGTGTATGACAGAATGCCAGGAGGTGCTAGGGATTTTAAGATTTTATGAGAATTTTTGTGGTGATGTGTTGATGCATATGAGAGGGCCTGGCAAGGTTTTGGAATTTTTGGAGAAGTTTGAGATTTGGTTTTGAGCAAGAAAATGGTTTCTGGTCCAAATTTCAACTGTATGAATTTTGAAAATTTTGAACTTTGGACCCCAAGGTTTTTGGTGCAATGGGTTGTGGGTACCATATAGTTAGGATAATTTTTGTGGGGATAGAAAAGTTGTAGAAAATATAGCTCCTTTGTTACTCAAGGAAACCATGGATATTGCAAATTCCAATTTTGGAATTTGTTTGAAAATGAGTAGAATATTTTTGTGGGGTGGAAAGAAGTTGGTTGCTGCCCTAGAAGATGTGAGTGACTTGTGGGATAAATTTGGAGTGGAAGAAAATTGTTGGATGGATTTTAGAAGGGTTAGAGGGAAGTGAGAAGGCCATTTTCTTTGAGAATTTAATTATTCCCAAAGAAACTTTTCTGAATGAAAATTGTTTGAAAACCATCAAATTATTTATCCAAATAATTTTAAACCTTCCAAAACAAAATCATTAAAGAAAATTTGAAACCTAGTTAAAATTTGAAAGGGTTTTCAAACGGAAGAAAAGAGATAGGATCCAAAAATGGTTTCAAAGAATTTATTTTTAAAGGAAAGATTTTGAAAATCCAGAAGAATATTTTTGGGGTGTTACAACACCTACCCCCCTTAGGAAAAATCTCGTCCCCGAGATTTTAGCTATCCCTCAAACAGGTACGGATATTCAATCCTCAGGTGATCCTCTCTTTCCCAAGTAGCTTCTTCCTTGGTGTGATTACTCCACTGAACCTTGTTAAATTTTATCACATTTTGCCGGGTTCTCTGTTCAGACTCCTCTAAAATCTTTATAGGGTGTTCCCTATAGGTAAGATCTGGATGGATATCTAGGTCTTGATGCTGGACTTGCTTTTCTGGATTACTAACACATCTTCTTAATTGTGACACGTGAAACACATCATGAATATCTGATAATTCTACTGGTAGCTCTAGTTGATAAGCAACCTTGCCTCTTCTTGCGATCACTCTAAATGGTCCAATAAACCTCGGTGCCAATTTTCCTTTGACTTTAAATCTCTGTAGTCCTCTTGTTGGAGATACTCTAAGATACACATATTCATCGCGCTCAAAACTGATTTGGCGGTGCTTTTGATCGTAGTAACTCTTTTGACGGCTCTGAGCCGCTTTCAGTCTGTCCTGAATAAGCTTCACTTTTGTTTCTGCTTCTTTAAGAACATTGGGACCGAAAATTCGAATGTCTCCGGTCTCAGACCAATTGAGTGGGGTACGACACCTTCGTTCGTACAGGGCTTCAAAAGGTGACATTTTCAAACTGGCTTGATAAGTGTTGTTATATGAGAACTCCACGTATGGTAAACTGTCTTCCCAGCTAACTCCATAAGTGAGCACACATGCTCTCATCATGTCCTCTAATATTTGATTTACCCGCTCAGTTTGTCCTCCGGTCTGCGGGTGCTATGCTGTGCTGAACGTCAGTTGAGTCCCTAGGGCTTGTTGTAGGTGCTCCCAAAATCTAGAGACAAATTGGGTGCCTCTGTCAGAGACTATTGTCTTGGGTACTCCGTGTAAGAAAACAATCCGGGAGAGGTATATTCTGGCAAGCCTCTGTGTGGAGTATGTGGTTTTTACCGGAATAAAATGTGCCACCTTGGTTAAATAATATGTTATAACCCAGATAGCATCATTTCCGTGTCATGACCTTGGCAATCCGACGATAAAATCCATTCCTATTACGTCCCATTTCCATTTAGGTACTCTGAGTGGCTGTAATAGTCCTGCTGGCCTCTGGTGTTCTGCTTTTACACGCTGCCATGAATCACAATGTGCGATATATACGGTTATATCTCTTTTCATCCCATGCCACCAATAATTTTCTTGTAGATCCTTGTACATCTTTGTTCTTCCTGGATGAATAGAATATGGAGTGGTATGGGCTTCTGCCAAAATTTGTTGCTTTAAATCTTCCTTATTAGGCACACATAGTCTTTTTCTGAACCATAAAATTCCTTGACTGTCAATGGTAAATTCGGACGCTTTGCCCAATTTATTTTCCTCTTAATCCCCTCAATACTTGGTTGTCCTTTTTGGGCTTCTTTAATCTAATCCTCTAATGTTGGTTTTATCTCCAGTTGATTAATGGTTCCTTCTATAACTAGGACCATATTGAGTTTGGCAAATTCCTGGTTGAACTCATGCTGTGAGAATTGCGCACTATTATTGTTGGTGCAGGGATTTCGGCTGAGGGCGTCTGCCACAACATTTGCTTTAAACGGATGATAATGAACTCCGATGTCGTAATCCTTTATTAAGTCAAGCCAGCGACGTTGTCTCAGGTTTAATTCTGGCTGGGTGAAAATATACTTAAAACTTTTGTGGTTTGTGTATATTTCACATCGTTTACCGAGAAGAAAGTGTCGCCATTCTTTGAGTGCATGTATTACTGCAGCTAGTTCCAAATCATGGGTAGGATAATTCTCCTCGTGTCGTCGCAGCTGTCTTGAAGCATAAGCCACAACTTTTCCTTCTTGCATTAATACACATCCAAGGCCTTTCCTGGACGCATCACAATATATCTCAAAAAATTTGTGCACATCGGGCACGACCAGAACGGGTGCTGTTGTTAACCTCTTCTTCAATTCTTGGAAAATTTTCTCACAAGCTTCAGTCCATTCAAACTTCTTATCTTTCTTGGGTAATTGGGTCATGGGTTTAGCTATGGTGGAGAATCCTTCAATAAATCTCCGGTAATAGCCAGCCAGACCAAGAAAACTCCTAACTTCTGTCACGTTTGTAGGTTGCTTCCATTCTTGGACAGCCTTTACTTTACTTGGGTCCACCGCTATCCCATCTTGTGTCAGTACGTGTCCCAGAAAGCCAACTTCTCGTAACCAAAATTCACATTTACTGAATTTGGCATATAGTTCATTTTTCCTTAATTCTTTCAGGACTATTCGTAGGTGTTGCTCGTGTTCTTCGGGTGTCTTGGAATAAATAAGTATGTCATCGATAAATACGACCACGAACTTGTCCAAATATTTCATGAAGACCTTGTTCATGAGATGCACAAAGTAGGCAGGAGCGTTGGTTAAGCCAAAAGGCATCATTGTAAACTCGTACAATCCATATCTGGTAGTGAAGGCAGTCTTGGGTATATCTGACAATCGTATTTTTAATTGATGGTAACCTGACCTTAAATCTATTTTTGAGAAAACCTTGGCTTCTGCTAGCTGTTCGAACAAGTCATTTATCCTGGGCAGCGGGTATTTATTTTTTATGGTGACCATATTGAGTGCCCTATAATCAATACATAGCCTTAGGGTACCATCCTTTTTCTTAGCAAATAAAACTGGCGATCCCCATGGGGATGAGCTGGGTCGAACATAACCCTTTTCCATTAGTTCCTTAATTTGTTTCTTCAACTCAGCCAATTCCGTTGGAGCCATTCGGTATGGCTTCTTACAAATGGGTGTCGTTCCAAGTGCCAATTCAATAATAAATTCAATTTCACGGTCCGGGGGCATTCCTGGTAGTTCCTCAGGAAATACATCGGGGTACTCGCAGACTACATGAACTTTACTTAATTCTGTCGTATCCACTTGGTTCAATTTTCCTTGTGTTGTGGAAATCCTCCTTGTGCCAAATTCTATTGTTTTCCTTTGGCAGCTTGTGAGTATCACTGTGCGGTTGTAGCAGTCTATGAAACCCTTGTTTTTGGTTAACCAATCCATTCCCAAAATAACATCCAGATCGACTGGTTCTAGTGCAATAAGGTTGGCTGAAAATACCATTACTTTGATCTCAATATTCACATCCTTGCAGTACCATTGTGTGCTTTGCTTCGATCCCGGGGACTGAATAACCATGGAATTTTGCAAAGGTGAAAAAGAAAATTGATTCTTCGAAGCGAATCTTTTTGAGATGCATGAATGGGAAGCTCCGGAATCAAATAATACTGTAGCATTAATTGAGTTGACAGGAAACATACCAAACACAATATCTGGTGCATTTTGTGCCTCCTCAAAGGTCACGTGGTTGACCTATCCCTTCCTCTGGTTGTTATTGGGGTTGAAGTTGTTGCGTTTGGGAGCTGTGTTTGTACCACGGCCATTGTTGTTGGCCTTGGGAGTACTATTTCCCTGCTTTGGGCATTGCCTGGAGTAATGCCCTTCTCCTCCGCAGGCATAACAGGTGATGCCCGGATAGAATGTCGTATATTTAGTCCTGTTGTTGAAAGCACTACGGTTCTGTTTTGGTGCTACCGTTGTTGGTCGGGGTAGCGGAGTTGCTGGTCGGGGTGTTGTGGGCTTCTGAAATTCATTCTTGGGCTTGTTGTTGCGAACTTGGGATGACTGGTTCATACGGCGCTTGCGTATTTCGTTCATGTTGCGGTGCTCGTTTTCCAGTATAATTGCCTTGTCCACCAGTGTCTTGAAATCAGGAAAGGTGTGGACAACCAGTTGGCACTTTAAAGACGGAATAAGTCCGTCGAGAAATTTTTCCATCTTTTTGTCTTCTGTCATATATTCACCGTTGGCGTACCGGGCCAGCTGAGTAAACTGATCCAGGTACTGTGTCACCATGGTGCCTCGCTGCTTGAGATCCTCAAACTCCCTCTTCTTCAATTTCATAATACTGTTGGGGATATGTGCTCCCTGAAAGTTTTCCTTGAATTGCTCCCAAGTCATATTGGCTCCGTTGGGGTGAGTGTGGCATAAGTTTTCCAACCATGATGCTGCTGTACCAGAAAAATAATGCGGAGCGTACAACACTTTTTCCTAGTCTGTACATTGAGCGATAACCAATATCCTCTCAATGTCACGTAACCAATCATCTGCCTCCAATGGCTTATCTGTATGAGTGAAGACCATTGGATGGGTCTTCTGGAGCTCAGATAATTTTAACCTGTGCTGATTTTGTCCTTGGTGATTTACCATATTGATTAAATGCTGCATCATCTCTTGG
This sequence comes from Thinopyrum elongatum, assembly GCA_011799875.1. Lineage (NCBI taxonomy): Eukaryota > Viridiplantae > Streptophyta > Magnoliopsida > Poales > Poaceae > Thinopyrum > Thinopyrum elongatum. Next base: position 52,650,914 of record CM022297.1, read on the forward strand.
TACTGTTGTTGGCTTTGCTCGTACAGACGACATACTTGTGAAAATGCTGGGTCACTGCTCTGTTGACTAGTCTGTCCTTGTGTAAAATTATTTCCCATTCATCCATGGTTGTTCTCTGGCGGATTTGGCATGGAACGGGTCCAGGGCGGTGCATTTTCTTTCTGGGGGTATTTGTGTAACACCGATGAGAAAATATATTATAAAGGCAGCAAATAAAATTTTTAAGAGATTGGAAATAAATCTCCCCCCAGGACGCAAGCACAACAGGTTATATCATACATGCAGGATTTAATTATACAAGCATGACTTAATTATACAAGATGCTTGCAAAAACTGTATACTACACGACCACTTATTCAACTAGCGTACTACTTCGTCCTCTCAACGTGCTGTGGTCCAAGTCCGTTACACGCCATCTTACAAAAAGAAGAAGAAGAAGAAGAAACAGAAAACAAATATCTTACAACCACGTCATCATAAAAGACTACTGTGGTGCTAACGCTCGATCTGTCCTCACGGGGTGTCCGCGACACTGTAAGCTCTGCTAAGGGTGAGTCCTAGCTTGGGTCCTCGAGAATCAACCTCCTCCTCCTCTGGAATGGTATCCAGTCGAGCAGAGGTCGATGCTACACCTGCCTGAGGTGGCACCGTGCGCGTTGACAGTGGAGCTATGATCAGAACAGGAGCAACCAAGCGACTAGCCTCATCACTCGGGGATGAGCGCTGAATCACGGGCTGAGTAGGAGAATAGTGTGGTGGAGTCGGAATACGAGGGGCACGAGGTGAAGGAGAACGGAACTCACTCCTGCGAGGGATCCTCGCACGAGCCAAGTCCATTCGTGCAACAAGATGGTCATCCACCAGTGCGATGAAGGCCGACTCTAATGCCATGATATACTGAACAAGGGGCTTGATCGCCTCATCCCTTTCTCCTGCGGTGCAGGAAAAAGCATAATGGTTGGTATAAGGAACACGGCACGGAAGGTAGTGATAGGGACGGGTCTGCATGACAGGCAGGATGTCCCTGAGACAAGCAATAGCCTCACGGGCGGCCATCTGGATAGCATGCCTCTCAGAGGGCATGACTCTCCCCATAAAATGGTAGTTGCGACAAGACAAGGTACTTCCACCCCGAATATATACCGAAGCCTGGTACATAATCAGAGTGTCTGTGATCCTGTCAGGAAAAACGGTGTACTCTGGATGGCTCGGAGATCTCATCGCATCTCTAGCGATGATGGTAAGAAGACGGGAAAATCCCACAGGCTTGTTGGCGAAAATCTAGGATGGGCAATTAGCGCCAGACATCTACAACAGCAGACAAAAATCGAAATAGTCAAATCATGTGCATATGATGACCGAGGGAAATAGCTACAATGCAAGAAATGCATGCTAAAAAAATGTTAGTACTGACTCGAGTGCTAGCGATCGTGCCTAGGGCTTCCTACAGTCAGCCTGGCTCTGGTACCAAGGTCTGTCGGGCCACTTTCTGGAATAAATCACAGAGAAGCCCTAAGTCACACCAGCCCCAAGATCAACACAACTGGTGGACTTCCTTGATACAGATAACCAGTAAAATATAATATTACACAAGGTTGAGTCTGAGAGCTCAACAATATTATTACAAACTCGCAAATATATGGCAGTGGCGGAATATGACAGTGGTGTGGTGGTGATACAACACGGGTACAATAATATAAAGCCAAGCGTCAGTGTGAGGCTTGACAATTTTATTTGTGTAGCGGAAGCTCGGCGGATGATACATGTGGTAGACTCCTATCTCACAGGTTAACTGACTGGGACTCCTCTAAGCGTCGGGCTCGCTAATGCAATCCTCCTCCACAAGCTCGTCCTCCTCCAAGTCTGGCCAAGTAAATAGCCAAGGACAAGCCAGTGAGTACGTTGGAATGTACTCGCAAACATTATGAACAAAAGATATAATGAATGCATATGCTCAAGTAGGATCATGTTAACATGCTCATGCTGACTATAATCTTGGTCATGACAAAATAATAAAGTGATGCGGAAGTAAATAAAACATGCTAGTCATAACCGATCATTTTTTAAAATAAAGGCAAGTGAATGCCACGGTAGTCTAGCTAGCCCAAGTGACATTCAGAAAAAGAAATGCCAATTGGGTGTCCACAAGAGTAGTGGCGGGACCGCCTATAAACTCGAGGGACGCCGCGAAGAGGTCTTGAGAAGAAATGCCAGTCGGGTGTCAAAAGTGATGCCACGGTCGGACTTGAAGAGAAATGCCTATCGGGTATCCACAAGAGTAGTGGCGTGATAAACCGCCTGTTAACTCGAGGGACGCCACGAAGAGGTCTTAAAAAATAAAGTTGAGTGCCCGGGATAGTCTAGCCAGCCCCTGAGACACCCAGGAAATATAAAACAAGAGAAATGGGTTAGTCCTCAACAATATGCATAACCATAAAAAATTATTCACAGCAATAGTATTTAATATAACCATGACAATGTTAGTGATGATAACATTATCCTGCAAAATAGTTCATGCTCAACTTACTTATTTTCCTCTGGAGACCGTCACCGGGACCGACACTTGACCCACCCAGCTACGCCCTTGACCGAGGACACGGCTATTCGAATAGGTCTAAACTCTACAGAGGGTGTACTCTTTACCCACGTGCATGGGATTCCTTTAGTCAGCACCGTGGCACCGGCTAATTCCCACTACGGTCTTTGGGTTGAAAACACACCTGACTAGCACACACCAGATTAACCATCCGGATGCCAGGAATCACCCAAAGCATCATTTCAGAAAAACTCTAAGTCGGGGAGACCACAATCTCGAGTAGCATGGGATCACTATTAATACGCACGGATTCCATTGGGCACCCCCTCTCGGCAACAACCGGTAACACCCATGCCCCCTGACCCGATGACAGGATTTAGTCCAAGGCCCTGGAAACCCTCATCGTGGCCCTCTGTACGGTGTGTACCTAGACAGGGGTTAACAACTTCCTCAGCCGTACCTTCCTTGCGGAAGGACTCGTGGCAGCACGGTATTCAGCTAGGTGTAACGGAACAAGACTCAATCTAGGCCAACTCAGGAGGTGTTAATTATCATCAGCGGTATGTTCCATATACGTCACGTGACACCACCGTGTCAAAAATAATGGCCCGTGCCCAACGGCACGTCCAAGGTTTGAGTGAAGTGCAAGACAAGCATAAGAAGTGATTTGACCAATCCTGCATGCACTTGTGATATATGTGGTGCAATTCCAGCCGATGCAAACATGCAAATGCAAAATGCAATCACCATATCCCAAGTTCAATAATGCTTGCCTTGTCCAAAGTAGTCAGGAGAAAACCCTTCGAAATTCTTGGCAAAGTATCCCTCTTCTTTTTCTGAAAATTCAAATTCAACTCAAATTAAAAAAATTGACAACAGTGCAAAAAGTTGTCTCAAAACATTTTTAAATAAATACTAAAAAAACTAGAGAGAAAAATAAGAATTTCAAAAAAAAATCAACTCAAACAGAGTTGTGGTTTAAAAGTCAGTAACTTTCAAAACCAGGGGTGTTTCTATAAAAAAAACAGTCCATGTGCGTTTATAAAGAAAATGCTTCGGGCACGAATACGCTTTTCAGCGTGGAAGGCGTAAAACAAGGAATACGCCTTCAATTAAAACAGAGAAAAAAGAAAAAGAGCACGCGGGGTGGGGTCCACCCGTCAGGTTCAAAAGTTTGAACGCGCGCGCGAAGACAGAGGAGATGCGGCGATCGCCGACGGTGATCGCCGGGGTTTTGGGAGGTGGTGATGATTGGAGCGTGCTCGGGGTACACTACAAGAAATACGTCAACTTGCGACCATCACTATTGGTCACTGAATGGTCATTGTTTTCCATTTGCGACCTTTTTGTGACCAAAAACAGATGGTCAAAAGCTGGCCGTCGTAAACTGAAATTAATGACCTTCTTCGGGATATGGTCGTAGACGTTTACGACCAAAACAAAAGGTCGTTAAACCAATGACCTTTTGTTTTGGTCACTGGCTGTCTGCCCGGGCCACGTCGGATCTGACGTGTCAATCTGACGTGGCAAAATTGCGACCAATTGAAAAGGTCGTTGATAAGATTCAGCCCGGTCCAATTCGACGCTTTACATGGGCCGAGCCCAACAATTCAGCCTTTTATATATTTTTTCCCTATTAATTTTGATCAGCTACATGGGCCAGGCCCAACATTATAGCTTTTTATTTTTTGGCCGTTTTCATTTCGGCCTTTATATTTTCTAGGCCATGGCCTTTTGCGGACCATGTCTTATTTGGGTCTCTTGTATTTTTATTTTGGGCCTAGGCCTTTTACATTCTATTTCCTTAATTTTCAGCCTTTTTCCTGTGAATATTATTTGGGCCACATCCTTTTTAGATGCCAAATACTATTAGGTCCCACTTGTCAGGTACATCCTAGGTTTCAATTTCCATAATTTGAAGCAATATTTCATTGAGAACAGTTAACAGATGGAAATTATCAATACACATGCCAATTTTGGCTAGTAGCACAATCTTTACATAGTACATTTCACCCAGATACTATCACAACATATAACTAGCTCTACAAGTATACTTCTGCTTTCTTCACTTTCAGGTTGGAGCTCTTGTTTGTAGAGGCTGAACAAAGGCATCTAACAATAAACAAAAGGAGTTAGAAACAGAATAAAAACAAACATACAAAGCAGCTAGGGACTGAATCATGAAGCATATGTACATGTAACAGTAACAACCACAAGGACCACGCAACACAAGAGACAAGAAAGCACAGTTGTAGCCTGAATACCAACACGGACAGAATGGTTCTAGATGTTGAACGCAAAAAATGATTCAATCTTAGATGGTTCATTGAGCATGCACAAATGACTTAAGATAACAGGACATATGTTCTACACTAATTTTGCACAAATCATTATCAATTACAACAAACTCAAAACAAAATGCCATAGCTTCTATATCACATAGGGAATCGACACAATAATACTCCCTTCATCCCAAAATAAGCATCTCAAAACCAAGTAACAGAAAAAAAAATAGGATAGACCGAAGACTTATCTAACTGGAGAAGATATTGTTGTTGCAGTTGTAGCACAGTGACCTCATGACTAAGAATGTGGTACCATGGCCAGGGTTGATACGCTCCAACGAGGTAAGCATCATGGCTTCATCAGGTCTGCGAGAACAACCAATCAAAATTTGGATCAGCAAGCATGGAGTGTTATCAATGTTGGAGCATTAAACTGGCAATGAACAGTTCTACTTCTAAATAGAACCTTCATGTTCAACCAACAACAAATGTATGGAACATCACAATGTATAATTACCAATATAAACAAGCCATATAAAAATGCCAAGTTACAGAAACTGCATCACAAATATGATTTGCAAAGACCAACAACAGTAGTACAAAGGTGTTCGAGTGTAACATGTGAACAGACATATTCTACGAAACTAGTCAAGTTGAGGGAACCACAACTAGTAGATATGACAATAACAGTAGTACCAATTGTAGTAGTAAGTATACAGTTCTCTAAAATGAGTAGGTAACAAAGCCTCAAAGTATGCAGTGGACAAACTGGCAATCTATTAGTCCAGTATTTGATATACATGTCGCAGCAACTGCATTATGCAAACAATAAAGTACCAATACATTCTCACCATATATAGAACTCTTTAAAATAGACATTTACACTGAAGTATAAATTGAAGAGTTTATGAAATTAAAGAAGGGAAATGCTTTCTTTAAGGCAGCATCTTATCCAGTCCCAAGGGCACCTACAATTAAGATAGTTATTAAATCCTGAACCAAGAGAAACAAATCTATCGCTAGATGCTACTCAGAATAAGAAATAAAAATTAGATTAATGCAATGAGACTATGTGTGTTATCATCAGGATAGGATAAATGGTTTATCAAAACTTATTTTCAACATAATCATCCTCATATAGTTAAGTATCACAAAGAGGCATCTATAAAGCAATACCAAGCAAATTATGCATTCAAACTGATTATTATTAGGATTTAGGAGTGCTGATACAGGAGCCAGAAGACAAATTTGTGAGTGGGTTTTAGTAGCTGAAGCTTAGAAGTTAACCACTTAGTCCACTAACTAAACTAAGGACCAATTCAATCAGCAGCAGGTATATAGCTACCAAACCATTTACTAAACAACAGCAACACTTGAACCATAACATGTCCAGCAAGGAAACAAAACATGGGACATATATTGATAGCAACAAAACATGTCCAGGAAGGCCATCCAACGGTTTCAGCCACATCCTAATAAATATGCAGCATTCTAATACTAATTTTGTCATTGTGCTGCGAACTCAAGATACATAACAGAAACTTGGAAGAAATAGAGCATCGGTAACTTGGAAGAAAAAAAGGCTGATTGGGTGGGAGAGACCTTGTGCGGGGTGGACGACGTCGTCATCAAGTTCCAGATCGATGTCCTCCTCGTCCATGGAGGGACGGCAGCTGTTGCGTCCAAACCGAAGAAAAAAATAAGCAAGGGGCCCATTCCTGGCACACAGTTGCGTCATTTTCTGTGTTGATCCCGAACTTCAAATAGCCTGCGGCGGTTAGGATAAGCGGCAAATTAGTACTGAACAGGAAGTAGAGATACAACACATGAACATTTGCCTATATCAATTATATATATTTGTCACAATGCATCAACTAAATTGGTTGATCCATTCATCAGAGATTATACTCATTTGGGTTGTACAACAAGTAATACGGTTGAGATACTGCAGGAGGGGATATTCTGCGTACAGATCGCATAAAGGCAGGGAAATCCAATCGAAATTTGCTATACACTAATTTGTGGTGTTTACGTGAGCAAGAGACAATTGCATAGTTTTGCAGTAATGGACTGGTGTTGCTGCAGAAATCATAAAAGAAGAGAGCTGAATCAGAGACCTTGCACTCGATGTTGTACCATCTGCGAGTTGATGGAATTGGACGCAGTCGATGAAGACCTTGTTTTCGAGACCATCTGTGAGTGCGAGAGGGCCCAAGTCGTGGCTGTTGGTGGCCCTGCTGACTCGGCGAGCCATCTCTCTCCATTGCGTCGGAGGAGCAGCCGGGCATCTCTTCTCACGTCGGAGGAGCCAACGCCAGGCACTGAGGTGACCACACTAGAGAAGAGAAGATGTCATCGACGGGAGCACCGATCGGCTACTGGTCGCGGGAACCGCGCCAGCCCAGGACCCCACGGGTCTGGTCCGGTGAGGGGAGAGAGGCCATGTCCACCAGATCGAGGTCGTGGGTACGGCTGCGAATCCGCTGCGGCCGCCTCGCCTGCCCGAGCTTGACAGAGCCCTAGACGACACCGACACCGACGGCGGAGACCGTGGCCACCTGCAACGTGAATCGGAGGTCGGTCAGTCAGATCTGATCCGTGAGGCCGCGGACGAATCATGAATCGGAGGAGAGGGGTGCGTGGGTCGCTTACGAGGGCGAGGGTGCTCTTGCCAGAGTAGGGTCGCGGGGTGAACGGCATGGCTGCGATGGTGGCTGGATCCGGACGACAAGGGTTCGGCGCTGCGACGGTGGAGTCGAGGACCTGCGACCGACGAGGGCTTCTCTTCTGTCTGCACCGGCCAGTCGAGGTGGAGCAGAGAGCCCCGCGGGTGAGGGAGGCAGAGGAGCATCGGAGGAGGACCTCGGGCTTCTCTTCTGTCATGCGCGGGCGTGGAGTGGCGGCGATGCGAGAGCCCCGCGGGCGGCGAGGTTGGTCGAGGACGAGGGAGACGAGGGGAGAGTGAGGGCAGCGGCGGAGGTGGGTGGCGGCGAGGTTCTGAGGGGTGGGTGGCGGCGACGAGGGGGACGAGGGGGATCTGCATCGGGGGTTAGGGGAGAGGATCTGAGGGGGAGGGAGAGAAAGAAAGAAAGAAAGGAGGCGGGGGGTGGATGGAAGATGACTAGCGTTTCGGCTCAAGTGGGGTTTGGTGGAGGAGGCGAGGAGGCGAGGGCTGCCGTTGGATCCGAGAAGATCCAACGGCGTTCATGCATGATCCGCGTGTGTTGTGTGTGGACCAATCAAAATGCAATACATCGTACAACATTATGACCATCTAAATTGGTCATAATATATTTTAAAACAAGATGTTAAAGAAAAACGTTCTAATTTGACCGGATGATTTTACGTTTCTCTAAGCCCCCTCGAATGGGTGACACGTGTTCCCGTGGGACCGCTGCACCACCCGTCCCTGTAACCTTATCTTCTCCCTGAGTCTTCTTCATCCTCTAGATGTGCCCGATCTCCTCTCTTTCTCCCAACTCCCCTGCAGGCTAGCTTTCTTCTCTCCCCGAGAGAATCACCCTCTGTTTGTGAAGGACCTACCATATATTTGTTGCAAAATTGGACCAAATCATTTCTAGGTACATAAGTATATATTTAATCGGAGAAACACCAAAAGTTTCCCAAGATCCAACCACTAGCTAGGAATGATCATGCCCGCCGTTTTGACCGCATTTTGAAACGGGCATAAAAAATTCAAAAAAAATTGGAAAATTGGAAAACCTTCGCATTGTGTCATTATATGTGACCAAGTTACCAGAAAAAATAATAAACTTGTAATACGATAATTATTTTAAAAAAGTGTTCTCAGAAACGAGCTATCATTTGTGGAGATCAATGGCTTTCAAGCCAAATGATCAATCTTATGGCCACATTCATGGCATAGTTTGTTCAAATGATCTCATATTGTGCACAAGGGTGCATATTGTAATGGCAAACAATGTTGCCTAAGGAAGTTTTCATTTTCTTTGGACGAAAAAATCATTTTCCATTTTTCGAGTGCCCAAAATGAGTTTTTTTGTGAAGAACCTACCAAATACTTGTTGCAAAATTGGACCAAATCAATTTTCTAAAATACTAGGCCATATTTTATGGACAATTGAACAAATGGTTGGGTGTCAAAAGTTTTTATCCACCTCTCGTGAAAAAGACAAATTTCTGCCGTTTCAGTTGGAAGCGGGTCAAATTTGAACTGCAGCTGCCTCATAGTTTGCTCTTTATTTTTCCCAAAAATCATTTTTAGGTACAAAAGTATCTATTTAATCAGAGAAACACCAAAAGTTTTCCAAGATTCAACCACTAGCTAGGAACGGTCATGCCCGCCGTTTTGACCGCATTTTGAAACGGGCATGAAAAATTCAAACAAAATCAAAAAATTGGAAAACCTTCGCATTGTGTCATTATATGTGACCAAGTTACCAGAAAAAATAATAAACTTGTAATAAGGCAATGCTTTAAAAAAAAGTGTTATTAGAAATGAGCTATCATGTGTGAAGATGCATGGCTTTCAAGCCAAACGATCAATCTTATGGCCACATTCATGACATAGTTTGTTCAAATGATCTCATATCGTGCACAAGGGTGCATCTTGGAATGTCAAAAAATCTTGCCTAAGGAAGTTTTCATTTTCTTTGGACGAAAAATACATTTTTCATTTTTCGAGTGCCCAAAATGAGTTTTTTTGTGAAGAACCTACCAAATAATTGTTGCAAAATTGGACCACATCAATTTTCTAAAATACTAGGCCATACTTTATGCATAATCGAATAAATGGTTGGGTGTCAAAAGCTTTTATCCACCTCTCGTGAAAAAGACAAATTTCTGCCGATTCAGTTGGAAGCGGGTCAAATTTGAACTGTAGCTGCCTCATAGTTTGCTCTTTATTTTTCCCAAAAATCATTTTTAGGTACAAAAGTATCTATTTAATCAGAGAAACACCAAAAGTTTTCCAAGATTCAACCACTAGCTAGGAACGGTCATGCCCGCCGTTTTGACCGCATTTTGAAACGGGCATGAAAAATTCAAAAAAAATCAAAAAATTAGAAAACCTTCGCATTGTGTCATTATATGTGGCCAAGTTACCAGGAAAAATAATAAACTTGTAATACGATAATTATTTTAGAAAAGTGTTCTCAGAAACGAGCTATCATGTGTGGAGATCAATGGCTTTCAAGCCAAATGATCAATCTTATGGCCACATTCATGGCATAGTTTGTTCAAATGATCTCATATTGTGCACAAGGGTGCATCTTGGGATGGCAAACAATGTTGCCTAAGGAAGTTTTCATTTTCTTTGCACGAAAAAATCATTTTCTATTTTTTGAGTTCCCAAAATGAGGTTTTTTTGTGAAGCACCTATCAAATAATTATTGCAAAATTGGACCAAATAAATTTTCTAAAATACTATGACATATTTAATGCATAATTGACAAAATGGTTGGGTGTCAAAAGCTTTCATACACCTCTCGTGAAAAAGACAAATTTCTACCGATTCAGTTGGAAGCGGGTCAAATTTGAACTGCGGCTGCCTCATAGTTTGCTATTTATTTTTCCCAAAAATAATTTTTAGGTACAAAAGTATCTATTTAATCAGAGAAACAACAAAAGTTTTCCAAGATTCAATCACTAGCTAGTAACAGTCATGCCCGCCGTTTTGACCGCATTTTGAAACGGGCATGAAAAATTCAAAAAAAATCAAATAATTGGAAAACCTTCGCATTGTGTCATTATATGTTGCAAAGTTACTAGGAAAAATAATAAACTTGTAATACGATAATTATTTAAAAAAATGTTCTCAGAAACGAGCTATCATGTGTGAAGATGCACGGCTTTCAAGCCAAATGATCAATCTTATGGCCACATTCATGGCATAGTTTATTCAAATGATCTCATATTGTGCACAAGAGTGCATCTTGGGATGGCAAACAATGCTGCCTAAGGAAGTTTTCATTTTCTTTGGACGAAAAATTCATTTTCTATTTTTTGAGAGCTCAAAATGAGTTTTTTTTTGTGAAGGACCTACCATATATTTGTTGCAAAATGGGACCAGGTAATTTTTATAATATATTAGGCCATATTTAATGTACAATTGACAAAATGGTTGGTCGTCAAAAGTATTTATACACCTCTGGTGAAAAAGACAAATTTCCGCTGATTCAGTTGGAAACGGGTCAAATTTGAACTGCAGCTGCCTCATAGTTACATAAGTATCTATTTAATCAGAAATGCATGGTTTGGTGGCGATACGTTGAGGTTTGGATGGTGGCCGAGGGCCGCAACTCCAGAGCGCGTAAACTAGCATGCCCGCCGCATGGTCACCGCATGACCGTGGTGTTGCCACGTGTTCCGGGCGGCCTAGGAATGTCTAGTGGGTTGGGCACTCCCCCGATAGGTGTCAGGAAAAAGAAGGGAATAGAAGAATCTCACGAGGAGACTGAACTGAGCTCAAACATGAATTAGCACCCAAGTGTTTGACTAGTGGTGGGGAAAATGCACATGGCCAATGGGCCTGAGTTTTGGCCGAGGATGATCATCTACTAAGGACACTATCTTGGAAAATTTGCAGCTCAAATGGAGGAGCCTAGGTGTCACTTGCTTTGCAATGTACCACACTGGACAAAAATATGAATGTTGAAGCTAGACTCAAATGAATGAATGGATTGATCTGAAATTTGGAGGAGGATGATAATTTGGGCATATGAAAGCACTTTAAAATTTTCCTACCATTTGGATAAATAAAAATGGTACTTCCTTCACAGTGCTCTCCACTGAACAGAAAATTGGGAAAAATGCTGAGGGAAATTGGCTAGAATAAATGAGCTAAAATTTGGGGGAGGGAGGTTCTATGGGCAGGGTCATGTCGTGGTAAATTTTTAGATATTATAAATTAACATAAAATATAGTTGCTTCACAAACTGAAAATATCACCAGAAACAAAGATTGGATGCTGAGCTCACATGTATTGTTAGATGGGCCTCAAATTTTGTGGAGAGCTATGATTTGGGAATATAGAAGATGTGGCAAAAATTCAGCTCATTAGGATATGCCTAGCTAGTACTTCCTTCACAATAGTTCGAGCTGAACAAAAACTTTGGAAATTTGCCGAGGAAGATTTACCAGGCAAATGGAGTTGAATATTGTCATGAAGCAATGATTTGGATAGTAAAGAATGCCCAATTTTTTGGGGAATTTTGGGAATGGCAGAAATATAGGTTGCTTCACAACCTAGGGCAAAAATTGACACATGGACATGACACATAGGCAAAACTGATGAGGTGGCGCCTAGTCATAGTAATCCACCACAATTTACAAGGTTATGACCATCTATATTGGTCGTGATCAGCTAGAAATAAGGCTGCGGACCAGTGCTGTCTGCTTTATGACCATTTCGTGTAAGGAAATTACGACCTTTCTGACCAAAATGGTCGTTATAGTTTAGGGTTTGGAGCCCCCCAAACAGCTTTTGACCAGTTGGTCTCAAATGGTCGTAGATTTATGACCAATTCTTCCAGGGTCACTGACAGAAGGTCACAAGTTGGCATATTTCTTGTAGTGGTAGACTACCACGTCGGTGGGAGGTGGTGATGGTCGCCGGAGAGCAGCGGAACGCCGGCGAGGTCTGCGGCGGTGGACGGTGGTTCGGTGGAGTTGGGATCTCGCCGGAGAGAGCTCGGATACAGGAATTGAGGTACGGAATCCACGAGTTGGTGCAAGAGATGGCTTCTGGCAAGATTTGAGTGGTGGTGGTGGCGTAACGGCGTCGAGCCGATCGGGGACAGAGGCGGCGGAGCGGTGGTCGGAGGGGAAGAAGAAGACCTCCCCGAGGTCAAGTGAGTGTGTGGGAGGGCGATTGGAGGCCAGTGTGGGCGGTGGGTGAGTGCACGGAGCTCAGGAGCTCCTATTTATAGGCTGCCCGGAGCGGTCAGTGGCTTGCGGGCGACGCCAGAGTAACTCCGGCCAGTGAGGTGGTTTTGGGTGGTGGTCAGGGACGGTGAGAATTGATGGAGGACAGTGGATCACTCTAGAAGTCTCAGCACGGACGAACTCGAGCTCCCCGAGCTTATCCACGGGGTGGCTCTGGTACGGCCATGGCGGACGCCGCCCAGCTCCGGCGACTGGCAGGAGTGCTCGAGAAGCTTGGGCGGTGCGGCGATGGCGCGGAGAGGGGCGACGCGTGGAGCTGGTAGGTGGAGAAGGTGCGGCGGAGTGATTGATGGTCGGTGGCGCGAGCTGATCCGCTCGGCCTGCCGTGGCCGACCATGGTGGCTATTTCACCGGCCTGCCACCGGCCAGCCGGCGGTGAGTCGCTGACAGGGAGGGTCCCGGTGGGCGACGCATTGAAGAACAAGGAGGCGTGGACGAGGAGGGAACAAGATGGAGTGGAGTGCACGGCGCATGCTATCGACTAAACAATTCAGTTAACTGAAAAAAATCAGTGATGAATAGTCTGCACGTGAGGTGTATGACAGAATGCCAGGAGGTGCTAGGGATTTTAGGATTTTATGTGAATTTTTGTGGTGATGTGTTGATGCATTTGAGAGGGCCTGGCAAGGTTTTGGAATTTTTGGAGAAGTTTAGATTTGTTTTTTAGCAAGAAAATGGTTTCTGGTCCAAATTTCAACTGTATGAATTTTGAAAATTTTGAACTTTGGACCCCAAGGTTTTTGGTGCAATGGGTTGTGGGTACCATATAGTTGCTAGGATAATTTTTGTGCGGATAGAAAAGTTGTAGAAAATATAGCTCCTTTGTAACTCAAGGAAACCATGGATATTGCAAATTCCAATTTTGGAATTTGTTTAAAAATGAGAAGAATATTTTTGTGGGGTGGAAAGAAGTTGGTTGCTGCCCTAGAAGATGTGAGTGACTTGTGGGATAAATTTGGAGTGGAAGAAAATTGTTGGATGGATTTTAGAAGGGTTAGAGGGAAGTGAGAAGGCCATTTTCTTTGAGAATTTAATTATTCCCAAAGAAAATTTTCTGAATGAAAATTGTTTGAAAACCATCAAATTATTTATCCAAATAATTTTAAACCTTCCAAAACAAAATCATTAAAGAAAATTTGAAACCCAGTTAAAATTTGAAAGGGCTTTTCAACGGAAGAAAAGAGATAGGATCCAAAAATGGTTTCAAAGAATTTATTTTTAAAGGAAAGATTTTGAAAATCCAGAAGAATATTTTTGGGGTGTTACACCAGCTTTGGTTTGAAGTTTGAAAGCACATCAACCATTCAGAGTAGAGCCCTAGTAGAGTTCATTGCAGAGTGGACGCCAACTCCAGACGAAGAAGTACTGGAGACAGTCATCCCCGGCAAGGAAGCGCCCCAAGAATGGATCATGTATTTCGATGGTGCCTTCTGCCTACAAGGTGCAGGGGCTGGCATGCTTCTCATTGCTCACACTGGGGAGCACCTTAAGTACGTCGTCCAGATGCATTTTCCTCAGGAGAAGGCTACCAACAATACTACAGAGTATGAAGGGCTCCTTGTCGGGCTCAGGATTGCAACCGAACTGGGAATCAAGAAGCTGATCATTCACGGAGATTCACAACTTGTGGTGAGACAAGTCAACAAGAATTACCAAAGCCCATTGATGGAGGCATATGTCGAGGAAGTGAGAAAGTTGGAGGAGCGCTTTGATGGATTGCAAATAGAGTACGTGCCCCGTGCGGAAAACAGCATTGCTGATCATCTGTCAAAGTGTGCTGCGCAAAAACTCCCTGTGCAACCAGGGACTTTTGATCTCCATCTGACTCAGCCCTCCGTATCCCCGGCAACAATGGCCAGAAAGAGGAGGAAACTGGACTCCGGCAAGCCTCTCCCGGCAGAGCCTCCCAAAGCCCCCGGCAGAGGGCTTGGCGGGAACAACTCCCCTTCGATCAATGAGCTGCACCCTCCTGCTAGACCACCGGTCCCCGCGGTCGAGGAGTGCGCTCCCACGAATGAGGAGGTGCCGCTGGTCCTTGTTGCCGAGCCCTTAGCCCCAGCTTGGGCATGACACATAGTCCATTTCCTCCAAACAGGAGAACTTCCCGAAGAGCATGAAGTTGTTGAAAGAATAGCCCGGAGGGCCAGTATGTATCAGTTCATTGACGACACACTATACAGAAGAAGGCCCAACGGTGTGAAATTGAAGTGCATCTGCTAGGAAGAAGGAAAGGAACTGTTGGCAGAGATACACAAGGGTATGTGCGGCTCCCACATTGGATCAAGGGCTCTAGTTGGAAAAGCCTTCCGGCAAGGTTTCTATTGGCCCACAGCCCTCCAAGATGCAATTGAGCTAGTCACCAAATGTGAAGCCTGCCAGTTCCACTCCAAGAACATCCATCAGCCTGCCCAAGCTCTCCATATGATCCCTTTGTCATGGCCCTTCTCGGTCTGGGGGCTCGATATCTTGGGCACCTTCCCCCGTGCTACCGGGGGCTTTGAGTTCTTGTTCGTCACTATCGACAAGTTCACAAAGTGGCCAGAGGTGGAGCCCGTGAGAAAGGTGACTGCGTAGTCAGCTATCAAGTTCTTGAAAGGATTGGTGTGCCGCTTCGGGGTACCTGCCCGAATCATCACCGACAATGGCACCCAATTCACGAGCCGCGCCTTAATGCAATACGTTCATGCCCTCGGAAGCAAGATCTCATTTGCCTCTGTCGCCCATCCCAGAAGCAACTGACAAGCTGAGAGTGCGAACACTGAAGTGCTGTGAGATCTCAAGACAAGAACCTTTGATAGACTACTGAAGTGCGGCAGGCGATGGATCGACGAGCTGCCGGTGGTTCTTTGGTCCCTCCGTACGACACCAAATCGAGCTACCGGGCAGACTCCCTTCTCCCTAGTCTATGAGGCAGAAGCAGTTATCCCCACAGAACTCATATTCGGATCTCCTCGAGTGCTTGCCTATGATGAAGTAGCACAGGAATGGCACCGGCGTGACGATGCTGTGCTACTTGAGGAGAACCGTCTCCGGGCTGCTATGTGTGCTGCACGCTAGCAGCAAGCCCTGCATCGCTATCACAGCCGCAGGGTTCATGCCCGGAGTTTTGAGGAAGGCGACCTTGTCCTTAGGCGTGTTCAGTCCACCAAGGGTACAAACAAGTTGACGCCGAAGTGGGAAGGCCCTTAATGGGTAGTACGAGTCACCAGACATGGCGCAGTCCATCTGGAGACCGGAGATGGCATTCAATTGCAAAACTCATGGAACATTGAGCAACTCCGTAAGTTCTACCAGTAAGGTGCGGCTGTCGGGCCCTGCCTGGCAGCCACCCTTTTGTACAGGCCTTGCAGATGTTGCATGTAACCCCTTGTACAATGCCAGGTGCAGACCCTGAGCAACAGAGAAATAAACAAAGCGCTGGGGGGCCCCCGAAACTTGCATGCATGCATAAGCATAGCATGATCATGTAGATGAGGTCGCATGTGGCATTGTTTTCATCAGCATCAAGTTGCAGGGTTCTTGCCGTGGACTTGGTCCCGAAGAGAAGAAATGAAGACAAGCCTACATGACGATCCGCGGCAAACCAAACAGATAAGTTCTTTTCTTATCCGTACGTGTTATGTAAGTAGAAACTTGTGCATATGAAAACCTCGCCACCTTCGAAACTTAGGTGCTCCCATCCTTTGAATCAAATGTTGCTTTGGTCGGGATGGTCGCAGTGGCCTTTGGCAGAGAAGGCTTGGCGGGGGGCTGGTCCCTCTTTGTGATTTGTGCCTGGCAGGCTTAGCCCAGTGGTAACAAACTGAGGGTACCGGCAGGATAGCCTACTGGGGAAACTTGTTTACTTGGATGTATAGAGGCATTTCACCTCCGCATGAGTTTGATACATGCACAAGTACCCGGCAAGGCTTGCCTTTTTCATTATATATGCTGATGAGCAAGTACAGATCTTACAGAACACAAACATGGATAAAGAAGATTACATAATTTAAACTAAAGTTTGGCAAGTGCCTACATGTTTTAGATTGAAAAAAGATAAGTGCCCCGTAATCCCTTTCTTGTCCCTCTCCTCCTAGGCACTGCGGTGGAAGAAGAAGAGGGCAAAAGGGGTGCCTGGGCAGAAGCCCAGCCTGACCCCGTCGGACCCCATGAAAGGGAGGCCAACAAGGCCAGGAAGGCGCGGGCGAAGGTGATGGTGAAGAGGACGACAGAAAGGTACCCCTGACCACCGCCACCAGGGCCAGCAGGACACGGCAGGGTGAACGAAGCTGCAGCCTGTGAGGAAGCCTGCCGGGGTCCAGCTGGAAGGCTGCTGGAGGAGCCAGGAGCACCATTCCCACCTCTGCACCCGACTCCCTGGCAAATCGCCTTGCCGGAAAGGGGTGCAGGTGCAGATGGTGGTGTCGCCACCTGACGGTGACGGTGCGGCTGACGTTCAGCCAGAGTCGGAGCTGTCATCTTTCCCGTCGACGCCGTCGTCATCGCCGTCACTGTCCTCCTCGTCGCTGTCGCTCGAGGAGGAGCTTTCGTCGTCGGTCGAGCTCTCCGTGTAGCACCCTAAGCAAGCCCCCGAAGACCTTGACGGAGAGCAGCTCGGCATCCATTAATTTAAAATGGAGGACGTGCCCCTCCGACAAGCTGTGGGCGCGAGCAAAAGTCTTCCAGCCGTGTCAAAAGAGCATGACCTGAGGAGCGGGGAAATCTACATCCACCCGCATGCTACCATTACAGCAGCCCCTCATGTGCAGCTTCAGTGCGTGTGGCTGCTCGAGCTCCATCACCCTTGCAAATGGAGTGGGGAGACGGAGGTGGCTGCGTGGAGGCTTGTACAATCTCATGCTGAACTCCAGAGGCTGGTCTCCGACGTGGCCTTCCATCGGGGGAGGAGCGGCCGGCGGGGGCGCAACCAGAGCGCCACCCCATCCTCCTCGGCCGCGGGCACCACGACGACCACGACTATCGGAGTAAATGACCACGGGTAGCCTCATCAGCTCCCCTTGGTATTTCAAGACATCGGGGCAGGCTGCGCCCCTCAAACATCAAGGACAAAGGACCGCCTTCTTGGGGCCGGCTGGTCCAAGCGGCCGGTTGCAAGGAGGCGGCGGAATCCAGAAGACGGCCATGAAGTGGGCCGACTCCTAGCAGGCGGCTTCCTGGGAAGCCGGATCCTAGCAGGCGGCCCCTGGCGCCCTCAAAGTTAGCACCCACATAAACACGACGAGACGGGGCGTGGCTATAGTACAAGCCTGCCACCCCCGAAACCAGGGCAGAACGCGGCCACAGTGCAGCGTACCAAGCGGACATCCCACGCCCGACGCGGCACTGTTGCCATGCTGCTCACGACATCACCCATGGCAGAGGAAGCCATGCTCCCACGACGGGCTGTCGGTACAGCCCGCAGGCGGCGGGCCCTACCTGTCCGTGAGGGGCCAGAAGGCGGCGATCCCTGACCAGTCGGCTCAGGTGGAAGCCGGCTCCTAGCAGGCGTCCCTCCCCCTTCCTTGAAGTTTGTGCGCAATTAACCAGAAGAGACGGGGAGTGGCTATAGTGAAACGCCCGCCAGGCGGCGGGACTGTAGCCACGCTCACACCGACCAAGCATGCATCATCAGTGGCACGGCTACAGTGCTACGCAGCCGACAGGACCCGCAAGCGGCGGGCCCGGCTTGTCGGCCAAGTACGAGACAGCCCAGGGGACCCACCAGGCGGCGGGCCCCTGCAGTCGGCGGAGAAGCCGGCGACCACAGACACTGATGGCCGGGTCCTACGCCCAGCCGAATTACCATTGTACCCCTGGGGGGTAGGCCTATATAAACCCCCTAGGTCACCCCATGCAAGGGGTTGGGACCTTCGTGGAGAGGAGAGAGCCTTCTTAGTTCAGCTCTCACACACACATAGAGAGTGGAGTAGAGCTAGCCTTGCCCTCCTTCCTCCTCTAGCAAAACAGCTTAAGGAGCAAGTTTGTAGCTACTTGTTGAGGTAGTGATCATGCGGAGACCCCGCAGAGCAGGACTAGGGGTGTTATCTCCTAGGAGAGCCCCGAACCTGGGTAAGATTCGTAGGCATATGCGGTATCGCTCACTCCCGCTTCTAGAGCCCGGCGATGTACTTTTGTCCCCATCCATGATAAGCCACCCTCAGGCCTATGTGGCACGATATCCCCGACATTTGGCGCCCACCGTGGGGCTAGGAGCACCGTCGTCCGGAAACATGTTCTGGACGGGAACCCTCTTCCTTCCTGGCGAGCACAACCAGCCCGGCACGCCTGACGGCGTTTGTGCTGACACGCTGCGCGGCATGGAAGTTGCTTGCGCCGCAACCAGCCTCGCTGATCTAATCGGCGGGATCCGCCTCTCCGACGAGCCCGCACTTGTCGCGGGCGCGGCCAGCCCCGAGAGCTGCCTCATCGACTCCCTCAGCAAGCTTCACATCGCCAACGAGCCGGTCTCCGACCTGGAGTCCGTTGGCTCCACCGACCCGTCCGTCGACAAGGTCATCGACGCCGACGTCGTGCTTTCTGATGCCTTCCCCAGTGACGTGGTGATCTTCGATGACCCGCTCCCTGCTGCAGACAGCAGCGCCAGCACCAGCACCATCACCGAGGTGCTCGTCATCAGCCACGACGGAGCCTCCGACCAGGCCGGCCAGGACCCGCTGCAGGCGGCAATGCGGGACCTGTCTGCGCCCGTAATGCCTGGTACGAACGGCGAAACGCTGGAAGCGTGCCGTATCACACTCCTCGACAGCGCCAACAAGATGGCGGCCATGAGATGCCTCACCGAGGCCTACCACCGCGAGATCGACTGTGCCGTCTGCGGCACGCCGGCTGCTGGTGAACCCAGCCGCGCGGGCACGGTCCGGCAGCGCAGCGCAGCCATCGCCAGCATGTTGGGGGCCGACCGCCCAGTCTATGCCACGCCAATGGAGAACTTACGCGCAGCCCAGGCGGCGGCGGACAAGCTGGACCGCCTGGAGGGCGACGAGCGTCGCTGCATGACGGAGCGCGTCCAGCAGCTCATCGACGTGGCCGCCGCGCAGCACGAAGCTGGCCGCCTCGTGGTGGAACCCGGCTTATAGGCAGGGAACCTTCCCCCTCGCCGAGAGCACGGCGCGACCTCCCGGACAACGACAGGCGGCGCCCACGACCGAGGAGACCAAGAGCCGGTGGTTAGCCGCAGCCACACCCGCATCTCCATCGAGCGCGACCAAGACGGCCGCCCACGAGCAGTGGAACGGCGGGACGGTCATCCGCCTCCCCCGCGCAGGGAGAGGCGCGCCTCCCTGCCGCCTGTTGAGCATCCGACTCTCGGAGGCCGGCTGGGCCCCCATGAAGGAGTCGGAGAGAATGACGCCCGCAACCGGATCGACCGCTTGGTTTGATCCCTGGCGTTGGAAGAAGAAGATGCGATCGGCCCGCCTTGTTTCGGCCCCCGCATTCGCGACGAGCCCTTCCCCAAAGGGTTATCGCTCCCTCGGAACACCCCCAAGTACAACGGCTCTGTGAAGCCGGAAGATTGGCTGGTCGACTACTCCACCGCCGTCAACATAGCAAACGGCAACAAGCGTGTCACCATGAAGTATGTCCCGCTCATGCTCTAGGGCACGGCCCGGACAACGTCAACAGCTGGCTAGACTTCACCGAAGTTTTCATCCTCAACTTCACCAGCACCTACAAGCGGCCGCCCAAGCCTCGCCAACTCTCCCTGTGCATCCAAGGTCCGATCGA
Source organism: Thinopyrum elongatum (assembly GCA_011799875.1). Lineage (NCBI taxonomy): Eukaryota > Viridiplantae > Streptophyta > Magnoliopsida > Poales > Poaceae > Thinopyrum > Thinopyrum elongatum. The sequence goes on from CM022297.1 coordinate 52,671,383, forward strand.
GTCAACCCGTGAGTAATTAACATGGTGGGCCGAACTGCGCAACTCCTGCGAAGGGGTGCATGAGGTGCAAGCCATAGAGTACTTAACTACCGGGTGCCGAGAGGGCACCCTACTCAAGCATCGACTCCTCGGCAACGAGCCGGCCACCCTCGACGAGCTGCTAATCATAGCGGACAAGTACGCCACTGCCGACTCCTCCATGAAGTCGGAGCTCCGAGTGGACACGTCAGGAAAGATACTCCCTCCGGCCCCTCAGACGCCGGCTGGTGATTCCAGTCGGCGCCAACAGTCAAACGACAACAAGCGCAAGGCCTAGCAGCCGGCTACCACCAGCCGGCAGGTGGTGACAGTCAAAGACCAGCAGCCAGAAGAGCAACCCGGCCCCAAGCGCTAGAAGGGCGGCAAGCCTGCCTGGTTGCCTGCCTTCTCGTTTGAGCAAATCCTTGATGCTCCCTGCAAGTTCCACAGCGACGCGAAGCCATCCAACCACACCACCCGGAAGTGCCACTGGCTCGCCCACATTGCCAGGGGCGAAGGACTGCCTCTCCCGCCTGCTGGCCCGACGCATCCACCTCCCCAGCAGCCGGCGGTTCGGCCAGTCGGCGCGATCCAAGATGAGTTTCCCGAAGAGCACGGAGCTTACATCGTCTTCACCAGCGTGGCTGACGACAGGCACAGCCGGCGTCAGCAGCACCGAGAGGTGAATGCTGTCGCCTCTGAAGCCCCAGAGTTCATGCACTGGTCCGAGAAGCCGATCAGTTGGAGCCGAGCTGACAACTCGGAGGTGATGCCTTCTCCGGGTTCCTATGCCCTAGTGTTGGATGCCACCTTTGCAACAAAGAGGCGAGCTGCTCGTTTCTCCCGGATTCTGATAGACGGTAGTAGTAGCATCAACATCCTCTACCGCGACACCATGGAGAAGTTGTGCATCAAAGAGAAACAGCTCCAGCCCAGCCAGACTGTCTTCCATGGCATCGTGCCTGGCCTTTCCTGCTCACCAATCGACAATATCAAGATAGACGTCCTCTTCGGAGACAAGAATCACTTCTGCCGAGAGCCAATCTGGTTCGAGGTGGTTGACCTTGAGAGCCCCTACCACGCGTTGCTTGGCCGGCCTGCCCTGGCCAAGTTCATGGCGGTTCCCCACTACGCCTACCTCAAGATGAAGATGCCGGGTACAAAGGGCATTATCACTGTAGCCGCGACTACCAGAAGTCTGTCGACTGTGCCGCTGCCAGCAGTCGGCTGGCCGAGTCCCTTGTGATTGCTGCCGAGAAGCGGCTCCTTGACCGGGTTGTGGCCATGGCCGGCAAGCAGCCGGACCTGTCGCCAGATCCCAAGGATTCAGAAGCTCAGGGCTCATTCCAGCCAGCCAAAGAAACCAAGAAGATACCCTTGGACCCGGAGCACCCGGAGAAGTTCGCTGCCATAGGAGCTCAACTTGACAGCAAATAGGAAAGCGAGCTCGTCGATTTCCTCCGTGAGAATCGGGACATCTTTGCATGGTCTCCAAAGGACATGCCGGGTGTTCTGACGGATTTCGCCGAGCACAAGCTACATGTCAGAGCAGATGCAAAACTAGTCAAGCAACCCCTCCGCCGCCTATCGGAGGAGAAGAGAAGAATTGTTGGTGAAGAGATAGCCCGGCTTCTAGCAGCCGGCTTCATTATGGAAGTGTTCTTTCCAGAGTGGCTTGCTAACCCAGTCCTTGTACTGAAGAAGAACAACAAATGGCGCATGTGTATTGACTATACCAGCCTCAACAAAGCTTGCCCCAAAGATCCGTTTGCCTTGCCTCGGATTGACCAAGTGATAGACTCCACAGCCAGATGCGAGCTGCTGAGTTTTTTGGATGCCTACTCAGGGTACCACCAGATCAAGTTGAGCCCGGCCGACCGCCTGAAGACCGCCTTCATCACACCATTCGGAGCCTTCTGCTACCTGACCATGACATTCGGCTTGAGAAATGCCGGTGCCACGTTCCAGCGTTGCATGCAGAAGTGCCTCCTCAAGCAACTTGGCAGAAATGCCCACGTCTATGTCGACGATATTGTGGTGATGACGGAGAAGCGTGGTACCCTCCTGGAAGATCTCAAGGAAACTTTTGATAATCTGCGCCGTTTTCAAATCAAGCTCAACCCAGAGAAGTGTGTCTTTGGAGTACCAGCTGGCCAGCTCCTCGGTTTCCTTGTCTCAGAGCGCGGCATAGAGTGCAACCCTGTCAAGAGCAAGGCCATCGAAAGGATGGAGAGGCCCACCCGACTGCGAGACATTCAGAAGTTCACCGGCTGCTTGGCATCCATCAGCCGCTTCATCAGTCGGCTGGGCGAGAAGGCTCTTCCCCTGTACCAGTTGATGAAGAAAACCACTCATTTCGAGTGGAACGACAAGGCGGACGAGGCTTTCCTCCAGCTCAAGAAGATGTTGACCACGCCGCCCGTTCTAGCCGCTCCGGCTGCCAAGGAGCCCATGCTTCTTTACATCGCCGCCACCAGCCGGGTGGTTAGCATAGTCATGGTGGTAGAGCGCCAAGAAGACGGCAAGGCACAGCCGGTCCAGAGGCCCGTGTACTACTTGAGTGAGGCGCTGTCAGCCTCCAAGCAGAACTACCCCCACTACCAAAAGATGTGCTACGGCGTGCACTTTGCCGCCAAGAAGCTCAAGCCATACTTTGAAGAGCACCCCATCACGGTTGTCAGCATCGGCCCGCTTGCGGAGATCATAGGCAGCAGAGACGCATCGGGCTGGGTGGCCATGTGGGCCATCGAGCTGGCCCCCTACACCATCTTCTACCAGCCTCGCACCGCCATCAAGTCCCAAGCACTGGCCGACTTCCTCGTCGACTGGGCCGAGACCCAGTACCTGCCGCCAGCTCCAGACTCCACTCATTGGCGGATGCACTTTGATGGCTTGAAGATGCACACCGGTTTGGGAGCCGGCATCGTGCTCACCTCTCCCAATGGCGACAAGCTCAGATACACATTGCAAATCCTTTTTGCCGGCTCCAACAACGTGGCCGAGTACGAGGCACTAGTATACGGATTCTGGCTGACCAAGGAGATTGGCATCCGCCGGATTCTATGCTACGGTGACTCGGACTTGGTGGTCCAACAGTCGTCTGGTGACTGGGACGCCAAGGATGCAAACATGGTGAGCTACCGCTCCCTCGTCCAGCAGATCAGCGGATATTTTGACGGGTGCGAGTTCCTTCACGTGCCACGGGCCGACAACGAGCAAGCAGATGCCCTGGCGCGGATCGGCTCCACCCGGCAAGCCATACCAGCCGGCGTGTCCCTTCAGTGACTCCGCAAGCCGTCTATCAAGCCTTCCCCGGAATCAGAATCCATCTTCATGTCGGCTGCCCACGAAGCAGTCGGATCCGACTCGGGGGCTGCAGCAGCCGGCCCGGGGACTTCGGCAGGCGGCACGGGGACTGCAGCAGTCGCACCCGGCCCGGGGACTTCGCAACCCGGCCCAAGGACTGCAGTAGCCGACACGGGGACTTCGGCAGGTGGCACGGGGACTGCAGCAGTCGCACCCGGCGCGGGGACTTCAACAACGCAGCAAGACGCGGCCGACTCCACCCCGCCACCTCCCAACCCAACCGCCCTAGTTTCAGTGGCCATAATGACAGTGGATGAAGTCGAAGCACCATCCTGGCGCAGCCCATCCTCAACTTTCTGGTGAGCGGAGAGCTGCCAGCTGATGAGATCTCGGCCCGGCAGGTGCAACGCCGGGCAGGAGCTTACACGATAGTAAACAGAGAGCTTGTCAGGCGCAGCGTGACCAACGTCTTCCAACGCTGCATCGAACCAGAGAAAGGCAAGGCAATCCTCAGAGACATACACCAAGGCGAGTGCGGCCACCACGCGGCCTCCAGATCCCTTGTCGCCAAAGCTTTCCGCCATGGTTTCTTCTGGCCGACTGCTTTGGAGGAGGCCAAGGATCTGGTCAATAAATGCAAGGGGTGCCAGAAATTCAGCTCCAAGCAACATCTGCCGGCTTCTGCACTCAAGACCATCCCCCTTACCTGGCCTTTTGCCGTTTGGGGGCTGGACATGGTGGGCCCATTCAAGACAGCACGCGGCGGCATGACCCATCTGCTCGTCGCCATCGACAAATTCACCAAGTGGATTGAAGCAAAGCCAATCAAGAAACTGAATGGTCCGACTGCTGTGACTTTCATCGCAGATATCATCATCCGGTACGGTGTACCACACAGCATCATCACCGACAATGGCACTAACTTTGCGAAAGGCGCCTTGGCCCGTTTCTGCGCAACGCAGGGCATCCGACTGGACTTAGCGTCCGTTGCCCATCCGCAGTCAAACGGCCAAGTCGAGCAAGCAAACGGCCTCATCTTATCCGGCATCAAGCCCCGACTGGTCGAGCCACTGGAGCGCTTGGCCGGCTGCTGGATCGACGAGCTGCCGGCCGTCCTCTGGAGCCTCCGCACCACCCCGAACAAATCAACCAGCTTCACTCCCTTCTTCCTCGTGTACGGGGCCGAGGCCGTCATCCCAACTAACATCGAGTTTGACTCACCTCGCATCACCATGTACACGGAGGGGGAGGCGAAGGAAGCACGTGAAGACGGCGTCTATCTGCTGGAAGAGGGCCAGCTATTAGCACTCAGCCGGTCCGCCATCTACCAGCAGAGCCTGCCCGCTACCACAGTCGGAAGGTCAAGCCACGATCCTTCCAAGAGGGAGACCTTGTGCTCCGGCTGATCCAGCGAACAGCCGGCCAGCACAAGCTCTCGGCCCCTTGGGAAGGCCCCTTCATCATCAGCAAAGCCTTGGGCAATGACTCCTATTACCTGATCGACGCGCAGAAACCCAGGGCGCAAAAGAGGGACGATTCCGGCAAGGAAACAGAGTGCCCATGGAACACAAATCTCCTCTGAAGATTTTACAGTTAATGCAGTATGTACCACGCTACCTTTTGTATTAAAGCGCAAAGACACCAGGTCCCTCGAGGAGCACTCGGGGGCTACCTTTCTTATCTATATGATAAGTTTCATGCCTGTGAATGAGTTATTTCATTCCTCCGCCCGGCACCGGGTCCGACCAGTCGGCCCGGGGGCTTGCCGCCTTGTACTATGTCAGCGCTACCTGCAGTCAGACAAGTAGTGTACCGGCAGCTAAGCCCTCTCTTGCCCTAAGCCGCAGCTCGCAGAGCGACTGTCTGGCTGTCAAGAGTCAAAGGCAGGAAATGGTGCCCACATGAAAAATCGCTAAGGACGAAAGCACTCACATAGGCCAAGCCGGCTCCTCGCCTAGCCGTCCGGTTGCTGAGCAGCCGGTCGGCCGGCTTCTCACTTAACTTGCTACCTTCTAAGCGGCCAAAGTACTTGCCTTCCCAAAATGGCCAAGTACCTGACCCAGCCAACAGACCGAAGAGCGGCTGTCTGGCCGGCAAGGTGGCAGCCAAGGGAAGGCGGCAAAGGAAAAAGCCAAAAGAACAGAAAGCAAGACAAGTCGGAGCTCGGCAAAGCACAACTTGTGCGAAAATTAAATTACATAGCAAGAGGCCCTCGGCCAGCATTCAACAAAGTTTGAATACACCCCCAGTGGGTGGAACTGCGCAAATTTAACAAGTTCGTTCTAGAGACCACAAAAGTAGGAAAAGATAAGATAAAGTTGGCAGCCTAGGCCAGAGGAGCAGCAGGCGGGTCCGGCAGGTTGGTGGAGTCGGAGGCGCCGGCTGGTGGAGTGGCCGTCTGGCGAGTCTTGGCTTGGTCGCCATCGGCAGCAGTCGGTGCACTCGCACACGGCTCGTTGCTCGAGGCCCGATCGAGCTGAGGCTGGCCGTCCGCTCCGCCCTTCGGTGCGTTGTCTTCACCATCCTCGTCTTCCTCGACCTCGCCTTCGTCACTGGAGGCGATTTCTTCCGCCGAGTCCTCGCTGTCATCCGGGTTCAGCCCGAACCAGTCCGGCGGCACCTTGGCACCCTCCTCGTCCAGCTCAGGGAGGAAGACACCGGTCTCGATGTACTCGGCGATCACCGCCGCACGTCGAGTGAGCGCAGGCCCCACTGCCACCAACTCTTCCCTGGCCTCCTGCCAGAACATGGCCAACTGGGCTAGGTTCAGCCCAGGATACCACGCCTTGACGAACTCCAAGGCCCTTCGGGCGCCTGCCCTAGCGGAGGAGCCCTTCCAGGCCTTGAAGCGGCCGATCGCCACCTCTAACCAGTCGGCGGTCCGACTGGGGGTGCGTGGAGCTTGGACGCCTGGCCAGAGGGCGGAAACCAGCTAGGACCCGGCACGCTGAAGGCGGCGGAGCAGACGGTGAATCGGCTGCAGGCGCGTCCTGATGGCCAGAAGCTGCTCGTTCATGTTTCGAGGCGCGTCGAGCGGGATCTCCACTCCTTCCCTCCTACGCTGGTCGCGCCGCGCCTCGATGGCCTAGCTGACAGCGACGGAATGTCCAAGAAAGAAGTCTACGCAAATAAAAAACAAAGATCAGAAGTCGGAAGCCGACTCTCGATGCAGTTGGCAGCTATTCCAAAGAAAGAAGTTTACCATCGATCATATCCTCAATCTCGCCGTAGCCAGCGGCGAGGATCGCCTCCTTCTCGACCCACTTCGAGCGTTCGGTCTCAAACTTGGCCTGGAGGGCGCCTTCCGCCTCCTTGAGTTTCTGGAGCTCCGCCTTGTGCTGGTCCGCCTGGTCCGCCAACTTCTTGGCGAGACGGTCGCGCTCTTGGGCCGCCTTGCTACGCTCCTCCACCTTGGCGCGTAGCTCGGTCTGGACTTCGCCCAGGCACTGCTACAGTGTGGCGTTGGCTCCTGCAAAATTGAGAAAGAGAAGACAATCAACAAAGTTGACCAAAAAGAAAAGTGGTTGCCGGAAGATCTGGCCCGACTGCTCAGCAGCCGGCCCGAATCTCGGGGGCTACACCCAGCGGCTGCACTGAAGCGCCCCCACGAGGAAGAAGACGGAATGCTTACTCCGGCTCTCGGTCAGGTCGGCGGTCCGCTTAGCCAGCTCCTGGACCTGGGAGTTGTAGGCGGCTGCGCGGATGTTGTGGTAGTCCTGCAACGAAGACAAAAGAAGAGAAAACAAGTTAGCATGCGGAACTTACCTTAAAGTTCCGAGCTGCCTGCTCAGCAATCATCCCGAAACTCGGGGGCTCAACCCAGTGGGTGCGCTGGCGCGCCCCCACGGAAGATTGCAAGAATAAAAAACAAAGCAAAGAAGCGTACCCGGACGGCCGCTCGCGTCGCCAAGAACGCCTTCGTATACTGCTGGAGGGCGGTGCCTTGGGCCTGGAGCTGGGCCTGAACGTCCTGCGCTGCCTTGTTTAGCACGCCCGTCTCGCCCCAGGCGTCCATTCTGGTGGGGCGGCACTAGTGGCCTCTGCATCTGGGACCGACGAGCATGCGGCCCCGATCTCCTGCGCCCGTGGCGCCGAGACCGCCTTCGCCGCACGCCGGCACCCTGGAGGACGAACCACTGGGGTCGCCCCCACCACCAGCTCGCCACTGACCGGCAGCGCCGGTGGCACGTCAGACCGACTGCCTCGGGCCTCGACAGCCGGCGCTTGCGGGGGCACCTCCACCCTCGGGACGATGGCGTCGCCTCCTCTCCTCTCCATGACCAGCTGATCGTAGCCGGCTCCTCCAGTTGGCGCCGGGTTCTCTGGCACTAGTGGCACTGCGCACAGCGGGATGACGAGTTGCGGAGTCCAGCCGCGTGCGGCCTCTTCCGCTTGCACCTTGGCGGCCGCGTCCGCCTGGGCCTTGGCTGCGGCGTCCGCCTGGGCCTAGGCTGCGGCGTCCGCCTGGACCTTGGTCGCAGCGTCGGCTAGGGCCTTGGCCACCGCATCCGCGTCCGCCTTCTGCCGCTCCACCTCCTCCCACTCCTAGCGCGCCTCCCGCGCGTTCCTCTCCGTCGCCTCCTAGAGGTCGGTGAGCGGGTCCACGCGGCGGGTGTTGGCGGAGCCTTCCGCCGCCCCGATCACTGAAGTAGTGGTGGACCGCTCAAGAGAGAGCGGGGCCGTGTTCAAGCAAGACAAGAGAAAACTCAGAAAGAGTTTGCAAGAAAGAAGAAAAGAAAACGCAAGAGAAACCAAGCACTTACGCGGACACCATCGGGGGCTGCTTCAGGGTCTTCTGGAACTGGGCCGCCTTTGCAGCGGCCTCCTGCCACTTGGTCGCGGCGGCCGTGTTCTTGGACTTCTTCGGCCGGCTGCCGAACAGCAACGAGCCGGCTCGGCGCTTTGGTGCGCCGCCTGGTGCAGTCGGCGCTGCTAAAGAACTCGCGCCCGCCTTGTCGGAGCCGTGCGTGCAGCACGGCTTGTTCTCCTCCTCGTCATCATCCGGCCAGGCCTCGAGGCCGCCACCTCCTCCGGAGCCGCTTGCTCCACCGCCACCACATGTGGCGTCGTCCACCTCCATGGCGGCCGCCCCCAAGTCGGGGTTGTCCACGTCGCTCCTCATTCGGTCCGGCATATACTGCTGACCTGGATCCAGAGCGCCAGCGGCCGACTGGGCCGAGAGGACCTGCACCATGGCCGACTGGTCAGACGGCAAAACAAGAACTTGGACCAGCAAAAGAGAAAAAGAATTGCAAGACTCACCGCAGGCGGCGGATGTGCGCGGTCGTACGACCGCTTGCCAAACCGCCAATCCGTCTCCGATAGCTTGCAGTTGAAGAAGTAGTTGACCAGCCTGGCCACCTCCACATCCGGCAGCTCCCATGTGCACATCCGGCACGGGTCCCGGTGCCCGTTCATGTAGCTGACGATGTGAGGCCGGGCTTGGAGGGGAAGCACTCGGCGCATCACGAAGGCGGCCGGCAGGTCCGAGCCCTTCAGGCCCTCCGACTCCGTCATCACCTGAAGTCGGGCGAGGGCGGCGGAGGAGGTGGCCGATATGGAGCTCGGCCTGTACTGCCAGTTGGCGCGCGGCTCGGCTGGCGGGCCGGCTACGTAAGCCGGCAAGTTGATGTAGTCGCTCGTCGGGTGGATATTCTTGACGTAGAAATAGGATTTCTGCCACAGCTTGGCTGACTGCAGCAGGGAGATGGGCGGGAAGCGGTTCCCGGTGCCCGGACACCGCACCGCCACGCAGGCTCCGCATTGAGTAGCCTGGCCCTTGGTGGCGGTGCCGAGCTTGAGATAAAAGCACTCCCCCCAAAGCTCAAGGGTGGGGAGAGTGCCGAGGTACCCTTCGCACATGGTGACGAAGGCGGCCAGCAGAACCACCGTGTTTGGCGTGAGGTGGTGCGGCTGGACTCGGTAGAAATCAAGGAAGGAGCGGAGGAAGCCGCTCGCCGGAAGGCCGAAGCCGCGAAGAAAATGGGACCGGAAGACGACGCGTTCATCGCCCTCCGGCGCCGGCGAGATTTCTGCCTCGGGGGGGACACGTACCCGCACGTCCGTCTCCCGGGGCAGCCGCCGTGTTTGATGAAGGAAAGAGAGGTGATCCTCGTGGACGTTGGAACCGTCCCAGTCGCCGGCCCGTGAGCGTGCCATGGGCGAAGGAGCTCGTCGTAGGCGCGGCGCGGTTCCGAGCGAGCGAAGCCGCGGCGGAGCGCGGAAGCCGCAGCGAGAAGAAGCTCGACGATGGTGGGCTGCGGCAGCACTTCGGCGAGAGGAAGAGGCGCTGCGGCAGCGGAGAGGAAGAAGAACGGTGAGGGGAGAGGAGGGTGCGCGTGCGTCTGCCACCCCCCTCTTCCCCCTACTTATAGCCCCAGGCGGCGGAGCCGAGGGGGCGAGAGCTTGGGGGATCGTGGGATTAACTGCGCCCACTCCCCCACGATCCCACGATTGCGGCGCCAGTAAAGGCGTGTGTTAATTACCGCAGAAGCCCAACCGTCTACCTCGGCCACAGCGGATCCGCGCGTGTGCCGAGGCACTGTGGTGGCGGGCCCCGGCCTGCGGCGACGTCCCGTCGCGCGCGTGGGTTGGCAAGCCGGCTTGGCCTGCTGACGCCGCGTGGCCGGCATGCACGGGCGGCGAGCCTGGCATCTGGCTAGCATGCCACCTGGGCCCCACCATGGCGTTTCAAAATCGCCAGGCGGCCTGCCTGGACACGGCCGACACCTACCAGTCGGCACTTCGGAAGACGGACAAAGCAGGATACCAGACAACCCGGAGAAGGAAGCTGCTGGGGCTTCTCGCCCCTTCAGCCGCAGCGCCCCACTAGCTTCGGGGACTACTGTCGGAGTAAATGACCACGGGTAGCCTCATCAGCACCCCTTGGTATTTCAAGACATCGGGGCAGGCTGCGGCCCTCAAACATCAAGGACAAAGGACCGCCTTCTTGGGGCCGGCTGGTCCAAGCGGCCGGTTGCCAGGAGGCGGCGGAATCCAGAAGACGGCCATGAAGTGGGCCGACTCCTAGCAGGCGGCTTCCTTGGAAGCCGGATCCTAGCAGGCGGCCCCTGGCGCCCTCAAAGTTAGCACCCACATAAACACGAGGAGACGGGGCGTGGCTACAGTACAAGCCTGCCAACCCCGAATCCAGGGCAGAACGTGGCCACAGTGCAGCGTACCAAGCGGACATCCCACGCCCGACGTGGCACAGTTGCCATGCTGCTCACGACATCACCCATGGCAGAGGAAGCCATGCTCCCACGACGGGTTGTCGGTACGGCCCGCAGGCGGCGCGCCCTACCTGTCCGTGAGGGGCCAGAAGGCGGCGAGCCCTGACCAGTCGGCTTAGGGGGAGGCCGGCTCCTAGCAGGCGGCCCTCCCCCTTCCTTGAAGTTTGTGCGCCATTAACCAGAAGAGACGGGGAGTGGCTACAGTGAAACGCCCGCCAGGCGGCGGGACTGTAGCCACGCTCTCCCCGACCAAGCATGCATCATCAGTGGCACGGCTACAGTGCTACGCAGCCGACAGGACCCGCAAGCGGCAGGCCCGGCTTGTCGGCCGAGTACGAGACAGCCGGGGGGACCCACCAGGCGGCGGGCCCCTGCAATCGGCGGAGAAGCCGGCGACCAGAGACACTGATGGCCGGGTCCTACGCCCGGCCGGATTACCATTGTACCCCTGGGGGTAGGGCTATATAAACCCCCCAGGTCACCCCATGCAAGGGGTTGGGACCTTGGTGGAGAGGAGAGAGCCTTCTTAGTTCAGCTCTCACACACACACATAGAGAGTGGAGTAGAGCTAGCCTTGCCCTCCTTCCTCCTCTAGCAAAACAGCTCAAGGAGCAAGTTTGTAGCTACTTGTTGAGGTAGTGATCATGCGGAGACCCCGCAGAGCAGTACTAGGGGTGTTATCTCCTAGGAGAGCCCCGAACCTTGGTAAGATTCGCAGCCATATGCGGTCTCGCTCACTCCCGCTTCTAGAGCCCGGCGACGTACTTTTGTCCCCATCCATGATAAGCCACCCTCTGGCATATATCGCACGATATCCCCGACAACGACCTCGCCCCCTCCCACCTCCTCTCGCGGCGGACTCTGCCCCCGTGTTTTCGGCAGGAGGCGGGAGGCGCTGTCGAGTGGAAGCCCTCGTCGCCACCACCGGGGCGCCACCGCGCCCTCGCCCTCTGACCATGGTGGACTAAATATGCTCAAGGAAAGGAAGGAGTGAAGCGCGTAATCAAACGCACCGCTCCTGCCTCCTTTTATAGGGGAACGGGGCAGGGGGATGGCTCCTCACCATGGAAGCAGCCGCCCCACTCCCCCAATCTGGCTTCCCCACGCCATCAGCGGCTTGGGGAATCAAAGCCGACCCACTGCGCCAATCCACGACGCCTGGTTTTCTGCCATGACGCTCATTCCTGTGCCCTCCGCATCTTCCACCAACCCTGTGTAATGCGTGCGGTACACGTGGCGGAGGTACCAGAGGCAGGGAAGCTAGTGGAATGGCAGTTACCACCCCGTGATCGTGGGATGTGGGCAACTCACGGATCGTGGCTCGGATTTCCTCTGTAACATCTTGCATGACGTGCGGAAAAACCGGAAACTGATCCAAGCTCAGATTAATGAAGAAGCAAAGAAGACCTCAAAGGACAAACTACCATAGCCTCCACGCCTGTGTACTTGACAGGGCCTACCCCAATGACGCTCGACAGCGCGTTCAGGCCAGGCCCGGGGGCTCCTGTCGGTGCAACAAACCCCAGGTGTGTTGCCCAGACTGTACACACGCTTGGAAGCGAGGTTGCAACGTCCAAGTCCAGACCAAGCAAGGAGAGATCAGCTCTTTGAGAAATCAAAGGGCGGATCAAGAAGACCAAGTCAAGCTAAATGAGAAAGACACCACTAATGAAAAACCTCCCTTGACGAGCAGGCAAGCCCGCCGAAGTCGAAGTTACCCCAAAGACAAACCTCAAGACTTCCCCGGCAGGCTTGCCGGGGACGCCAAGGGCGGTCTACCCTGCCAAGCCTCCACCGCTCCACCTCACAGCAATGCAACTCATCGATCGGTGCGGTGTCAAGCCCCCAAGTGACTAAGTGGCTGTTATTTGACACATGGCAGCCATTTCTAGAGAAAATCACCTCCAAATGGCACCCGTCCAGAGACGTGTCAAGCAGACAGACGAGAAGGTGGCCGAACGGCTCGACAAGGCTTGCCGGGCATGGCATGATGTGACACTAAGCGGCGCATTTAATGCGCTCTGCCCTGTCTGCAGAGTTAGGTATGATAGCACTGTCTATCTAATTAGAACACAATGACTGATTTGCCATTGTGGTGACCCCTTGATCTATAAAAGGAGGGCCATAGCAACCATAGAAAGGATTCGGACCCCTGTATACTCATACATGCATAGCTTCTCTCGCCCCGAGGCAACCCTGCCGGGCTAGAACGCCGCGTTTCCACCACGGTCCTCTCATTAATCCACCAAAGCAGGAGTAGGGTTTTAGGCCTCGCGGCGGCCCGAACCTGGGTAAAAACTGCCCGTGTGATCTCTGTCGTGCTGCGCTACGCTCTCCGCTCTTTGTGCAATGTGCCCTTCCCCCCGCCGAACCACAAAGGGGCCGATGGCCCCATAGGTGGCTGTTGTTTCCCACGACAGTTGGCGGGGAAGGAGGGTAGCTCACCTCGCCTACGATGCATGCCCAGCGCCGCCGCCACAACTGGCTCCGCGATTTGGCTTCTCCTACCGCCCATTTGAATAGTTGCATCGGCTGCTCATCCCATCCCACAGGCATGTGATTTCTTTCCTCCGCAGTTGACTCCGTGAATATGATCTCTGCCATTAGCCCCAGCTCAAAATCAACATGATGCTGCCAGATGCTGACATCCCTCAGCATCTCTCCCCTAAGATCGACTTGCGCCTCTGCCTTGTGCTTTGCCAGGCGCAGCTCCTTCGAACTTGTCTCCAATCGATGCGACGCTTCCTCGATAGGATTTGCCCTTGCTGTCCACCACCTGCAATGCAGCCCTGGCATGTCCTCCGGTGCCACGGGTCTGTGATTCCAGAGCAATGGATCCCCTCTCAAACACATGTGGGTTTCACTCAAAGGTGGCAGTGCTGTGGGCCGCAGTGAGAGGGCAGCCCGCGGGATTCTGGGATCCAAGGGATTATCCATGGCGGGATCCTCCATGACGGGATCCAGTGGGCGAGGCGGGGAGGCGAGCGTAGGCGCTGGGAGAGCCCTATGAGGCTAAGATAAAGATAGTACAACTCCACTCCGTCCATATTTAAATACAAAGGCCAACAACAATAACCTAGGCAAAAATTGATCATGTTGCCTGCGTCCTGGTTTATTGGCCCCCTTTGTATTTTGTGCAAATTTTGACAAAAAATTTAACTAAGAAAATGTTAATGCATGTCACCAAAAATTATATCATTGGATTCGCATTTGAACATAGTTTTCGATGATATTACTTTTTATGACATGCATTAATATTGTGTTACTTAAATTACGGTCAAAAATTGGCACAAAATACAAAGGAGACCAATAGACGTAGCAACCCATGATTTAACTATTCGCATGCACGCAGTGGAGTAGTAATGTCATTCTCAACTAGTTCCTCCCTCACTTCCACTCAATTTGCATGCGCTATATTAATTGACCATCCATTAAATGAACGACTTTACATGTGTCAAATTATCACATGGGGTGGATCTTCGTACAAAAATGTGTTCCACCGTGTACCCGTGTGTGCATGTGAGGGAATGAGTGCATGCATGCACATCTTCACTTCGTGCATGTACTCCGCCAGTGTGCATGAGAGAGGACAAGTACATTCTTCTAGAACCAGCAACACATCACTATGATCAATCCACACAAGAAGGTCGTGACAACACCTCCACATGTGCCATGTGGCTCCATGGATGCCCCCCACATCATTTTAATCATAATATATTAACTGAAAAAGGGAGAGACACTGTGTAGCATGCCCTTGGAATTCTAATTTACGTGTTTTGCACATACTGGAAGTACTACTAAGGTACACGTGCATTGCACACATGAGATTTGGCAACCAAATTATGAATAAATACCACACTATAGCATGTAAGCTTTGAGTCATATATGCATGATGTAGATGTTCATTTAATTCTTATAGTTCATCTCATTCACAATCAATTTGTTTATAAAAAAGTTAATATATTTTAAGATTCATGGAATTGTGCATTGTAAAGCATAAAGTAAAAACAAATATTGGCAATTCATTTAGAAAAAAAAAAGTTTGGGAAATTATGATACGGAAGATTCTAGAACAAAGGAGAAGTGCTTGTGTTTTGAGGTTGTACATGTGGCAGAATCTGGTGGAATGTAGATGATATCCAATGGCCAGTAGTGCTCAGATTTGCCATCTCTGCACCGTCGGATTGGCTTCATCCAACGGCCATCTTTTAAAGTTATTCGCACACAATATAGGGGTATAGATATAGATATAGACTAGTGGCACATCATCTAAAGTGTTTCTACAGGCACATTTTTTGTACAAATGTGCTCCACCGTGCACCCGCGCGTTTGTATGTGGGAACGAGTGTATGTGTGCACCTCTTCTCTTTCGTACACGTAGTCCGTGTGTTAGAGATACTGAGATATGGTGAGAGACTACGTGTCAATGCAATTTGTGTGAAAAAGAGGCCTATATACATACATGTATGTGCTTGGGGCCGGGGTGATATACGAGAAGGGAAGGGAGGGGTCGACTGTGCGAGATATCGATAGAGGTAGATAGAGGGAAGATATCTACGAGCGTACAAGCACTGGGATATGGGGGGTGCTGGAAGATGGTGTGAGGGGCCAAGTGGAGGGAGACTGGGAAGGAGTGTACAAGTGCGAGATCGATATTTAAAGAGAGGGGACGAGAACGTGTGTGGTTGCGCGCAGTGGCGGAGCCATGAAAATTAAATGAGCTAAGGGGCCAAGCATTGCTAATCCTTGACGGGAGAGCCAATTCGTCAGCTTAAACCATTTTGCCAACAATTGGTCTACTGATCACATTCATATTAGCCTCAATATAGTGATGTTAGGGGGGCTAGGGCCCTTGCTGCCCCCTGTCTTCGCCACTGTGCGCGTGTCTGAGAGATGAAGCGGAAGGCATGGATGATGAGAGGGAGACGATGGATAGATAATGTGTGTGTGTATTAGCTATGTAGTCCTATATAGAGAGGTAGATTTATCATTGTGTATGTGGGAAAGAGGGTGAGACCTGACTAGAGATATAGATTCGTCGGTTTGTGTGGAAAACTAGGAAAGACCTAGCTATACATATACACACATAGAGGAACGTCGATAGTTGCGCATGCATGTGAGAGATAAATAATGCTCTAAGTGATGAAGAGGGGGAGGTGTGTGTGTGTGCATGCATGGGAGAGCGACCTAAAGAAAAAGATTGCGTGTGTGCTACGGATAATGTCGAGTGGTAGTGTGTGTGCATGCATGCACAAGAGAAAGTTAGTGGTACAACTATAAAGAGAAGATGATTGTGTAGGTGTAAAAGACTTGGTGAGGCCATAATCAATGTAAAGTTGAATTCAAATATTTGAATAAGAGATCATGATGTTTGAAACCCATGCATGCATGAATACAATTGAGATATGCATGGTGTGGTTTTGAAACGAGCCTGCTATACTGTATACACATTGAATAAGGTCAAACTGATTTCAATTTGAGATACTGATGGCAGGCATCGTTTGGCCACATTGCATCCATGCATGGACACACTATTCAAATTTGAGATGATGGGTGGCTTTCGCAACTCATATCTAAATGGTGTGTGTGTGTGTGGGCGTGTGTGTGTGTGTGTGTGTTGTGCATGTTAAACACATTGTACATAGTATCATACATGGTTTAGATTCTGAACATCTAGCTGGAGCATACATGTACAATGATTTGAATTCAACATAAAATGGATACATATATTTGAATTCGAGATCGTATGTACATGTAGTTCATATTTATATGGGAATTTACTACTCCTATATTCATGTCCTGTGTTGTGAACATAATATTTAGATGGTTGTATAACTAACCCGAGTAAAATCCCATTCAAAAACGGAAAATGTACTCAAATTTAGTCCATACGCTAGACAGTACGAATTATTATTTTTATTGTTGAGGGAAGTGCAAATTGATTTGGTATTGTACACGTTAAGCTTGTTCTCCCGATTTATTTAGTTTTTTGTTGTTGTTTTTTAATGGCATTTGTAGTAATATTGTAAAATGGGACATGGCTCTTTGTGGTGGGGTGCGAATTGTCTTTTTTTTGCTTTTTTTGTACACGTTAAGCTTCTTCTCCCGAAATTTCAAGCTAGCATCTCTGTCTATTGTGCTGCGAAACTCCCACCTCTTCAACCCGCCCCTTGTTATCCCAAAATTTTAAGATATCTCTTTGTCTCGTTGTGCTCCGATAACTCCCTCCATCTCAACCCGCGCCTTGCTATCCCAAAATTACAACGCGCGAGAAAACTCCCACCTCCTGTGAAATCCCGACACGCAAAATTCCCGTGATACCCCTGAACCGAAAGAACCGCCTAGTTCAAATTGGTGGGGGTACTTTCGTAACTTACCCCACATTTCGGACAAGCGCGTCCCTAAGACATGGTTCCCCCTCCCATGCCCTCCGCCCCCCATTCGTACACCAAGGCCGCGAAAACCCGCGAAGCCCCACACCCTCCTCCGTCCGCCACCCAGCTGGAGAGCCTCTTCCCCGATGGCATCATCCACTGCAACACCTCAACGTCCCTCATCCAATGCACCGGATGAGGATCCGCCGTCGATCTCATCGTCTCGTCAGTTCAGCCACCCTGTCCTCCACCTCCAAGGAGCTACCCCGACGTTCGCCTCGTCTATCGCGTCACCTCCATTCCCATAGCGTCGTCTTCACCTGCACCACCGGAAGAGCAGCACCATCATCAATTCCTTAGATGAAGCTGAGGCCTTATCGGCGCCACCAAAGAGGTTCTACACTAATCACTGCATTTTCTTCTTGATTTGATCTCACGGTGCTGCCGGCGCTCGGTTCCGAGCCTCCATGGTGCGGCTCCATCTATGGCGGCGGCGCCGGCCACTTGCTCCACGGCGTCGCTCCCTCAACGGCGACATCCACATCAGTAGGAGTTTTTTTTAATATATACTGTGAGGCAAAGCCCCACAGCCCATTATTAAAAAAAGAGAGAACTGTACAAACAGGAGTAACTATGTACAAAAGGTAAGAAAAGAGAGCCTACCTATGCCTACCTGTAATTACAACAGAGTACCAATCCAAGCAAGCAGCTAATGCTTGTTGCTATCTCTAAACCTATGAGCTAAAAGAGAAATATCGTGGATGAATTTACATCTCCAGGAACTGAAAGTGGCTCTCTCCCCTCTGAAAGTTCTGCCATTCCGTAGAATCCAAATGTGCCATGCTGCTGTGAGCATAACTTCAAAGAAGAAGGGATGCTTGAAGCTGGATCTAGCACGGTGGATACACTGCTGGATATCAGAGCCCCAGGTCCAGTCAATGTAGAGATAATTCCAAACCCTGGAACAAAAACTGCAATTGAAGAACAGATGTAGCCTCTCCTCATACACATATTCATTACAGATGACACAAAGGTTGTCCTCCTGGCTAGATCTCCAGTGTCTTCGAACCAACATATCCTTAGTGTTGAGCCTATCAAAGAATAACAACCAACCAAAGACCTTGATCTTCATGGTGCACCTACTCTGCCACAACCATTTGCAAGGCTGAATGGTAGGTAAGTGTGAGTGCATTATTGGGTAAAAACTTTGGGCAGTATATCCTCCAGATTTTCCTGGCCAAACCCAAACATCTGGAATGCTAGGGTCCCTATTTAGATTCAGAATCCATCCTTCAAGAACTTGTAACTCTGAAGCAGCCTCATGAGATAGAGGCAAATAAAACATGGAGAATAGATCCTGGGACAGAAGGAATTCTTGAACTGATATCTTGTCATTATTGACAAATGAAAACAATGAAGGCAATCTCCAACATAAAGGCCTTGAGGAGCCCCCAACGTGCCAAGCATCAGTCCAAAAAAGAGCAGAATCCCCCATATTAATGTGCACTGAGGCAATGGCAGTATAAGCATCATGTAGTTTTAGCACATCTCTCCACCAGAAAGAACCAGTTGATGTGGTCGCATGAGGCACCCCAAGATCATAGTAGCTATTCCATATCAGAGCCACCCAAGGTATATCAACCGTGTTATAAAATTTATGGAGGTGTTTGAGGAGAAGACCTTTATTTTGGATGTTGAGATTGATCACCCCAAGGCCTCCTTTATCCTTTGGCCTGCATACCAAATCCCAAGCGGCCAAAGATTGCTTTGGAGCATCACTATTGCCCCTCCAAAGGCATTGTCTAAAGATTTTGTCCAACTGTTTAATGATGCCTGGAGGAATTTGCAGGCTACATAGGAAATATATTGGCATTGAAGTCAAAACAGAAGTGAGCAACTGGAGACGAGAGCCTTGATTCAGCATACTAGAACTAGCAGTCAGCCTCCTCTCTAGGCTGTCAACTAGAGGCATGAGGTCAATTATCCTGGGTCTAGTAGTACCCAAGGGCAAACCAAGATAGGTGAAAAGAAGCTGTCCAATTTTACACCCCGGCACAGCAGCGAACCTAGTAGCCTCATTTTCCTCCATGTTCAAGGGTATCATTGAAGATTTTGCAAAGTTCACTTTCAGTCGAGTGGATTGCTGAAAAGTGTACAACATATTCTTAAGGGAAACAAGCTCCTCCTCCTTGGCTGACAAGAATATGATAGTGTCATCCGCATATTGAATGATAGGAAAATCCAAATCATGGGATGATATAGGCAGAGTTAGAGTTCCATGAGCCAGCATTTGATTTACCACTGATTGCAAGAGGTCAGCTGCTATTACAAAAAGCAAAGGTGAGACAGGATCACCCTGCCTAACTCCACACTTGCATTTGAACTGTTTCCCAGGAATACCATTCAGCAAGTCCGAAGAGGAGCCTATGGAGAGAATTTCCTTAACCCAGCCCAGCCACTTATCATCAAACCCTTTGTGTCTTAGCATCTGCAGTATGACCTCATGTTCCACAGTATCAAAAGCCTTGGCAAAATCCAATTTAAGAATTATGATTGGTATCTTAGACTGTTTACACTGATGAATATACTCAAAAGCCCATGCTAAGCAATCCTGGATTGATCTTCCTTTGAGAAACCCATATTGATTCTTATGGATGCACTTCAATATGACTTTTTGCAACCTGTTAGCCAACAACTTTGTCAGGAATTTTAAGCAAGTGTTGGTGAGAGATATGGGCCGAAATTCGTCTGGTCCTTCAGGAGATATGATCTTTGGAATGAGAGTGATGAGAGAACCATTGATGTTTTCAAGAGACAATTTCCCCTCATAGAAATCCTGAACGAATCTCAAGAAATCCTTCTCAATAATGGGCCAGCATTGCTTGACAAACATCCCATTGAAACCATCCGGGCCAGGTGCTCGATCCACTAGCAGCTCCTTCAAAACCTTGTTGATTTCCTCTTCTGTAAAGGGCTAAGACAACTCCTACAGATCCGGGACTGGTTGGATTAACTGATCCAAATCATAGCCCATAGTGATACCTTGGGCCTGGCCCATTCTGTTTTTGAAAGAAGCCCAAAGAATTCCCGCCATCTGTGCATGATCAGACACTGAGTCATCCATCCCATTTGCTTTCAAGCTGGAAATAGAGTTTTTTCTCATTCTCTCCGAGGCCATAGCGTGGAAGAATTTTGAATTTTCCTCACCAACCTTAAATATACCAAATTGTGCACCTTTGTTTCCAATATGTATAGTGGATCTTCAACAGGTGCTCATAATGGAGTTTAACAATTCTCCAGAAATTGAACTCAGGCCTAGTCAGAGGCCTAAGTTCTTCCAGCTGATCAAAGTGGAGAATCACCTTGCTGCAATCAATTGTTAACTTCTTGATATGTGACAATTTCTTGCTCCAAACCTTCAAATCATACCTTAGACGTTTAAATTTCTTAGTGAGGAGAGCAGAGGCAGATAGGTCTGAAAAAACCGGTGCATCCCATGACTTCTTTACACAATCCATGAATCCAGGCATATCAACCCAAAAATTCTCAAACCTAAAAACATTGGCAGCAGGGATCGTCGTGTCAATGGGCACAACGCAAGGCACAAGATCTGAGGCCGTTTTGGCCACGGGAAGCACCATTGTGTTTGGATAATGGGAGATCCAATCAGCGGTTGTAGAGAACCAATCAAGTTGTTTGAGTACGGGGTTTTGCTGCATATTTGACCAAGTGAAACTCCTTCCTTTCAAAGGCAGTTCAAGTAGGCCTAGACGACCAATCACCTCATTAAAAAGGAATATATCATTGACATCACCACCCGGCAGGTTTCTGTTATCTAATGAACGAATAAAATTAAAATCTCCCAAAAATAACCAATTCTCGTCTACAGGGATGTTTAAATGGTAGAGCTAGCTAACAAAATCATCCCTGGGCTGGCCTTCACATGGCCCATAAACAGAAACCAAAGTCCAATTCTCTGAATTATGAACCGACTTGAAAGAAACCACAACCCCAAAACATTGAACTTCAATTAGACGGCCTTCAAAAACAGATGAGTTCCAACTGACCAAGATTCCACCTGACGCGCCTATGGAGGGTGAGTAAGAAAATTGATCGAACCTCCGAGGGCAAAAGGACCTAATCATTCTAATATCAAAATGCTCACATTTTGTCTCTTGCAAGCAGATAATGGAACAATGGCTCTCTTTTATTTTCGCTCTTATGTCATGCTCTCGAGCTTTAGAATTTAACCCACGCACATTCCAACACAGAACATGCCAATTACGATAAGATGTACTATCCATAAGAAACCATCAAGTAAAGAGAATAACGAGCCAAGCTGCCTAACAGCAATGACATAACCGCAGCAGAGTTGCATACAATATGTTCAGACAAGTTCAGACAGGCAAACATGCAGACTAAAGTAAAAATAATAGGGCAGAAGATCAAAAGTGCCCCACTCTCCACAAAACTCCTCCAGTCTTCACTCATCATGGGAAACATCATCTTGCTCAGCTGGACGTGGAGGAGCCATAAGCTTCTCCATAGATAACTCGGTCGGGTCAATACCCAGAGACGGCAGGGGGAGCTGTTGGCTTGATTCAGCATCAGTCTTGAGCTTCTTGGCCTTGGGGCGATGGAGCAGAGCAGACTTAACATGTATTGCAGAGCTTGGCCTCATACCAGTCCTTTTGGCACAACTGCGAGTCAGCCTACTCATAGAAAAGTCCAATTCAGGTTCAACTAAGGTAACAACGCGCTTGGAGCGTCGTGTCTGCCATGGCCTCTTACCCAAAGGCGTAGGAGTGACTGAAGTGAAATGAAACTCCTCCTGAGAATCCAGCTGGGAGTGAGACTACGGCAGGTCAGTGCTGGACTGCGTGAGCTCCTCAATAGTCAACTCCTCAATCACCACCGAAGACCTGGGTTGTGCACCAAGATCTTGCTGATCAGTCATGGACAAGAAGCGATGCTCAAGGTCGGATGACCAAAACTTGACAGGCAGAGGAGGCATACAAAACCCTGGTAGACTTGCAGGTATGTTCTTTATGATGAACTCAGGCAAAAAAGATTTGAAAGATCTCTCCCAGATCATAGCTGGTGGTAGGATTGGCCCATAGAACACTCTGACAATTCCAAGATGAACATGATTTAAAGGCCCCACTGGGTGAATGTTCAAGGGTTGATGTACCTCATCCATATCAATATCATCAGCTGAGTCCAAGGAAGGATTCAGTATCATAGAATTCTGATCCTAGGCAGGTGGAACATGCTCAATTGGGTCCTATTCTGGAGGATTAGCTGGTTCATTCCAAGGGCCCCATCCAGCATCATGGTGCACATTGTGACCCCATCCATCCGCTGCATTGTGCTCCTGGTTGTGTCCTGGCGGCACTGCATTCCAGCCAAGAGCAGGGTAAGGCGGCATTTCCCAGAAGGGCTATGGTGGATTGACCCCCGGCATTGGATGTGGGTTGCCATTGAGAGGCATGGGATCCTCATCTGCCGGGATCATAGCTTCAGCAAACTCCCCAGTAAGAATATAACAGCTAGCCGACCATGAGACAATTGTGCCCCCCCAATTAGCAAACTCTCGAAAGGTAACTGAGCGTGGAACCAGAGAATTATCCAGAAATGAAGCACGAACCAAAGATCTATCCTTGCGCCTATCAGTGCTATTCCAATAATGAAACTGACCAAAAGTACTGACAACATCCGCAATGCATTGAGTGTTGCGATAATCCAAAGGGATTCCTATGAAAATCAACCACCCTGTTCTGTGACAATGAATCACTCGGAACCCCTCTCCTTGGTTATGAGGAATAAACCTGACGAAAAACTCATTGCCCTCCTCATCAACCCCTAATGGAAACGGCAGATGCAATGTGAAAGAGCCACAGACTACCGGATCCTCCATCTCAAACAATCCAACTCCTTGAAACCATGTCTGGGTAGAGATAACAGGGACATGCATAGTTTGGACTAGGAAGTTGAGCACCTGCTGATGACAAACTCCAACCAGATGAGCGGGTGGGATTGGCTCCACAATAGCCACCATGTATTGCTCATGCGCCTGCGGTGGTGGGATCGCCGGGGTGTAGTAGGTGCGTGGCAGATGGTCTTCGCCGCCATCTTCAATATCGAAGCCAGCCGGGATGAAGCGATGCGGATCAATCGCATACACCACCATTAGGGATGGCTGGGCAGGCTCAGAGCTAGAAGAAGCTTGATTGTGCGAGGCCGGGCACGGTGGCGGTGATGGGGGCGGCGATGGAGAAGCAGGGGTTGGGGTTTTCTCTTGCTGTGGTGGAGTTTGTTCTCGGGAAACCGAAGAGGCAGGGGAAAGAGTGAAGTCCTCCTTCCTGGCTCGCTTACCAAAATCTGGCGATGGGACTTTGGGTACCCAGATGGACAAGTCAGGGGGTTGGCCGGTGCAATCTTTTTTAATGTGACCCGAACAAAAACAATTTCTCCACCGGACTGGGTTCGTGAAGGTCTCTGACGTGTGGCGCATACCCAAGCAATTTTGACAGTCCCAAAAACTAGCAGCCATATCCTCTATCATATCATCAAAACTGTGCAAATCTCTGATAATATCCTGTGGAGAAGGAAAGCGAATCGCCAGGGATTTTGGGCTCTCAATTTCATCATCAGACAGGCAAATGGGCTGAGTCCTAGAGCCCAAGGCTTGGTTGTGGCCCGGTGGGGAAACAGAAGGAGATTTGGAAAAGTCCAAACATTCTAGTGTAACCAACAGCTGCCCGCCCAAAGATCCAGAGCTGACACATGCATGAGATAAACCTTCCGGAGAAAGCAGTAACGTTCCAAACTGAATAGCTAGCCTTGCCGTCGGCAAAGAGATCGGCGCTGAAGAAGAAACGCCGGCCTCCTCATGTGCAGAGACGTGATAACCAGCCGCCTTAACCGTGGTCACCTCATCAGAGGTCGGGCCATAACTATAACCTTTGTGAGCAGGGTATTGCATGAAAGTGGCAAACCTAGCATGCTTCCTAGGCAAAGATCTGGCTGCTTGAGAACGTAAAGATGACTTGGTCGGGGCGTGCTCAATGGCCTCGAAACCAAGACGAACCATCCTCTTGGAGGGGCTAACCAACATCCACTCTTATTGGCATTAAGATTGCCACAACTTAAACTCCATTTGCCAATCCGGACCACCATGGCCCCAAAGATGAAAGAAGCATTTGAATTGGGTGCAGACAAAACTCCTCTGATGCAGAATGAAAAACCCCACTTCCTTGCATGAAACATTGAATGAAAAAACTCCATGATTAAGGAGAGATACCTTGAGCTGAGAACAATAACCTCCCAGTGCAGCCTCGAGCGCAAGTCCCCCGTTCTCCTCATCCAACCGGAAGGAGTGCCGTGCAAACGAGACCACCATAGTGAAATGGCCCGTATCCTTCGTGGGATGCACCGATCTGTTGAAGGTGCGATGGATCTCTTGGGCCAACTTCATCCCCGGGGAGAAATCTAATCCCAAGGAGATGGCTGCATGAACTGCCATGAAGAAGAAAACTAGTAGACAGAGGAAGAGACACCGGAGATGATGAGCCGATCAGATGGCAAAACCCACGGAGAGATGTGGAGATCGCCGGAGGTGGTGGGTGGCTAGGGTTAGGGAGGCGGTGGGGAGGTGGGAGGCGTCATCTTACTCCATAGGGAATTTGAGTCCCCAACGATCTGATACATGGATGGTGGCTGCAATCAAGTCCGGCATAACTACATCAACCCATCACAGGCACATCAGTAGGAGTTGCTGCTGCTGCTCCGGCTCTCGCTGGCCCTGTTGTGCTGCTTCGGCTCTCGCTCGCGCTGCTGCTCTGCTCTTGCTCTTTGTCCCCTGCCTTGTCTGCTCATGCTCTGGCTCGCGCTGCTGCTCTGGCTCTTTGTAGGAATGAAGTATTTCTACCAGAGGGGGGTGTGAATGGGAGTTTTAAATTTTCTTCAGAAATATCAAAACTCTCGGAACCCAGCAGCGGAGCAAATGAAAACAGTGTACAGCGAGCGAATACAAACTAACAAATGGAAACTAAAAGCATGCATCGAGACAAATCACATGATTGAATGATGTCGCTTGAACTACGTCGGTATTTCCCCAAAGAGGAAGGGATGATGCAGCACAGCTACGGTAGGTATTTCCCTCAGTTATGAAACCAAGGTATCAATCCAGTAGGAGAACCAAGCAACACTATGTAAATGATTCATGAGTCCACTATACCTACCTATATGCAGTATTCTTTTGCCGTTCTAAGCAAATTTGTATGTGCCATCTCTAATCTTCAAAATAAATTTCCTTTTTGTGTGCTCGTACCGCTCATGAAACGGTAGGGGGTGGCTGATATTTTTCCATGCTAGATGTGTTATTCCCAAGATGAGTGTTTATTCACTTGTCATTGCACGAGAGTACGGCAAAGGTATTAGGGATGCCCAGTCCCGAAATGAAAAAAAAATGAATTTACTTTATGTTGTCAAATAATAAATTCCTTGGAAAGTGTTGGTATGGACGGCACCCATGGATTCGGTTAGCCGTGGAAAGTGAAAGTATGGTAGAAAAAGGAATAAACTTTATTTTCTGTTTGGGAACCGCCTATGATATATCGAGCATGGAAAGTATTGGGAACTACTCGATCGTTTTTGTTAACAGGAAAGGCATGCCACCCAAAATGTTTTATCTCTATCTTTTTCGCTTTGAGCTCTGGCACCTCTACAAATCCCTACTTCCCTCTGCCAAGGGCCTTTCTTTTTTACTTTATGCAATTTTTATTTTTTGAGTCTCCATCTTCTCTTATAAAGCACCAACTAAGGGGTACTATGATCGTACTTGAGCATTGGGTGTAGCTAATATGCAAGTGTGTTTCATGAATGGATCAATGATTGAGCATAATGGGCTAGGGATAACTTGCTTTAGTGTTGATATTTTGAAAGACATGGTTGCTTGTTGATATGCTTGAGTATTGAAGTCTTCATGTCAAAACTAGACTATTGCTTTGAATCATATAAAAGTCCAAATGTCCATGCTATAAAAGAAAAGAATATGTGATGAACATGATAGGCAGCATTCCACATCAAAAATTCTGTTTTTATCATTTACCTACTCGAGGACGAGCAGGAATTAAGCTTGGGGATGCTGATACGTCTCCAACGTTTTTTTGATTGTTCCATGCTATTATATTATTATTCTTGGATGTTTTACAATCATTTTATAGAAACTTTATATCATTTTTTGGGACTAACCTATTGACATAGTGCCCAGTGTCAGTTGCTCTTTTTTTGCTTGTTTTTTACTTCGCAGAAAATCAATACCAAACGGAGTCCAAACGCGGCGAAACTTTTTGGAGATTTTTTCTGGACCAGAAGACACAAGTTGGGCCAAGGAAGTACCAGAGGGGGGCTCCGAGGGGAGCACAACCCACCTGGGCACACCTGGGGGCCCAGGCGCGCCCTGGTGGGTTGTGCCCACCTCGGCCACCTCCCGCACCGCCTCTTTGCTCTATAAATACCCCGAAAATCCAAAAACCTTAGGGGAGTCGACAAAACACAATTCCAGCCACCGCAAGTTCCAGAAACCACAGATCCAATCTAGACACCATCACGGAGGGGTTCATCATTCTCATTGGTGCCTCTCCGATGATGCGTGAGTAGTTCATTGTAGACCTACGGGTCCGTAGTTAGTAGCTAGATGGCTTCCTCTCTCTCTTTAGATTCTCAATGCAATGGTCTCTTTGAGATCTATTTGATGTAACTCTTTTTGCGGTGTGTTTGTTGGGATTCGATGAACTTTGAGTTTATGATCGGATCTATCTTTTTATCCATGAAAGTTATTTGAGTTTTGATCTCTTATATGCATGATTACTTATAGCCTCGTATTTCTTCTTCGAATCTTTGGTTTAGTTAGGCTGACTAGATCAATTATTCTTGCCATGGGAAAAGGTGCTTTGTGATGGGTTCGATCTTACGGTGCTCAATCCCAGTGACAGAAGGGGAAATGACACGTATGTATTGTTGCTATTAAGGATAACAAGATGGGGTCTATTCCTACATGAATAGATCTTGTCTACATCATGTCATCGTTCTTATTGCATTACTCCATTTCTCCATGAACTTAATACACTAGATGCATGCTGGATAGCGGTCGATGTGTGGAGTAATAGTAGTAGATGCAGGCAGGAATCGGTCTACTAATCTTGGACGTGATGCCTATATAATGATCATCGCTTGGATATCATCATAATTATTTGAAATTCTATCAATTTCCCAACAGTAATTTTTTTACCCACCGTATGCTATTTTTCTCGAGAGAAGCCACTAGTGAAATCTACGGCCCCCGGGTCTCTTCTTTATCATATTTGCCTTCGAGGTCTATTTTTATTCGCTTTTATTTTCAGATCTATTAATCCAAAAACCCAAAAATACCTTGCTGGATTTTTTTATCCCGCATTCCCGCGAGATCTATTTATCCAATCTACTACAATTTTATCTATCTTTTACCTGGGAGGGATTGACAACCCCTCTTACACGTCGGGTTGCAAGTATTTGTTCTTTGTGTGCATGTACCGTTTACATAATGTTGCATGGTTCTCCTACTGGTTCGATAACCTTGGTTTCATCACTGAGGGGAATACCTACCGTAGCTGTGCTGCATCATCCCGTCCTCTTTGGGCAAATACCGACGTAGTTCAAGCGACATCAACAAGCTCAAACAAATTTAAGTGAAGAACATGAGCATAAAATTTTTCGCCTCTCAAAATAATATAAGTAAGCATGAGAGAATTTCTTCAAAAAATTACTAACTCTCAAATAAATCTAAGTGAAGCATGAGAGCATTTCTTCAAAAATATTAAAGCACACCGTGATCAAAAAGATATAAGTGAAGCACTACAGCAGTTCCATAGCTCAAAAAATTTAAGTGAAGCATAAAGAGCAATTCTAACAAATCAAAGCATAATTTTGGCTCTCTCAAATAGGTGTGTCCAGCAAGGATACTTTTGACAAACTAAAAACAAAAACAAGCAAAGACTCATATAATACAAGACACTCCAAGAAAAACTCATGATATGTGACGAATAAAAATATAGCTCCAAGCAAAATACCGATGGTCGTTAGAAGAAAGAGGGGATGCCTTCCGGGGCATCCCCAAGCTTAGTTGCTTTGTTCTCCTTGAATATTAACTTGGGGTGCCATGGGGCATCCCCAAGTTTAGGCTCTTTTCACTCCTTATTCCTTCATCCATCGCGATCTCACCGAAAACTTGAAAACTTCAATCACACAAAACTTAACAAAACCTTTGTGAGATCGTTAGTATAAGAAAACCAATCTTTACTTTAAGTATTGTTGAAAACCCATTCAAATTTTGTCATTAAATAATATCTACTGTATTCTAACTTTGCCATGGCTTATACCCCCTGATAAAATCCATAGATTCATCCAAATAAGCACACAATGCAAAGAAAACAGAATTTGTCGAAAACAGAACAGTCTATAAATATATGAATTGTTCTCATACTTCTGAACTCCAAATTTCTGAAAAAGTAGGAAAACACAGGCAATTTTCATATCAATCTTTTGTAAAAAACTTCAGAATTTTTGGTCGCTTCTGTGAATGGAAACAATTCTGTTACTGGATGCAAAAGTTTCTGTTTTTCAACAGGATCAAATCAACAATCACCAAAGCTATCCCAAAGGCTTTACTTGGCACAAATACTAATTAAAACATAAAAAACACAATCATAATAGAGGCATAATTGTGCAAACTCTCAATAACAGAAATAAATAGGCAAAAATAAATTTTATTCATTGGGTTGCCTCCCAACAAGCGCCATCGTTTTATTCCCCTAGCTAGGCATAATGATTTCAATGATGCTCACATGAAAGAGAAGAATTCAAACACGAAGTGAGCATCATAAAGCATGTGAAAATCACTTTTAAGTCTAACATACTTCCTATGCATAGGAACTTTATATGCAAACAAAATCAAGACAAGAAATATCTAGCATATGCAAGGAAGAAGAAAGAAACAATAGCAATCTCAACATGACGAGAGGTAATTTAGTAACATGAAAATCTCTACAACCATATTTTCCTCTCTCATAATAATTACATGTAGGATCATAATCAAATTCAACAATATAGCTATCATATAAAATTTTCTCTTCATGATCCACGTGCATAAAAGTTTTATAATCTTCCAAGATAGTGGGATTAACATCAACTAAAGTCATGACCTCTCCAAACCCACTTTCATCAAAAAATTCGTAAGGTTGAACACTCTCCAAATATGTGGGATTATTTTTAACTAAAGTTGAAGCTCTTCCAAACCCACTTTCAATATTATTGCAAACATTATTATCAATCTCATATTCATCATGAGGCTTAAATAAATTTTCAAGATCATAATAAGAATCACCCCAATCATGATCATTGCAATAAGTAGTGGACATAGCAAAATTAGCATCCCCAAGCTTGGGGTTTTGCATATTATTAGCACAATTGACATTAATAGTACTTATAGTAAAAGCATTGCAATCATGCTTTTCATTCAAGGAGCTATCATGAATAACTTCATAAATTTCTACATCGCAATTTTCAGATTCACGAATCTCAAGCAAAACTTCATAAAGATAATCTAGTGCACTCAACTCACTAGCAATTGGTTCATCATGATTGGATCTTTTAAAAAGATTAGCAAGTGGATGGGTATCCATATCAATAGATTTTTAGCATAGAAGGCACATGGCAACACAAGCAAACAAAAGATCATACAAGAAAAAGGCAAACGAAAAGAAGGCGAATAAAAAGGCAAATTTTGTGAAGGGGGGAGATGAAAACGAGAGGAAAATGGCAAATAATGTAAATTGCAAGGAGACGAGATTTGTGATTAGGAACCTGATAGATGTTGATGATGTCTCCCCGGCAACGGCGCTAGAAATTCCTTTTGATGTCGCTTGAACTACGTCGGTATTTCCCCAAAGAGGAAGGGATGATGCATCACAGCTACGGTAGGTATTTCCCCAAGTTATAAAACCAACGTATTAACGCAGCAGGAGAACCAAGCAACACTATGTAAACGGTACCTGCACACAAAGAACAAATACTTGCAACCCGATGCTTATGAGGGGTTGTCAATCCCTCTACGGGTAACGGCACCAGAAATTGTCAAGTTGACGGGATAAAAATTGGGTAGATTGGATAAATAGATCTCGTTAAAACACGAAATAAAATAAATAACAAAAAAGTGAAGCAAGGTATTTTTGGGTTTTTGGAATAATAGATATGAAAATAAAATCGAATAAAAATAGATCTCAAAGCAAATATAATAAAGAATAGACACGGGGGCCGTAGATTTCACTAGTGGCTCCTCTCAAGAAAATAGCACACGGCGGGTCTATGATGAACTACTCACGCATCATCGAAGAGGCACCAATGAGGATGATGAACCCCTCCGTGATGGTGTCTAGATTGAATCGCGTGGTTCTGGAACTTGCGGCGGCTGGAATTGTGTTTCGTCGACTCCTCTAGGGTTTCTAGAATATTTGGTAATTTATAGGGTGAAGAGGCGGTGCAGGAGGTCACCGAGGGGGGCACAACCCCCCTGGGCGCGCCTGGGCCTCCTGGCGCACCCTGGTGGGTTGTGCCCACCTCGGGCCTCCCCTCTGGTACTTCTTTGGCCCACTGTGTGTCATCTGGTCCAGAAAAAATCTCCAAAAAGTTTCGCTGCGTTTGGATTCTGTTTGGTACTGATATTCTGCTAAGTAAAAAACAAGCAAAAAACTACAACTGGCACTAGGCACTATGTCAATAGGTTAGTCCCAAAAAGTTATATAAAGTTGCTATAAAATGATTGTAAAACATCCAAGAATGATAATATAATAGCATGGAACAAGTAAAAATTATAGATACGTTGGTGGAATTTTAGTTGAACTGCACAAGACACTCATTCCAAAAAAAAGTGTTTTGTGCAGTTCACCAAAAGGTCACAATAGCAACGAGGTGAAATGGATATCCCTATCCGCACAAAATGATAGAAAGAAAATAGTTACTGGTCAATAACAAGATACGAAACATACACAAAATGAAAAGAAGCATCTTGATTATGTTCATGGCAATCACGCAAGAACAGTAGCAATTTTTAAATGGCGGCATTGCTTCATGTTACCGGAAGCATTACGATCAACAATGACATTCGTCAAATATGGGATTACTTTAATGGTGGCATTGCTTGTTTACCAGATACAGTAGATCAACAGCAGCTAAAGAGTTGATTTAAGGGCATGGGACAGTGGGGACACCAGGACACTCAGCAGCGTAAAGAAGAAACTTACTTATCATACTGGTAAAAACACCAGGAGTACCATTTGTAACACAGTTTAATTGCATCATATTACTGGAGGCAGTAGATTAACAATAACACTCGTTAGACATGTCCTTACGGTAACAGTGTGATTGCTTCATTTTACATGCGCCCATACATTAACAACAGCAAAAAGTTGGTATAAGGACATGCGGCAGTGGAGATGCATAAAGTGGTGATGCCGAGTTTGTTCATACTCTATGAGGGTAGCAAATCTAATCCTGGAGACCTTTTACTATGTGAGGGCAGCAAATCTAATCCTGGACATTACTCTATTAACTTGTCCACCAGCCGCCACTTTCTATCCTTTTTTCAACCAATAATAGATATGTTCCTTATCCAGTTTGTACTGCCTTTTCCCTTTATTTCCCTTTTCAACCAAGAGACCAGTTGGGTATCCAGTCTCTACTACTTCCCCCTGTTATTTCCTCTTTGAATCAAGTCCTAGATTCATGCTAGTACAACTTTACCCCCTTTCTTCGTTGTTTGAACCAAGTCCTAGATTCGACTGCATGAAGTAGCTTTACCTCTAATAGTACTAAAAATTTAGGTGGCTTTGCAAGAGCTGATGGAAGTAGAAAAAGATCCACATGCAGACACATGGGGAGCTAGGGCACTAGAGCAAGGCCGCTTTTGAAGGAACTTATACCTGAGGGTCGTCGGGATGTGGCTAGGAGGCCGGCGGCAGGTCGGATCTGCCCACAATACGGCAGGGAGGAAGAAGGGTCGGAGGACCTCCGGAGCCGGTGCTGTGTTAGAGATAACGGCACGGGCAGAGTATCGGGACCCACCGGCAGCTATGGGTTTCCTCCCTCGCCATCGATGATCGTGTGAACAATGCACCTAGTCCCCTACACACACCGGCCGAAGGGATCCGGCTGGATCTGTGACCAGCGGTGAGTAGAGAGAAAATGTTGCTACCGCTGTCTTGTTTAGATCTGGAGAGGATGAGAGAATGAAGAGAGCAACCCTAGTAAAGCAAGTGCTCAGGCCCCTGCCTACATATATAGTGGAGTGATTATATTTTTCTCTCCACAACAAGCGTTTCAATTTGTGTACGTGGCATTAAAGAAAAGAAACTCTCTATTTAACGTGACTAACTGTACTACTCCTACTTACTAGTACTAGTATTGTTCACTTGTCCTCCCCGGCCCTCCATTCATTGAACAACCCCATGGGTGAATAAACATACAGTACTATTTATATAGAACGAACAAGCTCGAACTATTTTGGCTTTGAGATATCGATGGTACAGTTTGACCACATTGCATCAATGGACTCAGTACTTTGAAGTAAGCTATACGTATAAACACATGCACGGTTTACATTCCGAATCGCTAGCTAGGGCTTGAACTGTACTCCCTCCGTCCTTGAAAGAGTGTACTTCCAACTTTGTTGGAAAGTCAAAAAAAATATGTTTGACCGTATTTATACAATAATAGACCAACATTCATGCCATCAAATTAGTATCATTAGATTGATGATAAAATATATTTTCGTTATATGCCTATTTGGTTTCACAAGTATTGACATATTTTTGCACAAACTAGGTCAAACTTTGAGATAGTTTGACCCTCCAACAAAGTTGGAAGTACACTTTTTCAAGGACAGTCCACTCTCTAGCATGTACAGTACTCCTCCTCTTCCTCCTCCTCTCGGTTCATCGCCATCATACTTTC
Source organism: Thinopyrum elongatum (assembly GCA_011799875.1). Lineage (NCBI taxonomy): Eukaryota > Viridiplantae > Streptophyta > Magnoliopsida > Poales > Poaceae > Thinopyrum > Thinopyrum elongatum. Next base: position 52,704,360 of record CM022297.1, read on the forward strand.
CCCACTCCTGTGTTTTCAGTATCCTGTGAATCAAAGAGGCCCTTAGACTGGTTTAGGTCTGGTCGTTTTTTATAAATGTGTTATGTCCAAAATTTAATGAACGTGCTTCGGTTTCTATGAAAATAATCCGGTTTGCATGTAGTAATTCATTTATTTATTTATTCTTCTGCGGGGGGTTTGCATGTAATTTGTTAGGTCTGAAATGTAAAGTACGCCGGCATGGTTGCATATGCTCCGAGTCATGCATGCACTACGACCCAGATGCTCTACGTCCCACTTGTCGGCGAAAGGAAGCACATGGAAATAGCCTAGGAGTACATATAGGAGGATAAATGCGTGAAAAAATATGTACTATGAACCGTAGCTGCGGTTCGGAAAGGAGACCTAAGGTGATGACAGGTATAGGTTGCGAGCACCCAACTAGTGGTAGTACTAGACGTATGACTACTTTTTCCCTAAAAAGAAGAGGTACGAGTACTCAGTACTCCTATTCTATGAACACGAGTCCCATCTGATAACAGCGTCCGTGCTGCAGCTAGCTCTTCTCCATCATTTCTCTCTTCCAATTCTAACTCAGCCGACACGCGGTGGGTGGGGTGGGGATTTGCCGAAAGTCGGTTTGCTCAACTGCGGCCCCACCTGACAGTGAAAATGCTAAGACAACAAGCGTTCCCTAGCTTGAGCGGTGTGCCAGACAGACCGTGTGGGGGTGCGATTTGAACGGCACAGGCGGATCACATGTGGGGCCGGGTCCACACGGCAGTGACCGTACTGCATGGTGCGCTACTGCAGAGGATCCTAACCCGGCACAAGCATGTTGTACTTGTTCCACTTTCTCGTTTTGAACTCGTGACTTGTAGTAACGCTCAGTTTTTTATATATAAGTTTGGTTGTTGCGCCAATATATACAGTACTCCGTCCATGTAGGTTGGGTCGCTGAAGTCAAAATTAGACACAAAACACGATGGTGACGGGCCAGTCTACCTCTGTCCTGGTTTATTGCTCCCCGTCGTAATCTGTGCCAAACTTTGACCATAAATTTGACTAACAAAAGGTTCATGCATGTCACCAAAATTATATCATTGAAAACTATGTTCAAATACAAATCAAACGATATAATTTTTGTTGACATGCACTAACGTTTTGTCAGTTAAATCTTTGGTCAAAATTTAGCACAAATTACAAAAGGGACTAATAAACCAGGACCTAGGTAGTACACCAGGATGAAGACAGTGATACTACATATAAAAATGCCATACACTAATAAAACATTAAGGCCACGAGGCGATGCAGTGCTGGTTACACGAGGCGAGAAGAAAGATGCATCCATCAATGACCTCCTCCTCCTCGACTCAGCGCGCCGGCCCACCGAACGGTGGCTAAGTAGAAGCGGCTTTCGTGGCCGGGTCAATGTGCTTCTCAACAATGGTGTCCAAAGATTCCAGCCAGTGGAAGAAGGCCAACGTATTTCTGTCCTCCCTGGCCTTGTAGTGGCCTATGTAGACGATTTCCTCGTAGAAGTGGATGTGTAGGTCGATGGTTTCTTGCATGGCGAGGCGCTGCACGGCGAATGCGGCCTCGAGGTGCACATTCTTCGTCGCGACCTCCGGCAGCTACAGGGCCACCAGGGCTTGAAAGAGTTTGTCACCATGGAGGCCGATGAGGGTGGCAGGCAATGAGGAGCCTGAGCGCGTGGGCTGGAGCAGTACGGCAAGGTCGTCCACGTGCTTCTTTACGGCGGTGAACTTGCGGATGGAGCGGACCATCATGCCATCCATGCGAGAGGCGAAGCCAGCGTCCGCGAGGGCTACAACGCCGGTGGTCGCCAGCACCATCTGGAAATGTTGTGAGGTGCGGGGCCGCAGGCCGGCATCTTGGATGATCTGGCACAGCCGACTGCCGCTCACGTCCATCGCGTCCATAGGTGCTTGTGGCTTCTGGTCACTTGGTCTTGGATTGGAGTGAGCAGTGCTGCGCAGAGACTAGGAGTAGATGGATTGGAGTGGTGGGGCGCCTTTATATCAGAGTCCAAACTGTGTTGCATTCACATCGTGCTGGCTCCATTCTGCTTCTCCAATTAATTCCCTCTGCAAGCTAATTGAGGATGCATCATTGACCATTCAATGTCTCGGGAACCGCTACCATCTCCCTCCTTGGCATTCAAGCCGTATCAATGTAAATGCGGGTCAAGAAGAGACTAGTCATTACTACATTGTGCACCGCGACCGTGTGGGGGTGCGACGCGAATGGCACAGGCATGTTGTACTTGTTCCACTTTCTCGTTTTGAACTCATGACTTGTAGTAACGCTCAGTTTTGAATATATAAGTTTGGTTGTCGCGCCAATATATACAATACTCCGTCCATGTAGGTTGGGTCACTGAAGTCAAAATTAGACACAAAACACGATGATGACAGACCAGTCTACCTCTGTCCTGGTTTATTGCTCCCCGTCGTAATCTGTGCCAAATTTTGACCATAAATTTGATTAACAAAAGGTTCATGCATGTCACCAAAATTATATCATTGACAACTATGTTCAAATACAAATCAAACGATATAATTTTTGTTTACATGCACTAACATTTTGTCAGTTAAATCTTTTGGTCAAAATTTAGCACAAATTACAAAAGGGACTAATAAACCAGGACCTAGGTAGTACACCAGGACAAAGACAGTGATACTACATATAATTAATGCCAAATAACACATGTCATTTACGACTGGAATAAAAATGCCATACACTAATAAAACATTAAGGCCACGAGGCGATGCAGTGCTGGTTACAGGAGGCAAGAAGAAAGATGCATCCATCAACGATGTCCACCTCCTTGACTCAGGGCCCCGGCCCACCGAACGGCGGCTAAGTAGCAGCAGCTTTCGTGGCCAGGTCGACGTGCTTCTAAACAATGGCGTCCAAAGATTCCAGCCGCTGGAAGAAGGCCAATGTCTTTCTGTCGTCGCTGGCCTTGTAGTGGCCTAAGTAGACGATTTCCTCGTAGACATGGATGTGCAGGTCAAAGGTTTCTTGCATGGCGAGGCGCTGCGCGGCGAGCGCGGCCTCGAGGTGAAAATTCTTCGTCGCGACCTCCGGCAGCTGAAGGGCCACCAGTGCTTCAAAGAGTTCATCACCTTGGAGGCCGATGAGGGTGGCAGGCAATGAAGAGCCTGGGCGCGCGGGTTGGAGCAGTATGGCAATGTCGTCCACCTGCTTCTTGACGGTGGTGATCTTGCGGATGGAGCCGACCATCATCTCGTACATGCGAGAGGCAAAGCCGGCATCGACGAGGGCTATGACGCCGGCGGTCGCTAACACCATCTGGAAACGCTGCGTGGTACGAGGCCGCAGGCCGGCGTCTTGGACGATCTGGCACAGCCGACTGCCGCTCGCGTCCATCGACGCCATGGGTGCTTGTGACTTCTGGTGACTTGGTCTTGGTCTTGGATTGGAGTGGGCAGTGTTGCGCAGAGACTAGGAGTAGATGGATTGGAGTGGTGAGGCGCCTTCATATGAGAGTCCAAACTACGTTGCATTCATATCGTGCTGGCTCCATTCTGCTTCTCCAATTACTTACTGTACCTCTGCATGCTAATTGAATGCGGAGACATCATTGACCGTTCAACATTTCGGGAACCGCTACCCTCTCCCTCGTTGGCATTCAAGCCGTACCAACGTAAATGCATGTCAAAAAGAGACTAGTCAGTAGTAGTATACTCAATATTGTGCACCGCGACCAAGGCGGAGAGGAAAATGAGAGAACTTAATACGTATTTATTTATGGTGTAGATTCAGTCATTTTGCTCCGTATGTACTCATTTACAGTGTAGTCACTTGTTGAAATCTCTAGAAAGACAAATATTTAGGAATGGAGGGAGTAGTCCCTCCTTTCCGGTTTACAGGGCTATACTATTAGGTAGTAACATGACACATCCCAAGACAAATTTGCTTATGTGGCATGGAGTTAATGAGGGGAGAGATGCTTGTGGTAACATAATATGTTACTATAACATAACACACCCCGAGGTAAAATGAGTCTATGTCTCAATTAATGAAGGCTTGTATGTTACCATCCATATGTTACTACCCATTATAAAGGTAGTAACATGGACTAGTAACAAAAGCATGTTACTAGTCTAAGTTACTCCCCACTATGACCAGCCTAAGAGCAAGTACAATAGTGGGCTTATAGCCTGCTTACATGGCAATTTTGTCTAGGTGGAGGAGAGAGACATAAAAAAGTAAGGGGAGTGGGCTCTCATGCAAGAGCCTGGCTATATGCGTGCTCCATGGCAGATGCAATAAATGTGAGGAAAGAGATAGAGAGAAGATGTGTGCTCCAACTGACCGCTGCATGCCGTGCTAGCTACTACGTCCCACGACTCTCATTGGTTGATTCCTATTCATGTCTAGAAACAAGAAACATGGTCGGTTTTGTTTTGGGATTATTTGATTTTTGTAAGATGACTATTACTAGCAATCGTCAAAATAATTGTAAGATCTGCATCCGACGGAGGCACCTATTGGACGCAAACAGCAGTAGAAAAGAATTGCCACAAAACTGCTGCACCACGCCCACCCCTACACAACTGCCTCATTCGGGTTGCGCTTGGCTCTTCATCTCTTCGAGAAGTCAAACAATGATGTTAGTACTTCTACAGTATCGAATCAACTGCTGCATGACCCATCCACCGCGTGGGCGAGGGAGAGCTTGTTGTAGGAGTAGTAAAAGCAAAAGCCTCTCCTCGTCTGCGAGCCACCGCGCGCATCGGCGAGGGAGAGGGCGTAATACTAGTAATCAAGCTTCTCCTTGTTGTACAAATGATGGGACACATCATAGCACGGGCCCCACATGCTTGCCTCTAAACTTGGCTAAAAGACACACATTGTACAATATTTGCTGCAACCTTTACCCCACCACAAATTAAAATATATATTCCTCTCTTGACCAGATCAGCATGCAAACTACAATAACCAGGATGACAGGTAGGGCTAGAAATTATTTTAATCAAAAAAATGCTTCGAGACGGCCTCATAGCATGGAGCTGACTCCAACACGCTATCCTAGACTATGTTACTATACTACCTCCCCTACACATGAAACTGCCACACGAGCGTTCAGGTTGCGCTTGGCTCTTCGCCTCTTTGGCTCTTTGGGAAGTCGAACAATGATGGTACTACTACAGTGGAGTACTAGTATGCTTCTGGCCATCTAACACCAAATGAACTGCTGCATGTCCACCGCGTGCGAGAGGGAGAGCGTGTAGCGAAAGCTTATCTAGTCCTGTGAGCCACCACGCTCATGGGCGAGGGAGAGGGTGTTGTAATCAAACTTCTCCTTATTGTACGAGTTGACGCGACACATCAAAGCAGTGCACTCGATATATTTCAATAATTTGCGTTTACCGATGCATTAATTACAACGCATGCATGCATGCATGCATGCCGTGACTTTCCTTTTGATACTTGCATGTGTTGATTTAATGCACCTTGAAGTAGTATGAATATGTGATGGTAAAACTTTCTAATGCCCCGGCCCTAAAGTGAGAGATGGTGGTGCACGAGGAGGGCGAGATCATGCCGATGGAACAGGACCCGGCGATGGAGCTGTCTATGGTCTCTATGGACCTCACCTTGCTCCACTGCCCCTTGTGCCTCCGCCCCTTGAAGCTTCTAGTGTATGAGGTTCGAATACACCTCGTCCGTTCCGCTGATCGAGCAAGGTGCAGGTTTCTTCATTGATGTGTTGTTCGATTGATTTGTGCATTGTAAGGGAGGGCACCTGGCCTGCGCGGACTGCTGCGGCGAGCACCCCAGGAACCAGCGGCAGTGCCAGAACTACGAGCGCGGCGGTGGCTTCGACGTGTGGAACACGGCAATGGACACCGTCCTCTCCTCGGTGAGGGTGGAGTGCCCGCACGAAGGCTGTGGGCTCTACGTCACTTACCACAAGCTCGCCGATCACCAGAGCGTGTGTCCGCTCGTGCCCTGCAAATGCCCCGTGCCCGTCTGCGGCTACGAAGGCCCGCTGCCGGTGCTCCCCTGCCACATCAGCACCGTGCATCCCATGCCCGTGCACAGGATCCAGTACGGCAATGTGCTCCAGCTACAAGTGCCAGTGTCGGAGCCGCGGCTCTTGCTGTTCACGGAGGAGGACTGCCACACATTTTTCTTGGTTGGTGGCATGCTCGACGTCGGCGCGCCTATCATCGTGTCGATCATCTACATCAGAGCGGGGGCGTCCCCACCGCCACACTACACGGCCAAGCTGTGGGCGAACGGCCCGCCATGGAGACCAAAGGCAGGACCGACGCCGTCAAGGTGGAAATCGAGGTGACAAGCAGCAAGGATCCCGGCATCGTCGCCGTGCAGGAGCTGACCTTCTTCATAGTTCTGGCCAAGCTGCTGGCCGGGGCTGGGTTGTCGAGGACAGTGTCCCTTCACATTCAAATTGACAAGCTCACCTCCTAAATGATTCTACAGTGCCTTCTATTTATCTTAGTAATATGCTAATATAGGGGTTAGCTCAGTCTACTTTAGCTTAAGAGATGGTGGATTTTGGGTGGCGATGCAGCAATTACTTCGACATCAGATCAGCAGTTAAAGTAATTTCCAACAGTGGAACGGATATTTTGTGTCTGTTGGATATAAAGATCCTTTGGGTAAGAAGTATAAGCTTCTTATGTGCTTGTTTGTTGAGGAAGTGTTGCATACTTCTGCGAGTTGACGCGACACATCAAAGTAGTACTACTACTAGTAGTACTCAGCCGACTGCGCACCAAGCAGACGAAGCTCGTGTCGTGTTGGTGCCGTGTGCGGCCCGCACATTAAACAAAACAATTCGCCTCTAGCTTAGCCTCCACATTTTAAACTTCTCAATCGCAAGGCCAAGGAGCAACGGGAACCTATGATAGAGCCTATCGGATGGTTGAGAACACTACAATTCGTAGCTATAGATGCGTGTGTGAGAGAGGACGAGTGCGTGCGTGCACCTCTTCTCTTCGTGTATAACATACTAAACTCAGAGTACAATTGTATGTGGGTGGCATCGACCTAGGGAGCTAGAGATGGTGCATGCGAGAAGTCCCAAGAGACTATAGGTGTGTGCGTGAGAAAGAGGGAGAGAGATGATATGTGTCGATGTAATGCGTGTGAAAAAAAGACTAGTCTATAGCTCGCCATGAGGCTATTCCTGGTGAACGCCCCAATAACCGTAAGATATGTATCCGACGGTGCCAGTTATTGCACGTACACAGCAGTAGAAAAAGAAGTACCGTGGCATATTACAAAACTGCTACACCACGGCCGAGAACGTGTGCCCACGTTACGCCATCCGGGAATAGTGCCGCACTTCGAAACTAGAACCGTCAATAAATTTTGAGCTTGCGTCTCGTCACATTCCAAATTACTAACACCCTATATTTAATTGCAAACCTGTTCACACCGATCAAAACCTAAACGGTTTCCCACTTAGGAGCGTATTAGTACTCGGTTATAAATACTCTACTCCAAGATGACTGCACATTCCTCCTCAACTCCTCATTAACAAAAAACAAACAAGTCTTTCATCGTCGTTCCCTTGCGTCTGCCATGGCCCGCATGAGTTCTGGGTCGAGAGATTACGACCAGGGGGAGGCGAACATGGAAGCGGAAGCACGAGAGATGTCCCGCCTCGCCGCCGTAGCAGCTGACATGTCCCGCCACACCGCCGTAGCAGCACACAGGTCCCGCCGCGCTGCCGAAGCAGCATAGAGGTCCCACCGCGCCGTTGATGCAGTAGACTGGTCCGGCCGTGCCGCGGAAGCAACAGAGATGTCCCACCGCACCGCGAATGCAGCAGGGAGGTCCTCCCGCACCGCGGTGGCCTGGGAAAATGTCTCGCGGGCAGGTAAGGACTCTCACAGGCGCATGCGCGCTATGCTCGATGGCCTGATGGGTCGGATCTCCGACTGGATGAAGCTGCAGGACGGGATGAATGCCTCGTTTGAAAATGCTACCGCCGTCATCCGGGGACTAGGGGAGGACAAGGCGAATCTCCGCACCAAGCGCAACCTGCTGAGGGCGAAGATCGCCGGAAGGGTGAAGCAGGCAGAGGAGACCGCTGCCTAGTTGAAGAGGATGGGTGTCATCATCAAGAAACTTATGGACGAGAATGCCATGCTCCGCATCGAGTGCGAAAGGCTGGTGGAGGAATCCGTGGATGCTGGCAAGCAGCGTATTAAGGACGTGAAACTGATGAAAGAGATCATCACTGCTCACCGCGAGAACTAGTCTCCACGACCTACAGCGCATCAAGAAAGTAGAGATCAGCGAGCCAGATCGTTGTATGCGTCTTCCTTCTTCTTTTGCCCTTGTGTATTTCGGGCGTAGCCGCATGTGGCTTTTTTAATTATCTTCCTAAATATGTAAGACAATTATTATCCACTGTCGTCGTCCTTATATATTCATCAGTCTTGCTATAAGTCACAGTAGATGCTATATAGGTCCGTCAGATCTTACATCAAGATCCATGCAAAATTTTCTTTTCAGATTTTCTTTTTTCTCTCTTAAATCTTAGTCGAGTGAGACATAGCCACGCCATTAAACAGGGGCTTGGGCGCCATTAATGGAGACCTTGGGAGAGAGGTGGGCGGCAGATGGAGGTCAAAGGGCTCTCCTCCCGATAAGCACGCACAGTGGTCTGATCGCACGCCTCCCGTACTCAAATAGCTACCCCACACGGCGCCTCCTAGCCAATAAAAAAAGGGGATGCGTGGTAGCATGTAAATGGTAAGTAGAACGCCCACGGTTTCAATAATACTTGTGTTTCCGATTGTAACGTGACAACACTTGTTCCAAAATGACTTTGTTGATTGTTAATGTGTGCGCCTTCACAAATCGGACAGCAAAATTACCACAGCATGTTGGTGCCATGTCATGACACCAAGCCAAGTTTCATGATTTTCATGCGTGTTTTGGATTTACAGGAATTAAAAAACCAAGTTTCTCAATGTTTCTGGACGAGCCACGATGCCCAGATGTTTGAATTTCATTACCATTTCTTGCATGGGACCTAGAAATTTACCCGAGGACACACATGTGATTTTTCAACCAACTTTGGTGCACTGGAGCATGTGCTTGTAGTTAAAATTTGAATTATGCACATTAAATGACCAGAAACTCAATTAATGTATAAAAAAGGCCAAACAAACCTGGAATAATTCCAAAATTTGACACGACTCTCATATAGTTCTATGTTGCCTCTGTAAAGAAAATCAAGGGGGGCAGCATATATCGTTTCGCACACAACGATGACATGTTCCCTCTCAGAACTATGAGCTTTCTTGAGAGAAGCTCCGGTTTGCAAGAAGCTTATACCAAAACTTGTTCCAATTCGGCCAAAAAATTTACCACAGCATGTTAGTGCCATGACATGACACCATGCCAAGTTTCATGATTTTCAGGCGTGTTTTGGATTTACAAGAATTTAAAAACCAAGTTTCTCAATGTTCTCGGCCGAGCCACGACGCCCAGGTGTTTGAATTTCATTCCCATTTCTTGCATGGGACCTAAAAATTCACCCAAGGACACGCATGTTATTTTTCAACCAACTTTGGTGCACTGGAGCATGTGCTTGTAGCTCAAATTTGAATTACGCATATTAAATGACCAGAAACTCAATTAATGTATAAAAAAGGCCAAACGAACCCAAAATAATTCCAAAATTTAACACAACACTCATATAGTTCTATGTTGCCACTGTAAAGAAAATCAAGGGGGGCAGTGTATATCATTTCGCACACAAAGGTGACACGTTCCCTCTCAGAACCATGAGCCTTCTTGAGAGAAGCTCCGGTTTGCAAGAAGCTTATACCAAAACTTGTTCCAATTCGGCCAAAAATTTTACCACAGCATGTTAGTGCCATGACATGACACCATGCCAAGTTTCATGATTTTCAGGCGTGTTTTGGATTTACAAGAATTTAAAAACCAAGTTTCTCAATGTTCTCGGCCGAGCCACGACGCCCAGGTGTTTGAATTTCATTCCCATTTCTTGCATGGGACCTAGAAATTCACCCGAGGACACACATGTTATTTTTCAACCAACTTTGGTGCACTGGAGCATGTGCTTGTAGTTCAAATTTGAATTATGCACATTAAATGGCCAGAAATTCAATTAATGTATAAAAAAGGCCAAACGAACCCGGAATAATTCCAAAATTTAACACGACACTCATATAGTTCTATGTTGCCTCTGTAAATAAAATCAAGGGGGGCGGGGCAGCGTATATCGTTTCGCACACAAAGGTGACATGTTCCCTCTCAAAACCACGAGCCTTCTTGAGAGAAGCTCCGGTTTGCAAGAAGCTTATATCAAAACTTGTTTCAATTCGGCTAAATTTTTTACCACAACATGTTAGTGCCATGACATGACACCATGCCAAGTTTCATGATTTTCAGGCGAGTTTTGGATTTACACAAATTTAAAAACCAAGTTTCTCAATGTTCTCGGCCGAGTCATGATGCTCAGATGTTTGAATTTCATTCCCATTTCTTGCATGGGACCTAGAAATTCACCCAAGAACACACATGTGATTTTTCCAACTTTGGTGCACCGGAGCATGTGCTTGCCGTTCAAATTTGAATTATGCACATTAAATGACCAGAAACTCAATTAATGTTTAATAAAGGCCAAACAAACCCGGAATAATTCCAAAATTTAACAGGGCACTCATATAGTTCTATGTTGCCTCTGTAAGAAAATCAGGGGGGAGGCAGCGTATATCGTTTCGCACACAAAGGTGACACATTCCCTCTCAGAACCACAAGGCTTCTTGAGAGAATCTCTGGTTTGCAAGAAGCTTATACCAAAACCTGTCCAATTCGGCCAAAATTTATACATATGAAAACAGGGTTTAGATTATCCCGAACATCTTGCTACCTAGACCAATGTACCGTGATTTGAATTCAACATAAAATGGATAAAAATATTTGAATTGGAGATCATATGGTACATGTAGTTCATATTGCAATATGATTACTACTATATGCATATTTTCTGTTATCAAGATAATATTTAAATGATGGTATAACTTGACAAAAAATTGTATTCAAATAAGGAAAATTGATTCAAATTTAGTCCATATGGTAGACGACAATATATAAATTCATAGGGTGGAGTAAAATGTTCATATAAGATGGAAGATCAAAATGTAGGACTACATCCATTATAAACCGCAAGATCACCTAACGATACATTCGAATTCAACATAACGTGGATTCAAAAATTGAAATTCGAGATCCTGGCATTTGTAATCATATAAAAAGGGACATGACTCTTTCTTTTGGTCGGAATTGATTTGTTTTTTGTTGTTGTTGAGGGAAGTGCGAATTGATTTGGTACTGTACAGGCTAATCTTGTTCTCCCGATTTTTTTTTACATTTTTCTTGTAGTTTTTTCAATGGCATTTATAGCAATATAGTAAAAGGGGACATGACTATCTTGTGTCTTGTATGAATTGTTTTTTTTGTACACGTTAAGTTTGTTCTGCCGAACATGGAATCCGCGCCTTGTTATCCCGAAATTTTCAAGCTCGAGTATCTTTTGTCTCTTCTGCTGTGAAACTCCCGCCTCTTCAACCCGTGCCGCGCCTTGTTATTCTGAAATTTCGAAGAGCGCGAAAACTCCCTCCTCATCCGAAATCGGTCCCGCAGCCCAGACACGCGAAATCCCCCTTCTACCCCTCAGCCGGAAATGCCGCCTCGACGTCGTGTGGTCAAAACCGGTGGGGGTACGTTCGTAACTTACCCCACATTTCAGACAAGCGCGTCCCTAAGCCATGGCTCCCCCTACCTTCCCCTTCGTCCCCGCCCCCATTCGTACACCGAGGCCGGAAAAACCCGCGAAACCCCACGCTCCTCCCTCAGCCTCCCAACCGCCGCCAAGCCGGAGACTTTTCCCCAACAACGTCGTCCACAGCAACAGCTCGACGTCCCTTATCCACCACACCGGATGAGGATCCGTCGTCGATCTTGTCGTCCCACCGGATCAGCTGCCCCGTCCTCCACCTCCAAGGAGCTGCCCCGACGTTCGCCTCGTCTATCGCGCCACCTCCATCCCCATAGCGCCATCTTGACCTGCCCCACCGGAACTGCAACACCCTAACCAATTCCTCCGATGAAGCCGAGGCCTACTCGGTGCCACCAAGAAGGTTCTACACTCACCGCTGCATTTTATCTTTTATTCGATCTCACGGGGCTGCTGATGCTCAATACCGAGCAGCCATGGCAGGTCTCCATCGACGGCGCCATCGCCGGCCACTTCCTCCACGACGTCTCTCCCCCATGTCGTTGCTTCCTCAGCGGCGACTTCCACACCAGCACTAGCTGCTGCTACTCCGGCTCTCGCTCGCGCTGCGGCTCTGTTCTTGCTATCGGTCGCGCTGCTGCACTGCTCTTGCTTTCATTCGTGCTGTGATAACCCACAAGTATAGGGGATCATTTGTAGCCTTCTTCGATAAATAAGAGTGTCGAACCCAACGAGGAGCTAAAGGCAGAACAAATATCCCCTCATGTTCTATCGACCACCGATACAACTCTACGCACACTTGATGTTTGCTTTACCTAAAACAAGTATGAAACTATTTTGCAAGAATAAAACTACGAGTACTTTGCGAGAATAAAACTACGAATAAATTGCGAGGCAATAAAAGTGGATAGCTTTTGTCAACAAGAAAGTCATTTGTCCCTAGGCAATCGATAACAAGTACCGGTAATCATTCTTGCAATTTTATATGAGGGAGAGGCATGAGCTAACATACTTTCTCTACTTGGATCATATGCACTTATGATTGGACCCCTAGCAAGCATCCGCAACTACTAAAGATCATTAAGGTCATGAAACCCAACCATAGCATTAAGTATCAAGTCCTCTTTACTCCCATACGCCATAACCCACTTATCCGCATTTAGGCTGCTGTCACCCCCGCAACACTGGCAATAAACAAACCATGAACATATTGCAACACCCTACAGCGAGGGCCCCTCCGATTGCGTGACACGGAGGGCATCATAGGACAGCACAATAAATAAAATATACAATCATACCAACCAAGATCACGATTAACCCACAGGACAAAACGGATCTACTCAAACATCATAGGATAGCCAAATATCATTGGGAAATAATATATGGAGTTGAGCACCATGTTTAAGTAGATATTACAGCGGGGAGAAGGGATGTTACACCGCTGCATAGAGGGGGAGAGAGTTGGTGTTGACGGTAGCAAGATTGTTGATGTAGATCGCCGTCACAATCCTAGCCCCGGCGGCACTCCGGCGCCACCGGGAGAGAGGGGGAGAGAGCCCCCCTCCTTCTTCTTCTTCCTTGGCCTCCCCCCTAGATGGGAGGAGAGTACCCCTTCTGGTCCATAGCCTCCATGGCGGCCGAGGGGCAGGAGCCCCTCCGAGATTGGATCTCCCTCTCTGTTCTCTTCTGTTTCGCGTTCCCCAGATCTAGCCCTTCACCGTTTCTATAATTCCTGGAGATCCACAACTCCGATTGCGCTGAAATTTTTACATGATTTTTTTCCATAGATTATCTTTCCTGCGCCAGAAGAAGGGCCATAACCGACCTTCAAGGAGGGCACAAGATACCTGGGCGCGCCAGGGGGTAACCGGCACGCCCTGGAGGGTTGTGGTCACTATGGGCCCCCGTTTGCGTTGATTCCACCTCCCAAAAATCATAAATATTCCAAAATAATTCTCCGTAAATTTTTATCGCGTTTGGACTTCGTTTGATATGGATTTTCTGCGAAACAAAAAACATGCAACAAACAGGAACTGGCACTAGGGCACTGGATCAATAGGTTAGTCCAATAAATCATATAAAAAGTTGCCAAAAGTATGTGAAAGTTGTATAATATTGGCATGAAACATTCAAAAATTATAGATACGACGGAGACGTATCAGCATCCCCAAGCTTAATTCCTGCTCGTCCTCGAGTAGGTAGATGATAAAAAAGATAATTTTTGATGTGGAATGCTACCTTACATAAACTTGATCATATGTCTAGTTATGGCATGAATATTAAGAAATAAGTGATTCAAAGCAATAGTCTATAATTTGACATAAAGACATCAAAACTCAGGCATCCCAACAAACAATCATGTCTTTCAAAATATCAATGCTAAAGAAAGCTATCCCTACAAAATCATATAGTCTTGTCATGCTCTGTCTTCTTAACACAAAGTATTTATCATGCACAACAACGATGACAAGCCGAGCAATTGGTTCATACTTTTTGACGCGCTTCAGCTTTTTCAACCCTCACGTAATACATGAGCGCAAGCCATGGGTATAGCACTACGGGTGGAATAGAATATGATGATAGGGGTAAATATAGAGAAGACGAAAAAGTAAGAAAGTCTCACACCGACACGGCTAACCAACGGGCTATGGAGATGCCCATCAATTGATATCAATGCGAGGAGTAGGGATTGCCATGCAACGAATGCACTAAGAGCTATAAGCGTATGAAAGCTCAATATGAAAACTAAGTGGGTGTGCATCTGATCCTATAATGAAAAATTCCTACTAGTATATGAAAGTGACAACATAGGAGACTCTCTATATGAAAAACATGGTGCTACTTTGAAGCACAAGTGTGGAACTAGCATGCCCCTTCTCTCTTTCTTTCTTTTTTCTCTTTTTTTTCCTTCTTTTTTTCTGTTTCTTTCTTTTCCTTTTTTTCTCTCTCATTGTCCGGAGTCTCATCCCGACTTGTGGCGGAATCATAGTCTCCATCATCTTTTCTCACTAGGGCAATGCTCTAATAATGAAAATTGATGATCATCACACTTCTATTTACTTATAACTCAAAATTACAACTCGATACCTATAACAAAATATGACTCTATATGAATGCCTCTGGCAGTGTACCAGGATGTCCAATGATCTAGCGTAACATGTATAAAAAATGATGCATGGTGGCTGAGCCACAACTACTATGTCAGCTATATGTTCTTGCAAAGCAATATGACAATCAATGCTCAAGTCATCAAAATAGAAGTGGTGGAAGTTGCATGGCAATATATCTCAGAATGGCTATGGAAAGGCCATAATAGGTAGGTATGGTGGCTGTTTTGAGGAAGATATAATAAGGCTTATGTGTGATAGAGTGTATCATATCACGGGGTTTGGATGCACCGGCGAAGTTTGCACCGACTATCGAGGTGAGAAAGGGCAATGCACGGTACCGTGGAGGCTAGCAAATTGCGGAAAGGTAAGAGTGCGTATAATCCATGGACTCACATTAGTCATAAAGAACTCATATACTTATTGCAAAAGTTTATTAGCCCTCGAAGCAAAGTACTACTATGCATGCCCCTAGGGAGATAGATTGATAGGAAAAGACCATCGCTCGTCCCCGACCGCCACTCATAAGGAAGACAATCAATAATAAATCATGCTCCAACTTCATAGCATAACGAGAGACTATATGTGCATGCTTCGGGAATCACAAACCTTAACACCAATATTCTTACTAACCACAACCGTTTACTAGTACCTCCCACATATTCCATCTCTATATTGCAAAACTATTGCAAGGAATCAAACATATCACATTCAGTGATCCATAAGTTTTATGTAGGATTTTATGACTAACCATGCAAATGACCAATTCCTGTTGACTCTCTAAATAGATATAAGTGAAGCATGAGAGTTTAATTCTTTCTATAAAAGACCAAGCTCTAATAAATATAAGTGAAGCAAAAGAGCATTCTTCAAATAACGGTTTTCTATGTGAAGAGAAACAGGCAATCCAAACTTCAAATGATATAAGTGAAGCACATGAAGCATTCTATAAAGCCAAACTCAAAAGATATAAGTGAAGTGCAATGAGCATTCTATAAATCAACCATGGACTATCTCATACCAGCATGGTGCATAAAAGAAAAATGAAAACTAAATGCAAAAGACGCTCCAAGATTTGCACATATCACATGAACGAAACGAAGACGAAAACATACCAATATTTGTTGAAGAAAGATGGGATGCCTTCCGGGGCATCCCCAAGCTTAGATGATTGAGTCTCCTTGGATATTTACTTGGGGTTCCTTGGGCATCCCCAAGCTTGAACTATTGCCTCTCCTCCTTCTCCTCATATCGAGATCTCCTCGATCTTTGATCACTTCATCCACACAAAACTCAACAGAAAGTTCGGTAAGATCCGTTAGTATAATAAAGCAAATCACTGCTCTAAGTACTGTTGCAAACCAATTCATATTTTTTTTTTTTCATTTTATCTACTATATTATAACTTTTCCATGGCTTATACCACCGATAGAATCGATAGTTTCATCAAAACAAGCAAAACAATGCATCAAAAACAGAATCTGTCTTAAACAGGACAGTCTGTAGCAATCTGAACATCTACCGTACTTCTGGTACTCCAAAAATTCTGAAAAATTAGGACCAAATAAACAATTTGTATAGAAATACTGCGCAAAAAGTTTCAGAAACTTTCAATGTTCCAGTCAAAAATGTAAAATCGCGCACTACAGCTAAATTTTCTGTTCCTGCACCGCACATACCAACAAGTATTCTAATCATCCTAAAGGCAAATCTTGGCACATTATTTTTATAATACAATGGATTTGTACAAGGGGATAATTATTTTTGTGAGAATCTTCATAAAAAATTTACATTGTTTCCATGAGCATGAACATAAGTGTTCAAGGTCGACCCTCACTTCTCCAATGCATCACCTTTCAATCGCTTCTCTTTTTGTGAAGTTTTAAGTTCCCCTCTATATTTTTTTTGTTTTTAAACTTTATAAAAGCACTCACCAGAAATAAATGACTCTCTAAAACTTCCAGGTTGTCTCCCTAGCAGCGCTTTTTTAAAGCCATTAAGTTAGGCATAAAGTGCTCAAGTAATGGATCCACCCGGATCCCAAGGTATATCAAAGCCAATTTTAATTAACAATGATTTCGCATTTAGTAGTGAGCACAAAGCAACATATATCATGCAATGACGAAGTCTAACTCTCTTCCTATGCATCGGCATGTCATACAGGAACAATTCATGCACATCAAGTAAAGGCCAATACATAGCATAAGCAGTTTCTTGCAATTTTATCGTGTTAGAAACATAAAGAGGTGGAGATGTAGTTCCTCTCTCATAATAATTGCATGTAGGAGCAGCAAGCACATGCATATTATATTCATCAAAATCATCATGTGTAACGGTAAAAGGCAACCCATCAATATAATTCTTAATAAGAGCAAACTTCTTCGATATAATGTAGTTTGGAGAATTCAAAAAGATAATAGGACTATCATGAGTGGGTGCAATAGCAACAATTTCATTCTTAACATAAGGAACTATAGCAAGTTCATCTCCATAAGCATAATTCATATTGGCATCATGGCCACAAGCATAGCAAGCATCTAGTTCATCAAAAAGGGATAATTCAAATGAATCAATGGAATCATAATAATTATCATAGCATTCATCCTTCGGTAAGCACGAAGGGAAATTAAACAATGTATGAGTTGAAGAGTTACTCTCATCAGAAGGTGGGCACGGGTAGCTAATCCGCTCTTCCTCCTTTTGTTCTTCACTCTCCTCATCATCTTTCTCATCCAGTGAGCTCAGAGTTTCATCAATTTCTTCTTCCATAGACTCCTGCAAAATATTAGTCTCTTCTTGGGTAGCGGAGAAGTCCTCAATATATGGTTTAATATAAGCATTAGAAGAATAATTTTCATAGCAATATTTAAGGATGGCAAAATTTTCAGATTTGTAAAGAGTAGCATTGTCGGAGTAAATGACCACGGGTAGCCCCATCAGCTCCCTTTGGTATTTCAAGACATCAGGGCAGGCTGCGCCCCTCAAACATCAAGGACAAGGGCCGCCTTCTTGAGGCCAGCTGGTCCAAGCAGCCGGTTGCCGGGAGGCGGCGGAGTCCATAAGACGGCCCTAAAGTAGGCCGACTCCTGGCGGGCGGCCTCCTGGGATGCCAAGTCCTAGCAGGCGGCCCCTCGCGCCCTCAAAGTCAACACCAACATAAACATGATGAGACAGGGCATGGCTACAGTACAGGCCTGCCACCCCCGAATCCAGGGCAGGGCGTGGCCACGGTACTGCGTACCGAGCAGGTATCCTGCGCCCAACGCAGGACTGTTGGCATGCCGCTCATGACGTCACCCGTGGCAGAGGAAGCCATGCTCCCGTGATGGGCGGTCAGTACGGCCCGCAGGCGGCGGGCCCTACTTGTCCATGACAAGCCAGAAGGCGGCGAGCCCAGACCAGTCGGCCCAGTGGGAGGCCGGCTCCCAGCAGGCGGCCCTCCTCCTCCCTCAAAGTCCGTGCGCCATTAACCAGATACGATGGGGTATGGCTACAGTGAGTTCCCGCTAGGCGGCGGGACTGTATCCACGTCCCCCCTGACGAGGCCTTCGTCATTAGAGGCGATGCTACAGCATAAAGCCGTCAACGCAGCCCGTGGACGGCGGGACCCACCTGTCGGCTGAGATCGCGGCGGTCGGCGGACCCACCAGGCGGCGGGCCCCGGCGGTCGGCGGAGAAGCCGGCGACCAGTGACGCTGACTGCCGGGCCCAGCATCTGGCCAGATTACCGTTGTACCCCTGGGGGGTAGGCTTATATAAACCCCCCAGGTCACCCCATGCAGGGGGTTGGCTCCTTGGCAGAGGCCTCGTCGAGCACTCACAGCACCACACACACACACAGAGAGAGTGGAGTAGGGCTAGCCTTGCCCTTCTTCCTCCTCCAGCTAGGAAGCTCAAGGAGCAAGCTTGTAGCCACCTGTTGAAATAGTGATCATGCGGAGACCCCGCAGAGCAGGACTAGGGGTGTTATCTCCTAGGAGAGCCCCGAACCTGGGTAAGATTCGCAAGCGTACGCGGTCTCGCTCACTCCCGCTTCTAGAGCCCGGCGACGTACTTTTGTCCCCATCCACGATAAGCCATCCCCTAGCATATGTCGCACGATATCCCCGACATTTGGCGCCCACCGTGGGGCTAGGTGCACCGTCGTCCGGAAACACGTTCTGGACGGGAACCCTCTTCCTCCCTGGCGATCGCAGCCAGCCCGGCACGCCCGACGGCGTTTGCGCCGACACGCTGCGCGGCGTGGAAGTTGTTTGTGCCGCAAGCAACCTCGCTGATCTCATCGGCGGGATCCGCCTCTTCGACGAGCCCGCACTCGACGCGGGCGCAGCTAGCTCCGAGAGCTGCCTCATCGATCTCCTCGGCAAGCTTCATATCGCCGATGAGCCGGTCTCCGACCCGGAGTCCGTTGGCTCCACCGACCTGCTTGTCGACATGGTCGTCGACGCCGACGTCGCGCTTCCTGATGCCTTCCCTGGTGACGTGTTGATCTTCGACGATCCACTTCCCGCTGCAGACAGCAGCGCCGGCACCAGCACCGTCACTGAGGTGCTGGTCATCAGCCACGACGGAACCTCCGACCAGGCCGGCCGGGACCCGTTGCAGGCGGCAATGCGGGACCTGTCCGCTCCCGTAGCGCCCGGTGCGAGCGGTGAAACGCTGGAGGCATGCCGTATCGCACTTCTCGACAGCGCCAACAAGTTGGCGGCCATGAGACGCCTCACCGAGGCTTACCACCGCGAGATCGACCGCGCCGTTTGCGGCACACCGGCTGCTGATGAGCCCAGCCGTGTGGGCACGGTCCGGCAGCGCGGCGCCGCCATCGTCAGCATGTTGGGGGCCGACCGCCCGGTCTACGCCACGCCCATGGAGAACTTGCGCACCGCCGAGGCAGCGGTAGACTAGCTGGACCGCCTGGAGGGCGACGAACGTCGCTGCATGACGGAGCGTGTCCAGCAGTTCATCGACGCGGCCGCCGCGCAGCAAGAAGTCGGCCGCCGCGTGGTGGAACCCGGCCTACAGGCTGGGAACCTTCCCCCTTGCCGGGAGCACGGCGCGACCTCCCGGATGCCGACAGCCGGCGCCCGCGACCGAGGAGACCCAGAGCCGGTTGCCAGCCGCACCCGCACCCGCATCTCCGTTGAGCGCGACCAAGACGGCCGCCCACGAGCCGTGGAGCGGCGGGACGATCGTCAGCCCCCTCCCCCGCGGAGGGAGAGGTGCGCCTCTCCGCCACCTGTTGAGCATCCGACTCTCAGGCGCCAGCTGGGCCCCCGCGAAGGAGTCAGAGAGAATGACGCCCGCAACCGGATCGACCGCTTGGCTCGGTCCCTGGCGTTGGAAGAGGAAGATGCAATCGGCCCGCCTTGTTTCGGCCCCTGCATTCGCGTTGAGCCCTTTCCCTAAGGGTTATCGCTCCCTCGGGACACTCCTAAGTACAACGGCTCTGTGAAGCCGGAAGATTGACTGGTCGACTACTCCACTGCCGTCAACATAGTGAATGGCAACAAGCATGTCGCCGTGAAGTATGTTCCGCTCATGCTCCAGGGCACGGCCCAGACATGGCTGAACAGCCTCAATAGCTGGCTAGACTTCACTGAAGTTTTCATCCGCAACTTCACCAGCACCTACAAGCGGCCGCCCAAGCCTCGCCAGCTCTCCCTGTGCATCCAAGGCCCGATCGAGTCCACCTGCGAATACTTAACGCGGTGGGCCGAGCTGCGCAACTCCTGCGAAGGGGTTCATGAGGTGCAAGCCATTGAATACTTCACTGCCGGGTGCCGGGAGGGCACCCTACTCAAGCACCGGCTCCTCTGCAATGAGCCGGCCACACTCGACGAGCTGTTGATCATAGCGGACAAGTACGCCACTACCGACTCCTCCATGAAGTCAGAACTCCGGGTGGATGCGTCAAGAAAGATGCTCCCTCCGGCTCCTCAGACACCGGCTGGTGATTCCAGTCGGCGCCAACAGTCAAACGACAATATGCGCAAGGCCCCGCAGCCGGCTACCACCAGCCGGCAGGTGGCGATAGTCGAAGACCAGCAGCCAGAAGAGCAGCCCGGCCCCAAACGCCAGAAGGGCAGAAGCCTGCCTGGTAGCCCGCCTTCTCGTTTGAGCAAACCCTCGACGCTCCCTGCAAGTTCCACAGCGGAGCGAAGCCATCCAACCACACCACCCAGAAGTGCCACTGGCTCACCTGCATTGCCAGAGGCGAAGGACTGCCTCCGCCGCCTGCTGGCCCGCCGCCTCCGCCTCCCCAGCAGCCGGCGGTCCGACTAGTCGGCGCGATCCAAGACGAGTTTCCTGAAGAGCATGGAGCTTACGTCGTCTTCACCAGCGTGACTGACGACAGGCACAGCCGGCGTCAACAGCGCCGAGAAGTGAATACTGTCACCTCTGAAGCCCCAGAGTTCATGCACTGGTCGGAGAAGCCGATCAGTCGGAGCCGAGCTGACCACCCGGAGGTGATGCCTTCTCCGGGTTCCTATGCCCTGGTGTTGGATGCCACCTTCGCAACAGAGAGGCGAGCTGCTCGTTTCTCCCGAATTCTGATAGACGGCAGTAGCAGCATCAACATCCTCTACCGCGACACCATGGAGAAGTTGTGCATCAAAGAGAAACAGCTCCAGCCCAGCCAGACTGTCTTCCATGGCATTGTGCCTGGCCTATCCTGCTCACCAATCGGCAAGATCAAGATAGATGTCCTCTTTGGAGACAAGAGTCACTTCCGCCGAGAGCCAATCTGGTTCGAGGTGGTTGACCTTGAGAGCCCCTACCACGCGTTGCTTGGCCGGCCTGCTCTGGCCAAGTTCATGGCGGTCCCCCACTACGCCTACCTCAAGATGAAGATGCCGGGCACCAAGGGCATTATCACCATAGCCGGCGACTACCAGAAGTCTGCCGAGTGTGCTACAGCCAGTAGTCGGCTGGCCGAGTCCCTTGTGATTGCTGCCGAGAAGCGGCTCCTTGACCGGGTTGTGGCCATGGCCGGCAAGCAGCCGGACATATCGCCAGATCCCAAGGAGTCAGAAGCTCAGGGCTCTTTCCAGCCGGCCAAAGAAACCAAGAAGATACCCTTGGACCCAGAGCACCCGGAGAAGTTCGCTGTCATAGGAGCTCACCTTGACAGCACATAGGAAAGCGAGCTCGTCGATTTCCTTCATGAGAATCGGGACGTCTTTGCGTGGTCTCCAAAGGACATGCCGGGTGTTCCGACGGATCTCGCCGAGCACAAGCTACATGTCAGAGCAGATGCAAAACCAGTCAGACAACCCCTCCGCTGCCTGTCGGAGGAGAAGAGAGGAATTGTTGGTGAAGAGATAGCCCGGCTTCTAGCAGCCGGCTTCATTATGGAAGTATTCTTCCCAGAGTGGCTAGCCAACCCAGTCCTTGTACAAAAGAAGAACAACAAATGGTGCATGTGTATTGACTACACCAGCCTCAACAAAGCTTGCCCGAAGGATCCGTTCGCCTTGCCCCGGATTGACCAAGTGATAGACTCCACAGTCGGATGCGAGCTGTTGAGTTTCTTGGATGCCTATTCGGGGTACCACCAGATCAAGTTAAGCCCGACCGACCGCCTGATGACCGCCTTCATCACACCATTCGGAGCCTTCTGCTACCTGACCATGACATTCGGCTTGAGAAATGCCGGTGCCACGTTCCAGCGTTGCATGCAGAAGTGCGTCCTCAAGCAACTCGGCAGAAATGCCCACGTCTATGTAGACGATATTGTGGTGAAGACGGAGAAGCGCGGTACCCTCCTGGAAGATCTCAAGGAAACTCTTGATAATCTGCACCGTTTTCAAATTAAGCTCAACCCAGAGAAGTGTGTCTTTGGAGTGCCAGCCGGCCAGCTCCTCGATTTCCTTGTCTCCGAGCGCGGCATAGAGTGCAGCCCTGTCAAGATCAGGGCCATCGAGAGGATCGAGAGGCCCACCCGACTGCGAGATGTTCAGAAGTTCACCGGCTGCTTGGCATCCATCAGCCGCTTCATCAGTCGGCTGGGCGAGAAGGCTCTTCCCCTGTACAGGCTGATGAAGAAGACCACTCATTTTGAGTGGAACGACAAGGCGGACGAGGCGTTCCTCCAACTCAAGAAGATGTTGACCACGCCGCCCGTCCTGGCCGCCCCGGCTGCCAAGGAGCCTATGCTTCTCTACATCGCCGCCACCAGCCGGGTGGTCAGTACAGTTATGGTGGTAGAGCGCCAAGAGGACCGCAAGGCGCTGCCAGTCCAGAGGCCCGTCTACTACTTGAGTGAGGTGCTGTCAGCTTCCAAGCAGAACTACCCCCACTACCAAAAGTTGTGCTATAGCGTGCATTTTGCTGCCAAGAAGCTCAAGCCATACTTTCAAGAGCATCCCATCACGGTCGTCTGCACCGCCCCGCTTGCGGAGATCATAGGCAGCAGAGACGCATCGGGCCGAGTGGCCAAGTGGGCCATCGAGCTGGCCCCCTACACCATCTTTTACCAGCCTCGCGCCGCCATCAAGTCCCAAGCACTGGCCGACTTCCTCGTCGACTGGGCCGAGACCCAGTACCTGCCACCAGCTCTAGACTCCACTCATTGGCGGATGCACTTTGATGGCTCGAAGATGCGCACTGGTTTGGGAGCCGACGTCGTCCTCACCTCTCCCAAAGGCGACAAGCTCAGATACACGCTGCAAATCCACTTTGCCGCCTCCAACAACGTGGCCAAGTACGAGGCGCTAGTACACGGACTCCGGCTGGCCAAGGAGATTGGCATCCGCCGGATTCTGTGCTACGGCGATTCGGACTTGGTGCTCCAACAGTCGTCCGGCGACTGGGACGCCAAGGATGCAAATATGGCGAGCTACCGCTTCCTCGTCCAACAGATCAGCGGATATTTTGATGGGTGCGAATTCCTTCACGTGCCACGGGCCGACAACGAGCAAGCAGATGCCCTGGCACGGATCGGCTCCACCAGGCAAGCCATACCAACCGGCGTGTCCCTTCAGTGCCTCCACAAGCCGTCCATCAAGCCTTCCCCGGAATTAGAATCCATCTTCGTGCCGGCTGCTCCTCAAACAGTCGGACCCAGCCCAGGGGCTGCAGCAGCCGGCCCGGGGACTTCGGCAAGCGGCTCGGGGATTGTGACAGTCGCACCCGGCCCGGGGACTCTACAACCCGGCCCGGGGGCTGCAGCAGCCGGCCCGGGGACTTCGGCAAGCGGCTCGGGGACTGCGACAATCGCACCCGGCCCGGGGACTCTACAACCCGGCCCGGGGGCTGCAGCAGCCGGCCAGGGGACTTCGGCAAGCGGCTCGGGGACTGCGACAGTCGCACCCGGCCCGGGGAATCTACAACCCGGCCCGGGGGCTGCAGCAGCCGGCCCGGGGACTTCGGCAAGCGACTCGGGGACTGCAGCAGTCGCACCCGGCCCGGGGACTCTACAACCCAGCCCGGGGGCTGCAGCAGCCGGCCCGGGGACTTCGGAAAGCGGCACGAGGATTGCAGCAGTCGCACCCGGCCCGGGGGCTGTGGCAGCCGGCCCGGGGACTTCGGCAAGCGGCTCGGGGACTGCGGCAGTCGCACCCGGCCCAAGGACTCTACAGCCCGGCCCGGGGGCTGCAGCGGCCATCCTGGGGACTTCAACAACGAAGCAAAACGCGGCCGACTCCGCCCCACCACCTCCAGACCCAACCGCCCTAGTTTCAGTAACCGTAATGATGGTGGATGAAGTCAAAGCACCATTATGGGCGCAGCCCATCCTCAACTTTCTGGTAGGCGGAGAGCTGCCATTTGATGAGATCTCGGCCCGGCAGGTGCAACGCCGGGCAGGAGCTTACACGATAGTAAACAGAGAGCTTCTCAGGCGCAGCGTGACCGACGTTTTCCAACGCTGCGTCGAACCAGAGAAAGGCAAGGCAATCCTCAGAGACATACACCAAGGCGAGTGCGGCCACCACGCAGCCTCCAGATCCCTTGTCACCAAAGCTTTCCGCCATGGTTTCTTCTGGCCGACTGCTTTGGAGGACGCCAAGGATCTGGTCAAGAAATGCAAGGGGTGCCAAAAATTCAGCTCCAAGCAACATCTGCCGGCTTCTGCACTCAAGACCATCCCCCTTACCTGGCATTTTGCCGTCTGGGGGCTGGACATGGTGGGCCCATTCAAGACAGCACGCGGTGGCATGACCCATCTGCTGGTCGCCGTGGACAAATTCACCAAGTGGATTGAAGCAAAACCAATCAAGAAACTAAATGGTCCGACTGCTGTGACCTTCATCGCGGATATCACCGTCCGGTACGGTGTACCACACAGCATCATCACCGACAATGGCACTAACTTTGCCAAAGGCGCCTTGGCACGTTTCTGCTCGACGCAGGGCATCCGACTGGACTTAGCGTCCATTGCCCATCCGCAGTCAAACGGCTAGGTAGAACGAGCAAACGGCCTCATCTTATCTGGCATCAAACCCCGACTGGTCGAGCCGCTGGAGCGCTCGGCCGGCTGCTGGATCGACGAGCTGCCAGCCGTCCTCTGGAGTCTCCGCACCACTCCGAACAGGTCAACCGGTTTCACTCCCTTCTTCCTCGTTTACGGGGCCGAGGCCGTCATCCCAACTGACATCAAGTTCGACTCGCCTTGCGTCACCATGTACACGGAGGCGGAGGCGAAGGAAGCGCGAGAGGACGGCATCGATCTGCTGGAAGAAGGCTGGCTGTTAGCACTCAGCCGGTCCACCATCTACCAGCAGAGCCTGCGCCGCTACTACAGTCGGAAGGTCAAGCCACGATCTTTCCAAGAGGGAGACCTTGTGCTCCGGCTGATCCAGCGAACAGCCGGCCAGCACAAGCTCTCGGCCCCTTGGGAAGGCCCCTTCATCATCAGCAGAGCCTTGGGCAACGACTCCTATTACCTCATCGACGCGCAGAAGCCCAGGGCGCGCAAAAGGGATGATTCCGGCAAGGAAGCAGAGCGCCCATGGAACGCAAATCTTCTCCGAAGATTTTACAGTTAAATACAATACGTACCACGCTACCTTTTGTACTAAGGGCAAAGGCACCGGGTCCCTCGAGGAGCACTTGGGGGCTACCTTTCTTATCTGTATGATAAGTTTCATGCCTGTGAGTATGTTATTTCATTCCTACGCCCGGCACCGGGTTCGACCAGTCGGCCCGGGGGCTTGCCGCCTTGTACTATGTTGGCTCTACCTGTAGTCGGACAAGTAGTGTGCCGGCATCTAAGCCCACCCTTGCCATGAGCCGCAGCTCGCAGAGCGCCTGTCTGGCAGGCAAGAGTCAGAGGCAAGAAATGGTGCTCACATGAAAAATGGCTAAGGACGAAAGCACCCACATAGGCCAAGTCGGCTCCTTGCCTAGCCGTCCGGTTGCTGAGCAGCCAGCCGGCCGGCTTCTCACTTAAATTGCTACGTTCTAAGCAGCCAAAGTACTTGTCTTCCCAAAATGGCTAAGTACTTGACCCGGCCAGCAGACCGAGAATGGCTGTCTGGCCGGCAAGGCGGCAGCCAAGGGAAAGCGGCAAAGGAAAAAGCCAAAAGAACAGAAAGTAAGACAAGTCAGAGCTCGGCGAAGCACATCTTGTGCGAGAATTAAATCACATAGCAAGAGGCCCTCGGCCAGCATTCAACAAAGTTTGAATACACCCAGCGGGTGGAACTGCGCAAATTTAACAAAGTTTGTTCTAAAGATTACCAAAGCAAGAAAAGATAAGTTGGCAGCCTAGGCCAAATGAGCAACAGGCGGGTCTGGCAGGTTGGTGGAGTCGGCGGCGCCAGTTGGTGGAGTGGCCGTCTGGCGAGTTTCGGCTTGGTCGCCTTCAGCAGCAGTCGGTGCACTCGCACGCGGCTCGTTGCTCGAGGCCCGATCAAGCTGAGGCTGGGCGTCCACTCCGCCCTCCGGTGCGTCGCCTTCACCATCCTCATCTTCCTCGTCCTTGCCTTCATCACTTGAGGCGATTTCTTCCGCCGAGTCCTCGCCATCATCCAGGTTCAGCCCGAACCAGTCCATCGGCACCTCGGCACCTTCCTCGTCCAGCTCGGGGAAGAAGACGCCGGTGTTGGTGTACTCGGCGGTCACCACCACACGATGGGTGAGCACGGGCCCCGCTACCACCAACTCTTCCATGGCCTCCTACCGGAACGTGGCCAACTGGGCTAGGTCCAGCCCAGGATACCACGCCTTGACAAACTCCAAGGCTCTTCGGGCGCCTGCCCGAGCGGAGGAGCCCCTCCAAGCCTCGAAGCGGCCGATTGCTGCCCCCAACCAGTCGGCGGTCCGACTGGGGGTGCGTGGAGCCTGGCTGCCTAGCCAGAGGGTGGAAACCAACTGAGACCCGGCACGCTAAAGGCGGCAGAGCAG
Organism: Thinopyrum elongatum; assembly: GCA_011799875.1. Classification (NCBI taxonomy): domain Eukaryota; kingdom Viridiplantae; phylum Streptophyta; class Magnoliopsida; order Poales; family Poaceae; genus Thinopyrum; species Thinopyrum elongatum. The sequence goes on from CM022297.1 coordinate 52,731,600, forward strand.
ACGGTGAATCGGCTGTAAACGCATCTTGACGGCCATGAGCTGCTCGTTCATGTTCCGAGGCGCGTCGGGCGGGATCTCCACTCCTTCCCTCCTACGCCGGTCGCGCCGCGCCTCGATGGCCTGCCTGACGGCGACGGCATGGCCAGGAAAAAAGTCTACGCAAAAGAAAAACAGAGATCAGAAGCCGACTCCCGATGCAGTCGGCAGCTATTCAAAAGAAAGAAGCTTACCGTCGATCATGTCCTCAATCTCGCCATAGCCAGCAGCGAGGATCGCCTCCTTCTCGGCCCACTTTGAGCGTTCGACCTCAAACTCGGCCTGAAGGGCGCCTTCCGCCTCCTTGAGCTTCTGGAGCTCCGCCTTGTGCTGGTCCGCCTGGTCCGCCAACTTCTTGGCCAGACGGTCGCGCTCCTGGGCAGCCTTACGGCGCTCCTCCTCCTTGACGCGCAGCTCGGTCTGGACTTCGCCCAGATGCTGCTGCAGTGTGGCGTTGGCTCCTGCAAAAATGAGAAAGACAGGACAATCAATAAAGATGACCAAAAAAGAAAGTGGTTGCCAGAAGATCCGGCCCGACTGCTCAGCAGTCGGCCCGAATCTCGGGGGCTACACCCAGTGGGTGCGCTGACGCGCCCCCGCGAGGAAGTAGACAGAATGCTTACGCCGGCTTTCGGTGAGGTCGGCGGTCCGCTTAGCCAACTCCTGGATCTGGGAGTTGAAGGCGGCTGCGCGGATGTTGTGGTAGTCCTGCAACGAAGACAAAAGAAGAGAAAACAAGTTAGCACTCGGAACATACCTTAAAGTTCTGAGCCGCCTGCTCAGCAGCCGGCCTAAAACTCGGGGGCTACACCCAGTGGGTGCGCTGGCGCGCCCCCACGAAAGACTGCAAGAATCAAAAAAAAAGAGAGAAAAAAACAAAACAAAGAAGCATACCCGAACGGCCGTCCGCGTCGCCAAGAACGCCTTCGTACACTGCTGGAGGGTGGCGCCTTGGGCCTGGAGTTGAGCCTGAATGTCATGCGCGGCCTTGTTCAGCACGCCCGTCCCGCCCCCAGGCGTCCATTCCGGTGGGGGGGGCACTGGTGGCCTCTGCGTCTAGGGCCGATGAGCTCGCGGCCCCGACCTCCTGCGCCCTCGGCGCCGAGGCCGCCTTCGCCGCATGCCGGCGCACCGAAGGGCGGACCACGGGAGTCACCCCCACCACCAACTCGACACCGATCCACGACGTCGGTGGCACGTTAGCCCGATTGCCTCAGGCCTCGGCAGTCGGCGCTTGCGGGGGCACCTCCGCCTCTGAGACGATGGCATCACCTCCTCCCCTCTCCATGACCGGCAGGTCATCGCCGGCTCCTCCAGTCGGCACCGGGATCTCTGGCGCTGGCGGCGCCGCGCGCAACGGAATGACAAGTTGCGGGGCCTGGCCGCGCGTGGTTTCTTCCGCCTGCGACCTAGCGGCCGCGTCTGCCCGAGCTTTGGCGGCGGCGTCCGCCCGCGCTACCTTGGCCGCCTCTGCCTCCTGCCTCTCTGCCTCCTCCCGCTCCTCGCGCGCCTCCCGTGCGTTCCTCTCCGTCGCCGCCCGGAGGTCGGCGAGCGGGTCCACGCGGCGGTTATTGGCAGAGCCTTCCGCCTCCCCGATCACGGAGGCAGCGGCAGACCGCTCAAGAGTGAGTGGGGCCCTGATTCAAGCAAGACAAGAGAAAAACTCAGAAAAAGTTTGCAAGGAAAAAGAAAGGAAAACACAGCCAAGCACTTACGCGGACACCATCGGGGGCTGCTTCGGGGCCCTCTGGAACTGGGCCGCTCTTGCGGCGGCCTCTTGCCGCCTGGTCGTGGCGGCCGCGTTCTTGGACTTCTTCGGCCGGCTGCTGAACAGCAACGAGCCGGCCCGGCGCTTTTTTGGGCCGCCTGGTGCGATCGGCGCGGCTGAGGAGCTTGCGCTCGCCCTGTCGGTGCCGTGCGGGTGGCGCGGCTTGTTCTCCTCCTCATCGTCGTCCGGCCAGTCCTCAAGGCCGCCTCCTCCCCCGGAGCCGCCTGCTCCACCGCCGCCACCTGTGGCGTCGTCCTCCTCCATGGCGGCCGCCCCCAAGTCGGGGTCTTCCACGTCGCTCCTCGTTCGATCCGGCATATACTCCTGACCTGGATCCAGAGCGCTGGCGGCCGACTAGGCCGGGAGGACCTGCACCATGGCCGACTGGTCAGGTGGCAAAACAAGAGCTCGGACCAGCAAAGAGAAAAGAATTACAAAACTCACCACAGGCAGCGGATGTGCGCGGTCGTATGGCCGCATGCCGAACCGCCAGTCCACCTCCGACAGCTTGCAGTTGGAGATGTAGTTGACCAGCCGGACCACCTCCATGTCCGGCAGGTCCCGTGTGCACATCCGGCACGGGTCCCGGTGCCCGCTCATGTAGCTGATGATGTGAGGCCAGGCTTGGAGGGGGAGCACTCGGCGCGTCACGAAGGCAGCCAGCAAGTCCGAGCCCTTCAGGCCCTCCGACTCCGACATCGCCTGAAGTCGGGCAAGGGCGGCGAAGGAGGCGGCTGACAGGGAACTCGGCCTGTACTGCCAGTTGCCACGCGGCTCGGCTGGCGGGCCGGCTGCGTAGGCGAGCAAGTTGACGTAGTCGCTCGTCGGGTGGATGTTCTTGAAGTAGAAGTAGGATTTCTGCCACAGCTTGGCCGACTGCAGCAAGGAGATAGGCGGGAAGCGGTTCCATGCGCCCGGGCGCCGCACCGCCACACAGGCTCCGCATTGAGCCGCCTGGACCTTGGCGGCGGTGCCCAGCTTGAGGTAGAAGCACTCCCCCAGAGTTCGAGAGTGGGGAGAGTGCTGAGGTACCCTTCGCACATGGTGACGAAGGCGGCCAGCAGCACCACCGTGTTTGGCGTGAGGTGGTGCGGCTGGACTCGGTAGAAGTCGAGCAAGGAGCGGAGGAAGTCGCTGGCCGGAAGGCCGAAGCCGCGAAGGAAATGGGACCGAAAGACGACGCGTTCATCGTCCTCCGGTGCCGGCGAGATTTCTGCTTCAGGAGGAACGCGCACCTGCACGTTCGCCTCCCGGGGCAGCCGCCGTGTTTGGCGGAGGAAGGAGAGATGATCATCATGGACGTTGGAGCCGTCCCAATCGCCGGCTCGTGAGCGCGCCATGGACGAAGGAGCTCGTCGCAGGCACGGCGTGGTGGCGAGCTGGCGAGGCTGTGACGGAGCAAGGATGCCGCAGCGAGAGGACGCTCGACGACGGCGGGCTGCGGCAGCACTTCAACAGCAGCGGAGAAGATGAAGAACGGCGAAGGGAGAGGAGGGCGCGCGTGCATCTGCCGCCCCCCTCCACCCCCTACTGATAGCCCCAGGCGGCGAAGCCGAGGGAACGGGGGCGTGGGGGATCGTGGGATTAACTACGCCCACTCCCCCACGATCCCACTATTGCGGCGCCGGTAAAGGCGCGTATTAACTACCACAGAAGTCCAACAGTCCGCCTCGGCCACAGCGGATCCACGCGTGGGCCGAGGCACGATAGTGGCGGGCCCCGGCCTAGGGCGCCGTCCCGTCGCGCGCATGGGCTGGCAGGCCGGCTTGACCTGACGACGCCATGTGGCCGCCTGCGCGGGCGGCAAGTCTGATGCCTGGCTAGCATGCCACCTGGTTCCCACCACGACGTTTCGAAATCGCCAGGCGGCCTGCCTGGTCATGGCCGACACCTACCAGTCGGCACCTCGGAAGACGGACGAAGCAGAATACCATACAACCCGGAATATGAAGCTGCTGAGGCTTCTCGCCCCTTCAGCCGCAGCGCCTCATCAGCTTCGGGGACTATTGTCGGAGTAAATGACCACGGGTAGCCCCATCAGCTCCCTTTGGTATTTCAAGACATCGGGGCAGGCTGCGCCCCTCAAACATCAAGGACAAGGGCCACCTTCTTGAGGCCGGCTGGTCCAAGCAGCCGGTTGCCGGGAGGCGGCGGAGTTCATAAGACGGCCCTAAAGTAGGCCGACTCCTGGCGGGCGGCCTCCTGGGATGCCAAGTCCTAGCAGGCGGCCCCTCGCGCCCTCAAAGTCAACACCAACATAAACATGATGAGACAGGGCATGGCTACAGTACAGGCCTGCCACCCCCGAATCCAGGGCAGGGCGTGGCCACGGTACTGCGTACCGAGCAGGTATCCTGCGCCCAACGCAGGACTGTTGCCATGCCGCTCATGACGTCACCCGTGGCAGAGGAAGCCATGCTCCCGTGATGGGCGGTCAGTACGGCCCGCAGGCGGCGGGCCCTACTTGTCCGTGACAAGCCAGAAGGCGGTGAGCCCAGACCAGTCGGCCCAGTGGGAGTCCGGCTCCCAGCAGGCGGCCCTCCTCCCCCCTCAAAGTCCGTGCGCCATTAACCAGATACGACGGGGTATGGCTACAGTAAGTTCCCGCCAGGCGGCGGGACTGTATCCACGACCCCCCTGACGAGGCCTTCGTCATTAGAGGCGATGCTACAGCATAAAGCCGTCAACGCAGCCCGTGGACGGCGGGACCCACCTGTCGGCTGAGATCGCGGCGGTCGGCGGACCCACCAGGCGGCGGGCCCCGGCGGTCGGCGGAGAAGCCGGCGACCAGTGACGCTGACTGCCGGGCCCCGCATCTTGCCAGATTACCGTTGTACCCCTTGGGGGTAGGCTTATATAAACCCCCCAGGTCACCCCATGCAGGGGTTGGCTCCTTGGCAGAGGCCTCGTCGAGCACTCACAGCACCACACACACACGCAGAGAGAGTGGAGTAGGGCTAGCCTTGCCCTTCTTCCTCCTCCAGCTAGGAAGCTCAAGGAGCAAGCTTGTAGCCACCTGTTGAAATAGTGATCATGCGGAGACCCCGCAGAGCAGGACTAGGGGTGTTATCTCCTAGGAGAGCCCCGAACCTGGGTAAGATTCGCAAGCATACGCGGTCTCGCTCACTCCCGCTTCTAGAGCCCGGCGACGTACTTTTGTCCCCATCCACGATAAGCCATCCCCTGGCATATGTCGCATGATATCCCCGACAAGCATCATACTTTTCAATCAAAGAAGCAATTTCATAAGCACCCTTAAAAGCAATAAATTCTTCAATTTGTTCAATATCAAAGTAATTATAAACACCCTTGGCATAAGAAGATAGGATTCCATTATCCTTAAACTCACATTGGAAGAAAAGGTGTTTCTTGGGGTCTTCGGAACAACAAGTAAAATCATGTATTTCGCACAAATTCAAAGCATAGCAATACAAACTATTAATATGATGCCACAAAAGTTTCCCTTTTTGAGATATGCAGTGTCGCACAAAATAAGCATGCTCATTTAATGATTTTCCCTCAACTAAGCTAGTTGGGTTTTCAGCACGAGCACAAATGGATCGAAGATGATCCAAATAGAAAGCTTCAGTAGTATGATAGATTTTGGGTGGTTCTTCAACCATTGGTTTAGTAGGTACAACTAATTTTTTTGGTATTTTGTGTTTCCTACCCATAACTAGAGATAGAAAACAAGAGCACAAAATAAAAACTACTTAGTGATCAAGCAAACAAGCACACACGAGAATATTCACCCCACGCTATTGCTCCCCGGCAACGGCGCCAGAAAAAGGTCTTGATAACCCACAAGTACAGGGGGTCGTTTGTAGCCTTCTTCGATAAATAAGAGTGTCAAACCCAATGAGGAGCTAACGGCAGAACAAATATTCCCTCAAGTTCTATCGACCACCGATACAACTCTACGCACTTGACGTTTGCTTTACCTAAAACAAGTATGAAACTATTTTGCAAGAATAAAACTATGAGTACTTTGCGAGAATAAAACTACGAATAAATTGTGAGGCAATAAAAGTGGATAGCTTTTGTCAACAAGAAAGTCATTTGTCCCTAGGCAATCGATAACAAGTACCGGTAATCATTCTTGCAATTTTATATGAGGGAGAGGCATGAGCTAACATGCTTTCTCTACTTGGATCATATGCACTTATGATTGGACCCCTAGCAAGCATCCGCAACTACTAAAGATCATTAAGGTCATGAAACCCAACCATAGCATTAAGTATCAAGTCCTCTTTACTCCCATACGCCATAACCCACTTATCCGCATTTAGGCTGCTGTCACCCCCGCAACACTGGCAATAAGCAAACCATGAACATATTGCAAAACCCTACAGTGAGGGCCCCTCCGTCTGCGTGACATGGAGGGCACCGTAGGACAGCACCTTAAATAAAATATACAATCATACCAACCAAGATCACGATTAACCCAAAGGACAAAACGGATCTACTCAAACATCATAGGATAGCCAAATATCATTGGGAAATAATATATGGAGTTGAGCACCATGTTTAAGTAGAGATTACAGCGAGGAGAAGGGATGTTACACCGCTGCATAGAGGGGGAGAGAGTTGGTGTTGACGGTAGCAAGATTGTTGATGTAGATCGCCGTCATGATCCTAGCCCCGGCGACACTCCGGCGCCACCGGGAGAGAGGGGGAGAGAGCCCCCCTCCTTCTTATTCTTCCTTGGTCTCCCCCTAGATGAGAGGAGAGTTCCCCCTCTGGTCCATGGCCTCCATGGCGGCATAGGGGCGGGAGCCCCTCCGAGATTGGATCTCCCTCTCTGTTCTCTTCTGTTTCGTGTTCCCCAGATCTGGCCCTTCACCGATTCTTAAATTCCCGGAGATCCGTAACTCCGATTGCGCTGAAATTTTTACACAATTTTTTTCCATAAATTATCTTTCTTGCGTCAAAAGAAGGGCCCCAACCGACCTTCGAGGAGGGCACAAGATACCTAGGCGCGCCAGGGGGTGCCTAGCACCCTGGTGGGTTGTGGTCACTGTGGGCTCCCGTTTGCGTTGATTCCACCTCCCAAAAATCATAAATATTCCAAAATAATTCTCCATAAATTTTTATCGCGTTTGGACTTCGTTTGATATGGATTTTCTGTGAAACAAAAAACATGCAACAAACAAGAACTGGCACTCGGGCACTGGATCAATAGGTTAGTCCAATAAATCATATAAAAAGTTGCCAAAAATATGTGAAAGTTGTATAATATTGGCATGAAACAATCAAAAATTATAGATACGACGGAGATCTATCATGCTGCTGCACTGCTATTGCTGTCGGTCGCGCTGCTGCTCCGCTCTTGCTCTCGTTCGTGCTGCTGCTCTGCTCTTGCTCTCGCTCGCGTTGCTGCTACTACTGCACGACCTACGGCAGCTACAGGAGTTGCTGCTTTAGCACTCACTCGCGGTGCTGCTGCACGAGTTGCTCTCTGCTAGTGCGCTCCCTACTCGAGCGGCTGCTGATTTAGATCACTGCTTCTCTGCTACTAGTGCTCGAATGCCCTAAACTTCTATTGCAATGCTTTGCTACTAGTTCAATCAGTTTCAACAGTAAAATTCAGTTTTGACTGTAAAGTTCAGTTTCTTCAGTTAAGTTCAGAGTGAATAGTATTTACAGCATCTGTCGGAGCGGCCGTGGCGCGGCTGATGCATTTTACATCTAGCACTTTTTGGTGATGTATTTTACATCATCTATTGCAGATGCTATTAGAGTCCCACTTCAGATTAACGTTGTCTGCCTTGTCCTGCTTCAGCCTCGCCATCGTACACCTCACCGGAGCTGCTCCAACGATGGAACCGCCCATCACAGCGGAGCAGTACCCTCGGCGTCGTCTTCAGAGGCCTCAGATCTTCTTGTCCGCCTCCGACAGTCACACCAGCATCACCATCCTCGACGTCCAACCCAATGATGCTGAGGTTGACAAGGCTATGCCAAAGAGGTTGTACACTCGTCGCATCACTTTGTTACTCTGCATTCATGTCGATCCCCCGGGGATCCTTTGGTTCAACGCAGTTGCAAATCTAGAAATAAATGAATCATGGTCACAAAGTTAACGGGGAGAAAACTAAATGCTCTTTTGAACCACAATTTGAATCGGTTTAGCAAGATATCCATTATATGATACTCATATGGACCAAATCTAAGCTCACAAAATATTTCGAGGGCAGGCTTCAGCCTGTTGAAGACTGCCTACTAGAATCGCCACTGGCTCAAAGAAAAGGTGAAGAAAAACAAAGGAATTGGAAACTTTACTATGGTACTACTATTCATGCATGTGGTTAGAAGGAATGGAGCAAAGCAAAACTGGAGGATTTTTTTTCCTTTGGTGTCTCTTTCAAAGAAAAAACGTAGGAATTTTAATATCCACTTGGACGTCCTTTTCAAATTAATATGCATGAAGAACAGGACTAATTGCATTACTGGCATAATAAGATTCTTATTTTACATTTTCATGTGGTTTGACTTTAATTTGACCATGTTTCTCCATTCCTGTGTTCTTCCAATTCATGTGAACCAAACACCCAGGTTGACAGAAATCCTATGTTTGCAAATGCTTTGTTTTGCACATGCATTCCTATCCTATTCCTATGTTTTTCCTGTCCCTGCGTTTATAGAATCCTCCAATTCTAAGGAGCCCTTACAGATTTACTTCATTTTCAGATAGGTGTCAAAGAAAACTTTGTGTGTTATGTCCTGCTCCTGCCGTGCCGTCATCCACCCCACCTGAGGTGCACCATCGACGGAAGCGTTCACTGCAGCAGAGATTCCCCTGCAGACTTTCTTTCGCCGCCTCAGATCATCTTCCCCATTGTCGGCAGCCATGCCAACTGCATTACCATCATCGACTGAGCAAATGAACCTGGGGACTACACAGTTCCAGAAGAGAGGTCGCACTCTTTCGTGTCTTCTTACGTTATACATCGGTTATTATTACCTGCTACTTTATCATCCTGTTCACCTCTTAGACTCTGAGTCAGGTCCAAACTAATGTTCAAACTTGAGTTTTAAAATGCCTGTGGGGCACATATCGAGGCAGCAATGAATAGTATCTGTCTACTATCTGGTTCATCTGGGGTCTTCTATGTGGTTCATGTTGGGTGGGCAACAAACAGTAGATGATCCATCGTCTATCTTTTTAAACCGAAGCTATAATCTGCCTGCTATCATTAGTTTTGGATCTATCCACTCGTTTGCTACCATCAGTCTTGATTTCTGCATGCACCCCGTAGGCCTTACATAATCCAACTATGTTTTTTTATTATGCATGTCAGTTATTGTACATAATCGTACTAAACATGTAGAGAAAAAGAGAAGACCGTTGCGTGGGAATATAATGTCATGCAGACGCCGCTCCATGGTGGGTGAAGTGCCCCCCCCCCCCAATTCCAGATTGTATTCCAGAGGAAGATAACTGTTCAAAGGGGGATTCAGAGGTAGCCGACCACTCCTATTTACCACCTGAGGTGTTTGCTCTAACCTGGCATGCTGATGTTGGTCATATCATGCATATAGCGCCTCGCATTGCTTACATTATACATCTTATATGTCATCAGCTTAGTTTAGATTTGCTTTGTGTGAATGCCACCTATTTGGTTTCTATATCATACTCCCACTGTTCCTAAATATTTGTCTTTTTAGAGATTTCAACAAGTGACTACATACGGAGCAAAATGAGTGAATCTACACTCTAAAATATGTCTATATACATCTGTATGTGGTAGTCCATTTGGAATCTCTAAAAAGACAAATATTTAGGAATGGAGGGAGTATATGTGAATTATGCAATGCCATCTTCTTTAGCCAGGCATCATATACGTGAATCATGCAATGCCATCCTGTTTAGCCAGTAATCGTATATGTGAATTGTATCATGCCATTTTTTTCATAATGTATTCCATTTGTCAACAATTTTATACATTCATCTACTCTTCCTGTGCATCAGCCATTTGAGTCGGTCATGGAAAAAATCTGGAGTGAAAAACAAGGTCTTCTGAGCAGTCAGTGCTACTTGTCGATGCAGATTTCTTGCTGGTTACAGATAGCTCCTCAGAGGAGGATTAAGAGACAGATGACAAGCGTATTCCCCCCTACCCCCCCGAGGTGTATGCTCTAACTTGGCAGGGTTATATTGCTCATATTATGCATATGGTGTCTTGCATTGCCATGCCATCTGCTTAGATTAGACATGCTTTGTGTGAATGCCTCCTATTTGCTTTCTAAATCAGATATGTGAATTATGCAATGCCATGTTTTTCAGCCAGTTGTCATATATGTGAATTATGCACCGCCATGTAGCCAGGCATCATATATGTGAATTATCTCATGCCATCCTTTTTTTTCATTACGTATTCCATTTGTCGACAATCTGTGTATATTGAACTACTCTTCATGTGTATCAGCCATTTGAGCCAGTTATGGAAAAATCTTGAGTGAAAACAAGGTCTTCAGAGCAGGCAATGGTACCTGTTGAAGCATATATCTCGATGGTTACAGGTAGCTCCTCAGAGGAGGATTCAGAGACAGATGACCAGTCCTATATCCCACCTGAGGTGTATGCTCTAACTTGCAGTGTTTATATTTCTCATATCATGCATATGGTGTCTTGCATTGCTTAGTTTAGACATCATATACACAATATTCAATGCCATCTGCTTAGTTTAGAGATCATACATGCGAGTGCCAGCTGCTTAGTATATGAATCAATTATGTGAATTATATCATGCCATCTTGTATACTTAGACAACATGTATGTGAATTATTTCATCCCAACCTATTTTAGAAAGACATCATATAGTTTTGTCATGTCATCCTGTTTAGATACTCATCATATGTTGAAGTATGCCATTATATCCTGTTAAGTTATCCATCATATATCTGAAACTGTGTCATGCTATCATGTTTAGTTAGCCATCATATATGTGAAATTGTGTCATGCTATCATGTTTGGTTAAACAACATATATGTGAATTACCACATATGTCTATCATACAATGTATGTACTTTCAATTTCTTTTCTTGTTTATCAGCCATTTGAATTGGAGGGGGTGATGGCAGTATCTACGCAAGTAAAAACCTGTTCTTCACAAAAGACGGTGCTACCCGTCGATGCAGATAGAACCATGGTTGTACTGGCCCACGAACTAGCCCCACCACACATAATCGAGGCTCTTCCAGATTGTACACTTACACCGTTGGACAGAGAACCAGCTACACCCCATCTAACCCCAGCCCCAGCGGATAGTAACCCACTTCTAGTTGACACAGCACCATGTCCACCACAGAGTACCCCCGCACGAGTAGTTTGTAAAGCAACTGCAGTGCCCAAAGCACGAAGACCACCACAGCGAACCCAAACTCCACGTTTAAAGCAAAAGAGCAACTGTTCTCAGGTCAGATTCCATAGCTATGGTCTATACTCCTTTGATCTTGCATCACTGTATTTACTCATACCAACTAATTTTGAATTTGAAGGATCCAATTGAAACTCCAATGGCGCAACAGGTATGTTTTAAACCTATTTCTTTAACTAGATTGCTGTTCCAACTTCTTGCTCTATGTTAATTTCAGTTTCAGTTGTATAAACAGTTATGTTCTCATGTCATGCACATTACAAGTGTTGCCAGTGTTGTGTAGTTTCCCACACTTATATTCTATCTATGCTGCTGTGTCTTAAAAATATATGATTTGAACTGTGTCTCTATCTTGATTTGGCAACATAAACTAGAATAATATGGAAAATATAGTGACCATAGTACATAGATATATGTTTGTTTCATGTTGTTATCCTGTCCACCTTACTACTGAACCGGTTTACCAAAATGAGTTTCATATACTACATGCTAAGCATGTGATGTGTCTGCTTGTTTCTCTTGTAGAATGCGAACAGAATATTGGAGAAGAGCACCCCATTATGCAATGTTAGAGAAAGTAATGCAGATAAGGTTCAAGATAGTGAGACAACCCTGTTGGTCTCCGAGAAAGGTGATAAAAACTATCTTGTAGACAGTGAGACAACCCCAAAGTCCTGCGTTGATGTAGTGTTCGAGTTACTGTCCACTACCGCTGGCACAAGCTCTTTGAACTCACTGCCTGAATCACTTCAGCTTCTTCAGTCTCAGCTACAAGCTGAAAGGCATCAGTCAGCTGTGCTGTGGCAAGAAGCCAAAGGACTGGGGAAGTCCCTGCAGAATTCAGATGCATACTTTCTGGTGCAACAACAAGTGCTGGATGATTTTAGCGCCAAACAAGAGAAAACTAATAAGCTTGCTAAGGTTCTTCCCAGCATGGTGGGTATCTAGGATATCGTTTCTTGAGCTCTTCTGAAGTGGTTTCAGTTCTGGACTTGTTTTGCTGCCGCGTTTATTTTCACTGGAGGCCAATTTAGATGCCCAGTGTATGTAATATGCTGCTTTGTTCACTATATTTGCACTGGTGGCGAACTTTGATGCCCAGTGGATGTAATATTTGTAATAGCCGTAATAGCCTAGCGTAAGTTGCTTGCTTATTTATTTCCTTATTGTCTTGTTTATTTTTTTGCTAGTAGTCGCTGCAGTTCTTTTTCCGCGGTAACCTTTTTATTTAGAAATAGGCCACAGTAAACATGGGCAACATACTGACCGTTGTAACCATGGTCCTGCTGCCTGCTGTAGTGGGCCTCCTAAGGTCCGTATGATCCATGGGCCTTCTACGGGCCGTAGATTCAATGGGACTTCTTTGGGCCGTATGATCGATTGGCCAAACATGGGTCGTACTTTCGTGGACAATTAACAGACTACAATATGGGCCGTAAACGGGCTATAATGGGAATCGTCTGTTTATGGGCCGTTAACAAGCCCATGTGTACAACGGGCTTAATTCCAACAGCAGGCATAACGGGTTGTTAATGGGCCATATTTGATGACGCCATGAAAACGGCCCAACGGATTAAAGGGCCACAGACGGGCCGACTTTAACCACGGGTTGAATTTGGCCCACAAGCGGAACAGGTCAGTAACGGACCATAAGTAATCGAATGCGGGAAATGAGCCCAATAATAAATGGGCCCTTAGAAGGCCGAAAGATAACACGGACTGAAATGGCCCAATGGAATAATGGTTCGTTAATGGGTATAAAGTTATATACTATTCATTATGGGCCAGTTTCACCACGGGCCTTTTGTGGGCCAAGATTTAGAAAGGGCCTCATATGGGCCGAAAGACGTCATTGGCCATACATGGGCCGGAAATCACAACGGGTTGGAATCATATTGGATGGCCCATGTGGCGCTACTGGGCCTAATTCGGATAGGCTATAATGGGTCATGAGTTAGCGGGCTGTAAATGGGCTATATGCGAACAGGCCGTTAACAGGCCTTCGGTGGGCCGGGCCGCTACCTTTTGACTAAGTCAAACAGGCCGGCCTTTTGACCTGAATGGGCCACTGTTGGGCCATGCCACGTGTCGATGTATCATAGGCGTGTCCCGTCCATTCGCTGGATGACATCTGTCCCAGCACTGAGCTGACACATGGATACTCCGGTGAATGAGAATTTTACACATGGAAAATCCCCACTGGTCAGGGCTGTTAACGGGTTATCGGATCCAAACCGGAACCCGATAGCTTAACGGCGACACGTTATGGTGGATGCCACGTGTCGGTTACCCTTGAAGAAAACACTTCCATGACGCGCGATTTATCATCATGGAAGTGGACACTTCCATGATGATAATTTTGGTATTGTCATGGAACACTTCTACGACAGCACAGGTATGACTATCTTGATTATGTCATAAAATCGTCACGGATGTACATGCATGACAGAAAACGTGACCTACTGTGACAAACACGTATCATCACGGAAGTGTATTTTTTTTGTCGTGGTTCTCCTTGAATATTAACTTGGGGTGCTATTGGGTATCCCCAAGCTTAGGATCTTTTCACTCCTTCTTCCTTCATCCATCGCGATCTCACCCAAAACTTGAAAACTTCAATCACACAAAACTTAACAAAACCTTCGTGAGATCGTTAGTATAAGAAAACCAATCTTTACTTTAAGTATTGTTGAAAACCCATTCAGATTTTGTTATTGCATTATATCTACTGTATTCTAACTTTGCCATGGATTATACCCCCCACCCCCGATACAATCCATAGATTCATCAAAATAAGCACACAATGCAAAGAAAACAGAATCTGTCAAAAACAGAACAGTCTGTAAAGATGCGAATTGTTCTCATACTTCTGTAACTCCACAAATTCGGAAAAATTAGGACAACAGAGGCAATTTGTATATAAATCTTGTGTAATAAATTCAGAATTGTTTGTCGCTTATGTGAATTTAAAAAATTCTGTTACTGGACACAAAAGTTTCTGTTTTTCAACAGTATCAAATCAACTATCACCAAAGATATCCCAAAGGCTTTACTTGGCACAAATACTAATTAAAACATAAAAAACACAATCATAACAGAGGCATAATTGTGCAAACTCTCAATAACAGAAATAAAGAGGCAAAAATAAATTTTATTCATTGGGTTGCCTCCCAACAAGCGCTATCGTTTTATGCCCCTAGCTAGGCATAATGATTTCAATGATGCTCACATGAAAGAGAAGAATTGAAACACGAAGTGAGCATCATAAAGCATGTGAAAATCACTTTTAAGTCTAACATACTTCCTATGCATAGGAATTTTATAGGCAAATAAATTATCAAGACAAAAAATATCTAGCATATGCAAGGAAGAAGAAAGAAACAATAGCAATCTCAACATAACACTACTGCAGGATGGTCCAAACGCGACAGTCGAATCAGAGATCCTTCGACGAAACTGTGTGCGATGCATCAATCACAAACGGTGATGTAATAAAACCGTCAATAAAGATGCAAAACTTTTGCGATGACGGTGACATCAAACACGGTTCATATTAGAGTTGCGTGTGCGATGAGTGGCAAACGGTTAATCCAGAAGAACTGTTTGCGATGATGCAGAACAACAGAAACGGGCAGCCAGATGAGGGTGTGTGCGATATACGGCATACAGTTCACTAGGATGAACTGTGTGTGATCAGGAAACACAATGGAAACGGTTCAACTGAACAAGATGTGTGTGATACGCGGCAAACAGGTCCGTAATCAGAAATGTGTGCGAAGACCAATAATAACACAAACGATTGCTGCTAATAAGCCGTGTGATTTGCTCTATCTATAGAAGAATAACATGTATATATATAACTGAAATAAACATCCAATTACATAAGTGACTATACAGATCATTCGCACACACCTCAATAAACAATTGCATGCATTCTAAACTAGGAGAAACAATCGTCTAGTCATCTACTTCTTGTGACACTCCCGCCACTGCTCTATGGCTTGATCCCTCGTCCGGGGCAGGAAGAAGACACTCCCTCATGTCAACGATCCGCATGTACATCTCGTAGCTTGTGTACGCGTCCTTGGCCGCGTACTTGACGTGTTGTTCATCCAGTCTCTCATGCCAGACACTGTGCCAGGCGTTCTTGTCCTTCTTGCTCTCATCCTTCATCTTCATGTAGTAGGGGTCGATATTGGCCGAGGCGAGGTCAACCAGGGAGTTCTGTTTGTTGTTGTCACTGCCCCAGACCTTGTAGTGGTCCTGGATGTTGACAAGATTCTGGCATTTCAAGCCCGAAACCTTGAGCGCTTTTAGATCATTGGTGGTGTCCACCGTAGCGAAACTGTAGTCAGAGCTGTTGATAAACCTGGAGAAACGCTCGCAAGGCCTTGTGGCCAGGTGGTAGTGGTAGACGAGGACGTCATGTTACACGCACAACTGGGCGACTGCAACCTTCTGATCATGCCCGGCACGACCGATGGTGTACTCGAGGTCGAAGCCGGCCACTTGGTACTTGTCCTTGGCAAGCAACTGCTCCATAGTTTGGATGGAGCTCTCCACCGAGACCGGATCATTCGTGTACACCAACGAGAGGGCCTTCCCCCTCACGTGGGTGTCCACTACGTGATGCGTGGTGAACTGCCCGCCGTTGTCATCGTCGGCCGCTGGGAGGGCCATTGGAGCCACGGGGAGCGCCATTGGAACCACTGGATGTCCTCTCTGTATGTGTTGTCGTGGGTGTGCTTATTGTGTCGTGTGGCGTGAGAGATAAAGGTAAATGGCCGCAGGAATAAATGGGGGTCGGGCGGCCTGGATTCTCGGCGCGTCCGCATGGCAGTTTTTGCAGCGGGTAACTGCATCGTCGCGCCGTGCCCGGCGCAACCGCATGCACACGAACGTGCGTGATCGTGCGCCGGCCCCAAACACTGGCAGCGCGTGTGAAGGGAAGAGGGCAGAGCGCCTGGAGGGACGCGAGACTAGAGCGCGCGCAGCGGGACGCGAGCAGAGCGCGCTGTGGCCGCCTCAACCGCAAGCAACCACACGCATAGAGCAGTTGAACACGCAGGAAATGGTCGTCTACTGCCGGGGCATCACCCGCTCCGCCACCGCCGCCCGAAGGCGGGAGGCAGAGGTGGAGGCCCGCACGTGCGTCAGCAACCTTGCGCGCTACACCGAGTTCCTACGGGAGGAGGAGGAGGAGCGCCTCGTCGAGCACGCAAAGAGCCTTACCGCCACCATGGCCGCAGCACACGCTGCCGCAGAGGCGAGGAATCAGGAGATCTGCGAGGAGAACCACTGCTTCAAGAGGGGTCGTCTGGAGCGGCAGAGGGCGTTCGAGGTGAGCGTCACTGAAGGTGCAACAGCGGCAGGCACCGTATTGCAGTTGTCTAGCTCATCGGTAGGCTCCTCCTCCTCTGCCTCTTACTGAGCGCGCTCGGCAGAGGAGAGGCTGCCGGAAGTAGTACAAAGCCCCTCCGTAGTAGTAGTATTTAGGGGTTATTTTGTTCAGTTCATCTGACTATAGATGTGGTGAAACTGTACAACGTACTTAAAATTAGCTAGTATATATAGTTGAACTAGCTATTTCAGTACGTGGTTGGCAACAATTGGGGAAAAGTTTGGTCGGTTCAGCTGTCGAGTTGAACTGTTTGTATAAAGAATGACTACTTAATCTGTGAATGAAATCTATGCTTAATTACTGAATTTTAGTTGCAAAAGTTAGATAGTGCTAGTGATTTTTAGTTGCATATTTTGACAAATTGCAGTGTTACAAGGTTGACAAATGGCAATGTTACTAGATTAATAAATGTCAATCTTTCCAGTTTAGCAAATGGCAATATACCCAATATGACAGATACAAATCTTACCAAATTGTCTGTACGTGGTTGCACACGGGTCATCCAAAACAACCGTTTGCGTTGAAGGGATGTACAAATCCTGCTCGGCATATTTTCTCTTGGCTTAGCGCCGAAGTCTGGCTTTGCATACCGTATTCAATCTGAACTGTTTGCGTTGAAGAGATGCACAAATCCTGCGTTGCGAATTTTCTCTTGACTTAAGGGGGAAGACCATAGCTCTCACTTTGCATACGGGTGTTATATCTAAAACATTTGCGATCAAGAGCTGCACAAATCCTGCTCGGCACATTTTCCCTTGGCTTCCTGGGGAAGCTGTCGGTTTGCATACGGGTGTTCTAACTAAAACATTTGCGATGATTGTTTTATATTTAAAAACCATTGACTTTTTTTAAAAGAAAATCGTTTGATAAGTCTGTACATTAAGAGAGAAAAACGCAAGTTCGTTCAAACCATATCTTTCATTCAGTCACACTGCGAATTTATATTCATATGATTGAGATATAGTATTAAACCCCAAAAAAACTATTTCCGGCGGTGGCAGAGGCGGCGTGCCGCGCCGACATTGTCGTTGTCGTCCTCCGGGACGCCGTTGTTGAAGTCTTCAAGGCAGCACAGAATGTTCTTCACTTGGAAATCAAACATCATGTCATCGCGCGATCGACGGGCGGGGCACGGGAGGACGGCAACTGGCGGCGCTGCGAGGTAGCGGTCAACGGCGGCATCCCATGTTGCTGAGGGGTGCGCGCGCACGGGCACGGGCACGGCGGGTGCAGGCAAACGCACGGGGACCGGTGCCGCGGTGGGTGGAGGGGCGCGCACGGGCACGGGCACTGGCGCTGGCATGTACATGAGCTCGCGCAGGTCCGCGGAGACCTCGCTGACGCCCGCGGCTTCCAGCTCTGCGATAGTGCTCGTCGACCAGCCCGTCAATGCTATGGGGATGGTCACTAGCGCGGGCGCGGGGATGGGAGCTGGGACGGGCGCGGGGGCAGCAACCGCCGCGGCCAGCTTGTTCAGGGCCATGTCCATGAGGCCCCATTCTTCCTTATTTTCTATCTCCTCCGGCTCGGAGTCGACTTCACCAAACTTGAAGACTAGTGGCAGATGATCCTTCTGCGCCATGGCGTTGGTGGATGTCTGCGGGAGGGAGGGGAATGGGAGGCGAACAATAAGGCCGCCCGTATTAAATAGCGGCTCGGGCGCCATTAATGGAGAGGATGCGAGCAAGGCGGGCGGCCATGGAAGTCAACGGGCTTGCTTCCCAGTGAACCTGTGCAGCGTACAGCTCACATGCTTTCCGATGAGCCTGCGCATTGGAGGACAGCTTGCACGCCTCTTGGTCAGCCTGCGCACCGGACTGCGCTCACACGCCTCCCGTTCAGTCAAGCAGTTGTCCGCACGGCACCTCCTATAGCCATTAAAACCAAGACACGTGGCGTCATGTGAATGGTTAACAGAACGCACATGATTTAAATTATACAAATGTTTGAGATATTAAATTGGCAGCTATTTTTTCAAAATGACTTTGTTGGCTGTTATTCGAGTGCGTCTTCTCTCAAAATGGACACGAAAAATACCACAGCATGTCGGGTGCCATTCCATGATAGCATGCCAAGTTTCATGAATTTCAGACGAGTTTTGGATTTACTAGAATTTAAAAACAAAGTATCTCAACATTTTGCCGGCAATCAACAGTGCCCTGGTGTTTGAAATTCATTCCCATTTCTTGCATGGGACCTAAGCATGCACCCAAGGACACACATTTCATATGTCAACCCATTTTTCTGCACTAGAGCATGTGCATGTAGTTCAAATTTGAATTATGCACATAAAATGCCTAGAAAACCCAGTTAATGTATAAAAATGTCCAAGCGAACCCCGAAAAATCCCAAAAATTGACACAACACTCCTGTCGTTCTATGTTGACACTAGAAAAAATTTGAAAGCAAGAAGAGGCAACGGATATCGTTTCGTCCCCAAGGGTGGCACGTTCCCTACCGAAACCATCAGGCTTGTTGTGAGAAGCTCTGGCTTGCGAGAACCTTATACCCAAACCTGCCCCAAATGGGACAATTTTTTTACCACAGCATGTTGATGTCGCTCCATGATAGTATGTCAAGTTTCATGAACTTCAGACGAGTTTTGGATTTACTAGAATTTAAAAACCATGTATCTCATTGTTTGCGGCCGAGCGATGGTGGAAAGGTGTTTGACATTCATTCCCATTTCTTGCATGGGACCTAAGCATGCAGCCAAGGACACAGATTTGATTTTTCAAACAATTTACATGCACTGGAGCATGTGCCTGTAGTTCAAATTTGAATTATGCACATAAATTCATAGAAACTCAGTTAATGTATAAAAATGTCCAAATGAACCCCGAAAAATTCCTAAAATTAACAAAACACTCATGTTGTTCTATGTTGACACTAGAAAAAAAATTGAAATCAAGAAGAGGCAACGGATATCGTTTCGTCCAGAAAGGTGAAACGTTCCCTACCGTAACCATGAGGCTTGTTGTGAGAAGCTCTGGTTTGTGAGAAGCTTATATACCCCAACCTGCCCCAAATGGGACAATATTTTTACCACGGCATGTTGATGCCGTTCCATGCTAGCATGTCAAGTTTCATAAATTTCAGATGCGTTTTCGATTTACTAGAATTTAAAAACCATGTATCTCAATGTTAGCGGCCGAGCGACGGTGGCAAGGTGTTTGACATTCATTCTCATTTCTTGCATGGGACTTAAGCATGCAACCAAGGACACACATTTCAATTTTGAACCCATTTATATGCACTGGAGCATGTGCATGTAGGTCAAATTTGAATTATGCAGATGAATGCATAGAAAACTCAGTTAATGTATAAAAATGTCCAAGCGAACCCCGAAAAATCCCAAAAATTGACACAACACTCCTGTTGTTCTATGTTGACACGAGAAAAATTTTGAAAGTAAGAAGAGGCAATAGATATTGTTTCGTCCCCCAAGGTGGCAAGTTCCCTACCGAAACTATCAGGCTTGTTGTGAGAGAAGCTCTGATTTGCAAGAAGCTTATACCCAAACCTGCCCCAAATGGGACAATATTTTTACCACGGCATGTCGATGCCGTTCCATGATATCATGTCAAGTTTCATGAATTTCAGACGAGTTTTTGATTTACTAGAATTTTAAAACCATGTATCTCAATGTTAGCGGTCGAACGACAGTGTCAAGGTGTTTGACATTCATTCTCATTTCTTGCATGTGACCTAAGCTTGCAACCAAGGACACACATTTGATTTTGTAACCTGTTTTTATGGACTGGAGCATGTGCATGTAGTTCAATTTTGAATTATGCACATAAATGCCTAGAAAACTCAGTTAACATATAAAAATGTCCAAACAATCCCCGAAAAATTCCAAAATTTAACACGACACTCCTGTTATTCTATGTTGACACCAGGAAAAAATAGAAAGCAAGAAGAGGCGACGAATATCGTTTTGTCCACAAAGGTGACATGTTTCCCTAATGGAACCATGGGGCTTCTTGTGACAAGCTCTGGTTTGTGAGAAGCTTATACCATAACCTGCCCCAAATGGGACAATATTGTATACCCCAGCATGTTGATGCCATTCCATGATAGCATGCCAAGGTTCATGAATTTCAGACGGGTTTTGAATTTACTAGAATTACAAAAGCAAGTATCTCAATGTTTGCTGGAGAGCCACGGTGCCGTGGTGTTCGAAATTCATCCCCATTTCTTGCATGGGACATAAGCATAAACCCATGGACACATATATGATTTTACAACCCATGTTGGTGCACCGGAGCATGTGCATGTAGTTTAATTTTGAATTGTGCACCTGAAATGGCTAGAAAACCAATTTAATGTATAAAATGTCCAAACAAACCCTGAATAATTCCAATTATTTTACGACACACATATAGTTGCATGTTCACTGCAGATAAAAGTTCTAGCAATATGAACACCCTCCATTGCCGCTGTGACCCCATAATGTAATTCAAATCAAGATGAAAAATCAAGTAGATCGCACAGAGTTTATTGTCACCAACCGTGTGAGATGTAGTACAAAATATCTTGGAGCACCGTCAGTGTATAGTACGCCTATGGCTTACGCGAGAAGGTGCGTCGGCTACAGTCCACAGCCGGCGTGTCAAGCACACTAGCTCGCTCCCCAAATATCATTTCACTGTTCAATCGTCGCCGGTGAAAGATGGGGACGTGGACCCGCGTCGTTAGGGCAACTTCAGCGGCCCACTCCGGCGAGAGCGCGGTCGCAGCCGCCATGCGCATGCTAACAAGGTGCATGAGCACGGCTGCAATCTGCGACCAGGCGGCCAAGGCAGCCCAAACGGTCGTTGTTGCTTCTCAGGTGGCGGCAGCAACATCTGCCTCGGGGATAGCAACTGGCGAGAGCGGCACAACAGCTGTCCGTTCCGCAGCGGCGGCCTTAGCCCTGATGGAGGACGCCCACGACCATGTCGAGGCCGCCCATGCCCAGCTCGTGGCGGTCACCACACCAATCGAACGAAGCTTCTCCGACAACGGTCGACAACCCACGGCCGAAGAGTTGGCAATTGCCGAGAGCGTTCGAGCAGTCATCTGTTCCTCCGCCGCATACCTTGCCACGACGGAGTCCGTCCAAGCCCAGATCGCGGCCGCCCACGCCCAGCTTGTGGTGGCCTTTTCCAAAGAGATGGCGGAAACGGATGGCGAGATGCTTGCCGAGTATGGTGCGATGGATGCCATGGAGCCCCTTTCCCAGGAGACCGTCGGGCGCGAGCTACACATGGAGGAGGCGGTGGAGATCGACGAGCACCAGCCGTAGTAGTACTCTTTGTTTTGTTTAATTAAGAGTGCCAGTCTTTAATTTGTTAGAGTAATGTTTAGGTCAGCTAGCTCTGTTTAATTGCTGAACTTGCTCGATTAAGAAGTGTGGGTGTGCTGTAGTCTCCTTTGTGTACCCAAATTATGCAATGACGTGGATGACCACTGTAACCAGGGAAATTCGAACCAAAATTTTTTACGTTCAAACTCATCACACACGGGTTAAGCTATCTGAATCGTTTGTGATGTTCACATATCGTACACAGTTCTGAATAAGGGACCGTGTCTGATGACACTTTGCGCGCCAGTTTTTTCGCTGAACCGATTCAAAATTTTCAGCTTCCGCGGAAATATCTACCTCCCCGCCCCTCCCCCTTACCAAAAGCCACATTTTCCCTGTTTCCGCCTTCCTTTCGAAGTTGAAACCTTCACTCCTTGCTTGCAGCACCGCCTCCTCGCCGGCGACCCTCCTTCACGCTGCTTGGCCTCGTCTATCCAGGCAGGTAATCCACACCCGACCCCCATCCTCCTCCTCCTTCCACATCCCACATGCCCCGACCACCGGCGCGACACCTTCCACCCAAATCACCGACCCCTCCACCAAATAAGCGCCGCCCTAAGCCATGGTGCATGCAGTATAGCCAGGAGCTCAAGGAGCATTTGGTAGCGGAGAAGCAAATCGCAGCCGCACGTGCGGATGAGGTCGCGATGGCTGCCATTCGTGCTGACCCCCAGATCTTGGAGGAGCACCTTGCCATTTGCTAGCTACGCCTGTTAAGCATGCTCGGTTTACCCGTTGCGTGTGCTGTTCCTGCCTTTCCTTAACAAATTCTTGTGAATTGTGCTATCTAATTTTACCATGCAATATGTTGCTCTAGTGTATATTTTCTATATGTCGTGCAATGTGGTGCTCACTTATTAACTGTTTGGTTAGTTAGTTGTCATCTTCAATTAACTGTTTGGTTCAATTCTACAATTGTGATGTTCAATTCTTCAGGCTGCAATTTTGTATTATCTTCCATGTGAGAAATAAATCGAATTTATCTTTACAAAATACATGAGAAACGAATACAATTGCTATATTTCCAAGTTGTCAAGCATGCTTGGTTTGGTTAACTATCTGATCTTCTAGTATGTTATACATTGTGCAATGTGGTGCTCAGTTAATGTTTGGTTCATTTGTTGTGGTGTTTAGTTAACTGTTTGGTTCAATTCTGCAATGCGATGTTCAATTGTTGTGGGTGCATTCTGTTATTGTATACCATGTGAGAAGTAAATCCAATTTGGTTGTACTAAATACATGAGAAACAAATACAATTGCTACATTTCCAAGTTGTTAAGCATGCTTGGTTTGGTTAACTGTCTGATCTTCTATTAGGAGTATGTTATATTGTGCAATGTGGTGCTCAGTTAACGTTTGGTTCATTTGTTGTGGTGTTTAGTTAACTGTTTGGTTCAATTCTGCAATGCGATGTTCAATTGTTGTGGGTGCATTCTGTTATTGTATACCATGTGAGAAATAAATTGAATTTGGTTGTACTAAATACATGAGAAACAAATACAATTGCTATATTTCCAAGTTGTTAAGCATGCTTGGTTTGGTTAACTGTCTGATCTTCTATTAGGAGTATGTTATATTGTGCAATGTGGTTCTCAGTTAATGTTTGGTTCATTTGTTGTGGTGTTTAGTTAACTGCTTGGTTCAATTCTGCAATGCGATGTCCAATTGTCGTGGGTAGAATTTTGTATTGTTGTGCATGTGAGGAATAAATTGAATTTGGCTGCACTTAATACATGAGAAACATATACAAGTGCTATATTTCCTAGTTCTTA
This sequence comes from Thinopyrum elongatum, assembly GCA_011799875.1. Classification (NCBI taxonomy): domain Eukaryota; kingdom Viridiplantae; phylum Streptophyta; class Magnoliopsida; order Poales; family Poaceae; genus Thinopyrum; species Thinopyrum elongatum. The sequence goes on from CM022297.1 coordinate 52,755,307, forward strand.
ATCATGCTTGGTTTGGATAAATGGGTTTTCCTTGTGGCTTGAATTAATCTGATGAATCTGCAATGTGCTTATTTTTCATCAACATATTTTACTGATAGCATGCGAACCCTCACTTAACCTAATGACTAACTACCTTATATGTGTTGCAGGGAAACAATGGGAAGCACTGAGGTTTACAATCGAGGTTAGCACATGCATGGTCCGTTGTCTAATAGCACATTATTGTGCAATTGCAGGAACTATTCTAATATTTAGGTTTTTAATAATTTGGTCTTGCACATGTAGGTCCTGCTATCAGAGGTTTTGACCCACTGTTCGACCCTTTTTGCATATGGGGAAATGAGTTGTCCATGAATATCAATCATGTCAAGAAACTCAGAAAGATTGTTAGGATAAAGAAATTAGCGACAAAAAACAACAAGATCTTTGTCTGCACAATGAAGAAGACATTAGTTCACTACAAGATGGTACTAACTATTATACCTTGCCTTTTTTATTCCTTTGCCCCATTTCCAATATAGAGAAGATATTTATGCACATCCTTGTTTTCAGGCCTTTCCAAAGCAGTTCACTGATGATTACCTCTCAAACCACCTCTATGGTCAGGAGGCGGGGAAGGTTTTCATACAACACCCACAGTTCAATATTGAAGTGTACCTGAAGAGGATGAAGGATGGACGGTCAATCATCCACAGGCATTGACCTAAAGTTGCAAAGACCTTCAACATCAATGAAGGCTCAATATTCGCCTTCCGCTTCAGCAGTTTTCTAGATGAGATGCATCTGTCTATGTATCGTCTATGATGCTAATTTCAAAAGGTTCTAGATGTTGCATGTGAAACTTGGTGCTGGTGCAGTTGTGTAATGGGGTAGCTGAGTGCAGAAGCTATATGATGTTGTACTCTGATGTATTTCAATTATGAAATCCTGCTTCCTTAATATGGAAATGAAATATATTGTGTGCTTAATATGAAATGTCAATTAGATTAATAAATGGATTATTAATAATAGGGCAATTAGCCTGCTAATGGCCAATTAGCCTGCTAATTGGGTTTTTCTATTGCAAACGGTTATTGAGAAAACACCATGGGCAATGACCTCCAGCAACGCACACAGTTTCTAGGAATAAACCGTGTTGGATCAATGAACAATCACACACGACATCCTCTTGAAAACTGTTTGCGTTAGGCCACCTTGCGCAAATGTTCACCACATAAAAACTGTGTGTGATGGACAGCCTTTGCCACACAGTTTCTTCTACGCACCGTGTGTGATGCATTCAATAACGCAAATGATAAAATTGTTAATATCGTGTCCAATGGCAATGCTATCACAAACGATTTAAAGGGGAAAATTGTGTGTGATGTACCTGCGAACGGAAACGTTTTCCTTGGAGCGACTGTGTGGGATGTATATACGAATGGAAACGTTTAGCGGGGACTGACTGTGTGGGATGTACTTATGACCGGAAACGATTTTGCCTGTATAATTGTATTTTTTTAGCACTACTGTACGTATAACCATATTTGATCGCTCGTCGGTCGCACACGACCTCATTTTGCCGAGCGTGTGTGCCAGGAGGGCATATCCCCGACAGTTTCTGGGTCGTGTGGGAAGGACCCCCCCCCCTATCACAGTCACTCATTAGGCGATGGTTCAGAACACCGTCGTGAAAAGGGGTTAAAAACCGTTTGTATAGCACCTCACTGTACCAGTGTAACGAGAGGTAATTTAGTAACATGTAAATCTCTACAACCATATTTTCCTCTCTCATAATAATTACATGTAGGATCATAATCAAATTCAACAATATAGCTATCATATAAAATTTTCTCTTCATGATCCACGTGCATAGAAGTTTTATAATCTTCCAAGATAGTGGGATTGACATCAACTAAAGTCATGACCTCTCCAAACCCACCTTCATCAAAAAATTCATAAGATTGAACACTCCAAATATGTGGGATTATTTCTACCTAAAGTTGACTCTCTTCCAAACCCACTTTCAATATTATTGCAAACATTATTATCAATATCATATTCATCATGAGGCTTAAATAAATTTTCAAGATCATAAGAAGAATCACCCCAATCATGATCATTGCAATAAGTAGTGGACATAGCAAAATTAGCATCCCCAAGCTTGGGGTTTTGCATATTATTAGCACAATTGACATTAATAGAACTTATAGTAAAATCATTGCAATCATGCTTTTCATTCAAGGAGCTCTCATGAATCACTTCATAAATTTCTTCATCACAATTTTCAGATTCATGAATCTCAAGCAAAACTTCATAAAGATAATCTAGTGCACTCAACTCACTAGCAATTGGTTCATCATGATTGGATCTTTTAAAAAGCTTAGCAAGTGGATGGGGATCCATATCAATAGATTTTTAGCATAGAAGGCACATGGCAACACAAGCAAACAAAAGATCAAACAAGAAAAAGGCAAACGAAAAGAAGGCGAATAAAAAGGCAAATTTTGTGAAGTGGGGGAGATGAAAACGAGAGGCAAATGGCAAATAATGTAAATTGCAAGGAGATGAGATTTGTGATTAGGAACCTGATAGATGTGGATGATGTCTCCCTGGTAATGGCGCCAGAAATTCCTTTTGATGTCGCTTGAACTATGTCCGTATTTCCCCAAAGAGGAAGGGATGATGCAGCACAGCTACGGTAGGTATTTCCCTCAGTTATGAAACCAAGGTATCAATCCAGTAGGAGAACCAAGCAACACTATGTAAACGGTACCTGCACACAAAGAACAAATACTTGCAACCCGACGCTTATCAGGGGTTGTCAATCCCTCTACGGGTAACAGCGCCAGAAATTGTCAAGTTGACGGGATAAAAATTGGATAGATTGGATAAATAGATCTCGATAAAATGTGAAATAAAATAAATAACAAAAAAGTGCAGCAAGGTATTTTTGGGTTTTTGGAATTATAGATATGAAAATAAAAGCGAATAAAATAGATCTCAAAACAAATATGATAAAGAATAGACCCGGGGGCCGTAGATTTCACTAGTGGTTTCTCTCAAGAAAATAGCACACGGTGGGTAAACAAATTACTGTTGGGCAATTGATAGAAGATCGAATAATTATGACGATATCCAAGGCAATGATCAATATATAGGCATCACGTCCAAGATTAGTAGACCGACTCCTGCCTGCATTACTACTATTACTCCACACATCGACCGCTATCCAGCATGCATCTAGTGTATTAAGTTCATGGAGAAACGGAGTAATGCAATAAGAATGATGACATGATGTAGACGAGATCTATTCATGTAGGAATAGCCCCCATCTTGTTATCCTTAATAGCAATGATACATGCGTGTCTTGCTGCCCCTTCTGTCACAGGGGAAGAACAACGCACGATTGAACCCATCACAAAGCACCTCTTCCCATGGCAAGAAAAATCGATCTAGTTGGCCTAACTAAACCAAAGATTCAAAGAGGAAATATGAGGCGATAAATAATCATGCATATAAGAGATCAAAAGAAGACTCAAATAATATTCATGGATATAGATCTGATCATAAACTCAAAGTTCATCGGATCCAGACAAACACACCGCAAAAAAGAGTTACATCAAATAGATCTCCAAGAGACCATTGTATTGAGAATCAAAAGAGAGAGAGAGAGAGAGAGAGAGAGAGAGGAAGCCATCTAGCTACTGCCTACAGACCCGTAGGTCTATGATGAACTATTCACGCATCATCGAAGAGGGACCAATGAGGATGATGAACCCCTCTGTGATGGTGTCTAGATTGGATCTCGTGGTTCTGGAACTTGCGGCGGCTGGAATTGTGTTTCGTCGACTCCCCTAGGGTTTCTGGAATAATTGGGAATTTGTAGGCCGAAGAGGCGGTGCGGGAGGTCACCAAGGGGGGCACAACCCCCTTGGCGCGCCCTGGTGGGTTGTGCCCACCTCGGGCCTCCTCTCTGGTACTTCTTTGGCCCACTGGGTGTCTTCTAGTCCAGAAAAAATCTGCAAAAAGTTTCGCTGCGTTTGGACTCCGTTTGGTACTGATATTCTGTGAAGTAAAAAACAAGCAAAAAACAACAGCTGGCACTGGGCACTATGTCAGTAGGTTAGTCCCAAAAAATGATATAAAGTTGCTATAAAATGATTGTAAAACATCCAAGAATGATAATATAACAGCATGGAACAAGCAAAAATTATAGATACGTTGGAGACGTATCATTGAAAGAGTTCGAATATAAAGAGGAGAAGCAGAGGTAACAAGTGATGCTCGATGGCGACAAGGAATTTGGTAGACCAGTTCACCCTTCTGCACAAGGACAACGTCTGGTTGGAGGGGTTGTGATTTAACACAGAAGATAAACTCTCTTCGCCCTATTCTCCTCAACAATTGGTTCGTCAACCAATGTCGATCATTCATGGTAGATACTTGAGGCGATCTCCGAACCTTTACAGACTTCTTCTTCGAGAACCACAATTACTCTTGGTCTCTGGAGAAATTCACACCTAACCGTCTAGAGAGTTTGGAGCTCTCAAGAGTAATAGGCGGAGCATACTGGACTTACATTCGAGTGATGTTGAACCACTATCTAATTTTTTGGCTCTAGGGGTTTTCTCTCGGTGGATTTTAAACTCAAATCACTTAGGAGAGGGGGTTGCTCAACAGTCTTCTCACAATCAAACAGAGCAGCCACCGGACAACGCCGGTGCGGGGTGGCTATTTATAGCCGCAGCCTTCCCTGGTGGGAAATGACCATTTTGGACATGCGGTCCAGCCAATGGCCAACCGACACGTTCACAACGGTCAGATTTCAAGAGCAACGGTAACATTACTTGAGGAGGGGCACAACCCCCCTGGGCGCGACTGGGCCTCCTGGCGTGCCCTGGTGGGTTGTGCCCACCTCGGGCCTCCCCTCTGGTACTTCTTTGGCCCACTGGGTGTCTTCTGATCCAAAAAAATCTCCAAAAAGTTTCGCTGCGTTTGGACTCCGTTTGGTACTGATATTCTGCGAAGTAAAAAACAAGCAAAAAACAACAACTGGCACTGGACACTATGTCAATAGGTTAGTCCCAAAAAATGATATAAAGTTGCTATAAAATTATTGTAGAACATCCAAGAATGATAATATAACAGCATGGAACAAGCAAAAATTATAGATACATTGGAGACGTATCAGCATCCCCAAGCTTAATTCCTACTCGTCCTCGAGTAGGTAAATGATAAAAATAGAATTTCTGATGTGGAATGCTGCCTAACATGTTCATCACATATTCTTTTCTTTTATAGCATGGACATTTGGAATTTTATATGGTTCAAAGCAATAGTCTAGTTTTGACATGAAGATTTCAATACTCAAGCATATCAACAAGCAACGATGTCTTTCAAAATATCAACACTAAAGAAAGCATATCAACGTTCAATCTCGACCACCACGCCGCACTAGCGGGGCAGCCACAGCAACGACGCCCGCTCTGGTGCGAGTCGCGACCCTCTAGCTGTGCCTACCATGGGCGCGGCTACTGAGCGCGCACCTCGCCCGGAGCGGGGCGAGCAGGACGAAGCACCAAACAAGGTTGCCAATCCCCGAGCGCAGCCCACTCATCCCTAGACTGCCTTAGCAGCTGGTTCATGATGGCATGAATGCGGCGCCGCCCCTGCTGGTACTACCAGGAGTCGATCAATGTCGCGGTCTGCCTCATCATCTGTGTTGAGCACTGAGGGAGTCCTAGATTAGGGGGTCCTCGGGTGTCCGAACTATTCGATATGGGCCGGACTGATGGGCCGTGAAGATAAAGCAGAAGACTATCCCCCGTGTCCGGGTAGGACTCCCATATGCGTGGGTGGCAAGTTTGGTGTCCGGATGTGTTATTTCCTTCCTCTGCAAACTAACTCTGTACAACCCTAGGCCCCTCCGGTGTGTATATAAACCAGGGGGTTTAGTCTGTAGAGGCTATCAGAATAATCATAGGCTAGACAGCTAGGGTTTAGCCATTACGATCTCGAGGTAGATCAACTCTTGTAACCCCTATACTCATCAAATACAATCAAGCAGGACGTAGGGTTTTACCTCCATTAAGAGGGCCCGAACCTGGGTAAACATCGTGTCCCCATTGTCCATTGTTACCATCGATCCTTAAACACACAGCTTGGGACCCCCTACCCGAGATCTGCCAGTTTTGACACCGACATTGGTGCTTTCATTGAGAGTTCTGTTGTGTTGTCGATAGAAGGATAGGCGCACACGCACCGTAGTCCGGATAGCCGCACACGCACCAGGGGCTAGTACTTAGCTCCACAGTCAAACTCCTATGGCTAAGTGAAAGTAATAAAGCCGCATAGTCTGATTGCCTGGTTCACCACGCGGACACCTCCTTTACGGACCAAGACGTTGGATAAAGTGTGGTCACGCGCTACACCGAACACCCCTGTAGCATCTACATGTGGGCTGAAGCCGACGACTGGCAACTTTCAGAAATAAAACAATAAACAGCCGCACAGGAGGAAAAATCGCTTGTAACAAAAGGGGCAAACATAGATATATAAACAGCATGGGTTCATCACATTGTTTGTACAACCCGAACACACTCAATCAAATATTACGTACTTAGAGCATTGACCCTCTATCACTCGGGCTCCTTCTAGGACGTCATCAAAGTACCTCTCTGGCTTCCGGTGATCTTTGCCTTCGGGCGGGCCTACGGTTGCCACTTCGGTGGCCTTCATCTTTGCCCACTGCATCTTGATGCGGGCGAAGGCCATCCGGACACCCTCTATGTAGGCCAAGCGCTTCAATGCATCAATCCAAGTCCAAGCGTCGACAAGCCGCTTCAGCAAACCAAAGTAGCTACTAGGGATTGGCTCAGCCGGCCAGAGCTAGACTATCAGGTCCTTCATGGCCAAACCTGCCACCCTATGCAGCTCCGTCAGCTGCTTCAGCTGGTCGTTCAGAGGCGTCGGGTGTTCCGGCGCGAGAAATTGCGACCAGAACAGCTTCTCGGTCGAGTTCCCCTCCTGGGCTCAGAAGAACTGTGCGGCATTGGTGGCACTCCTCGGAAGATCCGCAAACGCACCTGGAGAACTCCATACTCGGGTGAGCAAAGCAAACCTCTGACCTCCAAAGATACTCTGCAAAAGAAAGGCCTTACCAGCCGCTATCTGCCTCGCCTGATGGATCTCTTCACAAGCACTCCGGGACTCGATCCGCGCCTCTTTGGCATCATGGAGAGCCTTGGCGAGCTCGGTCGACTGGTCCGAAGTCTTCTGCTCCAAAGCTTCGCATTTGCTGATGGCATCCTTCAGCTCCTACTCTACTTCGGCCACCCGACCTTGCTGTTGGCAGCGGGCATCTTGCTCGGTCTGCAGTTCGGCAGCCGCCTTGTCAGCGGCTGCCTTATTCGCCTCCGCCTCTTTTTTGGCCTGGGCAAGGGCGCCTTTGAGGGTCTCGACCTCGGCTGTGCTAGCTGTGATTATAATCAAGGCATTCCATGAGTTAATCTCTAAATATACATATCACTTCTGATATCAAAATAAACTTTTAACATTATACGCATACCTTGCGTTTCATCGAACCGCTTATTAATGCGGTCGATTTCCTCATCGTCCACCTGAAGCTTCCGATTGAGTTCGGAAACTTCTGCGGCCTGGGCGGTTGCCGCCAACAGGGAAGCCTGTTCCTATATGGATCCTCTGTCCGATTTCTTTTAACCGAACAGAGCCTCAGGGGCTACTGTCTGTACACAGGTATATTCCTCTATATGAAAAGTTTTTAGAACATTATGTCGCATACCTCAAAGCCTGTCAGTAGGCTGGTGAAGGCTTCGTTTAGTCCGCACTTAGCAGACTGAACCTTCTCCACCATCGCACCCATCAGGGTGCGGTGCTCCGCCATGATGGAAGCACGCTGCAGTGCTTCCTCCAGAGCGTTGGGCACCTCCAGATTAGTGGAGGTCGCCGATGGAGCTGATGCTCCTCCCCCCTCTTTCAAAGGGGGCTGCTTATCCAATCCCGGAGCCGTGTTGGTCTCCGGAATGGTTTCCGGCTAGGGCCCGGATTGTTGGGGGTCCCCACCGTCGGTTGTCATAGGGGTCGCCTCCCCTAGGTCTTCGGCGACCGAGGTATTAACCTCGGGCGCTTTCTCGACGGCCTCGTTCGCCCTCCCTCTACCAGGAGAGGTCCTTCAGGACGACACCTCGATGTCCTCCATGGTGATAGGCGAGGGGGCTCGCGGCGGCGTGTCACTCTCTACCATTTCGGGTGGCAGAGAGTTCCCCTCTGATAATGGGGTTTGCGGAAGCTCACGGGGAGGGCTGAAAGGCGAATAACAAAAATAACTTATACAATGAAAGCAAGTAGACCGAAGATAAATGAGTAAGTTTCTGAATACTTACGATTCGGCCAGGGGCTTCACCCTAGGAGGTCTCTTGGGGACTAGTTCGGACTCTGAGTCCGAACTGTCCGGGAGGGTCACCTTCCCTCTCTTGGGCGCCTCGCCCTCCGGGTCTTCGGAGGCCGCCCTCTTCTTCTTCTTCCCCTTATGAGGGGAGTCGCTTTCCACCTCCTCCTCCTCTTCTTCCTCGTCTTCTTCGTGGGAAGAGAGGGCTTCGGTCTCTCCGGACATTGCGTCCGAAGGACCTTTGTGGCGGGGGCCGCCCTTGGCCTCCTTGCCCTTCTTCTTCTTGGCCTTCTTCTCCGGCGCCTGATAGGGCACCGGGACCAGCATCTCCGTTAGCTGGGGTGTGGCCGGGTTCTTAGGCAGCGGTGCCAGACAATTGATCCGCTCCGCCTTTGCTGTCCAGCCCTGTACAGAAGGCAGGCAAGGTAATCTACATTATATCTGAAGTATTGACCGGATAAGTCTTCGGAAAAGTTAAGCTTACCGCTGAGGCCGGGTTCTCGATGTCGAGTCCGATGTCCTCGGTTTTCTTCGGCCACGTTTTCTGGGCCTTGAAGAGCTGCTTCCATATGTCTTCGTGTGTGGTGACGAAGAAGCGCTTCAGGGTCCGTGGCTCCTCCGGATTGAACTCCCACATGGGGGAGGCTCGGAGTTGGCAGGGAAGAGTGCGGCGGAAGAGCATCACCTGAATCACATTTGTGAGACCGGTGTTTGCACCTAACATATTGGAGATGTGCTTTTGTAGCATCTGCACCTCCGGTTTGGACCCCCAATCAAGGCCCTTGGCGGTCCATGAGGTGAGTCTCGTGGGGGGTCCGGATCTGAAGTCAGGTGTGGCCGCCCAGTTGGCGTCGCGAGGTTCGGTGATGTAGAACCACTCCTATTGCCACACCTTGACTATCTCCACAAATGCCCCTTTGGCCCAGACGGCGTTTGGGAGCTTGCTTACAATGGCCCTGCCATAGTCCGCATGCTGTCCGTCAACCACCTTCGGCTTCTGATTGAAGACCTTGAGCCACAGGCCGAAGTGTGGGGGGATGCAGAGAAGAGCCTCGCACACGACGATGAACGCCGATATGTGGAGGAAGGAATTTGGGGCTAGATCGTGGAAATCTAACCCATAGTAGAACATGAGGCCTCGGACGAAGCGGTGGAGGGGAAACCCTAGCCCTCGAAGGAAATGGGGGATGAACATGACCCTCTCACCAGGCTCCGGAGTAGGGATAACCTGATCTTTGTCAGGGAGCCTATGCGCGATATCCGTGGACAGATAGCCCGCACTCCGGAGATCCTTGATATCCTTCTCGGTGACGGAGGAGGCCTCCCACTTGCCCTTGGAACCGGACCCGGCCATTGCTGGGGAGGGTGGCAGCGGTGGGAAAGATCAAAGTAGTGGGCGCTAGAGCTTGGAGGTTGGAAGATAGGAGCTAGAAGAAGGCGTGGGGGAAAAGGAGGGATCTTTATCCTCTTTTAGATGGTGAAAATACCAAACGTCCCCTTCTCAAGCCATAAACCTCGCCTGTTCCCAACGAGATCATGCATAAGGCGCGGTTGGGTTACCCAAACCACATTGATGAGAATCCCGTAATGGACGGGCATGATCTCTGTTTTGACGGGACATGCCAATGAGGGCTAGGCCTAGAAACACGAAACGGGAGGCGTGAAAACGGTTCGAAATGTTAAAGAGTCAAGTGTGACGCTTCGCCGAAAAAGTTGTCAGTAAAAGACACTGTTCCTATTTTGACATCTTGCCTTCGTGGCTAAGGGTTGTATTAATTGTGCAGTGCCGGATACAGTTCTTCTATGCAGGAAGCTGACTTAAAGTATTCAGGAGAAGGAACCCGCCTTGCAATGCCGAAGATAATCCGCATGCCGAACACATCGTCATCGAAGACTGGTTCAGGGGCTACTGAGGGAGTCCTGGATTAGGGGGTCCTCGGATGTCCGGACTATTCGATATGGGCCGGACTGATGGGCCGTGAAGATAAAGCAAAAGACTATCCCCGGTGTCCGGGTAGGACTCCATATGCGTGGGTGGCAAGTTTGGTGTCCGGATGTGTTATTTCCTTCCTCTGCAAACCGACTCTGTACAACCCTAGTCCCCTCCGGTGTGTATATAAACCGGGGGGTTTAGTCTGTAGAGGCTATCAGAATAATCATAGGCTAGACAGCTAGGGTTTAGCGATTACGATCTCGAGGTAGATCAACTCTTGTAACCCCTATACTCATCAAATACAATCAAGTAGGACGTAGGGTTTTACCTCCATTAAGAGGGCCCGAACCTGGGTAAACATCGTGTCCCCATTGTCCATTGTTACCATCGATCCTTAGACACACAGCTTGGGACCCCCTACCCGAGATCTGCCGGTTTTGACACAGACATGAGCACAGCTACGGAAGCCATGGCACGGGCCCAACTTCTACTGAGATTCCCGCCGGCGGCTGATCAAATGGATGAATGGAGAGCCACCATCCAGAGTTTATCAGCTCCGCTGAAGCTGGAAAATCATAGCAGGCAGAACCATCACGACACCCGCGAACAACAACAGCAGCCCAGGCTGATGGCCGCATAGAGGAGGCCGCGCCAACGGTGCAATCTCCTCCATGACAGCTGCAAGAACAGCATGTCCGCGAACCCGACGAAGCATCGATGGCCTCTTCTGATCTGCGAGCCCACCGGGATCAGCGGCAGGTCCTGGAGGATCGGCGGAGGGAAGATGCATGCATCACCATAGAGCAACGCTGAGAGACCTGCCGTCAACCTGATAGGCGAAATGGCCTAGACGTTGATGAACCCGCGCCCAGTGATGGCGAGTACTTGCCTTACGAGTTTGGGTGCCCCTCCTTTAATCACGAGCTGCGGCAAGTCCGCTGGCCGTCCGCCCGCGTCTTCAGACCTGAGTTACCAGAAAAATACGATGGAAAGTTGAACCCGGCAGAGTTCTTGAGCATTTACACAATTGTCGTTCAAGCCGCCGGGGGCAGGGATGAGAAAGTGTTCGCCAACTACTTCCCTTTGGCACTCAAGCCAAACGTGAGGTCGTGGCTGATGCACCTTCCAGAGAATTTCATTTCGTCATGGGCTAACCTGTGCAATGAATTTGTTGGCGCCTTCATGGGTGGCCACCAAGAGCCAGGACGGCCCAGCGACCTGCAAGTCCTTCCACAGAAGGAAGGGGAGAGCTTGCAGAAGTATATGCAAAGGTTCAGTCGAGTGCACCGAAACATTATAGAGATACATCCAGCAGTTGTGATTGCCATGTTCCATTTGAACATGCGCAACAGAAGGATACGATCCAAGATGAACGTCTGGCTACCCAAGACTGTCAATGAGTTGTACTCATTAGTGGATAAATGTGCTCGGGCTGAAGAGGGGAGGCGACTCCCCGGAGAAGAGGATGGCGTCGAGGTCGATTCAGAATATGACGACGAGGCCACCAACCCGGAGATGAGGAGTCGGAGGCGCAATAAGAAGCGCAAGGATAAGTCAGTATTGGCCGTTGAGAGTCCTAGCAACCTCAGCACTGGCAAGAAGGCCAAAACCGAAGCCCCCGGCAAGGAAGCTACCGCGTGCACAGATTGCCGGGTGGCAGCAGTCCCAGAGAAAGCTGGGAAGTCCGATGGGCCATACTGCAAGATCCACCGCACCAAGGGTCAAGATCTCCAGGAATGCCACCAAGTCGAGCAGCTTGTCAAGAAGCAGAAGGCAAAGTACGAGAAAAGGGAAAGGGAGAAGGACCAAGAGGGTGCTGGAGGGAAAGGCCATTGTCAGGGGGTGGACCCTAGGCAGGCAACGAAACCCGGATCCTTTCAAAAACATCAGGGCTGGCAGCGCCCCTCAATCCGGCACATACCTGGCCGGCTTCCCAGCGCAACCCGGCTAGGTGCTGCGGCCCGGCCAAGCCGGCTGGCGCATGCTGGCCGGTTCCCACAAGACAAACCTCCAGCGACAAACAAGCATGGTTATAGTGCGCCCCCCTTTACGCCGGCCCCGGCGGGCTCGGCTGTCGTGCCGACGAAGCCACCGCCTGGGGCGGCCGGCGTCTCGGAGGTGCAACCCTGTAGCAAGACGGTGCGGCCGTGCCATGACATCCCACACGGTGTGACTACAGTACCCAGCAGCCGGCCGTACCCGTGCCCGGCGGGCCCGGTACGGCCCGCACCCGATGGACCCGGCGAGACCCGCACCCGACGAACCCGGTAGACCCGGCGCCCCGGCGGCCCCCACTGCCGGCTCCAAGACACTGACAACCCGGCCCCGCGCCTATGTAACTTTACCATTGTAACCCTGAGGGGTGGCCTATAAGACCCCCAGGAAGCCTCCATGCAGAGGGGGTGCGATCACTAGTTAACCCTTCATCCACACACATTCATCCATCCACTTGGAGAAGGAGCAGCCTATGCACTAGCATGCCTTCCTTTCTCTCCAAAACAGCTCTAGGAGCAAGCTTCTACCATCTTCATATAAACCACACTCGGCAGGACTAGGGGTGTTATCTCTCCGGAGAGGCCCGAACCTGGGAACGTCTTGCGTCTCACGCTCGCCCGTACCAACCTCGCCTCTAGAGCCCACCAGTGGCCTCTTTCCTGTTCATCTCTTTAGCCATCCCATGTCATCTGCCGTGAGCTCACCACGACAGTTGGCGCCCACCGTGGGGCAGCTTGAGGTGCCGGCCGGAGACATGTTCCAGACGGGGCCCTTCGCTAACTCCGGCGAGCTCTGCACGCATGGTCTGGTCCCTGCGCCCGGCGTGGTGCCGGCCGGCCTCGCCACCTCGCTCATCGCCCCCTTCGGCATGATGCGCATCTCCAATGCTCCCGCTGCCGATGAGTACCCCAGCGAGGTGCTCAACGTTACCGACTCCCCCGTTCTCGCTGGCTACGACCCCTCTGACGGTGCGGCAGATCTCTGCGTCCGGGTAGAGGTGCTCGTCACCGACTCCGGCTCCACCTCGTCTAGTGCCGCGAGGAAGGCCGCTGCCGCCAAGGCCGCAGCGGAGCGTGCCAACCCGGGCGACCCGCTGCGCGCCACGATGCAGAACCTCAGTGTCCCCATCACCACTGACATCAACACCACCAACGCCGCCCAGGCCCGGGCCCAGCTCGAGGAGGGGCGCATGCGCCTGTTGGATGAGGACGCTACGCAGCGCCGGTTGGAGTCCATCCAGCGGGAGCGCGATGCCGTGTACGGCTTCACGAAGGCCGCTGTTGAGCCTAGCCAGGTTGCCGAGGTGCGGACCCGTGGCGCCGCCATCGGCCGCGTGCTGGGCGCGATCCCGCCCATCTACGACACCCCTATCAAGAACATGTGCGCCGCGCAGGCGGCCTTCGTTAGCATGGAGCAGCTGCAGGGTGAGGAGCTGCAGGAGCGCCTGCAGCGCATGACGGAGCTTCTCGGCGCTGCGAACGCATAGCAGGACCGCCTCGACCGTCCCACAGCGTCCGTCTCGCGCCGCACCAAAGACCCCGAGCAGCCGAACACGGCATCTTCGCTGCCCCCCAGCGAGGCTCATTCCGGCCGAACCCGAAACCGGCGCAACCGTGCCTTGACGGCTGGCGACGATCCGAGCACCGAGCCAGCCCCGGAGGCCCGGCGCCGGCAAGACCCTCCGCCGCCATCCGGCTGGCATGGCCATCTGGCTTCCGCCGACCCTGCTTCCCGCGGCCCGGTCGCGCGTCGGTTGGGCCCGCGCGCCATCGACGACACCGATGCTCGTCACCGCATCTAGCAGCTTGCCCTCTCCCTCAAGCTGGAGGAGGACAACGCGGCCGGTCCGGCTTGCTTCGGCCCGCCCATCCGGGATGAGCCCTTCGCCAAAGGATTCACGCTTCCCCGCGATACCCCCAAGTACAATGGGACCATCAAGCCGGAGGACTGGCTCATCGACTACACCACCGCCATTGGCATCGCGGGTGGCAATCGATGCCTGGCCGTGCGCTACGCCCCGCTCATGCTCCAGGGCTCGGCCCGGACATGGCTGAACAGTCTGCCGGCTAGCAGCGTCAACTCGTGGGTTGACTTCGACCAAGCCTTCGTGCGCAACTTCACCGGCACCTACAAGCGACCCGGCCGTCCCAGTCAGCTCGCCATGTGCGTGCAGGGGCTGAGCAAAACCTGCCGTGAATACCTCGCACGCTAGACTAAGCTCCGGAACAGCTACGAGGGCGTCCACGAGGTTCAAGCCATTCGGTACTTTGTGAGCGGCTGCCGGGATGGCACCCTCCTCAAGCACAAGCTCCTGCGCTCCGAGCCAACCACCATGGCCACGCTCATGGTCACGGCGGACAAGTACGCCACGGCCGACTCCGCCATGAAGATCCAAGTGGTGCTGGACGAAGCCGGCAAAGCGTTGCCGGCACCTCCCTCCAAGCCGGCTGGCGAGAGCAGCCGCCAGTAGAACAACAAGCGCAAGGCCGAGCAGTAGGCTCCTCGCTACGACAACCGCCTCGTCGCGGCCGCCGATCAGGCGCCCGCGGCCGAGCCGGCCGGCAAGCGTTGGCAAACCGGCAAGACCGCATGGCAACCCGCCATGAGCTTTGAGGAGATGCTCGATGCTCCCTGCAAGCACCACAGCGGCGCAAGGCCCTCTATGCACATGCTTCGGCAGTGCGCCATCACCAAGCGCATCATGAGGGGTGGCATCCCGCTGCCTCCAGCTCCGGCTCCGGGTGCGGGGCAGCCGCCTCCGCCTCCTCCCCCGCCTCCGGCAAACGGCGCCATGTGCAATGAACTCCTCCCCATCGCGAATGATTGCTACATCGTCTTCACCAGCTTTGGTGACGACAAGCGTAGTGAGCGCCTGCTTCGGCAGGAGGTGAACACCATCATCCCGGCCAAACTTGAGTACATGCACTGGTTGGAGCACCCGGTCAGCTGTACCCGGGAGGACCACCCGGCCATCATGCCCAACCCTGGTGGCTACGCCCTCGTCCTCGACCCCACCATGCTCGCTGTGAAGCACACATGCAAGTTCTCGTGGGTCCTCATCGATGGCTGCAACAGCATCAACATCCTCTACCGTGACACCATGACCAAGCTCGGCATCGAGGCGAGACAACTGGAGCCAACCCGGACGGTGTCCCATGGCATCGTGCCGGGCCTCTCCTGCTCTCCGATCGGCTAGATCTGGCTTGACGTCCTGTTCGGTACAAGCGACCATTTCCAGCGTGAGCCTATCTGGTTCGAGGTGGTGGACTTGTCCAGCGCTTACCACACGCTGCTGGGTTGGCCCGCGTTGGCAAAGTTCATGGCGGTCCCCCACTACGTCTACGTGAAGATGAAGATGCCGGGTCCCAAGGGCCTCATCACCGTTGCCGGCGACTACAAGAGATCCCTGGAATGCGCTCAAGCCGGCGCCAAGCTGGCCGAGTTGATGGTCATAGCCGAGGAGCGGCGCTAGCTCGACCGGATTGTGGCGCTAGCCGGCGAGCAGCCGGCTGTGCCGACTCCGGCCAAGGAGTCGGCCGGCGAGGCCTCGTTCCAGCCATCGAAGGACACCAAGAAGATCCCGCTCAACCCGGAAGACCCCAGCTGCAACAAGTATATTGTTGTGGGCACCCGCCTCAGCAGCAAATAGGAAGGCGAGCTCGTCGACTTCCTCTGTGAGAATCGGGATATCTTTGCATGGTCCCCAAAGGACATGCCGGGTGTTCCGAGGAAGTACGCCGAGCACAAACTACACGTCCGCAAGGATGCCAAGCCTGTCCGTCAGCCCCTACATCGCTTTTCAGAAGAGAAGAGAAGAACCATCGGAGAAGAAGTCGCCCGGCTACTCGCAGCCGGCTTCATCATGGAAGTATTTCACCCCGAGTGGCTGGCCAACCCAGTCCTCCTCCTGAAGAAAAACGATACTTGGCGCATGTGTATCGACTACACCAGCCTCAACAAAGCAAGCCCCAAGGATCCTTTTTCCCTCCCGCGGATAGATCAAGTGATCGACTCCACGGCCGGCTGTGAGCTCCTGTCCTTCCTGGATGCTTACTCCGGCTATCACCAGATCAAGCTGGACCCGGATGACGCCCTGAAGACGTCCTTCATCACGCCCTTCGGGGCGTACTACTACATCACCATGTTGTTCGGCCTGAAGAATGCCGGTGCCACCTTCCAGCGCTGCATGCAGAAATGCTTGCTGCCGCAACTCGGCCGCAACATCCACGTCTACATCGACGACATCGTGGTGAAGACCAAGGAGCACCTCACGCTGCTTGACAACCTGAAGGAAACCTTCGCCAATCTGTGCGAGTACTAGATCAAGCTCAACCCGGAGAAGTGCGTGTTCAGCGTGTCGGCCGGACAGCCACTCGGCTTCCTCATCTCGGAACACAGCATTGAGGCAAACCCGGAGAAGATCAAGGCCATCGAGCGCATGCTCAAGCCAACCCGGCTACGGGATGTCCAGAAGTTCACCGGGTGCTTAACCTCTCTTAGCTGGTTTCTCAGCCGGCTGGGCGAGAGGGCCTTGCACCTATATCAGCTGATGAAGAAGATGTCGCCGTTCGAATGGAATGACCAGGCGGATGAAGCGTTTCGGGATCTCAAGCGCATGCTATCCACCTCGCCCGTCCTGGCCGCGCCGAACGACAAGGAGCCACTGTTGCTATACATTACCGCCACCTCACGGTCGGTCAGCACAGTGCTGGTGGTCGAGCATCCAGAGAAGGGCAAGACACAGTGGGTTCTGCGCCCGGTGTACTACCTGAGCGAGGTGCTCTCCGTCTCCAAGCAGAATTACCCGCACTATCAGAAGATGTGCTACGGTGTGTACCTCACCGCCAAGAAGCTGAAGCAGTATTTCCAAGAGCACGTCATCACCGTGGTCAGCACGGCCCCCATCGACGAATTCATGGGCTGCCGGGAAGCCGCCGCCGGGTAGCCAAGTGGGCCATCGAGCTGGCCAGCCACACCATCCTCTACGAGCCCCGCAGTACAATCAAGTCCTAGGCGCTGGCCGACTTCCTTGTCGACTGGACAGAGAACCAGTACCTACCGCCGCCACCCGACTCGACGCACTGGCGCATGCACTTCGACGACTCCAAGATGCGATCCGGCTTGGGAGCCAGCATCGTGTTGTCTTCCCCAAAGGGCGACCAGCTTCGGTACGCGCTGCAAATCCACTTCGCCGCCTCCAACAACGTCGCTGAATACGAAGCCCTTGGGCACGGCCTCCGGCTTGCCAAGGAACTCGACATCCGGCGCATCCTTTGCTACGACGACTCGGATCTAGTGGTGCAGCAATCTTCCGGCGAGTGGGATGCTCGGGACGCCAACATGGCCAGCAACCGCTTCCTGGTCCAGCAGCTTTTCGGCAACTTTGACGGCTGCGAGTTCCTCCACGTGCCGCGCGCGGAGAACGAAGCCACCGACACGCTGGCCAGGATCGGCTCTTCTTGGCAAGCCATTCCATCCCGCATCTCCCTTGAGCACCTGTGCAAACCGTCTGTCAAGCCGTCTCCGGATTCCGAGTCCATCTTCATCTCGAACGACCCTGCAGCTCCCCTCCCCAACCCTGATGACCCCGGCCCAGTCCCGGGGGCTGCCGGCTCTGGCCCGGGGGCTGCCGATCCCGGCCCGGGGACTGATGTCCCCAACCCAGCGGTCGTTGTCCTCAACCTGGGGGCTATTGATCCCGGCCCGGGGGCTGCTGTCTCCAACCCGGCGACCATCGTACCTGTAAGTGCATCTAGTGCCCCTTAGTGATTTTGGTGTATTGAAGACTTATAGGTTAAGGGACTAATGTGTTTGTGAGTGTACACAGGTCTATAAGTCTATGAGGAGTTTGTTATTTACGATGAATGTCGACCCCTAAAAATGAATGTCTTCAACTGAAGACTTTGGTTTTCTTGAAGACTTTGAAAGTGAAGAAATTGGTGTGACCCTGAAGACTTGATATTCATGCGAGGATTATGAAGCGTGAAGACTTTTGTTTTCGTAGTTTCATTTTCTTCTTCTTGAGTCATAGGAAACACCGTACTGTTAAAGGGGGTCGAGGTAAAACTAAGGAAAAGTTTCCAAGTGATGCTCAACTCAAAATCCTACACCTACCCAATCCTTTCGAGTGAAGCCATTGGAAATCTCATACAGTTTAGTCAAGTTCTTCAGTGACAGAGACGAAGTTCTTCTGTTCTCTGAGGAATTTGTTCTGACTGAGGAGTTAGGAATTCGCCAGTGCGGATTGCCTACAAGTGAGGAACATGATAGCCCTGAGGAATTTGATACTCAAATATCCGACCGTTGCTGTGCTACGCGCCAGCTGTCCAAACATCCTACCCACCTAACGGTCATATCATTGAAGGGCATTTATGTCTTATCATGTCGGGCTGCTCCCTAGGCTATAAATAGCCGCCCCCTACAACCACTAGCTGGTTGGATGCTCCAAGAATTAGATTGACACTTGTCATTTAGAGCATCCCATCCTCCGAGGACTTTGAGCGAAAATCATCAAGTGAGGAAAAACCCAAAAACCCAAACGCCTACAAACCCAAAGTGATTGAGCATCACTGAAGAGATTGTTCCTGTGTGGAACCGACGCTTGTTACCTTTGAGGACTGTGCATCCTCCAGACGGTTAGGCGTCATGGTCTAGAGCATCCAAGAGGAAATTGTGGATTGTCGAGTGACCGAGTATGTGAAGGTTTGGAAGTCACCTGAAGACTTACCACGAGTGATTGGGCGAGGTCTGTGTGACCTTAGCTCAAGGAGAATACGGTGAGGACTGTGTGTCCGGGACTGTGTGTCCTCAGGTTTAAATACCTAGCCACTCTAACCAGACGTACAACTGTCACAGCAGTTGGAACTGGTCTACCAAATCATTATCTTCACCGAGCTACTGGTTCTATTTCCTCAACCCTTTCATTTCCTCGCATACTTGCTATGTATTTGATCATTACTATTTGAAGACTTTGTCTGAAGACTTTCTCAATTTTCTCAGTTCAATTTCTTCAGTTAGTTTGTCTTCAGCCTGCTTATCCTGTGTTTACGCTACTCGTACTCTGTGCTTGTTTTCATTTCATCATGATGACTGTGCTACTGCTCTGTTATGCTTGCATCTGAGTACTTATTCCGCTGCTAAGTAGTTCGTCGCTTAGGAATTTCCTCACCTTGAAATTCCTCAGTGACGAATTTGTAAAAATCGCCTATTCACCCCCCCTCTAGTCGATATAACGCACTTTCAATTGGTATCAGAGCAAGGTACTCCCTTGTTCTGTGTGATTTTGGTTTAACTACCTGGAGTTTTAGTTATGTTGACTGCAGGCATGATCAAGGTCTCAGCTGGGTGTCCTACCTTCGATGGGACGGACTACCCCTACTAGAAGAACAAGATGCGCATGCATCTTGAGGCAATTGACAACGATCTCTGGTATGTTGTGGAAAAGGGTGTTCCCTCTGTCACTCCTTCCGTAAACGCTGCTGATGTGAAGAGATTCAAGCAACTCGACTCTCAAGCGAAGAATATCATATGTGGCCATCTGAGCAAAGGGCAGTATGGCAGAGTGAGTGCTTTGGAGACAGCTAAGCTTATCTGGGATAGGCTGTCCAAGGTCAATGAAGGAGTCTCAACTCAACGTGACTCTCGAGTTGACGTTCTTCGCAATCTCTTCAACCGCTTCAAAAGACTCGACAACAAAAATGTTCAGCAAACCTTTGATCGCCTCACTGACATTTCAAACGAGCTTCAAGCACTGGGTGCCACTGACATCACCGACCATGAGGTGGTGAAGAAATTGCTGAGGTCACTCGATTCTTCATTCGATACACTGGCACTGATGATTCAAGAACGTGGTGACTACAAGTCACTTGATCCTGCTGATATCCTCGAGAGGCTAAATACTCATGAATTCCAACTAGCTGAGAAGAGAGATCTCTACGGACCGAGCTATGGTAGATCTCGTGCACTGAAAGCCAAGGCAGTCTCTGAATCTGAAGATGAAGATTCTGGTAGCAGCCTTGGTGATCCTGAAGAACTGAGTCAGGAGCTAGCATTGCTCGTGAGGAAATTCCAGAAGTTCTCTAGACGTGGCCGATTTGGAAAATCCTCAAGAGGTGATGACATGAAATCAGATTCCTCATCCCGTGATTACAAGAAGAGAACTTGCCATAAATGCAAGAAACCTGGTCACTACATTACTGATTGTCCTCAGTGGGAGAAGGAATCAAAGAAGAAGAAATACAAGGATGATAGTTCAGATGACTCTAAGAAGAAGAAGAAATCTTCAAAGTCCTCATCGTCAAGATCTTCAAAGTCTTCATCTCACAAGAAGAGCAGCTCCAAGAAAGCTCGGGCATTCATTGGCAAGGAAATGGACTCTGAAGCTGAATCTGAGGAACATGAGGAAGAGGAGGCATCTGAGGAGTCAGACTCTGGTGTGGCGAGCCTAGCCCTCTCTACTGCTTATATTAGCAAGTCCATCTTCAACACTGAGGAAAATGGCTTCCCCAACACTGCTGATGACGGCAACGATGACTATGCTCCCACCTATTGCTTCATGGCAAAAGGTGCCAAGGTATTCAAATATCCCTCCTCTGAATCAAGTGAGGATGAATCTGATGAAAACCTCAAACCCAGTTATTCCAAACTTGCTAATATTGCTGTTAAACAACAAAAGGCTTTGGAAAAGGTTCAAAATATGCTAGACAAAAGCGATGATCTGTTAGGTGAGGAAATGGATCGAACTCTAACACTGACTGATAATCTTCAGCAACTACAGTCTAAGTTTGACAACCTTCAAGGTCGTCATGAAACTCTCCTAGCCGATCATGAGAAGCTTTCTTATGAATTTCTTCAAAGAAAGCAAGATCTTGAGAAGCTAAGGGTGAGTCATGAAGATCTTCAGAAGGAAAATGATTCTTTGCTTGCTCAACAGATCAGTTCCGCTTAGGAAGAATTTATTCCACCATGCTTGAAATGCATTGAACGTGAAACTGCTAATTCTTCACCTGAATGTTCAAATGCTTCTATTGCTGCAAATTCTTCAACTATCTCTGTGGTCACAAATTCCTCATCTGAGGATACCACTAGTATCACTGACGAAAATGCAGGGTTGAAGGAATTGTATGTGACAGGCATGTACAAAAGCCTCAAAGGGCATCAGACTCTTTGTGATGTGCTCAAAAAGCAGATCTTGAACAGGAACCCTAGGAAAGAGGGTATTGCCTTTGACAGGAAACTCAATGCTGATGGAACCTACTGGAAACCAGAGCAGTATCCCAAAACCTCATGGGTTGCTGCGAAGGGACCTCCCGTAGATCCATCCACTTTATCTGGCTTTACTTGTGAATCCTCATATTCATCTGATGAGTCATTTGACTCCAACTATAAACTGTTCAAAAATCAGAATGGTGAGGTATTTGCTAGATATGTTGGATCTAACTGCAGGAATGGTCCCCCTATGAAGAAAATCTGGGTTCCCAAAAAGTGCCTTGAAAGTCTTCAGGTGAATGTCCTCATGACACCACCTGTGAAGAATAAGAACCCCAGATCAAATTCTTCATATGAACCAAAGTCTTCACATGGATCCAAGTCCTCTTATGGATCAAATTCCTCACATGGATCCAAGTCCTCACATGAACATCATCGTGCTAACACTTCTGTTTCGCAGGGAAAGCCTAAGGCCTATGAATATGTGCATTATTCTTCAAATCATTATGTTCATAAGTCCTCGAAGAATTTCTCTGCTTATTCATATGCTTACCCTAACCCCTCTTATGTGAAACGAAGTGGTCTGGCGTCTATGCCACCTTTCTCTTATGGAGCTCGCAGAATGATGAACTCTTTGCCACCCCTCCAGATGTGGGTGGTGAAGAAAAGGAACTAATCTCTTATGCAGGGTCAGGTCTCCAGACGAACTAAATCGTCTGAAGAATTTGCTGGAGACCTGAAATGCTTGAAAGGACGCAAGCTAATCATGAAGAAATGATTTATTCATTTCTCACGTCCTCACATTGCTATATATACATATGTTGCTTTAATTGATGAAATATGTCTGATGAATTTGATGTCATATTCTTCACTCTGAAGTATATGAGTTCGTAAGATGCACTAATTCATCTGCAGGATGATTTACCCAAAGCTACTGAGTGGGTCCTCGATAGTGGATGTACAAATCACATGACCGGTGACAAGATCTTACTGATGAACACTCCTTTATCTCCATCACACTTGAAGCATATCACCTACGCTGACAAAGGCAAAAGCAAGGTATTGGGTCTAGGTAGGGTTGCAATCTCAAAGGATCGACACATGGATAAAGTCATGCTTGTCGAGTCCCTCGGATTCAACCTCATGTCTGTCTCAATGCTTTGTGATCTTGATATGGTTGTTGTCTTTGGCAAATATCGTTGCTTAGTGCTCATGGAATCTGACAATTCCAAAGTCTTCGAAGGCTTTAGGAGAGGAGACTTGTATATTGTTGATTTCTCTGCAGGACCACAGCCTGCCACTTGTCTACTTGCTAAAGCTTCAGAAGGCTGGCTATGGCATCGACGACTGGGTCATGCTGGCATGAGGAACTTACACACGCTCGTAAAGAAAAAGCACGTCATTGGCATCGAGGGTGTCAAATTCCTCAAAGATCATCTTTGTGGGGCTTGTGAGGCTGGAAAGATGACCAGAGCCAAGCACCCCTCGAAGACTATCATGACTACTTCTCGTCCTTTTGAATTGCTTCATATGGATCTCTTTGGCCCTACTCATTATGCCACACTAACAAATGCAGCATCTCTATATGGCTTTGTCATTGTTGATGACTATTCTCGTTACACATGGGTGCATGTCATTACTTACAAAAATGAAGTGCAGGAAGTCTTCAGACGATTTTCCTCAAGGGCTTCGACGAATTTCGGCGTGAAGATCAAGCATATACGTAGTGACAATGGGACTGAGTTCAAGAATACTGGTCTTGATGACTATCTCGATGAACTTGGTATTACTCATGAGCTATCTGCCCCATACACTCCTCAGCAGAATGGCGTTGTGGAGCGCAAGAACAGGACTCTTGTTGAGATGGCTCGCACCATGCTTGATGAATACAAGACACCTCGTCACTTCTGGCCTGAGGCAATTGATACTGCATGCCACATCATCAACAGGGTATATCTTCACAAATTCTTCAAGAAGACCTCATATGAACTCCTCACTGACAACAAACCCAATGTGAGTTATTTCAAAGTCTTCGGTGCTAAATGCTGGATTAGAGATCCACATCACAATTCTAAACTTGCACCGAAAGCACATGAAGGTTTTATGCTTGGTTACGGAAAGGACTCGCACACCTACAGGGTCTTCAACACCTATCACAACAAGGTTGTTGAAACTGTAGATGTGCGGTTCGATGAAACTAATGGCTCGCAAAGAGAGCACCTACCTCCTGTGCTAGATGAAAAGACGCCTGAGGAAACCATCAAGTTCAAAGCTACTGAGGATGTTATTCCTACTGAAGAATCTGCTGAAGAAATCATTCCAGAACATGAAGAACAGCTTGCTGGCGCATCTGAAGAAAATGGCTCTGAAGAAAATGCTGAGCCAAATCAAAGTCGTCAACCTGCTCATCCCCGCGTTGCAAATGAAGTACAGATTGAGAGAATCATCAACGACATCAACGCACCAGGTCCTCTGACTCGCTCAAAAGCTTCACATTTATCTAACTTTTGTGGGCATTTTGCTTTCGTCTCTATCACAGAGCCCACCAAAGTTGATGAGGCATTTCTGGAGCCTGAATGGATTCAAGCAATGCAAGAGGAATTACATCAATTCAAGCTGAACAATGTATGGGAGCTTGTCAAGCGACCGGACCCCTGCAAGCACAATACCATCGGTACCAAATGGATCTACCGCAACAAGCAAGATGAAAATGGCCTAGTGGTGAGGAACAAGGCTCGTCTTGTAGCTCAAGGCTACACACAGGTTGAAGGAATTAATTTCGATGAGACTTTTGCACCTGTTGCTAGACTTGAGGCTATTCGCATATTGCTTGCTTATGCTAACCATCATAATATCATCTTATATCAAATGGATGTGAAAAGTGCATTCCTCAATGGTAAGCTTCAGGAAGAAGTATATGTTGCTCAACCCCCAAGTTTTGAAGATCCTAAGCATCCTGACAAAGTCTTCAGACTCAATAAGGCCCTCTATGGCCTCAAGCAGGCCCCTCGGGCGTGGTATGATACTTTGAAGGAATTCCTCATGAAGAAAGGCTTCAAACCCGGTTCACTCGACCCAACTCTTTTCACCAAAACCTATGATGATGAATTATTCGTGTGCCAAATATATGTTGATGATATTATCTTTGGCTGTACTAACCAACATTACAGTGACGAATTTGCTTACATGATGAGTGAGGAATATCAAATGTCCATGATGGGAGAATTGAAATTCTTCTTAGGTCTTCAAATTCGTCAACAACGTAATGGCATCTTCATTTCTCAAGAGAAATACCTCAAGGACGTTCTGAGGAAATTCGGTATGCAAGATTGCAGAGGCGTCAAAATCCCTATGCCCACAAATGGCCATCTATGCACTGATGAAAATGGAATAGACTTCGATCAAAAGGTATACCGCTCCATGATTGGCTCTTTATTGTACCTATGTGCATCTAGGCCGGATATTATGCTTAGTGTTTGCATGTGTGCCCGTTTTCAAGCTACACCGAAGGAATCACACCATAAGGCAGTGAAACATATTCTTCGATATCTAGCTCACACTCCAACACTTGGATTATGGTATCCCAAGGGCTCGGCTTTTGATCTCATTGGATATTCTGACTCTGACTATGCTGGTGATCGTGTGGATCGCAAGTCAACATCAGGCACATGCCATTTTCTCGGACGATCCTTAGTATGTTGGTCCTCGAAGAAGCAGAACTGCGTATCACTCTCTACTGCTGAAGCTGAGTATATTGCTGCTGGTTCTTGCTGTGCTCAATGGCTATGGATGAAGCAAACCCTCAAGGACTACGGCATCAATGTGAAGAATGTGCCACTCTACTGCGACAACGAGAGTGCCATCAAAATTGCTCATAACCCAGTTCAGCACTCGAAGACAAAGCACATCGAGATTCGTCATCATTTTCTTCGAGATCATGTGTTGAAGGGTGACATCTCTATTGATCCCGTGAAGTCTGAAGAACAACTAGCGGATATCTTCACAAAGCCCTTGGATGAGAAGAGATTTAGCAAGTTGCGGTGTGAGCTAAATATCTTAGAATCTTCGAATGTCCTTTGAAAAGGACACACATCCTAACACTTATGCAAATTGATGACTTAGATGTGCAACACACGAAGAAACGTTTTTCTTCAATCAATGAAGACTAACCCTCTAAGTGTGAAGAAATTAATGAAGAATTTGATTCTCAGAGCCCTACGACAATTGTACGCGGTGTCTGAAATCATCATTCTTACACGGTGGGTCACGCCACCACAAAAAGTTGAAAATCTTCAAAATTTGAGTTTGTCATCATTGTGCAAATTCTTCAATTTTCAAATTCTTCAACTATGCAAAATCTTCACTCTTTCCGTCTATGTTCTTCATTGACTATATATATATTTGAGTTTTCTGTCCTCTACAGCATTCACTTATTGCTAATTCTTCAAGTTGTTTTTCTTCTAAGTGAATGTGATCGGACCCGTTCCCCCTCTCTGCTAAACTCAATCCAGTCCGTTCACAAATTCTTCATGTGCGTTCTATTTGAAACCCATTCAAAGTCTTCACTGTGTCCTTGACAGCTGAAGAATTTGCGAACGAAACATTAAAATATTCTTATCTGAATTTTCGGCTTTTGCCGCTCAAACCGTTCCATATCCCTCGATAAGATTTATCTATTCACCCACGATCTAACACGATCTCCACTTCACAGTACATGGGTGACACATGTCGCTAGGATGAGAAGGGTCAGGGGCAGGTTCGTCCATTTTCCTCGGACGAGCGGTTTTTCACCTCGGCTATAAATACCCCTCACCCTCCTCAGAGCTCATTTACCCCGCTCGATCTTACTCCCTCGCTCGAGCTCTCAGACCTAGCGCCGCCGCTACACTCCATCGTCGCCGGTGAGGAAGAGCTTCACTGCCTCGACCTCGTCGTTGTCGTACTCACGCCGGCCGCGGAAATCTTCACTCCGCCGCCGCCGTAGCTGTTTTCCATCGCCAAGTTAGGGCGTGGAAGATCTGAACGGATGAACATCTCCACTGCCACTCTCAGTTCGTCGTGTTCTTCGTCAAGGGTAAATAAAATTTATTTTTACTGCCCTTGTTGATTCTGATGATTTCCACAAAATCTTCAAAAGGTGTTTATTCTTCAACTTTCATGTTCTTAAACACCAACTTGCTTCTGTCCTTGATCAGTTTCTCTAAGCAACGTTTTTCTTCAAGATTCCTCAATTGTGTGGATTTTCAATCTACACAACTCTGGAACCTAAGTCAAAATGCTTAGTGAAATTCCTCAAGACACCCCTGGTCATCTTCCTCAAACTTGATACTTTTGAAAATCTTCTGAGAACGCATATGACCTCTCCAAAACTCTTCGCACCTATATTCTGTTCACAGGTACACATGTCCGCTGCTGAATCTCTAGGTTCTCATCAACTTAACTCATTTGCAGCGTTCCTTGAAGAAAAATTGCATACCTCATTAGAAAATTCGATTGTTCAAAACCCTCAAGTGAAGAAAATGGCTGATGGTAAAAGACCTCAGAAGGGAGGAAAGAGGCCAGAAACAAATACTGCTTTTGAGATCCCTGATGACATCTATGATGAATAGTGTACTCCTGATGAAGCAACTCATGGCAAGGAGAACAAAAATCAGCGCAAAGTGCGCATTCAGAAGATTGAGAGGAGATGGGCAAGAGAATGGAGGGAATATCGCTATGTCACTCCCAAGTACATGAAGAAATTTGCTGTTAACCCTCCATGTCCAAGACCTCCATTGGCTCCTGGCCAAGAAGCTGATCCCACTAGCATCAGAAGAGGTGAGGAATTTCCTCAGGAGTGGGCTAAGCATCAAGCCAAGCTGGCCAAAGTGGCTAAAGAGGCAGTGAAGAAATTCAATGAAGATTCTGTTGCTGCCGCTGAGGCCTCTGCTATCAAGCCTAAGAAGGCTATGCTGAAGAAATCTGCTGTCAAGTCAAGTTCCTCAGCTGCAATGCCCTCACCGCCAAGCTCTGCAATGCCCTCACGGCCAAGCTCTTCAAAGCCCTCACGGCCTGTCCCTCAAGCAAATTCCTCTAAAGCAGCTCCAACTCCCTCAGTTGCAAAATCCTCAGCTGCTCCTGCAAAGTCCTCAGCACCTGTGCATCTTGCCACATGCCAAAGGACTACTGGAATCTCAATTGCTTCTGGAGTCTCTGCAAGTTCTTCAGCTCCACCTCAGTCTTCAACAACTCCGACCTTGCTGAAGAAAAAGGCCACTGCTGGACGAGGCACAAGACCAAGTCCTCACAAGAAGCAGGTCGCCTTTCAGGTTCCGTCAAGCGAAGACGAAGCTGATGATGAAGAATTAGCTGAGATCATCAGAGATCGACAACAAAGGGCCGCTAGAGCCAAAGGCAGTGCTGTGCCCCTCATGCTGGATCCAAGGAAGATCCTTGATTTCATCGATCTATGGCACAAGGATCCAAATACACCTTTGCCTGAATTAAACCTCACTCCTGGTCAAAGTCACATGTTGACGGCCTTCATAAATGAAGAGAAATGGAAATTTGAAAAGGTCAGGCAGGTGAAAAAGGCTCAGTACAAGAAGGAGCGTTTTCTGAAGAACAATGTTGTGAAAATGTCTCCTGAAGAACTTGTGTCTATGCAGGCTGAGATCAAAGCACTCAGTGATGAATTTCATGCATTCCATGCAGATTGGCTAGGTGCCAAAGTCAGATTCGTCAGAATGGCAAAAGGATTTACTCCAAGTGTTGCAGCTTCATCGCAACCCAAATTTCCTCAGACTGGAACATCTGTTCAGTCTGCTGAAGAAAATGAAAGCGCCAGAGCTGATGAAGAAATTCCAGTCTCTGAAGAAAATGCCAGGGCAACCTCCAATATTGCGCCTGAAGAGCAATCCAGGCCAGTTGAAGCATCTGCTACTGTGCCTGAGGAATCTGAACAAGCCAGGGCAACTGCATCAGTTGTGCCTGAAGAAATTCAACCAATTTCCTCTGCTCCTCCTGCACCGATGACAAGCATCAACCTTCCTTCTGCATCAGAAGCGAAGAAAACCAAGGCTGCAGAGCGAGCAGCTGTGAAGAAAAGGAAAGCTTCTACATCTTCAGAGTCTTCAGCTCCCAAGAAATTGAAGACTTTGACGAGTTCATCTGAAAACCCAATTGATGCTATTCCAATATCAAGCATGCCATCAAAGGAGATCATTCCCTTTGGTGAGGAATATGAAATTCCAAGTAAATCTGATGAAGAAGATCCTTCTGCTGCTTCGACAGAGCAGATGGATGAAGAAATTGAAGTGGATACTTTCTCTTCAACCCCACTGGTATCATCGCCCATGCCTCAGTTCACAGCTGAAGAGGCAGGCGTCAAAGGAATTGATGAAGATGAGGATGTGGATATTGGGTCTACAACACCTATTATGAATGATGACTTTTGGGAAAGTCATCACCCCAATTCACCTCTGACAACCCCGCTACATCATATTCCTCAGTCCCCTATGCCAACTGAAGAAATTCATACGGGCTCTGATGAACGTCAAGCTTCACTTCATTCTATTCCTGAAGAAGTTCCAGCCACTAGCGCTGATGTACATATGTCTGAAGAAATGGAGGCCAAGGCTGCTGCTGAAATTCCTCAGCCAGTGGCTCCAGTGGCTATACCTCAAGAGGCTGTAAATTCTTCAACTGTTAATCTTCAGCCCAAGCCACAGAACCCTCACTCCAAGAAGCAGAAGTTTAATGATGAGGTTTCTTCAACGAGCACATATTCTTCACTCACTACAATCCCTATGACTCTGCTCGTCTTCGTCGCAAGCGTTTCTGGACTGCAAGCCAGATGAACTTCTACTCCTCATTGTTGGTTGATAAGGATAAGATCTTTGAACATGAGCAAATTCCTCATGTAGATATGGAATCGCTGCCCTGCTTCACCCCAGTCCTCAGTGTTCTTCATGACGCTGGGTTACTCAATTTCTGCACCGACATCTGCGATTGGAATGAAGAACTCATTCTTCAATTCTTCGCCACGCTGCACATTACTGGAAATGTTGATGATGTCAATTCATGGGTATTGGACTGGATGACCGATAATACTCATTTCAAAGCACCGGCCTCTGAATTGCTTCATGCCGTCCCAGTCAGTCCTCCCACTAAAGGTGCAAGGCTTCTCTATGTTGAACCTGAACTGTCTGATCATCTGATGCAAGTGCTGATGAAGCCTTTGAAGCCAGGCCAAGCTCCAAGGACCAAATTCCTCGTCAAGGAATTGCTCTATGTGCCAAGGACAGTCTATCACATCTTGACCAAAACCCTCAGTCCAATCAAGGGCCACAACTCTGATGATGAAGAAGTTGTTGGCATTATGAAGAATCTGCTGTTCAATATCATTCACGGTATTCCTATCAACTACCATGATTTCTTCATGAGGACTTTGGCCAATGCTGCTCTGTCGCCTTTTGAGTTGAAGCCTTATGCTCCCTGGATCATGAAGTTCATCAGATCAAGGTCTTCAATTCATTATAAGGCTGATTTTCAAAATCATCTCAGCTATTTGCCCCCTATTGAAGTCCTCAAACGGACTATTTCCTCAGCTGACGAGAAGGGCAAGGCTGCTGTTATTGATGAAGGTACTCGTCCATTGGATGGACAGTTTCGCAAAGCTACTTCCTATTCCACCAATGATGACTCTGCAACTCAAGATTCTGCCGCCAAAGCTTCAGAACATCATCCTCAAGCCACAGCTCCGCGTGTGATGACTGATCGTGAACTTCTCCTTAGTCTTCATCAGAAAGTTGATCGAAATCACAAGTGGGTCAAGCGTCAGTTTGGTGCAATTCTTCAGAACATGACAGTCACTCAAAATACTATGAAGAAGAATCACTACTACTTGCATGAAGTCTTTGACCGCACTTGGGCGATTCTGTCTAATCTTCATAGTGCTGAAGAACTCAAGGAGATGGGCTTCCAACAGGACTTTGACTGGTCCCAGCCACCTTCGAAGAAATTCAAGAAAGTCAAAGTTCCTCAGCTTGTTGCCAGTTCATATTCTTCATCGCGCGAGACTGATGAAACTGAAGACTTGAACGACACTGCGGCAGGCCCTACCTCAACAGACGACCCCAACAATGCTGGCGCTCCTCCATCGACATCATGATGATATTCTTCAGGGGCGTTAATCCTCATTTTTCGTCCCTTTTGGTCATTCGATGACAAAGGGGGAGAAATTTGAGTTAGTCTTCAAGCGGGTCTTATATATGGGCTATATTTCTGTTAAGTTTCAACTCTTGCTTTTCTGAGGTGTTTGCTCTGATGAGTTGTAAACTTAAGTCCTATGGTGGTCTGATACTTTTGCTCTGTTTTTCTGCATGCTATTTCCTCAATACCATAATGCACGCATGCTGAATTTCGTCAGACACCATATTTCATCATGCATTTCAAATTCTTCATATCATATGATAAATGCGTGTATGAATTTCAAGATATAGGAGGAGATCTCCATGATATTATTCAACAATGTGCATTTGCTATTTCAAAGCAAATTCTTCAAATATGCAAATCTTCAGGGGGAGTTCTTCTATATCTTGCAGTCAAATTCCTCAATATTAGTATTTACACTTCATATGTTTATCCCCGTTGAAAACTTAACCTATATTGTCATCAATCACCAAAAAGGGGGAGATTGTAAGTGCATCTAGTGCCCCTTAGTGATTTTGGTGTATTGAAGACTTATAGGTTAAGGGACTAATGTGTTTGTGAGTGTACATAGGTCTATAAGTCTATGAGGAGTTTGTTATTTACGATGAATGTCGACCCCTAAAAATGAATGTCTTCAACTGAAGACTTTGGTTTTCTTGAAGACTTTGAAAGTGAAGAAATTGGTGTGACCCTGAAGACTTGATATTCATGCGAGGATTATGAAGCGTGAAGACTTTTGTTTTTGTAGTTTCATTTTCTTCTTCTTGAGTCATAGGAAACACCGTACTGTTAAAGGGGGTCGAGGTAAAACTAAGGAAAAGTTTCCAAGTGATGCTCAACTCAAAATCCTACACCTACCCAATCCTTTCGAGTGAAGCCATTGGAAATCTCATACAGTTTAGTCAAGTTCTTCAGTGACAGAGACGAAGTTCTTCTGTTCTCTGAGGAATTTGTTCTGACTGAGGAGTTAGGAATTCGCCAGTGCGGATTGCCTACAAGTGAGGAACATGATAGCCCTGAGGAATTTGATACTCAAATATCCGACCGTTGCTGTGCTACGCGCCAGCTGTCCAAACATCCTACCCACCTAATGGTCATATCATTGAAGGGCATTTATGTCTTATCATGTCGGGCTGCTCCCTAGGCTATAAATAGCCGCCCCTACAACCACTAGCTGGTTGGCTGCTCCAAGAAATAGATTGACACTTGTCATTTAGAGCATCCCATCCTCCGAGGACTTTGAGCGAAAATCATCAAGTGAGGAAAAACCCAAAAACCCAAACACCTACAAACCCAAAGTGATTGAGCATCACTGAAGAGATTGTTCCTGTGTGGAACCGACGCTTGTTACCTTTGAGGACTGTGCATCCTCCAGACGGTTAGGCATCATGGTCTAGAGCATCCAAGAGGAAATTGTGGATTGCCGAGTGACCGAGTATGTGAAGGTTTGGAAGTCACCTGAAGACTTACCACGAGTGATTGGGCGAGGTCTGTGTGACCTTAGCTCAAGGAGAATACGGTGAGGACTGTGTGTCCGGGACTGTGTGTCCTCAGGTTTAAATACCTAGCCGCTCTAACCAGACGTACAACTGTCACAGCAGTTGGAACTGGTCTACCAAATCATTGTCTTCACCGAGCTACTGGTTCTATTTCCTCAACCCTTTCATTTCCTCGCATACTTGCTATGTATTTGATCATTACTGTTTGAAGACTTTGTCTGAAGACTTTCTCAATTTCCTCAGTTCAATTTCTTCAGTCAGTTTGTCTTCAGCCTGCTTATCCTGTGTTTACGCTACTCGTACTCTGTGCTTGTTTTCATTTCATCATGATGACTGTGCTACTGCTCTGTTATGCTTGCATCTGAGTACTTATTCCGCTGCTAAGTAGTTCGTCGCTTAGGAATTTCCTCACCTTGAAATTCCTCAGTGACGAATTTGTAAAAATCGCCTATTCACCCCCCCTCTAGTCGATATAACGCACTTTCAGTACCCAACCCAGGGACTGCTGATCCCGGCCCGGGGGCTGCCATCCTGAATCCCGCATTGATGGCCGTGTTCACTGTGGTAACGACTCCATCATGGGCCCAACCAATCCTAGCCTTCCTAGAGAGTGGAGCACTCCCCATGGACGAGACTGAGGCCCGGCAAGTGCAGCGCCGGGCGTCCGCTTACAGCATCATCAACCACGAGCTCGTCAAGCGTAGCATGACGGGCGTGTTCCAGCGTTGCGTCGAGAAAGATAAAGGCATAGAGATCCTCCTCGACATACATCAGGGCGAGTGCAGGCACCACACCGCCTCCAGGTCCCTGGTGGCCAAGGCTTTCCACCATGCTTTCTACTGGCCCACGGCCCTCAAAGACGTCGAGTTTCTTGTCCTCAAGTGCGAGGGGTGCCAACACTTCAGCAAGCGCAGCCACCAGCCGGTTTCAGCCCTCTAGACCATCTTGATCACCTGGCCTTTCGCCGTCTGGGGACTGGACATGGTGGAGCCCTTCAAGACCGCTCGAGGCGGCATGGCGCACTTGCTGGTGGCGGTCGACAAGTTCACCAAGTGGATCGAGGCGCGAACGATCAAGAAGCTGGATGGGCCGACGGCCGTCCGGTTCGTCAAAGACATTATGGTTCGCTACGGCGTCCCGCAACGGCACCAACTTTGCTAAGGGCGCGCTGGCGCAGTACTGTTCTGTCTTCGGCATCCGGCTTGACTTGGCCTCCGTTGCTCATCCTCAGTCCAACGGCCAGGTCGAGCGGGCCAGCAGCCTGATCTTGTCTAGCATCAAGCCGTGACTCGTCGAGCCCATCATCCACTCACCCGGCAGCTGGCCCGATGAGCTGCCGGCCATCCTCTGGAGTCTCCGGACGATGCCAACCCGGCCGACCGGGTTCACCCCGTTCTTCCTCGTCTATGGAGCAGAAGCCATCATCCCGACCGACATCGAGTTCGACTCGCCACGAGTCACAATGTACACAGAAGCTCAAGCCAGAAAAGCCCGCGAAGACACGTCAGCCTACTTGAAGAAGCACGCCTACTGGCCCTCAGCCGATCGGCCATCTACCACCAAAGCCTAAGGCACTACCATAGCAAGAAGATCAAGCCCCTCGCATTCCGTGAGGGCGACCTCGTACTCCGGCTTGTCCAGCAGCAAGCCAGCCAGCTAGGGGTGGGCATATAACCCGAAAACCGAACGACCAAACCAATTTAACCTGAACCGAAGCCGAAGTGACCGAAACCGAGTTGTTCGGTACCATGCTCGGTTAGTGATTCAGAGAAACCGAATTCAGTTCGGTGATTTTGGTCTGCATAGTCAGTCAACCGAATTGACCGAAGCACCGAGGCCCACCACTAACCGTGTCTCGCTTCCTCCATAATTAGTTCCCATTTGTACGCTCTGTGGTCTGTGCCACCAGCCACCGAACATCAATTACCCCTTCAAAAGAAAACAAAAATCAATTGAATTAATGCGTGTTAATGTGATGGGTGGCAAACAGTGCCGTAGGCTGGCCGGCTAGTCCCCTGATTCTCGTCAGTCATCACGTGTATGGGACCCCTGCCTGCTTTCTTTTTTTAGTGAACCTAGGTGTTGTTTGTTGTTGCCTGCTGTCTCTCTCACCTTCTGACAGGTTCCTGTTATGTTTTCTTTTTCTTTGAGCATAACACGTGTTGTTCTCTAGCCCACACAAACCACACCTCTTAGCCTAGCCGAGACAAACAAGTACAGCAGCTATCCCATCTAGCCATCCCAACCCGCCAGTTGTTCGGTCTGTTCGGTGCAAAACCGAGTACCGAACCGATCGATCGGGTCACCGAAGCCTCGGTTTTGTTTATTGCAAGAGACCGATCGGTCCATGTTTACTGGGAACCGAGAAAACAAAAACACCGAAGCACCGAACCATTCGGTTCGGGGGAACCGAACGCCCACCCCTACGGCCAGCACAAGTTGGCCTCCCCATGGGAGGGCCCCTTCATCGTCAGCAAATCTTTGTGTGACCGCAACGCTTACTACCTCATCGACACGCGCAAGCCGAACAAAGGCAAGAGAGACACCACCGGCGAAGAAACAAGCCGGCCTTGGAATGCAGAGCTCCTCCGCCCATTTTACAGTTATCTGTATGCACATATGTATCACTGCCTTTTGATGTTCAATGAAAAACAGCAGGACCCCCGAACGACACTCGGGGGCTACCTTTTCCTATCAATTACTGTGTCTCACACATCCTTGTGATTTTTTTCCCTCCGCCACCAGGTCGGTCCGTCCGGCTCGGGGGCTGGCCGGCTTGGCCGCGCTTCGCCATCTCCCTTAGCCCATTTTTGGCGTGTCCAAGCTGCCACAGCCCTATCCTTCGCCCCAGGCCACAGTCCGGCTTCGGCTGTTCGGCCGGCAAGAACCACGGGTCAAAAAGCTGGCACGCAGGATTCGCTAAGTTGGGATTAGCCGGGTCGGTCAATCCGGCACCACCGCACCAAGTTGCTGCATGACTGGCTGCGCGCCAGTTGGCTTCACCATCTGCTGCCAGCCGGCCCAGTGGGTGTTTCGCTAGTGCTCAACGTTTGAAAAGCCTAAGTACTGCGCAATCCTTCGCAAGGCTGAACCTCTTGTCACATACCGGAATCCGGCTGTTCGACTCGCGGGGGGGAAGCCCAAAGAAGGAGCGGGCAAGAAAAAGGCTAAGAATGGGAGGCACAAGCGCAAATACTCGCAAAAATATTTACATCACAAAGATAAAGGCCCACGGCCGGAGTTCATTACATTAACCCTACGCCCCTAGTGGGTGGACCTGTTGCTTAACAAAGTTCAAAAGAAAAAGGGCAGGATGGCTTCAAGCAGCATCCGTGTCGGCTTGCGCTATAGCCGGCTCCTCCGCGGTGGCCTCTGGGTTCACCGAGGCGCCGGTGTCGTCCAATCCGGCCCCGTAATCCGCATAGGGGCTCGACTCCTCTGAGCTGCCCGCCGGGTTGTTGAGAGCCAGGCCGAAGTGGTCGGGTGGCACGTCCCTGTCATCTTCAGTCTGTTCCACCTGGAACTCATCGTGCGAGGTGAACGAGGCGAGATAGCTGGCCCGCACGGCAATCCGGCCCGCCTCCGCCTCCAGCTGAGGCTCGGCCACTACAAGAAATATGTCAACTTGTGACCTTCTGTCAGTGACCCTGGAAGAATTGGTCATAAATCTACGACCATTTGAGACCAATTGGTCAAAAGCTGTTCGGGGGGCTCCAAACCCTAAACTATAACGACCATTTTGGTCAGAAAGGTCGTAATTTCCTTACACGAAATGGTCATAAAGCAGACAGCACTGGTCCGCTGCCTTATTTATAGCTGATCACGACCAATATAGATAGTCATAACCTTGTAAATTGTGGTGGATTGCTAGGACTAGGCGCCGCCTCATCAGTTTTGCCTATGTGTCTTGTCCATGTGTCAATTTTTGCCCTAGGTTGTGAAGCAACCTATATTTCTGTCATTCCCAAAATTCCCAAAAAAATTGGGCATTCTTTACTATCCAAATCATTGCCTCATGACAATATTCAACTCCATTTGCCTGGTAAATCTTCCTCGGCAAATTTTCAAAGTTTTTGTTCAGCTCGAACTGTTGTGAAGGAAGTACTAGCTAGGCATATTCTAATGAGCTAAATTTTTGCCACATCTTCTATATTCCCAAATCATAGCTCTCCACAAAATTTGAGCCCCATCTAACAATACATGTGAGCTCAGCATCCAATCTTTGTTTCTGGTGATATTTTCAGTTTGTGAAGCAACTATATTTTATGTTAATTTATAATTGCTGAAAATTTACCACGACATGACCCTGCCCATAGAACCTCCCTCCCCCAAATTTTAGCTCATTTATTCTAGCCAATTTCCCTCAGCATTTTTTCCAATTTTCTGTTCAGTGGAGAGCACTGTGAAGGAAGTACCATTTTTATTTATCCAAATGGTATGAAAATTTTAAAGTTCTTTCATATGCCCAAATTATCATACTCCTCCAAATTTCAGATCAATCCATTCATTCATTTGAGTCTAGCTTCAACATTCATATTTCTGTCCAGTGTGGTACGTTGCAAAGCAAGTGACACCTAGGCTCCTCCATTTGAGCTGCAAATTTTCCAAGATAGTGTCCTTAGTATATGATCATCCTCGGCCAAAACTCAGGCCCATTGGCCATGTGCATTTTCCCCACCACTAATCAAACACTTGGGTGCTAATTCATGTTTGAGCTTAGTTCAGTCTCCTCGTGAGATTCTTCTATTTCCTTCTTCTTCCTGACACCTATCGGGGGAGTGCCCAACCCACTAGACATGCCTAGGCCGCCCGGAACGCGTGGCAACACCACGGTCATGCGGTGACCATGCGACGGGCATGCGAGTTTACGCGCTCTGGAGTTGCGGCCCTCGGCCACCATCCAAACCTCAATGTATCACCACCAAACCATGTATTTTTGATTAAATAGATACTTATGTACCTATAAATGATTTTTGGAAAAAATAAAGAGCAAACTATGAGGCAGCTGCAGTTCAAATTTGACCCGCTTCCAACTGAATCAGCGGAAATTTGTCTTTTTCACCAGAGGTGTATAAATACTTTTGACGACCAACCATTTTGTCAATTGTACATTAAATATGGCCTAATATATTATAAAAATGACCTGGTCCCATTTTGCAACAAATATATGGTAGGTCCTTCACAAAAACAACTCATTTTGGGCACTCGAAAAATAGAAAATGAATTTTTCGTCCAAAGAAAATGAAAACTTCCTTAGGCAACATTGTTTGCCATCCCAAGATGCACCCTTTTGCACAATATGAGATCATTTGAACAAACTATGTCATGAATGTGGCCATAAGATTGATCATTTGGCTTGAAAGCCATGCATCTTCACATATGATAGCTCGTTTCTGAGAACACTTTTTAAAAATAATTATCATATTACAAGTTTATTATTTTTCCTGGTAACTTGGCCACATATAATGACACAATGCGAAGGTTTTCCAATTTTTTGATTTTTTTTGAATTTTTCATGCCCGTTTCAAAATGCGGTCAAAACGGCGGGCATGACCGTTCCTAGCTAGTGGTTGAATCTTGGAAAACTTTTGGTGTTTCTCTGATTAAATAGATACTTATGTACCTAGAAATGATTTTTGGAAAAAATAAAGAGCAAACTATGAGACAGGTGCAGTTCAAATTTGACCCGCTTCCTACTGAATCGGCGGAAATTTGTCTTTCTCACGAGAGGTGGATCAAATCTTTTTACACCCAACCATTTGGTCAATTGTGCATTAAATATGGCCTATTATTTTATAAAATTGATTTGGTCCAATACTGCAACAAATATATGGTAGGTCATTCACAAAAAAACTCATTTTGGGCACTCGAAAAATGGAAAATGAAATTTCCGCCCAAAGAAAATGAAAACTTTCTTAGGCAACATTGTTTGCCATTCCAACATGCACCCTTGTGCACAATATTAGATCATTTGAACAAACTATGCCATGAATGTGGCCATAAGATTGATCATTTGACTTGAAAGCCATGAATCTTCACACATGATAGCTCATTTCTGAGAACACTTTTTAAAAATAATTGTTGTATTAGAGGTTTATTATTTTTCCTGGTAACTTGGTCTCATATAATGATACAATGCGAAGGTTTTCCAATTTTTTGACTTTTTTTGAATTTTTTATGCCCGTTTCAAAATGCGGTCAAAATGGCGGGAATGACCGTTCCTAGCTAGTGGTTGAATCTTGGAAAACTTTTGGTGTTTCTCTGATTAAATAGATACTTATGTACTTAAAAATAATTTTTGGAAAAAATAAATAGCAAACTATGAGGTGGCCGCAGTTCAAATTTGACCCACTTCCTGCTGAATCAGCGGAAATTTGTCTTTTTCACGAGAGGTGGATAAAAGTTTTTGACACCAAACCGTTTGATCAATTGTACATTAAATATGGCCTAATATTGAAGAAAAATGATTTGGTCCCATTTTGCAACAAATATATGGTGGGTCCTTCACAAAAAAACTCATTTTGGACACTCGAAAAATGGAAAATGAAATTTTCGTCGAAAGAAAATGAAAACTTCCTTAGCCAACATTGTTTGCCATTCCAATATGCACCGTTGTGCACAGCATGAGATCATTTGAACAAACTATGCCATGAATGCGGCCATAAGATTGATCCTTTGGCTTGAAAGCCATGAATCTTCATACATGATAGCTCATTTCTGAGAACACTTTTTTTTTAAGAATTGCCGTATTACATGTTTATTATTTTTTTGGTAACTTCGTCACATATAATGACACAATGCGAAGGTTTTCCAATTTTTTGATTTTTTTGAATTATTCATGCCCACTTCAAAATGCGGTCAAAACGGTGGGCATGACCGTTCCTAGCTAGTGGTTGAATCTTGGAAAAAAATTCGTGTTTCAGTGATGAAATTGATACTTGTGTACCTAAAAATGATTTTTGCAAAAAATAAAGAGCAAAATATGATGCAACTCTAGTTCAAATTTGACCCGCTTCCAGCTGATTTGGCAGAAATTTGTCAATTTGACGATAGGTGGATGGAAAGCTTTTGAGGACCAACCGTCTGGTCAATTGGGCATTAAATAAGGTCTAATATTTTTAAAAATTGAGGTGGTTCAATTTTGCAACAAAGAGTTGCTTGGTTCTTCACAACAAAATCAAAATGGAAAATGCTTTTTTCGTGCAAAAAATACTTATTTGAATCAATTAAGACCAATTTAGATGGTCATAAGATTGTCAAAGTGTTTACCGCATTTTGATTGGTCCATAGGCATCTCACGCGGATCACGCATCCAACACCGTCGGATACTCCCCGATCCGACGGCAGCCCTCACCCCCTCACGGCCTCACCCTCTCACCCCACGTAGCCCAATCACCCACGCACCCACGGCCCCTTCTCTCCCACGCACCCACGGCTGCCAACCCTAGCCCTCTCCCTCCCTCAGATCTCAATCCGCCGCCGTCCCAACCCAATCCCTACCCCCACGTAGCCCAACCCAATCCGCCGCCGTCCTCTTCTCCAGTCGCACTGGCGACCTCCAACCTCATCGCCGGCAGCCCCTCCCATCTCCTCCTAGATCCACTCAGGCTACTCATGTCGTGGCCAGATCCGGCAGGAACTCCCTCCCTCCCACCTTGCTCCGCATCCCGATCCAGACGCACACACAGACAGAGCTTTGGGAGCACCTGCTCGGCTGCTCCCATGGGCCTCTTCCTGTCCGTGGCCCCGTGGAAGGACAAGGCCTACGCCCACCGCCGGGCCGTGCAGCTTCTCTCGCAATGCGCCACAAGTCATCTTCCCGGAGCGCAAGTCCAGGATCCGGATGCTGGGCCTCCTCAGCGTGGTCACCACCATCTTCACCACGGTGGTGCTGGTGTTGCTGCTAGCGCTGCACGGCAAGGCCCGCACGGTCTTCTGCGGCCTCGCCGCCACCGTCTTCTCCATTTGCATGGACGCCTCGCCGCTCTCCATCATGGTACGCAAGCACGCATGTCTGAAATCCACAGTCAACAGTTTGGTGTACGCACTGACTTCCCATCTACTGAGTCATGAGCCATGCGTGTGGTTGTGCTTGTGCAGAGGTTGGTTGAAGAGGGCTGGAGTTCATGCCGTTCCTGCTGTCCCTGTCCGTGTTCATCTTCGGCACCTCCTGGTTCATCTACGCCCTACTCGGCCTCGACCCCTTCATCTTCGACCTCATCCTGGTGAGATTTCCATCCAACCCTCCCCGTCCCCGTGGTGCTCTTTCTAGTTACTACTCGTCAAGGGGCTCTTCCTCCTACACCCTGCTATTTAGATGCGGTTTTTTTGTCCTTTTGAACGGTTGGTACCCCAGATTCGTGTTTCATTTGCTGAAAACTATAGTTGTGTTTACTGTAGAGTGTAGACTCGTGGCATGTACTCTGACAAAATATTTGAAGGGTTAAATAATGCTGAAATGCCCTGCTGCAGTGTAGCTCTACTAATGATGCAGATTGACAGATCTTTTATGGTTGTGTTTGATTTGATGCCATGTCGACTTGCTCGCTTAATCATGAAGTAAATTGCTCGGTGCAGTTATTTTCTCTTAAGATTTTTGCAGTGTATGTCATCTAAATAAAACTACAGGCAGTTTTCTTCTTGTATGAGTATATATGTCTGCATTGCATGTTGTTTTTGTGAAAATATGATGATTACTTCCTATGTACTGCATATTGTGTTTAGCTTGAGGTTTTGTATGCACTAGTATTACTCTGTTTAGGTTGAGGTTTGAAGCTCTAGTATGCTTAGAGTGACTGGTTTTGTTAGTCTCTTAATCGACAAGTTAACTGGACTATTTTGTTGTATTTCCGTCATACGCCTTTCATTTATTTAGTGACTGCAGACTGGGAAAATGCCATGTGTACCTTAATCCTTGTGGTTCCCGTTTGTTCCCGGTTTGGTGAGCTTGCCCTGAGGTCTGTGGCTGCGTGCAGGGACCAGGCCCGTGGTGGTGAGGGACTACTACGACGTGCTTGGCGTGAAGAAGGATGCCGGCCAGGGCAAGATAAAGAAGGTGTATTATGCGGTATGGCTCACTACAATTGGGTCTGGCACTTATATTGTAATCTTTGGCTTGTCTAAGACTGAACTTGAAGGCTGCTTGTGGGTAGTAATTTTACTTGGTAGATGCTCCAGGCCAAAAACACACACATTGTGTACTAAATGTGGTCGCGTAAGCTCGTGCTTAGAAATCAAATCTTTTTGCTGCAAACATTTTACAATGGTACGAGCAGAAATCTCTGGTGGACCAAGCCTTTTTGCTGCAAACATTTTACATTCCAATGCTTGGTGGTAGCCACTGTCCAAAAATAAACGAATTGTTCAGACTTTAGGCTTATTAGGGGGTGTGTTCTTCTGATTTGCGATTCTGATAGGACTTCTGCTCGTACCATTGGTCGATTATGTCCAACTGAATTGATGATACAGAGCATTAAACACTTAGGAAAAGTACTTGGCTGTGTGCAAAATTTGCTTTTACAAGAATTAATTTGTTCTGTCTCTAATTGATGCTGACGACAACAGTTATGTTCTGTCTCTGATTCATGCTGATGACATCTCCATTCATTTCATCCAGTGAGCAAACATGGCACCATCCATGAGTATTGCAGCGAAAGGTCTGCTCCCCTTTGGAGCGCTCCCCTCGAGCGGCGTCGCGCAGAGGCTGGTGTCGGTGACCGCCTCCCTGGAGCACAAGACGAGCGATTATAAGAGGAAGCTCCTGAAGCTTGCGCTCGGAGGAGTCGGCCTGCCCGCCTTGTTGAGTGCCAAGAAGGATCTTGCCGATGACCAGGGCGTCTTTTCCTCCAGGATGTCTTACTCGAGCTGGTTGCCTCCCCGGCCTTACTGCTGCTGCTGGTTGCTTCCCCTTCCCCTTCCCCTATAGTGCTATATTGCATCACTGATCTGCAGTGTTTGGTGTGTCTCATTCCTAGTATTGTTATGTTCAACCACATTGCCAGTGTTCAGAAATGACACCTACTCACTATGCAAATGTGTTTATACAATTAGCTGACAACTAGGATTAGTTTTATTTCTTTATAAGAAGTATTGATGCATGTGTTTGAATGGCTGAGTAGTGAAATATATCATGAAAGTACAAGTTAACTGATCTGCATGGAATGGCTGAGTAGCGCATATTCAGGCTCTCGCTGTCTAGTATGTGAAGAGTAATGTAACCAATGGAATGTGATATATGCATCTGAATTAGATTGTGAGAACTCGATCGATGCTGGCTTCCTCCAAATAGTTCAAACTTTTAGTGCTTTCTACACATGCTTCTGTACCTAAACATTCAGTACATCTGCTGCTGTTGTTGACCATGCAGTCTAAAAAACAACACCCATTTATTCTCATCCTTGTGTACCTGGTTGTGTATGTGAGGTGAACAAAAGTCATGCATTTGACCAGATTTATTATGTTCTTGTTCTGGTCGATTGTGAGGAGGTTCTTACTGTTCACTGACTCTATTCTGTTTTGGTGGTGATATAACCTGGTTATGAGGAAAATGCCTCACCGGAACGTGGATGGAACTGACGGGAGGTGGATCCCTGCTCAATGATGCCAACCTCATCCATATCATCGTCGACGCCATCATTAACTGGTACTAGCCTATCTATTCCCTTCCCTCCCTCCATGAAATAGATGTTGTCAGTTGAATGGATGAGAGTGGCAGTAGGATAGTGTTTTTCTTCAGGCGCTGTGGTGGGATTATTGCACTATTTGCTTGCTGCTGTACCATTGTACCTACAGGTTATTAGTATTGTTGATCTTGACCATGAGCTTGAAGGGTTTAGTAGTAGAAGAGCATCAGTTTAATTTGTAGCAGTGAGGTCACTGATTTTTTTTCCTATGGCATGGTACAAATATGATTGGAATGGTAGCCACTTAACATGTTAGAATGTACTAATTGTTTGGGTTGATTACTGGTCTGTATCAGGGGTACAAGTTTGTTACTTTCTATCTAGGTTTATTAGTTTCTATCTGGGTTTTCCTGCTGTTGTTTCCTGTTGTTATTTATCGTCAGGTATCTTAGTCTTGATATAACTCTGCAGTTTACTTGAATCTGCACTTCCTTCCAAAAGTATATGCAAAGTGTGTGTGTATCCAGTGAGCAAATCTATAGTAATTACTGAGTTCTCTTTTGACATATACTTTGTTCTCTTTGAATGTGCAGATAGTATGATGTGCTACTGAAGTTTTTTCGTTGCTGGGATCATTTGAACCTGGATGTCATGTGTTGTGTGATCTGAGCTATATGGCATATTGTAAACTTTTTATTGCTGTTCTTTATGTACGATGTCATGAGATGTACGTTTGAAATGCTGCTTTGACAGCAAAATTGTATTCGTGTGTACATGCTGTTTTGACAGCAAAATTATGAAAATTTCTCAACAATATATATGAGTTAAATATCTGTTTTCCAATTTTCTATGCTTAAAGTTGTACTGCGCCTCAAAAGGCTACATCCAACTGATGATGTTGCTGTGGAATTGTTTATTTTATTTTAATAACAAAAAAAAATCTGCCAAAAAGTTATAAAAAAAATGAAAAGGCCAGCAAAAAACAAAATGAAAAGGCTAACAAAAAAAGAAATTTACAAGAAAAAGTAAAGGGCCCAAAAAAGAAAAGGCCTGTAAAATTGGGCTTGGCCCATTTAGTTGACCATAAAAAAACATAAATTTGTTGGAATTAGTGGGCTCGGCCCATATAAAAGACAGAATTGGACCGGGCTGAATCTTATCAACGACCTTTTCAATTGGTTGCAATTTTGCCACGTCAGATTGCCACGTCGGATCCGACGTGGCCTGGGCAGACAGCCAGCGACCAAAACAAAAGGTCATTGGTTCAACGACCTTTTGTTTTGTTCGTTGCCTTCCACGACCTTATCCCGAAGAAGGTCGTTAATTTCAGTTTACGACGGCCAGCTTTTGACCATCTGTTTTTGGTCACAAAAAGGTCGCAAATGGAAAACAATGACCATTCAGTGACCAATAGTGATGGTCGCAAGTTAACGTATTTCTTGTAGTGGGCGTCGGCTCGCTGGGCCACCAACTGGTTCAGGTTCAGACCTGGATACCAAGACATGATGAACCGCGCCGCCAAGTCCGCACCGGCATGGGCTGTGGAGACACGCCACGCGTGGAGCCGCGCCGGTCCGGCTTCCAGCCAGCGCGCCAACCGTGAGAAGCTGTTGGGCTCAATGGCACCCGGCCAGAGGGCCGCTGCCATCCTCAACCCGGCTTCAAACAGCCGTGCCGTCTGCTTGTCCAGGGCCCTCAGGCAGGCCTCAGCGGCGTGATTGATCTCTGAGAAACTCCAGGCGATGTTCGGAC
This sequence comes from Thinopyrum elongatum, assembly GCA_011799875.1. Classification (NCBI taxonomy): domain Eukaryota; kingdom Viridiplantae; phylum Streptophyta; class Magnoliopsida; order Poales; family Poaceae; genus Thinopyrum; species Thinopyrum elongatum. The sequence goes on from CM022297.1 coordinate 52,799,896, forward strand.
CAAGTCCGGCACCTGCGTCCGCCTGGGTCGACCGGTGGGCAAGCACGGCCTTCTCCGTCATCTCGTGCGTCTCTGGGAAGTACTCTGATGAAAGAAAGAAGGGAAACAATCAGCCACAAAAAAACTCGATCGGCTTGCAACCCGGCGAAATCAACGAAGAAACACTTACTAACGAGGAGCTCATCCAGATGCTCACAACATACCGTGTCACTCCAAGTCCTCGGCGCGGTCGCGGGCTTCGAGCGCCTTCTCAAGCTCGGCCACCTTGTCGATGGCCGCCTTCAGCTCGTCGCCCCTCCCAGTGGCCGCCTTGTCGCGCTCGTCCCTGAGCTGGACGAGCTCCGCCTGGTGGGCCTCCGCCGCCTTGGCGGCCTTCGCCTTCAGCTGCTCCACCTCGGCCCGGAGCTGGCCGTTGGCGACGACCGCTTGGTCACGCTGTTGGCCAGCTTCGGCCAGCCGGGTTCGCACGCCTGGCACCTTGGCTGCGGAAGCTGCGCGGCAAAGCTTCAAGTCAAGATGCCGGAAGAAAAGAAGAAAAACACTTTAAGATTCGACCCAACTATTCCATAGTTGGCCCGAATCTCGGGGGCTACACCCAGTGGGTGCGGTAGCGCGCCCCCACTAAGAGCATGCAAGACGTACCTTCAGCAAGGCAGAGCACCTCCTCCTTAGCGGCAAGCTGCGCCGTGACCTGGCGGTGCTTCTCCAGAAGCCGGTTCTGGATGCTGACTCGGAGACCGTCCAGGTGCTGCAGGAAAGCAAGGATTAGTACAAACCGTAAAGACATTTTTTAAGATTCGACCCAAATACTTCATAGTTGGCCCGAATCTCAGGGGGCTACATCTAGTGGGTGCGCTAGCGCGCCCCCACTGACCAGCCAGAAAGGCAAGCAAGAAAACTTACGATCACGGAGCGCTCCAGCTCCCACGCCCGCTCCAGCTCGCTCCGGGCGAAGGCCTGAACATGGTCCGTGCGCCCGTGAAGCTGCTGGCACACGGTGTCCATCACCGCCGCCTCCTGCGTGCGTGCCCCGAAGATGGCTCCGCTGGACCCGGCCCGGGCTTCCTGTGACTCGGCAACGGGGCCGCTTCCCGGTGTCTGCTCCAGGTTCACGACAACCTTCGGTGGTGGGACCACCAAGGCGCGCTCGCTCCTTACCGGCTCCTCTACGGCTGGCGTCGCCTCCGACCCTCCGGCCAGCGCCGACTCCAGCGCTCCAGCCGGCGTTGCCTGCGGCGCTCCTCCCGGGGCGGCGTCCCCGGTGCGCCCCCCCTCCGCCCGCTTGACCGTGTCGTTCCGGGGTGGGGATTCTACAACCATCTCCTCCACCTCTAGATCATCGACGCCCGGCTCCGGGTCGCGCGTCTGCTCTGCCGGCTCCATGCCCTTCGGCATCTTCGGCCAGGCCGGGCCCGCGGCGGCCTGCCCACTCACCCCGGCGGCCCTCGCCCTGTTGGAAATATGCCCTAGAGGCAATAATAAAATGGTTATTATTATATTTCCTTGTTCATGATAATTGTCTATTGTTCATGCTATAATTGTGTTATCCGGAAATCGTAATACATGTGTGAATACATAGACCACAACATGTCCCTAGTGAGCCTCTAGTTGACTAGCTCGTTGATCAATAGATGGTTATGGTTTCCTGACCATGGACATTAGATGTCGTTGATAACGGGATCACATCATTAGGAGAATGATGTGATGGACAAGACCCAATCCTAAGCATAGCACAAGATCGTATAGTTCGTTCGCTAGAGCTTTCTAATGTCAAGTACCATTTCCTTAGACCATGAGATTGTGCAACTCCCGGATACCGTAGGAATGCTTTGGGTGTATCAAACGTCACAACGTAACTGGGTGACTATAAAGGTGCACTACAGGTATCTCCGAAAGTGTCTGTTGGGTTGGCACGAATCGAGACTGGGATTTGTCACTCCGTATGACGGAGAGGTATCTCTGGGCCCACTCGGTAATGCATCATCGTAATGAGCTCAATGTGACTAAGGAGTTAGCCACGGGATCATGCGTTACGGAACGAGTAAAGAGACTCGCCGGTAACGAGATCGAACAAGGTATAAGGATACCGACGATCGAATCTCGGGCAAGTAACATACCGATGGACAAAGGGAATTGCGTACGGGATTGATTGAATCCTCGACATCGTGGTTCATCCGATGAGATCATCGTGGAACATGTAGGAGCCAACATGGGTATCCAGATCCCGCTGTTGGTTATTGGCCGGAGAGATGTCTCGGTCATGTCTGCATGGTTCCCGAACCCGTAGGGTCTACACACTTAAGGTTCGGTGACGTTAGAGTTGTTATGGGATATTAGTATGCGGTTAACCGAAAATTGTTCGGAGTCCCGGATGAGATCCCGGACGTCACGAGGAGTTCCGGAATGGTCCGGAGGAAAAGATATATATATAGGAAGTCCAGTTACGGCCACCGGGAGAGTTTCGGGGGTCACCGGTATTGTACCGGGACCACCGGAAGGGTCCCGGGGGTCCACCGGGTGGGGCCACCTATCCCGGAGGGCCCCATGGGCTGAAGTGGCGTGGGAACCAGCCCCTGGTGGGCCGTTGCCCCCCCGAGGGGGCATGCGCCCCCCTGGTTGGAAACCCTAAGGGGACCGTTGCCCCCCGAGGGGCCGCCGCCCCCCCCCTCTAGATGGGATCTCCAAGGGGGCATGCGCCCCCCCCCTAGCCCCTATATATAGTGGAGGGGAGGGGGGCAGCTGCACCCTAAGCCCTGGCGCCTCCCTCTCCCTCCCGTGACACCTCTTCCTCCTCCAGTAGCGCTTGGCGAAGCCCTGCTGGAATCCCGCTGCTTCCACCACCACGCCGTCGTGCTGCTGGATCTCCATCAACTTCTCCTCCCCCCTTGCTGGATCAAGAAGGAGGAGACGTCTCCGCTCCGTACGTGTGTTGAACGCGGAGGTGCCGTCCGTTCGGCGCTAGGATCATCGGTGATTTGGATCACGACGAGTACGACTCCATCAACCCCGTTCTCTTGAATGCTTCCGCTCGTGATCTACAAGGGATGTAGATGCACTCCTCTCTCTCTCGTTGCTAGATGACTCCATAGATTGATCTTGGTGATGCGTAGAAAATTTTTAAATTTCTGCTACGATCCCCATCAGTGGCATCATGAGCTAGGTCTATGCGTAGTTTCTATGCACGAGTAGAACACAAGTTGTTGTGGGCGTCGATTTTGTCAATTTACTTGCCGTTACTAGTCTTATCTTGATTCGGCGGCATCGTGGGATGAAGCGGCCCGGACCGACCTTACATGTACGCTTACGTGAGACAGGTTCCACCGACTGACATGCACTAGTTGCATAAGGTGGCTAGCGGGTGTCTGTCTCTCCCACTTTAGTCGGATTGGATTCGATGAAAAGGGTCCTTATGAAGGGTAAATAGAAATTGGCATATCACGTTGTGGTTTTGGCGTAGGTAAGAAACATTCTTGCTAGAAACCTATAGCAGCCACGTAAAAAACTTGCAACAACAATTAGAGGACGTCTAACTTGTTCTTGCAGCATATGCCGTGTGATGTGATATGGCCAAAACGATGTGATGAATGATATATGTGATGTATGAGATTGATCATGTTCTTGTAATAGGAATCACGACTTGCATGTCGATGAGTATGACAACCGGCAGGAGCCATAGGAGTTGTCTTAATTTATTGTATGACCTGCGTGTCAATGAAAACGCCATGTAATTACTTTACTTTATTGCTAACCGTTAGCCATAGTAGTAGAAGTAATAGTTGGCGAGACAACTTCATGAAGACACGATGATGGAGATCATGGTGTCATGCCGGTGATGGTGATGATCATGGCGCCCCGAAGATGGAGATCAAAAGGAGCAAAATGATATTGGCCATATCATGTCACTATTTGATTGCATGTGATGTTTATCATGTTTTACATCTTATTTGCTTAGAACGACGGTAGCTTAAATAAGATGATCCCTCGCAATAATTTCAAGAAAGTGTTCCCCCTAACTGTGCACCGTTGCGAAGGTTCGTTGTTTCGAAGCACCACGTGATGATCGGGTGTGATAGATTCTAACATTCGAATACAATGGGTGTAAGCCAGATTTACACACGCAACACACTTAGGTTGACTTGACGAGCCTAGCATGTACAGACATGGCCTCGGAACACGGAAGACCGAAAGGTCGAACATGAGTCGTATGGAAGATACGATCAACATGAAGATGTTCACCGATGATGACTAGTCCGTCTCACGTGATGATCGGACACGGCCTAGTTGACTCGGATCATGTATCACTTAGATGACTAGAGGGATGTCTATCTGAGTGGGAGTTCATTAAATAATTTGATTAGATGAACTTAATTATCATGAACATAATCTAAAACTTTGCAATATGTCTTGTAGATCAAATGGCCCACGCTAATGTTGCCCTCAACTTCAACGCGTTCCTAGAGAAAACCAAGCTGAAAGACGATGGCAGCAACTACACGGACTGGGTCCGTAACCTGAGGATTATCCTCATAGCTGCCAAGAAAGCATATGTCCTTGAAGCACCGCTAGGTGATGCACCTGTTTTCCCAGCAACTCAAGACGTTATGAACGCCTGGCAGTCGCGTAGTGATGATTACTCCCTGGTTCAGTGCGGCATGCTTTACAGCTTAGAACCGGGGCTCCAAAAGCATTTTGAGCAGCACGGAGCATATGAGATGTTCCAAGAGCTGAAAATGGTTTTCCAAGCTCATGCCCGGGTCGAGAGATATGAAGTCTCCGACAAGTTCTACAGTTGTAAGATGGAGGAGAATAGTTCTGTCAGCGAGCACATACTCAAAATGTCTGGGTTGCACAACCGCTTATCTCAGCTGGGAGTTAATCTCCCGGATGATGCGGTCGTTGACAGAATCCTTTAGTCGCTCCCACCTAGCTACAAGAGCTTTGTGATGAACTTCAATATGCAGGGGATGGAAAAGACCATTCCTGAGGTATATTCAATGCTGAAATCGGCGGAGGTGGAGATCAAAAAGGAACATCAAGTGTTGATGGTGAATAAAACCACTAAGTTCAAGAAAGGCAAGGGTAAGAAGAACTTCAAGAAGGACGGCAAGGGAGTTGCCGCGCCCGGTAAGCCAGTTGCCGGGAAGAAGCCAAAGCATGGACCCAAGCCTGAGACTGAGTGCTTTTATTGCAAGGGAAACGGTCACTGGAAGCGGAACTGCCCCAAGTACTTAGCGGATAAGAAGGCCGGCAATACCAAAGGTATATGTGATATACATGTTATTGATGTGTACCTAACCAGCGCTCGTAGTAGCTCCTGGGTATTTGATACCGGTGCGGTTGCTCATATTTGTAACTCAAAACAGGAGCTGCGGAATAAGCGGAGACTGGCGAAGGACGAGGTGACGATGCGCGTCGGGAATGGTTCCAAGGTCGATGTGATCGCCGTCGGCACGCTACCTCTACATTTACCTACGGGATTAGTTTTAAACCTCAATAATTGTTATTTAGTACCAGCTTTGAGCATGAACATTGTATCAGGATCTCGTTTGATGCGAGATGGCTACTCATTTAAATCCGAGAATAATGGTTGTTCTATTTATATGAGAGATATGTTTTATGGTCATGCCCCTCTGGTCAATGGTTTATTTTTATTGAATCTCGAACGTGATGTCACACATATTCATAGTGTGAATGCCAAGAAATGTAAGGTTGATAATGATAGTCCCACATACTTGTGGCACTGCCGCCTTGGTCACATTGGTGTCAAACGCATGAAGAAACTCCATGTAGATGGACTTTTGGAGTCTCTTGATTATGAATCATTTGACACGTGCGAACCATGCCTTATGGGCAAAATGACCAAGACTCCATTCTCCGGAACAATGGAGCGAGCAACCAACTTGTTGGAAATAATACATACTAATGTATGCGGTCCAATGAGTGTTGAGGCTCACGGTGGCTATCGTTATGTTCTCACCCTCACTGATGACTTAAGTAGATATGGGTATGTCTACTTAATGAAACACAAGTTTGAGACCTTTGAAAAGTTCAAGGAATTTTAGAGTGAGGTAGAGAATCAACGTGACAGGAAAATAAAGTTCTTACGATCAGATCGTGGAGGAGAATATTTGAGTCACGAGTTTGGCACGCACTTAAGGAAATGTGGAATTGTTTCACAACTCACGCCACCTGGAACACCTCAGCGAAATGGTGTGTCCGAACGTCGTAATCGCACTCTATTGGATATGGTGCGATCTATGATGTCTCTTACCGATCTACCACTATCATTTTGGGGTTACGCTTTAGAGACTGCCGCATTTACTTTAAATAGGGCACCGTCGAAATCCGTTGAGACGACACCGTATGAATTGTGGTTTGGGAAGAAACCTAAGTTGTCATTTCTGAAAGTTTGGGGATGCGATGCTTATGTCAAGAAACTTCAACCTGAAAAGCTCGAACCCAAATCGGAAAAATGCGTCTTCATAGGATACCCTAAGGAAACTATTGGGTATACCTTCTACCTCAGATCCGAAGGCAAGATCTTTTTTGCCAAGAATGGATCCTTTCTAGAGAAAGAGTTTCTCTCGAAAGAAGTAAGTGGGAGGAAAGTAGAACTTGATGAAGTATTGCCTCTTGAACCGGAGAGTAGCGCAGCTCAAGAAAATGTTTCTGTGGTGCCTGCACCAACTAGAGAGGAAGTTAATGATGATGATCAAGGAACTTCGGATCAAGTTACTACTGAACTTCGTAGGTCCACAAGGACACGTTCCGCACCAGAGTGGTACGGTAACCCTGTCCTGGAAATCATGTTGTTAGACAATGGTGAACCTTCAAACTATGAAGAGGCGATGGCGGGCCCGGATTCCGACAAATGGCTTGAAGCCATGAAATCCGAGATAGGATCCATGTATGAAAACGAAGTATGGACTTTGACTGACTTGCCCGATGATCGGCGAGCCATAGAAAATAAATGGATCTTTAAGAAGAAGACAGACGCGGATGGTAATGTGACCATCTATAAGGCTCGGCTTGTCGCTAAGGGTTATCGACAAGTTCAAGGGGTTGACTACGATGAGACTTTCTCACCCGTAGCGAAGCTGAAGTCCGTCCGAATCATGTTAGCAATTGCCGCATTCTATGATTATGAGATATGGCAAATGGACGTCAAAACGGCATTCCTTAATGGTTTCCTTAAGGAAGAATTGTATATGATGCAGCCAGAAGGTTTTGTCGATCCTAAGAATGCTGACAAGGTATTCAAGCTCCAACGCTCAATCTATGGGCTGGTGCAAGCATCTCGGAGTTGGAACATTCGCTTTGATGAGATGATCAAAGCGTTTGGGTTTATGCAGACTTATGGAGAAGCCTGTGTTTACAAGAAAGTGAGTGGGAGCTCTGTAGCATTTCTCATATTATATGTGGATGACATACTATTGATGGGAAATGATATAGAACTCTTGGAAAGCATAAAGGCCTACTTGAATAAGTGTTTTTCAATGAAGGACCTTGGAGAAGCTGCTTACATATTAGGCATCAAGATCTATAGAGATAGATCGAGACGCCTCATTGGTCTTTCACAAAGCACATACCTTGACAAGATATTGAAGAAGTTCAATATGGATCAGTCCAAGAAGGGGTTCTTGCCTGTATTACAAGGTGTGAGATTGAGCACGGCTCAATGCCCGACCACGGCAGAAGATAGAGAAAAGATGAGTGTCATCCCCTATGCCTCGGCCATAGGGTCTATTATGTATGCCATGCTGTGTACCAGACCTGATGTAAACCTTGCCGTAAGTTTGGTGGGAAGGTACCAAAGTAATCCCGGCATGGAACACTGGACAGCAGTCAAGAACATCCTGAAGTACCTGAAAAGGACTAAGGATATGTTTCTCGTTTATGGAGGTGACGAAGAGCTCGTCGTAAAGGGTTACGTCGATGCTAGCTTTGACACAGATCTGGATGACTCCAAGTCACAAACCGGATACGTGTATATTTTGAATGGTGGGGCAGTCAGCTGGTGCAGTTGCAAGCAAAGCGTCGTGGCGGGATCTACATGTGAAGCGGAGTACATGGCAGCCTCGGAGGCAGCACAGGAAGCAGTCTGGATGAAGGAGTTCATCACCGACTTAGGAGTTATTCCCAATGCGTCGGGCCCAATGACTCTCTTCTGTGACAACACTGGAGCTATTGCCCTTGCCAAGGAGCCCAGGTTTCACAAGAAGACCAGGCATATCAAGCGTCGCTTCAACTCCATTCGTGAACATGTTCAAGATGGAGACATAGATATTTGTAAAGTGCATACGGATCTGAATGTCGCAGATCCGTTGACTAAACCTCTTCCACGAGCAAAACATGATCAACACCAGAACTCTATGGGTGTTCGATTCATCATAATGTAACTAGATTATTGACTCTAGTGCAAGTGGGAGACTGTTGGAAATATGCCCTAGAGGCAATAATAAAGTGGTTATTATTATATTTCCTTGTTCATGATAATTGTCTATTGTTCATGCTATAATTGTGTTATCCGGAAATCGTAATACATGTGTGAATACATAGACCACAACATGTCCCTAGTGAGCCTCTAGTTGACTAGCTCGTTGATCAATAGATGGTTATGGTTTCCTGACCATGGACATTAGATGTCGTTGATAACGGGATCACATCATTAGGAGAATGATGTGATGGACAAGACCCAATCCTAAGCATAGCACAAGATCGTATAGTTCGTTCGCTAGAGCTTTCTAATGTCAAGTATCATTTCCTTAGACCATGAGATTGTGCAACTCCTGGATACCGTAGGAATGCTTTGGGTGTATCAAACGTCACAACGTAACTGGGTGACTATAAAGGTGCACTACAGGTATCTCCGAAAGTGTCTGTTGGGTTGGCACGAATCGAGACTGGGATTTGTCACTCCGTATGACGGAGAGGTATCTCTGGGCCCACCTGTAATGCATCATCGTAATGAGCTCAATGTGACTAAGGAGTTAGCCACGGGATCATGCGTTACGGAACGAGTAAAGAGACTTGCCGGTAACGAGATTGAACAAGGTATAAGGATACCGACGATCGAATCTCGGGCAAGTAACATACCGATGGACAAAGGGAATTGCGTACGGGATTGATTGAATCCTCGACATCGTGGTTCATCCGATGAGATCATCGTGGAACATGTAGGAGCCAACATGGGTATCCAGATCCCGCTGTTGGTTATTGGCCGGAGAGATGTCTCGGTCATGTCTGCATGGTTCCCGAACCCGTAGGGTCTACACACTTAAGGTTCGGTGACGCTAGAGTTGTTATGGGATATTAGTATGCGGTTAACCGAAAATTGTTCGGAGTCCCGGATGAGATTCCGGACGTCACGAGGAGTTCTGGAATGGTCCGAAGGAAAAGATATATATATAGGAAGTCCAGTTACGGCCACCGGGAGAGTTTCGGGGGTCACCGGTATTGTACCGGGACCACCGAAAGGGTCCCGGGGGTCCACCGGGTGGGGCCACCTATCCCGGAGGGCCCCATGGGCTGAAGTGGCGTGGGAACCAGCCTCTGGTGGGCTGGTGCACCCCACCCAAGGGCCCAAGGCGCCTAGGGTTGGAAACCCTAGGGGGCCGTTGCCCCCCCCCCGAGGGGGCATGCGCCCCCCTGGTGGAAACCCTAGGGGGCCGTTGCCCCGAGGGGGCATGCGCCCCCCTGGATGGAAACCCTAAGGGGACCGTTCCCCCCAGGGGCCGCTGCCCCCCCCCCCCCCTAATACCAAAGGCCCCCCCCTCTAGATGGGATCTCCAAGGGGGCATGCACCCCCCCTAGCCCCTATATATAGTGGAGGGGAGGGAGGGCAGCCGCACCCTAAGCCATGGCGCCTCCCTCTCCCTCCCGTGACACCTCTTCCTCCTCCAGTAGCGCTTGGCGAAGCGCTGCTGGAATCCCGCTGCTTCCACCACCACGCCGTCGTGCTGCTGGATCTCCATCAACTTCTCCTCCCCCCTTGCTGGATCAAGAAGGAGGAGACGTCTCCGCTCCGTACGTGTGTTGAACGCGGAGGTGCCGTCCGTTCGGCGCTAGGATCATCGGTGATTTGGATCACGACGAGTACGACTCCATCAACCCCGTTCTCTTGAATGCTTCCGCTCGCGATCTACAAGGGTATGTAGATGCACTCCTCTCTCTCTCGTTGCTAGATGACTCCATAGATTGATCTTGGTGATGCGTAGAAATTTTTTAAATTTCTGCTACGATCCCCATCACGCCCATGCCCGGGCCGACGCCTCCTCCGCCGCCCTAACAGCTGCCGCCAGGTGCAGAGCTCTGCGTCCTCCGGGTCCAGACCAAGGTCCTCCTCGGGCGAACCCTCGGGCAGGTCAATGACGCTGCTCTGAGTCCTCTGGAACGAGAAGCCGCCTCCGGACGCGGCATCCGTCGCCGCCAGCGCCAGGTCAAGAGGCGTCCTGGGCCACACCAAGGAAACATAAGAAAGGTACAACCAAGTGATGTCTACTACGCAACCTTCTTATAGACTCGTGTTGGGCCTCCAAGCGCAGAGTTTTGTAGGACAGTAGCAAATTTCCCTCAAGTGGATGACCTAAGGTTTATCAATCCGTGGGAGGCGTAGGATGAAGATGGTCTCTCTCAAACAACCCTGCAACCAAATAACAAAGAGTCTCTTGTGTCCCCAACACACCCAATACAATGGTAAATTGTATAAGTGCACTAGTTCGGCGAAGAGATGGTGATACAAGCGTAATATGGATGGTAGATATGGGTTTTTGTAATCTGAAAATACAAAAACAACAAGGTAACTAGTAACAAAAGTGAGCGAAAATGGTATTGCAATGCTTAGAAACAAGGCCTGGGGTTCATACTTTCACTAGTGCAAGTTCTCTCGACAATGATAACATAACTGGATCACATAACAATCCCTCAACATGCAACAAAGAATCACTCCAAAGTTTCTATCGGAGAACGTAGGTCAAAAACGTGCATCAACCCATATGCATAGATTACCCCAATGTCACCTCGGGAATCCGCAAGTTGAGTGCCAAAACATACATCAAGTGAATCAATAGAACATCCCATTGTCACCACAGATATCCCATCGCAAGACATACATCAAGTGTTCTCAAATCCAATACTCAATCCAACATAACGAAACCTCAAAGAGCAAGACTCAATTCATCACAAGAAGGTAGAGGGGGAGAAACACCATATGATCCAACTATAGTAACAAAGCTCGCGATACATCAAGATCATGCCAAATCAAGAACACGAGAGAGAGAGAGAGATTAAACACATAGCTACTGGTACATACCCTCAGCCCTAAGGGTGAACTACTCCTTCCTTGTCATGGAGACCGCCGGGATGATGAAGATGGCCACCGGTGATGGTTTCCCCCTCCGGCAGGGTGCCGAAACGGGCTCCCGATTGGTTTTTCGTGGCTATAGAGGCTTGCGGCGGCGAAACTCCCGATCTAGATTTATTTTCGGGGGTTTCTATATTTATAGGAATTTTTGGCATCGGAAACAAGTCAAGGGGTTCCCGAGGAGTCCACAAGGCAGGGGCTAGTGCCCTGGGGGGGTAGGGTGTGGCCCCCACCCTTGTGGTTGCCTCTGGACTCTTCTGGCCCAACTCCGATGCTCCGTGGGCTTTTTCTGGTCCATAAAAAATCACCGTAAAATTTCAGCTTGTTTGGACTCCATTTGATATTCCTTTTCTGTAAAACTCAAAAACAAGGAAAAAAAGAAACTGGCACTAGGCTCTAGGTTAATAGGTTAGTCCCAAAAATAATATAAAATAGCATATTAATGCATATAAAACATCCAAAATAGATAATATAATAGCATGGAACAATCAAAAATTATAGATACGTTGGAGACGTATCAAGCATGCATCCCCAAGCTTAATTCCTGCTCCTCCTCGAGTAGGTAAATGATAAAAACAGAATTTTTTATGTGGAATGCTACCTAACATATTTATCCATGTAATTTTCTTTATTGTGGCATGAATATTCAAATCCATAAGATTCAAAACAAAAGTTTAATAATGACATAAAAAATAATACTTCAAGCATACTAATAAAGCAATCATGTCTTCTCAAAAAAACATGGCCAAAGAAAGTTATCCCTACAAAATCATATAGTCTGGCTATGCTCTATCTTCATCACACAAAGTATTAAATCATGCACAACCCCGATGACAAGCCAAGCAATTGTTTCATACTTTTGATGTTCTCAAACCTTTTCAACTTTCACGCAATACATGAGTGTGGTCCATTGATATAGCACTATAGGTGGAATAGAATATGGTGGTTGTGGAGAAGACAAAAAGAAGGAGATAGTCTCACATCAACTAGGCATATTAACGGGCTATGGAGATGCCCATCAATAGATATCAATGTGAGTGAGTAGGGATTGCCATGCAACGGATGCACTAGAGCTATAAGTGTATGAAAGCTCAAAAAGAAACTAAGTGGGTGTGCATCCAACTCGCTTGCTCACGAAGACCTAGAGCAATTTGAGGAAGCCCATCATTGGAATATACAAGCCAAGTTCTATAATGAAAATTTCCCACTAGTATATGAAAGTGACAAAATAGGAGAGTCTCTATCATGAAGATCATGGTGCTACTTTGAAGCACAAGTGTGGAAAAAGGATAGTAGCATTGCCCCTTCTCTCTTTTCTCTCATTTTTATTTTATTTTGGGCTCTTTGGCCTCTCTCTTTTTTCTTTTCTTTTCTCTTTTTTTCGTCCGGAGTCTCATCCCGACTTGTGGGGGAATCATAGTCTCCATCATCCTTTTCTCACATGGGACAATGCTCTAATAATGATGATCATCACACTTTTATTTACTTTACAACTCAAGAATTACAACTCGATACTTAGAACAAAATATGACTCTATATGAATGCCTCCGGCGGTGTACCGGGATGTGCAATAATCAAGAGAGACATGTATAAAAAAATGAATGGTGGCTTTGCCACAAATACGATGTCAACTACATGATCATGCAAAGCAATATGACAATGATGAAGCGTGTCATAATAAACGGAACAGTGGAAGTTGCATGGCAATATATCTCGGAATGGCTATGAAAATGCCATAATAGCTAGGTATGGTGGCTGTTTTGAGGAAGGTATAAGGTGGGTGTAAGGTACCGGCGAAAGTTGCGCGGTACTAGAGAGGCTAGCAATGGTGGAAGGGTGAGAGTGCGTATAATCCATGGACTCAACATTAGTCATAAAGAACTCACATACTTATTGCAAAAGTCTATTAGCTATCAAAACAAAGTACTACACGCATGCTCCTAGGGGCATAGATTGGTAGGAAAAGACCATCGCTCGTCCCCGACCGCCACTCATAAGGAAGACAATCAATAAATAAATCATGCTCCGACTTCATCACATAACGGTTCACCATACGTGCATGCTACGGGAATCACAAGCTTTAACACAAGTATTTCTACCAATCCACAATTACTCACTAGCATGACTTTAATATCACCATCTTTATATCTCAAAACAAATGCAAGGAATCAAACTTCTCATCTATTCAATGCTCTTTATATGAAAGTTTTTATTATATCCCTCTTGGATGCCCATCATATTAGGACTAAATTCATAACCTAAGCAAATTACCATGCTGTTTAGGGACTCTCAAAATAATATAAGTGAAGCAAGAGAGTTCAACAATTTCTTCAAAATAAAACCACCGTCGTGCTCTAAAAAGATATGAGTGAAGCACTAGAGCAACTGACAAACTACTCCAAAAAGATATAAGTGAAGATCAATGAGTAGTCAAATAATTAATTGGCTATGTGAAGATTCTCTCATCTAAGAATTTCATATCTAAGTATTTTATTAAAACAGCGAGCAAAACAAAATAAAATGACTTTCTAAAGATAGCACACATCATGTGAAGAAGCAAAAACTTAGGCTCAACCGATACTAACCGATCATTGTTGAAGAAGAAAGGTGGGATGCCAACCGGGGCATCCCCGAGCTTAGATGCTTGAGACTTCTTGAAATATTAAATAGAGATACCTTGGGCATCCCCAAGCTTGAGCTTTTGTGTCTCCTTAATTCCTTTTATATCATAGTTTCCCTAAATCTTAAAAACTTCATCCACACAAAACTCAACAAGAACTCGTGAGAAAAGTTAGTATAAATCAAATGCAAAACTTTATCATTCTCTACTGTAGCAAATCACTAAAATTATTATTTAACATTGCATACTAAATACCTCTGCATATTTAATACTCCTATCCTCAAATAGAATCATTAAACAAGCAAACATATGCAAACAATGCAAACATAACAGCAATCTGTCTAAACAGGACAGTCTGTAAAGAGAGCAATTGTACTCATACTTACCTAACTCCAAAACTTCTGAAAAATAAAAACACTGTATAAAATTTGTTGTTACTCATTGTGTAAAAATTTCAAGATTTTATCACGTTATGACTTTCCATAAGAATTCAGACAATGATAGAAAACTTTCTGTTTTCAAAACAGCAACATATAGACATGCAAAATAAGCATGGTAAAGACTAAACTTGACACTTTTATTGAAATAAAAGATGCAAAACATTATTATAAATAACATAAAGCAAATACTAATAAAATAAAATGATGCTCCAAACAAAACACATATCATGTAACGAATAAAAATATAGCTCCAAGTAAGGTTACCGATAATGTTGGAGACGAAAAAGGGGATGCCTTCCGGGGCATCCCCAAGCTTAGTTGCTTGGATATTCCTTGAATATTACCTTGGGGTGCCTTGGGCATCCCCAAGCTTAGGGTCTTGTCACTCCTTATTCTCCTCATATCGATATCTCACCAAAAACTTGAAAACTTCAATCACACAAAACTTAACGGAACTTCATGAGATGGGATAGTATGATAAAACAAATCATTCACTTTGGTACTGTAAATACAAGATTCAAAATTTTCCTCACATGATGCCTACTGTACCCTATCATTTCTACAATTTATATTGAGCAATATAATCCATAGAAACTAGAAAACAAGCAAACTATGCATCAAAAACAGAATCTGTCAAAAACAGAACAGTCTGTAAAGATCTGAATTAAGCTCATACTTGTTTTACTCAAAAAATTCTGAAAAATTAGGAAAAAGTAGAAAATTTGTATACCAATAAAATTTAAAAAATTCAGAAGTTTTCCGCGTTCCAGTGAATTTTAACAATTCTGTTTCTGGACGTAAAAGTTTCTGTTTTCGCACAGAATCAAATCAACTATCAACCACACTATCCCAAAGGCTTTACTTGGCACTTTATTCAAACAAAAGCTATAAAACATGATTACTACAGTAGCTTAATCATTTGAACACACAAAAACAGTAGGGGTAAATATTGGGTTGTCTCCCAACAAGCGCTTTTCTTTAATGCATTTTTAGCTAGGCATGATGATTTCAATGATGCTCACATAAAAGATAAGAATTGAAACATAATGGGGGCATCATGAAGCATATAACAAGCACATTTAAGTCTAACCCACTTCCGATGCATAGGAATTTTGTGAGCAAACAATTTATGGGAGCAAGAATCAACTAGCATAGGAAGGCAAAACAAGCATAACTTCAAGATTTTCAACACATAGAGAGGAAACTTGATATTATTGCAATATGTAAAAGCATATGCTCCTCTCTCATAGTGATTTTCAGTAGAATCATGAATGAATTCAACAATATAACCATCACATAAAGCATTCTTTTCATGATCCATAAGCATAGAAATTTTATTACTCTCCACATAAGCAAATTTATTCTCATGAATAGTAGTGGGAGAAAACTCAACAAAATAACTATCATGTGAGGCATAATCCAATTTAAAATTAAAATCATGATGACAAGTTTCATGGTTATCATTATTCTTTATAGCATACATGTCATCACAATAATCATCATATATAGCAACATTGTTCTCATAATCAATTGGAACCTCTTCCAAAATAGTGGATTCGTCACTAAATAAAGTCATGACCTCTCCAAATCCACTTTTATCAATATTGTGAAAAGATTCAACACCCTCCAAATTAGTGGGATCATTAGTACCTAGAGTTGACACTCTTCCAAACCCACTTTCTTCAATATAATCACCATAAATAGGAGACAAGCTTTCATCATAATAAATTTTCTCATCAAAACTTGGGGTACTAAAAATATCATCTTCATCAAACATAGCATCCCCAAGCTTGTGGCTTTGCATATCATTAGCATCACGGATATTCAAAGAATTCATACTAACAACATTGCAATCATGCTCATCATACAAAGATTTTATGCCAAACATTTTATAGACTTCTTCTTCTAACACTTGAGCACAATTTTCCTTTCCATCATTTTCACGAAAGACATTAAAAAGATGAAGCATATGAGGAAACCTAAATTCCATTTTTTTGTAGTTTTCTTTTATAAACTAGACTAGTGGTAAAACAAGAAACTAAAAGATTCGATTGCAAGATCTAAAGATATACCTTCAAGCACTCACCTCCCCGGCAACGGCACCAGAAAAGAGCTTCGTTAACATGATGTGAGTGCCGCTTACCTAGCCTCCCCGGCAACGGCGCCAGAAAAGAGCTTGATGTCTACTACGCAACCTTCTTCTTATAGACTCGTGTTGGGCCTCCAAGCACAGAGTTTTGTAGGACAGTAGCAAATTTCCCTCAAGTGGATGACCTAAGGTTTATCAATCCGTGGGAGGCGTAGGATGAAGATGGTCTCTCCCAAACAACCCTGCAACCAAATAACAAAGAGTCTCTTGTGTCCCCAACACACCCAATACAATGGTAAATTGTATAAGTGCACTAGTTCGGTGAAGAGATGGTGATACAAGCGTAATATGGATGGTAGATATGGGTTTTTGTAATCTGAAAATATAAAAACAGCAAGGTAACTAGTAACAAAAGTGAGCGAAAACGGTATTGCAATGCTTAGAAACAAGGCCTAGGATTCATACTTTCACTAGTGCAAGTTCTCTCGACAATGATAACATAATTGGATCACATAACAATCCCTCAACATGCAACAAAGAATCACTCCAAAGTTTCTATCGGAGAACGTAGGACAAAAATGTGCATCAACCCCTATGCATAGATTACCCCAATGTCACCTCGGGAATCCGCGAGTTGAGTGCCCAAACATACATCAAGTGAATCAATAGAACATCCCATTGTCACTACAGATATCCCATCGCAAGACATACATCAAGTGTTCTCAAATCCAATACTCAATCCAACATAACGAAACCTCAAAGAGCAAGACTCAATTCATCACAAGAAGGTAGAGGGGAAGAAACACCATATGATCCAACTATAGTAACAAAGCTCGCGATACATCAAGATCGTGCCAAAATCAAGAACATGAGAGAGAGAGAGAGATCAAACACATAGCTACTGGTACATAACCTCAGCCCCGAGGGTGAACTACTCCCTCCTCGTCATGGAGACCGCCGGGATGATGAAGATGGCCACCGATGATGGTTTCCCCCTCCAGCAGGGTGCCGGAATGGGCTCTCGATTGGTTTTTCATGGCTACAGAGACTTGCGGCGGCGGAACTCCCGATCTAGGTTTCTTTTCAGGGGTTTCTATATTTATAGGAATTTTTGGCATCGAAAACAAGTCAGGGGGTTCCCGAGGAGTCCACAAGGCAGGGGCTAGCGCCCTGGGGGGTAGGGCGCGGCCCCCACCCTTGTGGTTGCCTTGGGACTCTTCTGGCCCAACTCCGATGCTCCGTGGGCTTCTTCTGGTCCATAAAAAATTACCGTAAATTTTCAGCTTGTTTGGACTCCGTTTGATATTCCTTTTCTGTAAAACTCAAAAACAAGGAAAAAACAGAAACTGGCACTGGCTCTAGGTTAATATGTTAGTCCCAAAAATAATATAAAATAGCATATAATGCATATAAAATATCCAAAACAGATAATATAATAGCATGGAACAATCAAATATTATAGATACGTTGGAGATGTATCACCAAGCAGCATGCAAAAATCAACAAAGGGAACTTACCCGATCACCATCGGGATGACCTGCCTTGCCGGCGGCGCCGGGATGACTCGGCGCGCTCTCTTGGCGCCCATCTTGCTGCGCGCGGCTGATCCTTCTGTAGCGCACTTCGCGGCCGGCTTCGGCGGCACCTCATCCTTCCCGTGCGGCCGGCTTGTCGCTGCCGGCACGCGGGACGACCCGGCATCGGTCGTCTTCTTCAGCCGCCTTGGGGGGTCAATGCTGCCATCCCCTCCCCTCGGCGGCACTGCACCACCAACGTGCGCCAAGATCTCCACGTTGTCGTCCGACCAGTCTCGCAAGAGGTCTGGGTGCGGAGACTTACCTGCGCGGCGCCCCGCCCTGGCTTTAGCGTGAGCCGGCTCCGGGTTCTCGGCGAAAGACCCCGCCCCCTCCGAGCGGGCTTGCTCGACGGCCAGTACCTGCGCCCTCATCCCGTCATGCATTTGCTGGATAGCGTTCAGCTGCACCTCCCTCGTCGCATCAGGACGGAGAAAGAGTTGAGACATTGCAAAGAAGGGGGACCAAGGACTCACTGCTGACGCCGGGTACTCTGTGTTGTAGGGCGCCTTCCCGAAGCGCCAGTCAGGAGCCATCCCGGCCTTGGAGATGGCGTTGACCCAGTCGGCGACCTGCTCCGGCAACAGCCTCCCGGACATGACATCCGGGTGGGATCCCGATGGTCACCCATCTGGCCGATGATGTGTGCTCGGCGTTGCAGCGGCAGCACCCGGCGCGCTATGAAGGCGGCGACGAGATCCATCCCCTTGAGCCCCTCCCGCGCCGTCATCTCCCCGATCCGGCTGCAGAGATTCTGCATCCCCTGTGGCGGGTTATTGGGCATGTAGCCCCAGTTCATCTTGGCGAGCGGCTGCTCATTGATGAACGGGGGCAGGTTGATGGCGTCGGCTCCTGCCACTTCTTGGCAGAATCCTCGATGGGCATCTTGGGGAACACCCCGTTCGGCCGGACTGAGACGAGGACGGCCCCACAGTCAGACATGGCCTCGGCCTCCGGCCCCAGCTGCTCGAGGAAGAAGAGGCGGCTCCAGAACTCCACGTCTGGCTCCACCCCCAAGTAGTCTTCGCACAAGGTGACGAAGCCAGAGAGCTGCATCACGTCGTTCGCACCCAAGTGGTGCGGCTGCAGCCCGAAGAAGGAAAGAAAGGCGTGGAAGAAGGCGCTCGTGGGGAGGCCGAACCCGCTCTTGAAGTGGTTGTAGAAGACCACGCGCTCACTCTCCTGCGGCTGTGGCTCCCTCTCCCTCCCGGGTGCGTGCGCGGCCACCTCCTTCGCCGGCGGCAGTCGTCGGGTGTCGCGGAGATACTTGATGTCGTTGTCGGTGACCTTAGACCCCTCCCACTAGCCTTTTGGCGGCGCCATTGGCGGAGCTCGGCAAGGATGCGGTGCGCGGCGGCAAGGAGAAAGCTAGCGCGGTCGGCAGGCAATTCGGGCGGCGCCTAACGCTCCGGCGGGCGGCGAGCTCGACAATTGGGCGGAGAGAAGAAGGACGAGGCGAGGGGAGCGTGCGTGAGTGTTTCCGCCGTCCCCTCCCTCCGATTTTATAACCGTGGCAAGACGTGGGGAAGTGGGATCGGCTGCACCCACGTTTCCACTTCCCCTCATTATGTGGCACATTTCCCCCACGAATTAAATTACCCTGAGAAGTGCAACCGTCCGCGGCGGCCGCAATCAATCCCCGCGCGTGGGCCGAGGGCGTGGCATGGCATGGCCCGGCCCACTGTTACGTCCCATCATACGCGTGGCCTGGCAGGGCCTTGTCAGCCCCTGTTCACCATGTGGCGCCTGCGTCGAGCCACGGGAGGCGCGTCCTTTCCCCTTCAAGACTCGACGGATGCCTCGGTTTCCCGCCCACACCGGGGTGCCGTGATCCGGCTTTCGGAAGCTGGCGCACAGTGGGTGTTGCCAGACCCGGTGGCCCAAGCTTCATCAACCCAGCCGCCTTCTCAAAGGGGTGAAACTGCGAAGGCCCCCCTACCTGAAGCCGGCGAGCCTTCACAGCTTCGGGGACTACTGTCGGGGGGATGGACCCCGGGCAGGCAACGGAACCCGGATCCTTTCAAAAACATCAGGGCTGGCAGCACCCCTCAATCCAGCGCGTACCTGGTCGGCTTCCCAGCGCAACCCGGCCAGGTGCCGTGGCCCGGCCAAGCCGTCGGTTCCCACAAGACAAACCTCCATCGACAAACAAGCATGGCTACAGTGCGCCCCCCTTTACACCGGCCCCGACGGGCTCAGCTGTCGTGCCGACCAAGCCACCGCCTGGGGTGGGCGGCATCTCGGAGGCGCAACCCTGTAGCAAGACGGCGCGGCCGTCCCATGACGTCCCACACGGCGTGACTACAGTACCCAGCAGCCATCCGTACCCGCACCCGGCGGGCCCGGTATGGCCCGCACCTGACGGACCCGGCGAGACCCGCACCCGACGGACCCGGCAGACCCAGCGGCCCCCACTGCCGGCTCCTAGACACTGACAACCCGGCACCACGCCTATGTAACTTTACCATTGTAACCCTGGGGGCGGCCTATAAGACCCCCCAGGAGGCCTCCATGCAGAGGGGGTGCGATCACTAGTTAACCCTTCATCCACACACACTCATCCACCCACTCGGAGAAGGAGCAGCCTATGCACTGGCCTGCCTTCCTTCCTCCCCAAAACAACTCTAGGAGCAAGCTTGTACCATCTTCATATAAAACCACACTTGGCAGGACTAGGGGTGTTATCTCTCCGGAGAGCCCCGAACCTGGGTACGTCTTGTGTCTCATGCTCGCTCATACCAACCTCGCCTCTGGAGCCCACCGGTGGCCTCTTGCCTGTTCTTCTCTTTAGCCATCCCATGGCATCTACCGTGAGCTCACCACGAGAGCCATGGCGGTAGAGGCAGGCGCCGCGGCAAGGCCCCGCAGCAAAAAGAGAAACCTGCTAGAGGCCGTGAGAACAAAGAAGAAGATGGTGAAAGTGATGAAGGGGAAGAAGAAGAACCCAGCGAGCAAGAATTCCAGAAAGCAACTGAGGCCATGTGTATTGACGGAGGTGCATCTTTGCACTCCTCTCATCGCCAGCTCAAGTAGTGGGCATGAGAGGTCAATGCCATGGAGCCAGCTGCAGACTCCCGGAAGCCGCTCAAGTGGTCCCGCACGCCTATCATCTTTCATGAAGAGGATCACCCAGACCGCACTACCGCGATAGGGTGTTTGTCGTTGTTGGTCTCCCCAACAATCCGCAACCTCAAAGTCACAAAGATGCTAGATGACGGCGGGGCTGGGTTGAATCTGATCTTCCACAAAGTGGATAGCAAGCTGCAGATTCCTAATGAAGAGCTCAAGGTTACTGGCACGTTCCAAGGAATCAACCCCGGCAGGAGCCGTCCTAAGGGAAAAATTACACTACCGGTGACATTTGGCGGGGAACTCAACTACCGGACCGAGAGGGTCGTGTTTGACGTGGTTGAGCTTCCCTTGCCTTACAATGGGATCCTTGGTCATCCAGCTCTGGCAAAATTCATGGTAGCATCCCACTATTCTTACAACACCTTGAAGATGCCAGGGCCATTGGGCGTCATTTCCATTCCATCGGATAAGAAAGATGCAATTATATGTGTGGATCAGATGTACCGAGACGCGGTAGCAGCCGAGGCAGCTGAAGCCACGGTTCCCGCCAAGGAGGCAAAGAAGGGAAAGAAAGCTAGCAGTGATGCCGGCAAAGACTCCGGGAAGCGCGCTTCTTCGGAGTGCGCCGCACCTGTTGACGACCTGCCGGAGAGTTCCACTAGCAAGAGGCCCAAGGCTACTCCACATGCTGTGAAAAAGGTCTCGGCAAGGCAGGATGGCGCTGGCGGTACGTTTGCCATCAGCGCCACCCTTGATGACAAATAGGAAAGCGCGCTCATTGCCTTCCTACGGGCGAATGTTGATGTGTTTGCTTGGCAACCATCTGACATCCCCGGTGTTCCCAGGGAGGTAGTTGAGCACCACCCTGCTGTCTATCCTCACGCTCGGCCCATCAAGCAGAAGGTTAGGAAGCAAGCTTTAGAGCGGCAGCAGTTCATTGCCGAGGAAATTAAGAAACTTGAAGCAGCTGGTTTGGTCAGAGGGTGTTGCATCCAACATGGTTAGCAAACCCAGTGGTAGTGCGCAAGGCAAATGGGAAATGGAGGCTCTGCATTGACTTCATAGACTTGAACAAGGTGTGCCCGAAGGACCCTTTCCCCCTGTCGCGCATCGATCAGATCGTAGACTCCACTTCCGGGTGTGATCTGCTTTCCTTTTTGAATGCGTACTCCAGATACCATCAGATATTCATGTCCAAGGAAGATGAAGAGAAGACCGCGTTCAATACTCCATGTGGCATGTACTGCTTTGTACGCATGCCTTTCGGGTTAAAGAGCGCTGGATCCACTTTTGCAAGGGCAGTACAGATTGGTTTCGAACCACAGCTACACAGAAACATAGAAGCTTATATGGATAATATAGTAGTCAAGACCAAAGACAAATCAACACTCATTCAAGATTTGGAAGAGACATTTGCAAACTTGCGCAAGATCAATTTGAAGTTAAACCCTGAGAAGTGTGTGTTTGGTGTTCCCTTCGGCAAGCTACTTGGTTTCTTTGTGTCTCACCGAGGGATAGAGGCCAACCCCGACCAGATCAGAGCAATCGAGCAGATACAAGCACCCAAGACTGTCAAGGATGTGAGGCGCTTAACTGGATGCGTTGCCACGCTAAGTAGGTTCATTTCCAAGTCTTCCGAACGTGCCTTGCCTTTTTTTCAAAATTTTGAAGAAGGCAGGTCCGATGAAGTGGACCCCGAAGGCAGAAGGAGCACTGCAGGACCTAAAAGCCTACCTTTCCTCTGCTCCCACCTTAGTCGCTCCTAAACCACAAGAGCCATTGTTGCTGTACTTGGCGGCAACGAACCAAGTGGTTAGTGCAGCGCTGGTGGCACAACGGGAAGTATATGAGGAAGCAGCTGCCGCAACTGTCCCCTCCGGAGGTGAAACCAAACCAGTCACGACAGGGTTGGACACGAGTTAATGGGAAACAGAACAAGTTAGCGAAGGCGATCCCAAGACCACGGCAAAGAAGAAAGTGGTACAACGACTAGTGTACTTTGTCAGCTCCCTGTTACAGGGGGCTAGGTCAAGGTACTCTGGAGTGCAAAAGCTAATCTTCGGCCTCATCATGGCCTCGAGGAAACTGTGCCACTACTTCCAAGCCCATGAGATCATGGTTGTCACCCGTTTCCCACTGTAGCTCATACTGAGGAACCCTGAAGCTACCGGCAGGATAGTTGAAAGGGCACTAGAGCTGTCAAGTTTTGGCCTGAAGTACGAAAGTACCTCAACCATTCGGAGCAGAGCGTTGGCAGAGTTCATTGCAGAATGGACGCCTACTCCAGATGAAGAAATACCAGAGACAGTTATCCCCGGCAAAGAAGCGCCTCAGGGGTGGATCATGTATTTTGATGGTGCTTTCTCATTACAGGGCGCCGGAGCTGGTGTGCTTCTTGTTGCACCCACCAGAGAGCATCTCAAGTACGTGGTTCAAATGCACTTTCCCCGGGAAAAGGCCACCAATAACACTGCTGAGTATGAAGGGCTCCTTGCCGGGCTCAGAATCGTGGTGGAGTTGGGAATCAAGAAGTTGATCATCCGTGGAGATTCACAACTTGTGGTGAGACAAGCTAACAAGGATTACCAGAGTCCGATGGAGGTGTATGTAGAGGAATTGAGAAAGTTGGAGGAGCACTTTGATGGATTACAAACAGAGCACGTGCCACGTGCGGAAAACAGCATTGCTGATCATTTATCAAAGTGCGCGGCCCAAAAGCTCCCTGTGGAACCAGGAACTTTTATCCTCCACCTGAATCAACCATCAGTGTCCCCTTCAACGATGGCCAGAAAAAGGAGGAAGTTGGACTCCGGCAAGTATCTCCTGGCAGGGCTTCCCGAAGCCGCTGGTAGAGAGGTTGCCGGAAACAACTCTGCTTCGATTGGTGAGCAACACCCTCCCACGGAACCACAAGTTCTTGCGGTCGAGGTGAGTGCTCCCACGAACGAAGAGGTGCCGCTGGTCCTTGTTGCTGAGCCTCAGGCTCCAACTTGGGCGCAACACATAACCCACTACCTTCAAATAGGAGAACTTCCCGAAGAGCAAGAAGAAGCCGAAAGAGTAGCCCGGCGGTCCAGTATGTATCAGTTTGTCGATGACACACTATACAGAAAAAGGCCTAATGGTGTGAAATTGAAGTGCATTTGCCGGGAAGATGGGCAGAAGCTGCTAGGAGAGATACATAGGGGTATGTGCGGCTCTCATATTGGATCAAGAGCCCTAGTTGGAAAAGCCTTTCGGCAGGGTTTCTACTGGCCCACAGCCCTCCAGGATGCAACTAAGCTATTCACCAAATGTGAAGCCTACCAGTTTCACTCCAAGAACATCCATCAGCCAGCTCAAGCTCTCTAGACAATTCCTTTATCCTGGCCATTTTTGGTCTGGGGGCTCGACATCTTAGGCCCCTTCCCCCGTGCTACCGGGGGCTTTGAATTCTTGTATGTTGCAATCGACAAGTTTACAAAGTGGCCGGAAGTGGAGCCAGTGAGGAAGGTAACCGCACAGTCAGCTATCAAGTTCTTGAAGGGATTGGTGTGCCATTTTGTCGTACCCGCCAGAGTGATCACCGATAGTGGCACCCAATTCACAAGTCGCACCTTCATGCAATATGTCCAAACCCTTGGAAGCAAGGTCTCCTTTGCCTCTGTTGCTCATCCCCGGAGCAATGGAAAAGCTGAGAGGACGAACGCTGAAGTGCTGCGTGGACTCAAGATGAGAACTTTTGATAAGTTGCAGAAGTGCGGCAGACGCTGGATCGACGAGCTGCCGGTGGTTCTTTGGTCCCTCCGCATGACACTGAATCAAGCCACCAGCGAGACTCCCTTCTCCCTAGTCTATGGGGCAGAAGCAGTGCTCCCCACGGAACTCATATACGGGTCACCTCGAGTACTTGCCTACGATGAAGTAGAGAAAGAGCAACTCCGGCATGACGATGCCGTGCTCCTCGAGGAAGATCGTCTCCGGGCCGCTGTGCGTGCTGCACGCTACCAGCAAGCCTTGCGCCGCTATCATAGCCGCAGGATTCATGCCCGGAGCCTTGAGGAAGGCGACCTTGTCCTTAGGCGTGTTCAATCCGCCAAGGGTTCCAACAAGTTGACGCCGAAGTGGGAAGGCCCTTACCGGGTAGTACGAGTCACCAGACCTGGCGCAGTCCATCTGGAGACCGAAGATGGCATTAAGGTGCAAAATACATGGAATATTGAGCATCTTCGCAAGTTCTACCCGTAAGGCGTGGCTGCCGGGCTCAGCCCCGCCAACCACCTTTTGTACAAGCATTTCCGATGTGCATGTAACCCTTTGTACAAAGCCAGGCGCAGACCCTGTGCAAAGATAATAAAATGAAGCGCTGGCGCCTAAAAACTTGCATGCATGTTTATTTTAGCATGATTCTGCCATGATCATTTAGGAGAGGGTCATATGCTATTGTTTTCCCCATGCGCTAACCACAGGGCCCCTGCCGTGGATAAATTCCCAAGAAGGAGAAGAGAGAACAAGTTTACATATCGGCCCCCGCCAACCCAAAGCAGATAAGTTCCCTTTAAGACATCCATAGTGTACCTCTGTGAAGAAAACTTATGCATAGAAAAACATTGTTACCCTCAAACATTTGTGCTCCCATCTTTTGATTTGAAGATTACTTCAATCAAAATTGGTTGCACTGAGATTTGGGAAAAGGGTTGGCAAGGGGCCAGTTCTCTTCCACGCTCCCAGGCTCGCCGGGCCGAGCCTCGCGGCAGCAGTGGAAGGGGCCGGCAAGATATCTTGCCGGAAAACCTTGTTTACTTAAAAGTATAGAGGAAGTCATTCCTCTGCATGGGTATGATACATGCACAAGTGCCCGGCAAGCATGTCTTTTTTCATTAATATGCGGATAAACAAGTACAAGCCTTACATAGTACAAATATGGATGGAAAAGATTACATATTTAAGACTAAAGTTTGGCAAGTGCCTACATGTTTTAGATTGAAAAAAGATAAGTGCCCCGTAATACCTTTCTTGTCCCTCTCTCCCTAGGAGCTACAGTGGGAGGTGAAGAGGGCAAAAGGAGTGCCTAGGCAAAAGCCCAGCTTGGCCCCGTCAGGGCCCGCGGGACACAGTCTGACAAGATTGAGAGGGGCGGGGGCGAAGACGACGGACGGAGAGAGCAGCTAGGCGATGCCCTGGTCACCACCGCCAGGACCAGCGGAATGCGGCAGGAGGGTCCCCGGCAGGGAAGATGAAGCCGGAGTCCACGAGGAAGCCTGCCGGGGTCCAGATGGAGGAGGCGGAGACATCCACACCCAACACCCTGGCAAATCGCTCTGCCGAGGGAAGAAGACCCAGGTGCAGATGATGGTGCTGCCGGTGCCTTGCTGACGGTGATGGTGTGGCTGACGCTCAGCTGGAGTCCGAGCCATTGTCCTCCTGCTCGGTGTCGTCGTCATCACCGTCACTGTCCTCTTCGTCACTGTCGCTCGAGGAGGAGCTTTCGTCGTCAGTCGAGCTCTCCGCGTAGCACCCTAAGCGAGCACCCGAACCCCAAAGACCTTGATGGGGAGCAGATTGGCCTCCATTAGCTTGAAATGGAGAACGTGCCCCGCCGCCAAGCTTTGGGCACGAGCAAAGCTTTTCCAGCCATGCCGGAGAAGCATGACATGAGGCTTGGGGAACTCTACGTCTGCCCGCATGCTGCCATTACAGCAGCCCCTCACGTGCAGCTTCAATCCTGGCTGCTGCTCTACCTCCATCACTCTTGCGAAAGGAGTAGGAAGACGAAGGCGGCTGCGCGGAGGCCCGCGCAGCTTGACGATGAACTCCAGCGGTTGGTCCCCAACGTGGCCTTCATTTGGAGCCAAGGCGGCTGGAGGAGGGGTGATCAGAGCACCGCCACGACCTCCTCGGCCCCGAGCGCCGTGACGACCGCGGCCACGTCCTATAGCGCCACCTTGTGTGTTGGATTCCGCCCCTGCATCCCCAGCAGGGGGAGGGAGGCGCTGTCGAGAAGAGACCCTCGTCGCTACCTCTGGAGGACGACCACATCCTCTTCCCCTCACCATAATGGAAGAAAGATACCAGAAGAAGAAGGAGGAGATGTGTGTGAGTGAGCACCTCGCCCATGCCTCCCTTTTATAGGAGGACGTGGCCGGGGGCTGGCTCCTCACCTAGGAGGCAACCGCCCCGCTCCACCAATCCTGCCCCTCCGCGTCACTGACGGCGTCCAGAATCAACGACCGCCCTCCTGCGCCTATCCACGGCGCCTAGCTTTCTGTCATGGAACTCATTCCCGCACCCTACGCGTCCGCCACCAACCCTGCGCAATGCATGCAGCATACGTGGCGGAAACGGTAGGCGTAGTGGGTGAGTAAAATGGAAGTTACCTCCCCGTGAACGTGGGCAGCCCATGAGCCATTACGTGGGTTACACCACGTCGTTCCTCACGACTCGCGGGAATACTAGAAACTGATTCAGTCACAGGTTAATGAAGAAACAAGGAAGATATCAAGAGAGACATGAATCCCATTGCGGTTTAGCTAAGGTGTACGCCCGTGTATTTGTTGGGGCCTACCCCAACGATGCTAGGCGGCATGTATGGGCCGGGCCCGGGGGCTCCTGTCGGTACAACAAACACTTACGTTTGTTGCCCAGACTAATACACATGTGTGTTGGCAAAGGAGTAGCTACACCAGCATACAAAGCAAGGCCAAGCCAGAGAAGCAGCTCTTTGTGAGATCAAAGAGCGGATCAAGAAGACCAAGACAAACAAGACGGCAGAGCATCACCTTTGGAAAGGCCTCCCCTGCCAGGCAGGAGAGCCTGGCCGGGTCGAGGCCGCCCCAAGGACAAGTCCAAGATTTCCCCGGCAGGCTTGCCAGGTCCGCCAAGGGTAAATCTCCCCGCCAAGGCACCACCGCTCCACCGCACCACAACACAAATCAGTTATCAGTGCGGTGTCGAGCCCCCAAGTGATTAAGTGGCTTCCACTAAGCACGTGGCGGCCATTTGGAAGACAGATTATCCCCCATATGACACCCGTCCAGAGGCGTGTCAAGCAGATAAGCAGGAGATGATTAAGCGGCATGGCAGGCTTGCCGGGCTTCGTCCTCAGCATGACACCTAGCAGTGCATTTAATGCACTTTGTCCTAACTGCCAGAGTTAGGTATGATAGCACTGTTAGCTATCTAATCATTAGATAAAGAATACTTTGCCACTGTGGTCACCCCTTAAGCTATAAAAGGAGGTCCAAGGCTAACTAGCAAAGGATCCGGACCCTTGCACACTTGTACGCGCGTAGCTGCTCTCCCCGAGGCCACCTTGTCAGGCTTGAGCGTTGCGTGTTCATCGTGTTCCTCCATACAATCCACCAAAGCAGGAGTAGGGTTTTACGCTTCCCAGCGGCCCGAACCTGGTAAAAACCACCAGCGTCACCACCGTCGTGTTGTTTCATGGCCTCCGCTCTTTGTGCAACGTGATCTTCCCCCTTGCCGAACCACAAGGGGCCGATGGCCCCATAGGTGATCGTGTTCCACCACGACAGCCATGCTGTTTAGCCAAGCTTCATATATGTGAATTATATCATGCCATCCTTTTTTTGTATTACGTATTCCATTTGTCGACAATGTTTGTATATTCAACTACTCTTCCTGTGCATCAGCCATTTGAATCGGTGATGAAAAAATCTGGAGTGAAAACAAGGTCTTCAAGGCAGACAATGATACCTGCTAAAGCAGATATCTTGTTGGTTACAGATAGCTCCTCAGAGGAGGATTCAGAGACATATGACCAGTCCTATTTCCCCCCTGAGGTGTATGCTCAAACTTGGCAGGGTTATATTACTCATATCATGCATATGTTGTCTTGCAATGTTTAGTTTTTACATCATACACACAATATTGAATGCCATCTGCTTAGTTTAGACATCATATATGTGATTGCCCTCTACTTACTTGCTTAGTATATAAATCATATATTTGAATTATATCATGCCATGATGTTTACATAGACAACATGTATCTGAATTATGGCATGCCAACCAATTTTCTGAAGACATAATATAGTTATATCATCTCATCATGTTTACATAGTCATCATATTTTGGATATGTCATTCTATCCGTGAATTATATCATGCCATCATGTTTCCATCGATGGCATGTATGTGAATTATGGCATTCCAACCACTTTAATAGACACATCATATAGTTATATCATGTCATCCTGTTTACATAGTAATCATATTTTGAATTATGTCATTCTATCCTGTTTAGTTAGCCATCATATATGTGAAATTGTGTCATGCTATCCTGTTTAGTTAGCCATCATATATGTGAAATTGTGTCATGCTATCCTGTTTGGTTAGACAACATAAATGTGAATTATTTCATGCCTTGTTTTATTCCCTACTATCCATTGCACCTGTCTACCATACAATGTCTGTACATTCAATTACTTTTCTTGTTTTATCAGCCATTTGAATTGGAGGGGGTGATGGCAGTATCTATGGGAGTAAAAACACGGTCTTCAGAAAAGATAGTGCTACCCATCGATGCAGATAGAACCACTGTTGTATTTGCCCAAGAACCAGCCCCACCACACATAACCCAGACTCACGCAGATTGTACCCCTACCCAGTTGGACAGAGAACCAGCTACACCCCTTATAACCCCAACCCCAGCAGATAGTAACCGAGTTCCAATTGACACAGCACCGTCTCCACCAGAGAGCACCCAAACATGAGCAGTTAGTAAGGCAACTGTAGTGCCCAAAGCACGAGGACCACCACTCCGAACCCCAACTCAACGCTTAAAACAGAAGAAGAATTGTTCTCAGGTCAGGTTTCATAGCTATGGTTCATACTCCTTTGCTCTTGCATCACTGTATTTACTCATACCAACTAATTTCAAATTTGAAGGATGCAATTGAAACTCCAATGGCGCAACAGGTATGTTTTAAACCTATTTCTTTAACTGGTTTGCTGTTGTAACTTGCTCTATGTTGATTTCAATTTCAATTGAATAAACAGTTATGTTCTCATGTCATGCACATTACAAGTGTTGTTTGTGTTGTGTAGTTTCCCGCACTTATATTATGTCTATGCTGCTTTGTCTTAAACAGATATGATTTGAACTGTCTCTATCTTGATTTGGCAACATAAACTAGAATGATATAGACCATACAGTGACCATGGTACATAGATATATGTTTGTTTCATGCTGTTATCCTGTCCACCTTACTACTGAACTGGTTTACCAAAATGAGTTTCATATACAACATGGTAAACCTGTGATGTGTCAGCTTGTTTCTCTTTTAGAATGCGGACAAAATATTAGAGAAGAGTACCTCGTTATGCAACGGTAAAGGAAGTAATGCAGATAAGGTTTAAAATAGTGAGACATCCTGTTGAAAGCTGATAAAAACTATCTTGAAGACTGTGAGACAACCCCAAAGTCCTGTCTTGATGTAGTGTTCGAGTTACTGGCCACTACTGCTGGCATAAGCTCTTCGAACTCGCTACCTGAATCAGTTAGTCATCTTGAGTCTCAACTTCAAGTTGAAAGACATCGATCAAATGTGCTGCGACACGAAGCAGAAGGACCGAGGAAGTCCCTGCAGAATTCAGATGCATACTTTCTGGTGTAACAGCAAGCGCTGGAGGATTTAAGCGCCAAACAAGAGAAAGCTAATAAGCTTGCTAAGCTTCTTGCCAGCATGGTGGACACCCAGGATATTGTTTCTTGAGCTCCTCTGAAGTGGTTTCAGTTCTGGACTTGTTTTGCTGCGGCGTTTATTTGCACTAGTCGCCAACTTTGACAACCAGTGTATGTAATATGCTGCTTTGTTCCCCATATTTGCACTGGTGGCGAACTTTGATGCCCAGTGGATGTAATATGTGTAATAGCCGTAATAGCCTGGCGTAAGTTGCTTGCTTATTTATTTCCTTGTTGTCTTGTTTATTTGTTTGGTTGTAGTCAGTGCAGTTATTTTTTCGTGGTTTGCCAGTGGCCGCAATAACCTATTTTTTTAAACTAGACCACAATAATCATGGGTAACATACAGATCGTTGTAACCATGGTCCTGCTATCTGCTGTAGTTACCATGGTCCTCCTATGGGCCTTCTACGGGCCGTAGAATCAAGGGGCCTTCTACGGGTCGTATGATCGATTGGCAAACATGAGCCGTACTATTCGTTGACCAATAACAGACCGCAATACGGGCCGTAAACGGGCTAGAGTGGGAATCATCAGTTTATGTGCCGACTATAATGGGCCGGTAATAGGCCGATGAGTATAACGGGCTTAATTCTATCTACAGGCATAACGGGTTGTTAATGGGCCATATTTGACGACACTATGAAACAGCCCAACGGATTAACGGGCCAACTTTAACCACGGGCGGAATTTGGCCCACAAGCGGAACAGACTACTAACAGACCATAAGTAATTGAATGCTGCAAATGAGCCCAAGAATAAATGGGCCCTTAGAAGGCCGAAAGATAACACGAGCTGGAAACGACCCAATGGAATAATGGGCCATTAATGGGTATAAAGCGATACATTGTTCATTATGGGCCAGTTTCACCACGGGCCGTTAATGGGCCAAGAGTTACAAAGGGCCTCATATGGGCCGAAAGACGTCATGGGTCATACATGGGCCGAAACTTACAACGGGCTAGAATCATATTGGACGGCCCAGATGACGCTACTAGGCCTAATTCGGATAGGCCATAACGGGCCGTGAGTTAGTGGGCTGTAAATGGGCTATATGCGAACAGGCCATTACAGGCTTTCTGTGGGCCAGACCGCTACCTTTTGACCAAGTCAAATGGGCCGGCCTTTTGACGTGAATGAGCCACTGTTGGGCTGAGCCACGTGTCGACGTATCATAGGCGCGTCCCATCCATTCGCTGGATGACATCTGTCCCAATGCTGAGCTAACACATGGATCCTCCGGCGAATCCGAATTTTACACGTGGAAAATCCCCATTGGTCCAGGCTGTTAACGGGTTATCGGATCCGAAATGAAACCCGATAGCTTAACGGCGACCCGTTACGGTGGATGCCACGTGTCGGTTACCCTTGACGAAAACACTTCCATGACGCGCCATTTATCGTCATGGAAGTGGACACTTTGTGATGATAATTTTGGTATTGTCATGGAACACTTCTATGACAGCACAGGTATGACTATCTTGATTCTATCATAAAATCGTCATGGATGTACATGCATGGCAGAAAACGTGACCTACTGTGACAAACACGTATCATCACGGAAGTGGTTTTTTTTTGTAGTGAACGCTCTCTGGAAGGTCTTCGCCTGCCCTGTCGTTCCGCCACAATATCTCTCACGGGTACCCTTGGGGCCGATCCGTCTTTATCATTGGAACTATCGATGTTCAGGTCCATACCATCAAGGTGAAACTGAGGATTCACCCTCGATAGGTTCACACGTGATATACTGCACGATAGAGACATCATCGAGAGTGAAATACGAGGAATCACCCTCAGTAGATCACACTAGATGTGCTACACTACAGAGTCGACATCGAGAGTGAAATACAAGGAATCACCCTCAGTAGATCACACTTGATACGGTTCGGTAGAGTCGTACAATCGTTAGGGCCTTTAGGGGGTGTTCGGTCTCGGTACAGTGACCCACCATCTCGGACAACCCGGATAGAATGGCATGGCGACATGGACAAGGGTGTAGGGCCACTGATGGGACACTAGCTCACCTATACTAAGCGTATAGGTTAACAAATAAAGTATCAATAGCAGGTTATCAAAAACAGGTTATGCATTAGAATAGGAGCTATCGAAACAACAACAGTAGCAAAACCTAATGCAAAAATAAGAGAGAAATAATGGGCGATATCTGGATGATCAAGGGGGTTTTGCTTGCCTGAAAGCTCTGCCGAGAAAGAAGGGGGAAGAAACAATAAATATAAAGCATACAAATGCAGCACAATGCATGGCATGGCAAAAGCGGTGTTGATGTGAACTAATGCAATACTAAGCATTTTAAAAGAAGAGGGAAAATATCTGGTAATATTTTCCCAGCTCCAGGTATTTATTGGTATATTGAACCAGGGGCAAAATGTCGATGTTCACTATGTTAGAGGGGTGTGGCAGGCATGTGAATGACATATTCGGACTCGTTATATTTTTCTGATCACTTTCATATATAAATTATTTTCATCCGAGTTAGGGTTTATTTTCTATTAATTTTCTAAGTTTGCATCTAGATCATTCAGAGCCGATTCAATGTATCGTGCCCGCATGCACTCTGAGATTCTAATGGTCAATAATAAGCAAATATGGAAATTGAAGATACCACCTAAAATTAAGTTTTTATGTGGCACCGGGAGTTGTGCTGACTAAAGACAACATATCTCGTCGCAACTAGCAATGAAGCAAGAAGTTTAGTTTTTGTACTCACAATTAGATAATCAAATATCTCTTCTTCCAATGCAAGTTTGCGTATTTCATATGGTCAATCATCCAAATAGCGTTCAATTTGTATTTGTCCAGAAGGGTTGCCAATATGTATGATCACTGGCGGAATGAAATACCAAATAGGATTGTAAATGGGAGCATCTTCCTTATTATGATCGCTTTGGCTATGTAGAAAATATTTTGTTTTAGTGCCAAGATTTATTCTCCTTTTGCAAGTTATTTCAGATGTACGCACTAGCTACATCGAACGGAGTACCAATCCATGTTTGAGGCTGAGTGTATGTGTTGGAGCAAGTGTCCAGAGAAGTTTTTACCCAACATGAGTGATAGCATAGCTAATGGTTCTTGAACCGGCTGCTTTCCTTATTTCCTTTGCGACTTGGTCGATCGCTAGTTCTTGACATGTTACTTGGTTCGTGAAGATCATTGACTCAATTCTTGATTGTTGTTGGTACCGGTGGCGGATCTAGGGTGGGTTCATGGGCCATGGCCCCACAAACAATTACAAGTTTTACTTTAACTAGTGCAATTTTTGTCCATCATACTAATTTGGGTGTAGTGTAGAATATTTTTTCCCTAGCCATTGGAGTGTTGTCCATAGTTGCCATCACATTGTCAAATCCTAAATCCGTCACTGGTTGGTACCTGGGTCTTCTATGCACGTTGCACACTAGTTTTCTTTCTTTTAATTCTTGGATCGATGCATAGCTAATGGTTTTGTTAGTTGATTGATATTTCAAGAACGGAGTTATTTATCGGAATAAGAACAGAGTGAATTGAACATGGCAATGGGTACCCGCAACCCGGCAGGTAAAACCCCTATTAGGTAAGGGTTTGAGAAAAATAAATACCCATTGTTTTATAAATGGGAAAAAGGTGTACCCGTTGGGTAAACCGGGTACCCGCATACCCGTATACTAATTTCTTCTAGACAGAATTCCTTATTTGGCCCTTTCTTAAATTTTGCTTCCCTTTTTGGCCCAAGAAACTTGTTTCTTCCCTTTTTGACACTCAAAATTTATTTTGTTCCCTATGTGACACTTTCGTCAGTTTTGGCTGGTAACGGTGTTAAGTCTGACCTAAAAAGTCAGTTTTACCCCTAGTGTAGTATGTGACCAGATTATTTACATGCAAACACAGAGGTAATGTGATATATATTTTGTCACTGTTGAATAAACAAACAAAAAAATAGTACTATGTGTATAATCATAAAAAAAAATTGCAGGGGAAGAATAATAATATGAGTGAAACAATGACGACAAATTATATTTTTGCGGAATAAAAAGAACAATGATGACAGATCCAATCGATCAAGAGCTAGCTTCTACCGGTGACGTGAGGTAATAGACGAGTGTGCACTATTCCAGGCAAAATCGATCAAACTGCTAGCATCCTTGCTTCTTGTGCTTGCTTTGCACGTAGTGTGTTAGCTCCTCTAAATCACCGATACGCACACAAGTACTCCTACACGACAAGCATGCACACACACAGCAAGCACGCACGCATGCAAGCGGCAGCAAGCACGCAGCGATCACGCACGCAGCACGGTACCAGCAAGGCAGCAAGCACGCGCCGGCGGTGGTGGCAGCAATAGCGGGGGCCCGCTCGTGCAGTCGACCCCAAATACTCGATCCAATCTTTTTTTTGACATATTACCACCAGGGGCAGAATTGTCTTTCTACATGCCATTTAACATCGCCGGATAGAAAAATGGATGAAAGTGTCACGTAGGGAACAAAATAAAGTTTAAGTGTCATGAATGGAAGAAAAAAGTTTTTTGGGTCAAAAAGGGAAGCAAAATTTAAGAAAGGGCCAAATAAGGAATTCTCTCTTTCTTCTAATAGGTAGGTCCCATGTGTCATTCACTAAAGAAAAAAAAACTAGTTTCTAATAGGTAGTCATTCCCATGATTTCTCTAATTTTGTTGATCTTATGATATAGTCTCCTTCATTTGATCATTTGGAAGTAGGGGTTGCCCAAGTATTTTCAATAAAAGAAAAACATAGAAAATTGTGCCCCTCTTGTTTGTCTTGTATAATTGGAAAAGTGAAGAAAGAACAGATACAAATGTTTCTCTAAAACATCGACTTACAGGCTACTCATCCATGACCCACCGAAAAAAGGGCTACTCGTCCATGAACGTAACTGGACATTGTTTAGTGTCATCTAGTTCATGATTATTACTATCCACTTCTAGAAATTAATACCACTCTTTTCATTCCATCGTACATCAAATTGTATTGTACATGTGCTGAAAATGCTAAGATGTGGTATATATGTGCTGAAACATTGAAATATACATGCTAAAATGTTGTGTATGCATGAGGAAATGCTGAAAAATACATGATGAAGTGTGAATTGGGTAAGAAGGCAAAGATGGGTATTTTCACCGGCGGGTATTATCCGCACCCGACCAAATACGGGTGTGGGAACAATTTATAACCCGAAGTGCGGGTACGGATACGAGTTTGGGCGAAAAATATCGAGACGGGCACCGAACGTGTCAGGTTGAAGAGCGATCGGCTCAATCCTGCTACCGTTAGTATTTGCAACTGGTCCGTTCTTGAAGTTGCTAGTAAGAGAAATTGAACTAGTAGGATAAAGTAGCAGTAGAGTGGCATGCTAAAGATGGACACCATGATCTGAGCAAGATCAGATCAAGTCATCAGCCATGGCCAAAATATTCCTTTTGGGCAGGATCCAAACATATTTGGCTGCCTGGTTCGGCCCGTTGGCCTCGTGCGTCGCCAGTCTCCACCCCCACCACCCGCCTGCGCTATTCTCGCTTGCGCTCGCGTCTCCCCTCGTGTCCTCCTCCCACCCCCTCCCCTCCACCGCCCGCGACGGGAAGTCCTCGGCGAGCCGCGCCAGATCCGCCGGAGCAGCGGGCTCACATCCGTCACTCGCAGCGCCCCCGTCTCTCATCGGGCTCCCCGCCACCGGATGGAAGGAGGGAGAGCGTGAGATCGACCGCCCGCGCCCCCGATCGGACCGGACCCCGCCGCGGGCGAGCGAGCTCGATCCGACCGCGGGAGCGCCGCGCCCACCAGATCGGGGCTGGCAGCCGAGGGATCCGAGCCGGGGAGGAGACCGGTGGTGATTGTTCGGTCTCTGTTTCTTCTCCCCGCGCGCGTGCGGACCCTCGATGGAATCGGCGCGTGCCGGATCGGAGAGGGCCGGTGAGTGCTCTGCCTCTGCTGGGATTGTTCTTATATATCGTCTGCTCGATGGCCGGTGAGATTTGGTTGGATCCTGTAGTTTGTTTGAAGGCTCGGCCTGCTGATCTAGGCTGATGCTGTGCTGTTGCAATTGCTAGTGGTTGATGCTGCGTGGCTTATGATGTTACGGCGATTACCTTCGGTAGGGGATGCCTGCTGATCTAGGATGCTGTGGTGTTGATGCAATTGCTAGTGGGAGCTGCTGCCTGGTTTAGGATGTTATGGCGATCCGATAGATCTTCGCTGCTAAATGAGTTGATGCGCGAGATCTCGGCCCGAGTTGTCGCTTTGTTACAGCCTTACAGGCGAATTAGTTCTTGCTTAATCATGCCATAGCTCT
This sequence comes from Thinopyrum elongatum, assembly GCA_011799875.1. NCBI lineage: Eukaryota > Viridiplantae > Streptophyta > Magnoliopsida > Poales > Poaceae > Thinopyrum > Thinopyrum elongatum. The sequence goes on from CM022297.1 coordinate 52,837,039, forward strand.
TGTTAGCACTTAAGAAATAAAGGACATTAGTTGCCAGCAGTTGGATTCGATGACCAGCCAAGGCGTTCACGGAATCGCCTTAGCTCCAACCTTATGCATTCGTGCACCTGTGTTGAGTGTTGACTATTCTGGTTCGCGTGTATGCGTAGCAATAAGCACCTCATTGGTTGGGTACTATGCTGCTATCATATGGAAATCGTGTCACATGTTAATGGCTTGTGTTGTAGTCTGCACTTAATTAGGGTGGGCCAGGCATGATTTCATCCACTTGAATGAGATGCATAGTTATGATCATGTACATATCTTGTGAATAGTTGGTGCAGGCTGGACTAGAGCAGGGGGTAATGGTAGGATGTCTGTGTCATAGCAGAAACCTGGTGATCCAGTGTGAGGCCCAGTTGCCTGGGGAGGCCTCAGTTGCGATATAATGCTGTTTGACCAAACAAAAATAGAACGGCAGTGAATGATGAACATGACAGCCTTTATTATGCATGATTGTTGCTATTGGCCTCATGATAAGTCAGGCTACAATAAGTGTCCGAATTAGCAACTAAGTACACCAAATTGGAGTGCTGTGTTCCCATAACCACTGTGTTTATATTTGTCTGTGGTGCATCGTGCATGTGACTCCCTAGACGGTAGGTAGGCTGATTGACAAGATGCTATGGTAATTGGATGCAACTATGCTGTGAGGCAGCTATCCTTATTTGCAACTTTGAGCTATTTATGCAAGCTTAGCCTCACTTTATCCTAGTTTTGTTGTGATTGAGCCTTTTGTTTAAAATGGCAGGGCCAGTAAAAGGCACGAACTAAACATTAGCTGTGAATTGATCTTCCTTAATATTTTTGGCACTCTACAAAGTGCAATGCTATTTTACAGTGTTATCTTTTATGCTACATAGGATATCACTAATTAACCATTCTTGAGACTTAAGCTGATTCATTGAATCTTCCTGCTTTAGGCACTATGGATTCACCAGAGCCAAGAATCGAGGTCGAACAGAAACCTGTTCTTGCTAGTAACACTAAAGAGCAGGTCATTATTTGATTTATTATAAAGATATTTTATACAAGTTTTTCACCCTTTTCTGATTGTTGCAATACCTTCTTCTACCTCAGACCATTCCTGTGAAGGATGAGAAAACTGTTAAACCCACTATTTCACTTGATTCAAGTGTTATCAATCTACCAAGTGATGTACAAGCCCAGGCTGGCACATCCAACATAGGTGGGGAACATAATGTTGTGTATCCGCAACACATGTATTCCTCTCAGGCACAGCCATTCTATTACCAAGGTGAGTTAAATTTTGTGCTGCACATACAAAGTTATATCTTTTGGCTGCATGGTTGTTATTCCCTTGTTTTCGAAGGAAGTATATTTTTACACTAACATGTATAGTTCATCATCTGAGGGCAAAATTAATAAGAGATAAAAATCGAAGAAGCACCATCAGATGCTATTTGGGAGTATATGCAAGGATTACGAGTCGACGAGTCGTTGAGTCGTTCCGAGGTTGAGACTCATAGACTAATCGGACTAGTCTTAGACTAGTGCTAGACTAGTCGATAAAGTACTGTAGTAGTCAACTACTAATACCTAGTAGCAGTATGTAGTACTTCCTCCGTTCCTAAATATAAGTCTTTTTAGACATTTCAAAAGAATTACAACATACGGATGTATGTAGACATATTTTAGAGTGTAGATTCACTCATTTTGCTCCGTACGTAGTCACTTGTTAGAATCTCTAGAAAGACTTATATTTGGGAACGGAGGGAGTAGTATGTAGTAAACTGTACAGCACATTACAGTATATACAATAAAACCAGCAGTGCTAGCCAACGCACGCCAGGCCTAGCCCAGTGCCGCTCAGCACGCCACCCCCAGCTGGCCCATTTGGGCCCAAGTAGCCCGCCTACTTAGCCTACTTCCCATCCTAGCCTCTGTAACCCTAGCTCCCGATCGATCCCGTCACCGCCGCCTGCGCCATCACGCACAAAAGCACGCGCGCGCGCGACCCGCGCCTCCAGCCGCCGCCGCCGCCGCCGGCGAGCCCGCCGACCACCGCCGTGCCTCTTCTCCTCTCTCTCTCTCTCTCTCTCTCTCTCTCTTCCTTCTTTCTCGTCACAGGGCCACACGCGCCTACGGGGCACGGCCATGGCCGCCACCCGAGCACGAGCTCCGGCCAGCTGCCGCGCCTTGCTTCACCATCCGCCGTCCCGGCGGCGGGTCAGTGGGTGCTGGTGGTGGCCTCGTCCAGGCGGCTCGTTCTCATAGCTCGCTCTCCAATTTTCCCCTCCCAAATTTGAGTCGAGCGACTCAGACAGCAGGACTAGTCCAGACTAGTCGTAGACTAGTCTCTCGACCGCTCGACTCATCGAATTAGTCTACACGAGATTCGCAGTCGACACCACAGTTGCGACTCATGGACTAGTCCATCGACTAGTCTCGACTAGTCCTTCGACTCGTAATCAGTGAGTATATGTAGTACTGGAAGGATCTCTAAAGTTGTCGTTTATTATGAAATTGCCTGTGACCTGTAAGGATTCATATGCATTCTGCAGTGAATAAATAATGAAATAATATGAACATAGGCTCAGTTTGATATTTTTATCATATATAGTGTTGGACTATGTTGCTATTTTTATTCTGGAGAGAGCATATTTGTTGCCATCATGATTTTAATGTCTTCTGAATTTTGGAACTTTTCTCTTGAGTTGGTGAATGATATTATTGGGTCTGTGGGCATGAGCAGGTCCAGGATATGAGAATCCTCCAAATGAATGGGATGTATATCCTCCTTATGCGGAAGGATTGGAAGCGGGTCCAGCGGTAAGTTGATTTGCTTAGTTGTCAAGTATTTCTGTGATGTTTTCTTTTTCTCAGTTTGAAGTTTTTTTTGAAGGTTGTGTACAATGAGGATCCTTCAATGATGTACCATGGTGGCTATGGCTATGACCCTTATGCTCATTATTCTCCTATCTCGACGCCGGTACCGGCTGGTGTTAGTGGAGATGGTCAGCTCTACTCTCCTCAGCAGTTCTCCTTCTCGGCTCCTTACTACCAGCAACCAGTACAACCTGGCATGCCGTATTTAAGCTCTCCTACTCCAATATCACAGGGTGAGACAATGATGCCAATTGACCCAACACAAGGAGCTTTTATGGCTGACACTCTGAGTCCAAACAGCTTCCTTTTTGGACCAAGACCGGGTTATTATCTATCTCATGCTTTGTTTAAAATATGTTCATTTAAGCGCCATGCTTAGGTGTGATTATAACTGTGTTCCTTGAAATGCTATTTTGCAGAATGGTTTAGATCGTCAGAAGGAACTGGTTCATTTCCATCACCTGCAGCTTCACCTCAACCATTTGGTGGTGTTTCAGGGCCGTTTGGACAAAGCAACTTTCCTATGGCTTCTGGAATGGTATTCTTTTCACATTACATCTCTTGTCATATAAGAACAATAACAATTTAGATATTTCAACAATAATTTTTTTATCTCCGTTTATTTGTAAGAAACATAGTCCCAAGAAAACTACTACTCCATCTGATGTGTCTCTTACTCTTATAACGCGACTTTTAAACCCCTAGTTCGCTCGTTCATGCTTCTCACATTTACCATAAAACTCAGTTCAAACTCCTCTACCTAAACATTTTCATTGAAGAGTTTGGACGCAATGGCTTCCGATATGCCATATCATGATGACAAAATGACAAAAACATGACCAAATCCTGTAATAGATTAGCCTGACACTGCTCTAGTTGCAATTTGGCTGAAGCTCTGCTTCCAGATGCAATCAGCGCTTGCTGGACGTGTACACACCAGTTTATATTAGAATGATGAACTGTTCTTTCTGTGCTGATGTATATGATAATTTGACAACAACAATATTAGTCTATTAGTGATTATAACAAGACAGGATCTAAATTGTTAGTACTAGGATCTAAACTTTGCTTTCCCCAATTTCAGATGTCCCCTCAGCAGAAGTCTTTCTTTGGTTTCGGAATCCCCAGTGACTCGTATGGAAGAGGCTTCTCTCATAGTGGTGGTTTTCCACAGGCCACTAACTACGGGGGTCCTTTCCCTGGCTATGGCATGAATGGCAGAAGTTTTATTCCAATTGATAAAGGGCGCAGGAGAGGAAGGGGTAATTCTTTGTTATGCAGCTGTGACGGTCCACTTGATTTCCTCAATGAGCAAAGCCGGGGTCCACGTGCCACCAGGCCTAAGAAGCAACCAGAGGATGATAGTAAAGATGAGAAGCCTTCTGTTGGACTTAACCAGGAGACATACAACAGGGCTGACTTTGTTACCGAGTACAAAAATGCTAGATTTTTTATCATAAAATCATACAGCGAAGATAATGTGCACAAGAGCATCAAGTATGGTGTTTGGGCTAGCACCACAAATGGAAACAAGAAACTAGACGCTGCCTATCGTGAAGTGAAGGACAAGGAAGAACATTGTCCCATTTTTCTGTTGTTTTCGGTAATAAAAAACTTTATTCTGTTTGCCTGTCAGTGTTTTCAGGGCTCTCTGTTTGTTACCTTGCATAAGTTATTCCTCACTGAGAATTGGAAACTGGACCAATATGTGCAGGTGAATGCTAGTGCACAGTTCTGCGGTGTTGCGGAGATGACCGGCCCAGTGAATTTCGAGAAGAGTGTGGACTACTGGCAGCAAGATAAGTGGACTGGCCAGTTCCCTGTTAAGTGGCACATAGTGAAGGATGTTCCAAATAATCTCTTCCGCCATATAATTCTTGAGAACAATGAGAACAAGCCTGTAACCAACAGCCGGGATACACAGGAGGTACAATGCTTTCGAATAGCATTTTCCTTTGTTACTTGGTTTGCACATTTGTTGTAGTGATATCACTCGTCAAATTGGTAGGATACAGCATACATGGTTTCATAGGAGCAACTGACAAGTGCTAACGTTGGTAATGCTCTGTTTTCAACTAGTTGATGTTAAAAAATTGAGCTTATTGTAGGTGAAACTGGAACAAGGACTGGAGATGCTGAAAATCTTCAAGGACCATGAGGATGATGTGTCAATCCTTGATGACTTTGACTTTTACGAGGAACGTGAGAAGGCCCTGCTGGAGAATAAGGCGAGGCTGCATCAGCAACAACAGATATCCAGCTCCAGCATTTCTGAGCCCAAGAAGCCGTCGACTGTGCCCACTGACCTGGTGGGTCATATCACAAATAGTCCTAGCGCTGTTGAGCCCAAAAAGCCCTCGACCGTACCCACCGACGTGGTGGGTCATATCACCAAGACTTTCGCACAGGCCGTGCGGCTTGGCGAGGCCAAGAGTGTGAGCCCATCTGGTGAGAAAGCCCCCGCTGGAGATTCATCTGCTGCTGCGAAGCCTGTTGAAGTGAAAGAGAGCAGTTGAAGTGAGGTTTGGCTGTGGTTGAAATTCAAATCGTGTGCTTCCTCATCAGAAAGCTGGGTGCATAAAGACATCAGAAAGATGATGGATGATGGCGTCCTGCGCTTCTGGTCAAGCATGATGTACACTAGGAAGATACATAGGGCATGCCCTTTGCCAACCTTGGATGGAAGCTTAGTGGAGTAGTTTCTTACATAGTTCCTCTTGCTTTCATCTCTTCTGTACTTTTCTTTTTCTGTCTCAATTTCCTTTTGCATTTAATATATATGGGTATGTTTATTCCTTGGTGGGCAGTAGGTTAAGGTGGAGAGCTGCAGTTTTTGTGCAAGCCCTCTGTAAGTTCAATGTTGGGTCGCAGATGAATAAATATATTCTGTTTAATTTTCCTCTCTTTTTTGAGGTGTAATTTTCCTTTCTTTTTACTTGTTGATGGCGCAGTTCTGAACAAGATTCATCTATATGTGCATCATTGCATGTAATAAGCAATACAGACGAAGGCTGTGTTTGGTTGAGCTGCAGATTCTGTAAAAGCTGCTGTGAGCTGTGAGTTGTGAAAAAGCTGCTGTGAACTTTCAGCTGTGGAAAAGCTGGAAGCTGTTTGGCTGAAACAGCTGTGAAACTGTAGATTTTGCTGTGAATTGTCTGTAACGCCCCTAAGGCCTGAAAGACTGATTATATGCGTAAAGCATTAATTTGTACACTGATTGACATTTAAATGACCATTTTGGAAAGAAAAATTATGACAATATAGACGATTCATTTCAACAACTATTTTTAATGTTGCATATGTATAGTTGATATAAATATAGAGTGATGTTGTAATGTTGTGAGAAAAGACAGAGAGATACTATGTCGGAAATTTCTCCAACAAATGCATTACTTTAGAGCTAATGGCAATTCAGATAAGCACAACAAGAAATGAACCACTGTGTTAAACTCTTTTGAAGCATTACACACATATGCAAGGACCAAACCCATTGTTCAATCAGTAAATGAACACTTCCAAGTTCCAAAATTATAAACATACACCTCGCTGTTGTTGACTGTAATCAGCCTACACTAATGTGCTATTGTTCACCAGTAGACAAGCAGTCGTACGCATCAGCGAACATGAATAGCCAAACTGCCTCCTTGTATGAGCCTTCTCGGCGCCACATTGAAGAAGCACTGGTCCTCCTCGATCAACCTCCTCTGCTTGAGAAGCCCACGACCATCAACAATATCAAAGAACATGTATGGACCAAGACAACTGTGATCATGGAAAGGAGTTGATTTCTCAGTCTTCTGAGCACCATCCAACATGTTCTCACCATACAAATTTGCAGGGACCTGCTGGTTTCAAATATATAGAATCTGAAAATGTGTAAAAGAAACAAACAAAGAACTACACCTTGTTTATCCAACAGAGAAGGTTAGCATGGACCAACAAATCATAGTGCAATCAGTGACAGTGGATATCACGTAATCTGTACTGATCAATAGCACTAGCATCCACAAGGAATCAATAGTATCAGGCAAGAGTGCAGCGTACAGGTTAGGCAAACATAATATCTATTAACATTTTGTACATAATATCTTCTTAGAACTAGCATCAAATTAGAACAAACATAATATCTAGCCGAAACCTATCAGCACATTTCATCAAACAGCTTGGGCGCGTCCTAAGCAAAAGCCCAAAAAAATTCAGAAAAGCAAGGAGGGGATGTGGGGGGAGGGGGAGAGAAAGGAGGGAGGAGGGAGGAGCCGGTCGGACCAATTCCGGCCGGCGGCGCCGGCCCACTGGTTGGCTCCAAACCTCCAGATCCCGCTGGTGCAGGAGGTAGGCAGTAGGAGGGAAGGAAGTAGGGAGATGGAGGGAGGGAGGAGGAAAAAGCAGGGGCCAGAGAGGAGGGAGGGTCCGCCGGTGGACATCCAAGCCGGCGCCGGACGGCCAGCTTCAGCCGGACCGGCTGGCAGAAGGGGTTAGGGGGATAGGGGGAGGGAGGAAGAAGGGAGGGAGAAGGGAGGAGGAAGGGGTTACCTGCGGGTGAGGGACGCGGTGGAGCGGTAGCCGGGAGGCGGCGACGGCCGGAGATGCGCCGGAGGGGCGGCGCCGCCCAGCGAGCCAACCCTAGCTCGTGGCGGCGGCGGCTGCGTCCTGTTTTTCCCTGTTTTGACGAGGAGCGAGGAGGAGGGTTGTTCGGCTGCTCGCATCACGCGCTCCTGCGAAGGAAAAGAATGAAACGTTTTCCACTTGCCAGTGGCAAAGGTGGGTAAATACTACCCAACTTCTAGGGGGCATTCGAAAACAGTTGGTTGAGAAGCTAGTAAAGTTGGGGTCGACCAGCTGCGGGAATTGCACTACGAGAAGTTGCAACTTATTAGGAAGTTGGTTCGCTGGAGACTCCCTTTAGTTCAGCTCATGGCTTTTTGACCCAGAAGTTGGAAGCTAAAGCTCAACCAAACACAGCCGAAGTCCTATAGGGCAACTTCTTGCGTGGTTCCTGTGGAATGGCTAATTCCAAAGTAGCAAAATAGTCCCCTTTTTGTACTTTCATAATCTTGCGAATTTCATATACGTGGGTGTTTTTTTTTTTTGAAATATTGCCAACTTATTTACTCATTTCTGCTCAGATGGATAGACAACATTATCTCACCTGCCTGCAGGCTACCGGCTCCAAATCTCACCGAATCTTCCACCCAGCCACCCACCTGCGCCAACTCTAAAGAAGGCGGCGGCGGCGGCGGGTGAGCTCGCGCATAACCGATCGATCCCAGCTCTAGAGGGGAGGGAGCAGCCATGGCGGGGGACGGCGACGAGGAGCGGCCGGCGACGGGCGGCGACAAGCTGATCCTGCGGGGGCTGCAGTTCCACGGGTTCCACGGCGTGAAGCAGGAGGAGAAGAAGCTGGGCCAGAAGTTCGTGGTCGACGTGGACGCCTGGATGGACCTCGCCGCCGCCGGGGACTCCGACGACATCTCCCACACCGTCAGCTACACCGACATCTACAGGTCACGCCCCAGTCCCCACCTCCACCCCGTCTCGGTCTCGTCAGCTTCAGTTTTTTCGCTGTCACGTTACAGCTTCAGCTTCAGGTTCCTGACATCAGAGTATGTAATGTCGCTCTGCAGGATAGCCAAGGGCGTGGTGGAAGGCCCATCGCGCAACCTCTTGGAGTCGGTGGCGCAGTCGATCGCCGGCTCCACGCTGCTCGAGTTCCCCCAGATCTCCGCCGTCCGGGTGAAGGTCGGGAAGCCCCACGTCGCGGTGCAGGGCGTCGTCGACTACCTGGGGGTGGAGATACTGAGGCGCAGACAAGCATGAGCACAAGAACTGAACAGAATTCATCTCAGTTGAGCCGATCAGTCTCTGTGTCTTATAAGTATCTATCAATCTATGTATGAACAGTTGTTGATTGCGCTCATGAAACAAGAATCGTGAAGGAAATAATTTCAGAAATGGGGATCATGTTCTTGCCTGCATGTAGCTTCTGAGCATTTTTGTTCAGAAGAAAAGGCCACAGGTCCCTGCTCAGTAGAGAGCAAAAGTACCAGTTTGTGTGGTGTATACAGCACAGCAGAGAGCATCATGAACCGACCAGATCTCAACCCACAGAGTCCTGGTCATGATGCTGCATCACCTGCATGTGTTTGGATGGATCTATGTGGAGTACCAAAACCGGTGTGGATCTCAGTTTCCACTGACCCATTACGACGAAAGGAGGGTCAGGAACCTAAGAAAGAAGCATGCCAATGACATTGAGTTGTCAGAATCCACAAACAATCAGACATTCGACTCGAGCACGTTCACCACTTGTCTCATAACTGAATCGAAGAGGAACACTTAACGCTCACATATATACCACTATGAAAAGGAAAGTAACAACAATGGGCTGCAGCATGAGTCGTCTAGCGACGATCTCGCTAGTTTTCCTCGTCCTGCTCTTCATGCCAGGTGAAGTGCAATGGCAGCCGCCATTGATAGCTTCGACGCCACCCCGAGCCAGCACCTGCAACTACCGAAAGGATTTGTTTGAGTGTCGGAGAGCATTGCCTTCAACGGCCAAGGCCACGGCATGTCTTCAGGTGGAACATCGACAAAATCACATGGACGACCTACGCATGGCTCTGGCTACGACAGTGAGACGTGCAGGTCGTCCAAACTCTGCCCGGGAACTCATATGATGCCCATACCCTTGAAACTCTTGGCCCTTCCCATTGCCCATGTAGGATATTTGTTTCACTCCAACATCCCATACTTGATTATAAGAATAAAAGAAATGGTTTGACGGCATGTTACTGAGCTATCAATCTTTAGCTAGCTAGCTTCACCATTTACAGTTGGAGTTTGCAACTAGATCATACAATTATTGCCACGTGGTCATGCATATATTTGGACATCCACATCTCATTTTGTGATTTCTTTTCCTTTCACCTCACTGGCATGAGCCTGTCTTACATGAAGTAAGCATGTAAAAATGATGTGGGTGGCAGTTTCTAGGTTCGGGCTCCGCACGGACTATGATCTGTCAAAACAGATCCCTACTTGTGCCTGCTGCGGTTGCCTTGGCCGGTTGGCCTTGGTGGGACGTACTGTAGGTTCCAGTTCAGAGCAGATTAAAATAGAACATCACACTATATCCCAACAAAGAAACTTGTTATAACGCAGGGCGCAAAACTTATTCATTTTTCATGAAGAAACCATATAAGAGACATTATTGCATTTATGAAATATGACTGAAACATAGGAATATTATTGAAAATAGTTGGAACTTTGAAACAATTTAAATGTTTCTGAAACTATTTCCAAAACAGTGTAAAATCTCTACTTTGTGAGGTCTATAGTACAGGAGAGAGCATCATAAACCGACCAGATCTGAACTCAGAGTCCTGGTCATGCTGTTGGGTCACCTGCATGTGTTTGGATGGATCTGTGTGGAGTATCAAAACCGGTGTGGATCTCAGCTTCTACTGACCCATTACGACGAGGGAGGGTTAGGCTCCTTCTCGATTTCGTAAGCTCAAGGTTAGCAAAGTAATCAACCACACACGTCACATGTGGTGCAGGAACCTAAGAGGGAAGCATGCCAATGACACTGAGTTGCCAGAGTCCAAATTACGACTGAATTTTTAGCATGCTCCTCTGATTTTAGGTGTTCGGATCAATTTGACAACCAAATCTTGAACGAAATTATAATAGGAGGAATGCTGCATCTACGGAAAATTTCTTACCAAGTGGATTCACGGATTGAGGCGGAGGCTCACGGTGAAAATCAGTGGGAGTACAAGATCCTTCGGCGTGAAAGAACCGTTTTACGGGGGCGACACATTCTTACTATTGTTCCTTCTTTTTTGGTAGATAAAGGAAGATCTTTATATTTCATTTTCAGTAGGGGTACAATCGTTGCATAAGGCCTGCTGGGCCGTCAACAACATCGTCAAATACAGATCACCATAACACTCCAGCATGTGCAGCAAGTTGATGGGCGACCTGGCTGCTCTCTCTTCTGATGACCAAGCTAAGTGTGCAGGCTTCAAAATTGTTCACGAGGTCATGTATATCTGCATAAATTGCAAGGAGCTCAAAGAACTAGTACTATCAGTTTCTAGGATCAGAGGTCCCTGATATACCGGGCGGCAAGCAGCTTTAAAGCGAACAAGGTGACAAGCAAAGCTGTTTCTAGCGGTGATGGTATGTGGCGGCGAGAAATCCAACGCTCGTGTGGACACTGAGATCGCACCGTCATGCCTCGTATAGAAGTGCGGTTCATTTTCCCGAGTGAATACAAATCAATATGTCCTGAAAACTTTCTGACTTGTACCAGCTTGCCTATTAAGTTCGTGGGTATTCCATTAAATGTTGAAAAACTCACAGAAATGATATTCAACCTTCAGTTGATAAAATCCTGAAAAGGATTGCACGATGGAGTGGCAAGCTGCTTTCCTATGCTGCTAGACGGACTTTGATTAATGTTTGTCTAGCCAGTATTCATATTTATCTTTTGGCTTTTTAAAAATTCCCCAAGAGGGCAGTGGATTTGATTAATACTCATATGACCAATTGCCTTTGAATGATTTTGAAGGTCATAGTAAAATCTATCTAACAAACTAGCCATTAGTCTCCATGAGAAAAAGTTTGCTGGTTTAGGCATCCCTAACATACATGATCTAAACATTTGCCTCTTAGGTGCTTGGATTAAGAGGTACATATGCTTAGTGAAGGAAATTTTGGAAGAATATATTAGATATTAAATATAGGCCTTTCCCCAATATCTTCTAAATTCAAATTTCGATGGCCTCTACCTTTTGGGGAGGTATTTTTTTAAGGAAGGTGTGGTCTGGTCTTCCAAAGCTGTCAAATTTGGAGACATATTGTCTTTAGTGAATGACACTAAAATTAGGCTATGAGAAAATTGTTTGTTTGGCTTCTCCCAAAGGCTATGAGAACATGGTAAAACTATCAGTCAAGTCTGGGATGGAGAGACCATGAAACTTGCTTTCAGGAGATCTTTTCTCTCCATCTTTGATAAACATTTGGCTTGAGCTTGAAGCCACTGCCAAAAGCATCACCTATAATGGAGATACTAACTCGTTGGTTTGGCAAAAAAATGCATCAGGAACCTACTCCACCAGTTCATTATATGCAATCATCAATTATAGAGGTGTGTTCCCTGTTTTCATCCCTCTGTTTGGAAGCTTGTGTTTGCCGGTCGCCCTGCCATCCCAGCCTGTCTTAACACTCTACCACCTGAACTACCAAAACTTCATATATTTAGGAACGGAGGGAGTTGTTTTGTATTCATACTATAAAAGCTTGTTGTGTAGTTCCTGCGTTAAGATTACTTAGAGGTCGTTCTTGTTTCTCTTTCATTTTGTCCTAGTACTATAGGTGCTCTTGAGCGCCCCTGGAGTCTTGTACTAGCACTGGTGTATCAGGCTTCTTTCATACTAGTAATGGAGTCTCGAAGGTCCCTCCCTGGTGATCTAAAGAAAACGGGAACATGTGTGGGCTCCGCGGGCACCGTGGCACCGTGAGCTGATGTTCATCGGCCGTCCGACTGGAAACAACCAACCACTTACCTTTTTATTTGGGCACAAGCACAACAACATTGCAAGTTGGTCCACCACTTTTACTCAAAGCAAACAATCAGACTCGACTTAGGACTCTCAGCACGTTCACCCTTGTCTCATAACCAAATCGAAAGAGGAGCACTTAACCCTCACGTATACCACTATAAAAAGGGAAGTAACAATTCTGTGCTGCAGCATGAGCCATCTCACGACAATCACACTAGTTATCCTTGTCCTGCTCTTCATGCCGGGTGCAATGGCAGCCACCGCTGCCAACTTCGATGCCACCCAAAGCCGGCACTTGCCTTTGCTGGAAGGATTTGTTCGGGTGTCGGAGAGCACCGCCTTCAACGGCCAAGGCCACGGCCCTCACAGCAGCATCTCCGATGTCCATGTCCTCAAGTGGAACAGCGAAAAAATCGGTTGGACGACCTACGCTTACGGCCCTGGCTACAACAATGAGATGTAGATGTGCAGGGCGTCCAAACTCTACCCGAAAACTGACACGATGCACATACACTTGAGACTCTTGGCCCTTCCCACTGCCCATGTAGGATATTTGTTTCACTCCTACATCCCATACTTGATTAAGAATAACAGAAATGGTTTGACGTCATGTTACTGAGCTATCGATCTTTAGCTAGCTTGCTTCGCCATTTATAGTCGGAGTTTGCAGCTAGATCATACCATTTTGGCCATGTGGTCATGCATATATCATCTGGACATGTACATCTTGTTTTCTGATATTTTTTCCTTTCATCTAACAGGCACGAATGGGGAATGGCCTTCCACCTTACGTGAAGTAAGCATGTAAAAAAGGTGTGGGTGGCACTTTCTACGTTGGGGCTCCGAACCGAATATGATCTGTCGAGACAGATCCCTGCTTGTGCCCGCTGCGGTTGCCTTGGCCGGCTAGCCCTGGTGGCACGTACTCCAGTTTCAGTTCAGAGCTGAGTAAAATAGAGCATCACACTATCACCCAACAAAAAATAACTTGTTATAACGTAGGGCAGAAAACTTCGGAAAACTTAATCATTTTTTATGAAGAAAGCATATAAGAGACATTGATTGCGTTTATGAAATATGACTGAAACATTGGAATATTAGTGAAAAATTGTTGAATGTTTCTGAAACTATTTCCAAAATGGTATAAAATTTGGTAAAATTTCAACCTATTTCAATATCACAGTTTTCAATCATCCTTGCCGTATTATCACTCTGGCCGTTGGATCTGATTTGGATTGCCTAGCGAGCCATCGGCAGGTACCGACATCGCTAGAAAAAACAATTTCCGCCACGACACCCGCTTCAGCTGCTTCGGATTAGTGCAGTTCGAGGGTTGCTTCCCTTTATAGTGTATGTTGTCCGCTCGTACATCTGACAAGTCTGTCTAGTAGTTCTGTAGAGAGGTGGCTGAAACGGTGATGGATGCATTGCCAGAACTGTGTATGGCGTCATTTAGCAGGCACCAAGGACACCATGGGATCACATGTTTTCTTGCATGACCATACTCATTGCAGCCAGCCAGTCCTACTGCCCTGTGGGATTTGCAGCCAGTCAGAGTTACCCTATTTGTTTCATCTTTGTTTCTAGTCGAATCACATGTGGATTCGCTTTAGTGGCAAAGCTGATTCGCAGTGATATAAAGCCTTGTTTGTTTCAGCTTTGATTGGATTTGAATCACATATGGATTTGCTTCAGTGGCAAAGCACTGAAGTACACTTTGAGATGCTTCAGCAAATTGCACCGAAAATGGCTCAAATCCAGATTCAGCTTCACTAGTAAAGCTTCACTAGTAAAGCTGATTCGAAATAGCTATTTATTTTAGATTCCAGATCCAACTTCACTGGCAAAACTGATTCAAAATAGTTGTTTGTTTTAGTTTTCAAATTGAGCTTCACTGGCAAAGCTAAATCTGGCCCTTCAAGCTCAAACAAATAGGTTAGTACGTCTGAACATAGATTTCGTTGGGATTCCCCAGATTGCAGGCATGACTTTGGGTAGGACAGAGGCCTTTGTGCAAGTGATTATTGCATGGAATGCGTCCCTTTCCGCACAACAAAATATGTTGCATGTACCATCAACCTCAGAGTTTTCCTTTTCTTGTTCACCCAGTTGGCCAAAGTTTCAGTGACCACTCTCTAGCGGAAAAAACCCGGGTCTCCTCTATGATAATACTTGAACGTTAGGATTTAGGCACACAAATTATGTAGTCACTGGATTGGTCCCCAAGCCCGTCGAGTCAGTAACACCTAGTTGAACAAATGCATGTCATGAAAACCTATGCCGCTAGCCCCTTGGAAAAAATGTTATAGCCTTCAAATTGTTTCCTCTTCCGCTTCTTTCGTATCTGTTTATGCTTGCCTTCCTTATCCATTTTCCAGCCTTTTCCTGTTATCCTAGGCCATCTTTTTTTTTTGACCGCATTATCCTAGGCCATCTAGTGGACTCTATGGTGTCCATCTTCAACGCCCACCAAAAATCACAGATTCTACTTTCATTTTTTTTGTCGCAAGACCCAATGAATCTTCTATATCTAAATAGGAGCCCCCACTACGGCACTACCCTATTTTCCTGGCTTCTTGTGAAGCCACGTCATCGTTTCTCCTCGCGTTGATCTCTCACACGGCTGAATCGATATGCCTTCCTGGGCTGAACGAAGCCAACAACGCGGGCACCTTCTTCAACGTTCCAAGGCCCATGGGTCTGTTAGCATGTCGGTTGAATCACAGGAAAAAGGAAGCTTAGGCCAACTCCAATGCGCGACCCCATCCTGTCCGCCCACGTCCGTTTGGGGGTAAACGGACACAGCAGGCATCCCAACGTGCGGCCGGATGACGGTCCGTTTTCTGTCCCTTTCGACCCATTCTTGGCCCAAGTTTGAGCCGAGTTTGCGGCCGAACGGACGGCCGGGACGCGCGCCCTTGTCCTCCCCTGGCTCGCCCGTCGGTGGCACAGCCGGCCACTTTCCCTCCCTTTCCTCCAAAACCCTCCCGCGCACCGCCCTCCACTCTCCCGCGCCCCGGCCTTCCCCCTCCCTCCATCCACCATGGCCGACGACGCGAATCCCGGCGACCCACCACCTGCCGCCCGGCTCGTGGCGAAGCCTGCGAAGAAGAAGCCTCGGTCTGATCTATTCTGTTAGGTCGCTGGACTTGATGGATTTATGCAGTCACTGCCTTCTTCTTTTTTGTCCCAAACCGTACGTGCTGTGGTTAATTAGGATCAATCAATCTACATGGTAATCGACATAAGTGAAGCTATAATCAATGTGGATGTCTAATATGCTGATGAAATTTATCCAATTGCAGGCAAGTTCATGGATTTCTTTGTGCCTACAATTGTTTGTCAAGTCCAGGATCCTCATGTTTCATTGTGTTGTTTCTTCAGAGGACGTTCTTCTTCAGATAAGTCAGTGTGTGTGACAATTATTGACTACTTCCTGCTATGCAACCTAATCCTACTTCTCGAATTGCTATACAACCATCCTGCAGGTTTGTACATACTATCTTTTACCAAAACTTAGATTTTTATTTCCACATGCACCTTTGCATTTGATTCCGGTAGCAAATTAAAGCATTTCATCTCCTACTGTGTTACACAGCCTATCTGAAAATCTTTGCTGCAGCCATATGAACCTCCTTAACTATTGGAATTTTTTTTTCAAGGAAAAAAACACATAGGTTATTTGACGTCACATAGCAATACGCTTTTGGTCAACTGTTTTAATAGTCCCACTATTCCCATTGTAGGGGACATGCATGGGTCCGTTGAAACACAATTGATTTATTTTTATTGAGGTAACAAGAACATATCAGTTAATTATTACCCATATAGCCGATATCAAAGGTTTCTCTCATCGACTGAGATGGCTTACTAGAATGACACTTTCTTTTACAGTGGAATAATTAACGAGGATTAACCGATTAATGCTTCATATATCCTATATTAATTAGATGGAATTTTTTGACTTACTTTTTTAAAGATAGTTTTATAACCCCAATGTTTGCATTGGTTTTTACCATGGATCCCGCAGCAACACGCGGGGTATCCCCTAGTATCTGTAACACCCCATAGTGCACAGGGAAAGGGCTTGCATTGCACCACCGACTTGATAAATATTTCTTTTTCAACATGAGAAAATACTTCTCGGCCCAGTTCGCTAGTCTCTTAGAGAATCTCTCTCGCTCCATCGTTTGCCGGGAATGGTCATCCTTCATTCCGCCTTCAGATGCATGTAGAGAGCCCCAGGTATCTGTTTTCAAAACCAGAATTTGTCACCCATAGGATCTACTTTATTAATCCAGCCTTGGGTATTAGCCCGAAAGCTTCAGTAAACAAGATGGACCAAAGCTTTGTTTTCAAAATGGTCACCAGCATGATCTGCTTAATATCACCTTGCGTATTAGCCAGAAAAGCTTCACTGAACAAGATGGACTTAGGAAGAACAAGACGTTGTCGATGGCGTAGCTAGGCCCCAGGCTGCCCAGGCGGCAGCCCGGGTCGTGGCGTCGAATCTCTGTAGCACTCTTGACACTGTTTGCTATTGTAGCGTGTTCGGCCCAAGCCTTGCCCAAGGCCTGGCCTGATCCTGGCTATTGTCGTCAGCAAACAGTAAGTGGCATACTCTCCACCAATTCTTGTCTAGTTCTCATGGATGCACGAGAGGTCGTCATCAACTAAGATGAACAGGTATAGGCTCAAAGGGTTCCCCTTGCTGGAGGCCCCTCGTCGGCTTGAAGTAGTCCAGGGTCTTACCATTCGTACAGACAACAAACCACACTGATTTGTTCATTGTTGTGAGATGCCAAGCTTCGGAAGAGCACATTCCAAAAATTACCAATCCACCCGATCGCATGCTTTGGCAAGGTCAAGCTTGTACGCCCAAAGTGTTGCCTATGTTCTTGCTTTGCTGGATTTTATGAAGACATTCTTACTGTTCTCTTTTCACATACAAAGCTTATGTTGATATTTAACTAATCGAGGACTGGCGCCACATTTTTATAGTTGCCATATAAAATGCGGCGCGTAGCAACATAACTGCCACATGTACACGAGTAGATATGGCTGATATCTCTGCACTTCTCTGTGTCATGTTGGCAAACAGCAAATTAAGGTCCAAAGCACACCCAATACCGCGCAAACAAATATACTCTCTCCGGACGGATACAGGCTCATTTGGTTTGTCTCAAGTCAAATATTTATCATTTGGCCGAGTTTATCAACACTATTGGAATCGTCACATACGCTGAGTGTCAGAACACTCGGCAAAGACCACCCGACGTACACCCCTCTAGCAAACAAATATTTGCCGAGAGCCATTTGTCGGACACTCGGCAAAGACATTGGCGAGTTTCAAATAGAGACGCTTGGCAAAGAAAAGTGATCAAAAGAAACGGAGCAAACGGCGCCATAGCCACGTGGCGCAGGAGGTTTGCCGAGAGCACCGCTCGGTAAAAGTAGTGAATAAAAAAAAAAAATTGCACCGCCCGATCCCGTGCCAGATCCAATCGTGGTCAAATCCAGTCGCCGGCGCTGGTCCCATCGCGTGCGCCCCGCCATGCGCCCGTGGTGGTCGCCGTAGTGCCGCACTGACCGCGTTGGTGAGCTGCGCACAGGCCTCTGACGTCCAGGGAAGGCACAGATCGAGAGGAGGACGGTGAGTTGCAGCGTTGCACGGAGCAGCCGCCTCCTCACGCCTCGCGTCAAAGCTACCGGACTGATGCTGCTTGCACGCGTGCTTGACCTCCTGTTGCTGCCGTGGCCGAGGAAGAGGAGCAGCAGCGGAGGCCGGGGCTGTTGTTGCTTGCGCGTGCTTGCTGCTGCTTGGTGCTTCGGCCGATGCCTGCGGCTGCGCCGCTGCTGTCCGGCGAGGAGCAGCGAGTGTAGCCTGCTGCTGCTGCTTGGGTGAAGAAGAAGAAGAAGGGGACAGGACCTGTTGCGGCTTGCGGCGCGAGGAGCGGCGACTCCGGCGAGGCAGCGAAGAGATGAGGCGTGAGGTGCTGGCTGCGGCTGTGGACTTGAGGAGATAAGGGAGAGAGAGAGAGATGAACCAGGAGGCAGGAGCACCAATCAGGACATGCCATGTCATTGATCTATGTCTTCAAGCATTGGCCAATCAGAAGCAAGCAGCTGAATGTGTGCTTCTTTGTCCATTCTAAAAATAGAAAAAGAAAATGAATAAAATTTCAAAAAATCAAATCCTTTGACACTGAGTCCTTTCACGTGTAATAGTTGCCACGAAAAATTTTAAACTTAGAATAAAACAATTTTCTTACTTCATTTGCCTTTTTGCAAATAAAAAAACTAGTTTTTGACACATAGAAAATGAAAAAAATGATTTTTTTGTACAAAAAATTCTAAAATCTATTTGGCAACATTGTTTTTAATGACGAGATATGCCTATGTGCCCACTTTCAGCACATTATCATAAAAATTGCAATGAATATGGCCTTCGCGGTAGTCACTTGGCTTGAAACTCATAAATGTTTATACTTGCCAGGGCGATTTGTGAAGAAGTTCTTTTCAACATTGTCATATTGCAAGTTTGACATTTTTCCTAGCAACTAGTACACATAGAAGGACTCCATGGGAAAGTATTGCATTTTTTGAACTTGTATTCTTTTTCTTTTATTTTCTCCAAAACGGGGTCAAAATGGTCGGCATGGCTATTCATGGAAAGGGGTTGAATCTCTCAAAACTCTAAGTGGTTCTTACATATAATGACTACTTGTGTACCTAAAAATATTTTTTAAAATTTTTAGGACATAGCTATCACACACTTCAAATTTGAATTACTTTTGGGAAATTAACATAAAGTCATTTAAATGTGCGGAAGTAGCTAGAAAACTAGAAAATTCATGAAACTTGGGAATTGTGCATAAAATATGGTCTACTTACTGTGATAATTGGAGTGGTGCAATTTTGCACCCTGTTTTTTGTACTTGCTTCACAAAAACACCCATTTTTGACACTTAGAAAATGAAAATTTATTCTTTTGTAAAAAAAAAGTTGAAAAATCTATTTGGCAACATTGATTGTAATGTCAAGATGCACCTATGTGTCTAATTTGGGAACATTATAATAGACTATGCAATGAATATGGCCATCACCTTGGTCCTTTAATTTGAAAACTACGAATGTTCATACATGCTAGCCCGTTTTGTGAAGGATTTTTTTTTCAAATTTGTTATATTGAAAGTTTGATATTTTTCCTCGTAACTAGTACACATAAAAAGACTCCATGCGAAAGGATTGCATTTTTTAAACTTGTATTCTTTTTCTTTCATTTTTTCCAAAACGGGGTCAAAATGGTCGACATGGCTATTCATCACAAGGAGTCAAAACTCTCAAAATCTAAGTGGTTCTCCCATATAATGACTACTTGTGTACTTAAAAATATTTTTTGCTAATTTTTATGACTGAGCTATCACACACTTGCAGTTAAATTTTTAATTACTTTCGGTAAATTGACATAAAGCCATTTAAATGTGCGAAAGTAGCTAGAAAACTAGAAAATCCACGAAACTTGGGAATTGTGCGTAAAATATGGTCTACTTAGTGTGATAATTGGAGTGGTACCATTTTGCACCCTGATTTTTGTACTTGCTTAAAAAAGCCCATTTTTGACACTTAGAAAATGAAAATTGATTTTTTTGTACAAAAAAATAGGAACCTCTATTTGGCAACATTGTTTGTGATGTCAAGATACACATATGTGTCTAATTTAGGAACATTATAATAAACTATGCAATGAATATGACCATCATCTTGGTCATTTGAGACTATATTAATATTGGCATGCCAAAAAGTGTAATTAATATGGTCTAAAATGAAAAAGTTCTCAACATGGAAATTGTCTGTCTCGTCAAAATGGACCATCTTCATCCGAGATCGTATGCAACTTCTACAACCAAAACTATGCAGTTTAGCGAAGACCCCCTTTTGCCGAGTGTAGCACTCGGCAAAGCCCTGTTTACCGAGTTTTGTTGCTTTACCGAGTTTTGTTGCTTTACCGAGCGTTTTGCCCATGACACTCGGCAAAGTGCCTGTTTGCCGGGTTTCGCGTTTTCGCCGAGTTAGGTTCTCGACAAATATACTATTGCCGAGTGCCCGACATAATGCACTCGGCAAAGAGCCTAACACTCGACAAAGAGGAAAATTCCAGTAGTGCAAGAAAAAATGAAATGCGTAGAGGTCGAGGATTTGTTAGCCGAGTATAAAAGAAACATTTTTAGCGTGAATAACATTGATTTGTTGTTTACACATTATCGTGATGATGACGCCTCCAAACTTATTGATATGGATATGCTCGCCAAGCTTTTCTTTGGGGTGGTGTTAGAAAGAATGCTACCGCCAGCAACCACAGTTTATGTAAACTCTGCTACACTTGAAGCAGTACATGACCTAGAAAATTTGCGTGACATTGACTGAATTAGATGAATAGTGTGGTTGTGCCAATGGTAAGTACTAAGAGCTGCTGCAAGTAATATCTTTTCTCATTTTGGGTAGGAAAGTGACTAACCGTAGAATCATTGGTTCACAGGTTGTTTTTTGGACTACATTAATGGGAATTATTTCCAAATAGAAGAATCTTGTAGAATTACTTTGTATACCACTAGCATGCTCAAGCACCATGTGCAAGAAGATGGTGGAATAAGAAAAAGGAAGCGTAAGGTACAAAAAGGAACATGTAAGAAACTATGTAGCATATTATGGCTGCACCTGATTGTTAATGCAACTTCTTATTTCTTTATGTCACTTTTAGTTGAAGGTGACACACAAGTGTGGTCCGAAGAAACTGAAGTCGCTAGAGAATATTAATGTAAGTACAAATCATCTATTATTGTTCTATAATTATGACTGCACCTAATTGTTATGGTCACTTTGTATTTCTTTATGTCCTTTTTAGTTGATGAGGTGGGAGGATAGCTGTTACAGAAAATTTGCAGTGGTGCGTGAGCATGACAGGCTTGAGATAAGTATCCCCGCCCCTTTTCAAGGCCGGGGTGACCATCGCAGAATTTAATGATGCTATCCTTTATTTCTATCACCAGAATTCTGATGACCAGAAGTGTTCTGGTAACAAGAGGTAAAATAGAAGATTTGGTAGTTTTTAAACTCTATTGCAAATTTATCTAACCTCCTTTTGAACTTTTCAGCAATCTTGACGATAGAATTATCCACATATTGTATACAAGAAGCATGTTTTAGAAAGAACCCGCAATGGAATTGTATTGGACTTTGAATGCTATCGTGTAGCTGAGTCTACTTTTGTTGATTGTTTCAAACCACATGGTCTTATGCAATCCAACATACTGCATTTAGTATGCCAACTGTGGTCGATGGATTGGGATGATAAAATTATCCTTGGTGAATCTGCTGTTGTAAGTACTTATCCAAGAACTTAGTTCATAGATTTTTATGTTGTTATTCTTTACCTATGATTGTTGTCTTTTTGATTATTCCAGAAAGATTTATGGAATCAAGGAAAGGAACTACAACTCTAGACATGGAGCTTACAACAGAGAAGGTGAAGGGCACGACGCAGGTTTGTGCATTATTTTATCAAATCTTTGTATTTCAATGTTACTGGGTCCATGAGTTTGATAGTAGATTTTTTTCCAGATATTCATTCCTGTAGTTTCTTCTAGTCATTGTTCCTTGGTTGTAGTTTCCACTACATCCAAAAAGAAATATATCCTTGACTCTTGTCTAGGGAGATATAAAAAGGTGGTAGATGATTTGTTAACTAAACTATAGACATATTTGCGCATTAAGCACAATACTGATATCTCTGGGTATGATGTAGAAACGCCAGAGGTTCAGCCTCAAAATAACAAGTGGGTGACACAAATCGTAGTTTGTATTTATTTAACTGAATACTGGTAGATGTTCACCATTTTAGCGTTGTAAATATCTTATTAGTTCTTTTATACCTCAAATAATGTGGTAATCACTAAATGATTATTGCAATTATTGCAGCTGTGATTGTGCTTTCTTGTTTTGTTATATATCCAAGGGTTCGAGGAGATAGTTATATCTAACATCGATAGGGTAGACATTGATCCATGTGCTTTTCAAGTTTTTCTATCCAAATTCTAGAACAAGTGATTTATGCCTAAAAAATGCAGGAAAAAGCGTTGATGTTCGGAAAGCAGCTTTCTATGTACCTCCTCTATCATACGATGCCCTCTTCCTCATTCTCATCTACGTCAACTATAACTTCATCGATTGCTCTACGTTAAGTTATTTTTCTGTTTATCCTATGATAGAGGAGGTACATAGAAAGCTCTTTTTGGAACATCAACACCTTTTCCTACATTTTTGAGGCATAAATCACTTGTTCTAGAATTTGAAAATAACAAAACTTGGAAACCACAAGGCTCATTGTTTACCTTGTCGATGTTAGATATCACCATCTCCTCAAACTGTTGGATATATAACATAACATGGAAGCAACAATCACAGTTGCAATAATTGCAATAATCATTCAGTGACGACCAGATAATTTCAGGTATAAAAGAACTGATAAGATATTTTCAACGCTAAAAAGGTGAACATCTAGCAGTATGTAGTTAAATAAACATAGATTGCGGTTTGTGTCATCCACTTGTCATTTTGAGACTGAACCTCTGGCGTTTCTACATCATACACTGAGATGTCAGTGTTGTGCTTAGTGCGGAAATATGTCTGCAGTTTAGTTAACAAATCATCTGCCACCTTTTCATGTCTCCCTGGATAGGAGTCACGGATATATTTCTTTTTGGACATAGTGGAAACGACAACCAAGGAACAGTGGCTAGAAGAAACTATAGGAATGAATATCTAAAAAAATCTACTATCAAACTCATTGACTCAGTAACATTGAAATACAAAGATCTGACAAAATAATGCACAAACCTGCGTCGTGCCCTTCACCTTCTCTGTTGTAAGCTCCATGTCTGGAGTTGTAGTTCCCTTTCCTTGGTTCAGTAAATCTTTCTGGAATAATCAAAGAGACGACAATCATAGGTAAAGAATAACAACATAAAACATCCATGACTTAAGTTCTTGGATAAGTACATACAACAACAAATTCACCAAGGATAATTTTATCATTCCAGTCCATTGACCACAAGTGGCATACTAAATGCAGTAAGTTCGGTTGCATAAGACCATGTGGTTTGAAGCAATCAACAAAAGTAGACTCGACTACACAATAGCAATCAAAGTTCAATACAATTTCGTCGTGGGTTCGTTTTAAAACATGCTTCTTGTACACACTATGTGGATCAATTCTATAGTCAAGATTGCTGAAAATTTCAAAAAGAGGTTAGGTAAATTTGTAATACAGTTTAAAAACTAACAACTCTTCGAGTTTACGTCTTGTTACGAGAAGATTTCTGGCCAACAGAATTTTGATGATAGAAATAAAGGTTATAGCATCAGTAAATTTTGCAATGCTTTCCCTAACCTTGAAAAGGGGCAAGGATACTTACCTCAAGCCTATCATGCTCACCCACCACTGCAAATTTTCTGTAGCAGCTATCCTCCCACCCCATCAACCAAAAAGGACAAGAAATACAAAGTGGCAATAACAATCAGGTGCAGTCATAATTATAGAATGATAACAGATGATTTGTACTTAAATTAATATTCTCTAGTGACTTCTGTTTCTTCGGACCACACTTGTGCGTCACCTTCAGCTGAATGGGACATAAAGAAATAAGAAGTTGCAGCAACAATCAAGTGCAATAATAATATGCTACATAGTTTCTTACAGGTTCCTTTTCGTACTTGACCCTTCCTTTTTCTTATTCCCACCATATTCCTGCACATGGTGCTTAAGCATGCTAGGAGTATTCAAGTTAATTCTACAAGATTCTTCCATTTTTAAATAATTCTCCTCAATGCAGTCAACAAAAACAACCTGTGAACCAACGATTCTACGGTTAGTCACTTTGCTACCCAAAATGAGAAAAACTATTACTTGCAGCAGCTCCTAGTACTTACCATTGGCACAACCACACAACCATTCATCTGAATCAGTTTCTTTGCAAACTCATAACCAGCTTTCTTTAAGCGTTCATAGACCAGATATGACCAGTAAATGTCACGCAAATTTTGTAGATCCTGTACTACTTCAACTCTAACAGAGCTTACATAAACTGAGGTTGCTGGCAGTAGCATTCTTTGTAACACTACCCGAAAGAAAAGCTTGACGAGCATATCCGTATCAATAAGTTTGGAGGTGTCCACATCACGATAATGTGTAAACAACAAATCAATGTTATTCACGCTGAAAATGTTTCTTTTATACTCGGCTAACACATCCTCGGCCTCCACCTCATCACCATCTTCATCTTCATTGTCCTGTTCCTGATTCGCGGTAGGAGCCAATTTTTTGAACTTGTACTTTCTAGTTACGCAGCTCAGCGCTTTGTACATCCTGTTGTATTCTTCTGTTGCTGCTATTGAACTTGGGAGCTCATTACGAGAGCCAATTGGCATGTCAGGAACATGTTGCACCACCTCTTGCGTGATCCACAATGATACACCATCCCTGATGGAGAGTTCAATTTTTTTTAACAATAGAAGGCGCACATAGTGCGAAACTTAACATTTGAGCTCAGTAACAGCGCACAACATGAATTACAAAGCCCTGGAACTGAAAATTGGAAAGAAGAGAAGCTACAAGACATGTCATATTCCTATGAGCTGAAGCAAAACAACATATGTCAGGTTCTTCAATCAATCTAAGAACCTGATGAGCTACATTGTGGGCAATACCATTGATTTCCCTAGAAATATGGAACACTTGAGAATGAAGATGAGAGGAGAAGCAGAAAAACTCAGCCAACACCTTCCTAATAGTCCAAGGGATAGTAGTCTCAGCAATCTTCCTGGTTGCCGCAGATGATGCTAATGAGAGACAGTCTGTGAGGCAAGTGGGCTGAAAAATGTTTAGGCACTTAGCCACTTGAGCCGCCAAGAGAAGAGCCAAAGCTTCAGCTTGTAAAGGTGTATCTGTAATAACAGTAGAAGCCTGGATCTGTACATTGACTTCCATCAGATCTTGTGGCAAAAAGAGGTAAACTCCAACTCCAGTAGCAGCAGATCCCTGTGGTAAGCCTGGATTTTTTTTGCACCTAAATGCAGCATCAGAGTAGACTCTCGGCCCTGTTATGAAAAGATCAGACTTAATTATTTCCCCTGCATAGGAAGCTGATTAGTAGGATCTGATGTAGAGACAAGATCTTTAGACTGAATCTGACGAGAAATATGCACATAATCATACAGTTAATTAGACAGAGCCATAGCAGCAATATTAACATGATGAGGGAGAGCTCTTTTCTTGTTAAAAAGATAGTCATTCCTAGCTTTCCAAAGACACCACATAAAATTGAGAATGTTAGGCACAGAAGCATGTGGATGATTCATATTCTTGGGGTACACAAACAGGGGTGTTTATTCCCCCTGACTTGTGCACGGACGAAAAGCCTCCACCCCGATGGCCAGGGCTTGCCGGGGGAGTAGTTGCTTCAAGGTAGCTGAACCCGCCAGTTCAAGCTCAAGTCAAGTCCATGCAAGGCCGAGCCAAAGAAACCGCTCTTTGTGAGATCAAGGAGCCGATCAAGAAGACCAAGCCAACATGTGAGGCAAGGATTCCAAGAGAAAGTATCCTCTGCTGGCCAGGCGAGGCCGGCAGGGTCGATACAGAAAACAAGAGCAAAGCCAAACCGTGCCAGCTGCGCCTCTGGTGCAACCGAAGACTGAAGCGCACACCCCTCCAAGAAGGCCCGGCAAGCCCTGCCCCCGGCAGGCACAGGCCAGTTACCACCGCTCCACCGCATCGCGACGCCAGTCACTTGTCGATGCGGTGTTGAGCCCCCCAGTTGATTAAGTGGCTCTCACTAAGCACATGACAGCCCAATGGAAAGCAGATCAGATCCATTTGACACTCGTCCAAGGACGTGTCAAGATAATAAGTAGGAGGTGGCTAAGCGGTGACATAAGCTTGCCGAGGATGCACCCCCGCGTGCCACCTAAGGTAGCATTTATGGCATTTTGTCCTAAGTACCAGAGTTAGGTATGATAGCACTGTTGGCTATCTAATCACGGGATAATGACTGTTTTGCCACTGTGGTTACCCCTTAAGCTATAAAACGAGGCCCACGGCAACCTAGAGAAGGATTCGGACCATTCCACACTTGTACGCGTGTAGCAGCTCTCCCTGAGGCCACCTTGCCGGGCTTGAGCACTGTGTGTCTTTGTGTTCATCCATCCAATCCACCAAGGCAAGAGTAGGGTTTTACGCTTCTCAGCGGCACGAACCTGGGTAAAAACGACCGGTGTCATTGTCGTTGTGCTGCCTCATGGCCTCCGCTCTTTGTGCAACATGATCTCCCCCTGCTGAACCACAAAGGGGCTCGTGGCCCCATAGGTGATTGTGTCCACCCACGACATCTTTGGCGCGCTAGGTAGGGGGGGTCGCTTGCGCGAACCCGAAGTTGTGAACAGCGCGTCGATCTTCATCATCATCTTCTTTATCATCACCTTCTTCGTACATCGCTTTGAAGAAGAGGAGCAATGCAGCTCCCTAGCTTCCTCCTACCGAGGCTCCGCCGCACGTCTCCACTGCAGCGGTGGCGGCAGCGAGAGCAAGGGACGTCGGTGCTGCGGCTAGCACGGATAGCATGATCGCCATGCCATCCGCGGTCAGAAGATAAAGCAGGCCAAACAGCGACGCCGTCCTTCTCATGATCCTCGATCTGGCACTCTTGCTCCCAAGAGGTGCCGCTCGATCTGATGGACAAAAGAACGGTGTGTGCATGGCCTCCCTTTCCTTCCTTCCTCCCCAATGATCGGGTTAAGCGGCGGCGACGCTGCCGGCGTTGATAAGCCCGCATGAACCTCGGTCCTGCATTTATCCCGCTAAGGGTAAATCCTGAGCTGGAATGCTGGAGCGAATCCGTCGGTTGGCACCCCCGGCAAGCAAACCACGGCAAGGCCCTGTACGCCAACGTGTCTTTCATGACGATTGTTGAGGGATCACTGGGAGTAAGGGAAAAGAGGGAGGGGGCAGTTGTTCCTTTTTCACGATGTTTCATTAATTGCAAATGTTTGGATTGACCCCTTTGGCCTACGCCAGGGTTGGGCACGTGACTAACGAACCACCTAGTTCCCCCGTTTCGCCCTTTTCCATTTTCCCTTCGTTTCAGGGTGAGAGTGGATATACTCACGTAATTTCGCCAGGAGATGCGAACGGAAGGGACGACCGCGGGTGGAGAAGGGGATGATATGCGTCAATGAACATGCACCCCGGCAAGAGGGAAGCATGAACGAAAGCTAAGTTGACATACTTGTGAACTTTCCTCAGAACTCGCACATGCACATCCCTCGGACAACCAAGGTTTCGTATGGCAAGTCCTCTACACGATGGAACCTTACTGTCTCTATTTGCACCCTGGCTTTGTTTCGAGCCTGCTCAACAAAGCAGGTGGCAGCATCGGGGGCTGATAAGGAAAAAACCACCGGCAGCGTGTCCTCGCCAGCAGAATGCTAAGGACCCGTTCCTCAAAGCAATCGCGGCAACATGCTGTTGGCGGGCAACCAAAGTACACTAGGAAATTAACCATACGAATACCAATGGGGAAACAAAAGGGGGATGGCATGCATTCGCATAGAGACATCAGTTCAACGAGCATAAAAACCAGAACAGTACGAAACTTAATACGGGACACATGTTTTGTCTTAGTACAAGACAGCACGGCAGCAAGGGTCGCTTAAGGCTGAGTCCGACGGCCTCCCTGAACTCTGGGGACCGAGAGGACCTTGTCGGCAAGAGGGTCGTCCTTCTCCATAGCGGCAGAGGCATCGGCACCTGGCGGCAGCTTCTTGAAGTCGTCAGAGAGGTCGAGGTCCGGGTGGAAGAAGGCGAGGTTGCTCAAGACCAGGAAAAGGGCATCGCGAGCAAGCTTCCGGGATTCATCATCAAAGCAGACGGCCCTGTCGTCTTCGTACATCTTCAACCCCTCGATCAAACCTTCAAAGAAGAGCGTCAGCTTGACACTTGGAATTTCATGCTTGCCGACGGAGAAGGCCCAGCTCTTCATGTCCATTTTGGCAATCTGAGCAGTGAGGCGTTTAGCAATATCAATCATGCTCTTGATCCAGAGGTCGCGCTATTGAACTTGGTTTTCCAGCTTGTCTTCTGCGTCCTTTTGGAGAGTTCTGGCTCTGGTCAAGTCCGTCATCAGCAGCTTCTCACGGCAACTGGCAGATTAAATTTCCTTCTCTAGAGAGCCAAGCCTGGCTTTCATGTCAGAGATGGTGCTGTTGGCAGTATCAAGGTCCTAGCTCTTGGAGGAAAGCTGCGATTGCACCCCTTTCAAGGTGGCCTCGGCTTTCTGCGCTTCCTCTTTGAGGGTCGTGATCTCCTTGTTACTCTCGGCAAGGTCCTCCGACAGCTTGCTCAATTGATTTTCAAGATTAGTCTTAGCAGCAGACGCGGCAACTAGCTCGTCGGCAACCTTCTTTAGTTTGGCGGAGGATTCAAGGGTGAGTGTGTCAAGGGTGGCTTTGTGTCCATCCTCCAGATCCTTGGTGCGCTGCTGAACAAGAGCCTCGAGCTCCTCGTCCTTGCCACGGAGAGTAGCTTCGAGAGCCCCTTCCCGAGCGGAAATGTCCTTCTCCTTGGTGTTTAGAAGCGCTTCGCACTCCGCCAAGCGGACCTCCCGGGCAGTAATGTCCTCCTTGGCTTTGGTCAGCACCTCCTCTTGCCGCATAATGGAATGGGGCTGCTTCTTGTACCACTCGCACAGTTCGTTGCCTTTGTCCTTCAGCTTCTGGTCCACAAGGTCGACGGGGTTGCGTTGTTCCTTGATCGCCTGCCTTTTGCGGCTGTACCTGTTCTGCACGTCCTTGAGCCCTGCCGCCACGAATTCCAGGAAAGCAAAGTCCTTGGCGCTGTCATCAGGATCACCAGCTTCTCCAACTCTCTGAGATAGCGGTGCTAGTATGCGTCTGATCTCTTCATCAAAGTATGCGCCCGCTGCGGCAGATGAGCCGGGAGTTGCAGGTCCAGGATGAGCGAGGATTAGTGCCAGCTCACTTGGGGGAGACTGCGGAGCAGCGGCCAGAGGGTAATTCAAGGGGAAAGGTCCCATGGATTGGAGAGGAGCTTTCTCCTCGACAACTGCGTCCGGGCCGGAGATGCTGTTGGGGACTTTCTCTATTCTCTCCGGAAATTCCTGGATATTCCCGGCAGTCTTCTCGTGGCAGCAATCCTCACTGCTTCCTCGGTAGAGCTCTTCCCAATGTTGGCCACCTCCTCCAAGAGCTCGGGTTCATCAGCCGACGAAGCTGTAAACAAAACCAATAGATGGGATGATGGAAAGCCAGACGTTGCTAAATCAAAGCCGAGAAGATGAGTAATTCAAGCGAATAGAAGCAAAGACAAGTGGATTACCCGGTGGTGGCTGCTGTAAGGTAACATCTCCTTGCCCGACAGTGTTAGTTGCTGACGCGGGATCCACATCCACCCCTTCGGTGGCTGTGGCCTCAACGCGAGCAGACCCCTCGGTGGAGGCCCTTGCCGGTGATCCCTCAGCTTGAACTTTGGCCAGCGGGGACCCTTGGAGAGTGGACCCCTCTTGGTGGGCTCCTCCTTGCTGGCCCTCACCCAACCCCTTGCCAAGGGATGAGGGGAGCTCCTCCACATCTCCATGAACAGGCAAAATGCATCCCGCGCCTTCGCGCCGGGGGCTGGACTGGGGGCTAGGCATGGGACCCCCTGCCTTATCCCCCGGTAGACCCGCGCTTGTCGAATGGTCCGACACCACCGCATGCTTGACTCGCTTGGCCCATTGAGCCAGGGGTTCCTCATCCCTGCCAAGACAACAAGAAAGGATTAAATCAAAGATCAAGTACAGAATGCTTCAATAAGAGGGTTGGTCAATTTGCTTACTCCGGGTCCCTGAGCATGGAGCCCAACTCGTACGCCACGGGTAGCGGGGTTGCTCTGACCCTCTTCAGAGTCGGAGGAGCGGAACTTGCCGGTGGCAAAGGGCTCATCGGAGGGACCGAGACCTCTGGCGGGATTGAGCTTGACGAAGAAATTGGGCTCGACAAAGGGCTGTGATCCACCCCTACGACCGCCCGTCGCTTGGTGGGTGGAGTCTTGGCCAAGGAAAGGCAGGAGGATTGGCGGCGTGCCACGTCTTGCTTTGTCACCCCTGGTGGTTGTCTTCTTCACCCTCTGGCTGCTCCGCAAGGGGCAGGAACCACTGGCTCCCGATTGGCCCGCTTTGCGGAGGCGCCGACCTGGCTCCGGGGCTTGAGGACCCATTTCAAGCCCTTCTTCTTCCACCTCTGCTTCCACCCCTTCTGGAGTCCCTGCTGCCTGGGGCTGGGAAGTTCCAACCCCGGCAAGTTCAAGCCCAACAGTCTCCTATGTGGCATTTTCCTCATTCCCCTTGTCAGAAGAGCCTTGGCCTTCAGCACCTTCCTCCTCCTCCCCTCCGGGCCCATTCCCTTGGCGGCCCTGAGCGCCCTGTCCTTTGTAATCCTGGTTGCAATGAATGCTGCCTCCGCCTTGGTGGTGCACTTGGTGAGGTCATCCTCTACCCTGGAGGCCCTTTCCTCCAAATGAGAGACTTGGTCCATCTCAGCATCCAAGGCAGGCAGTGCCCAATCGGCCTTGACTCCAAAAGCATTGCAATCGGGCATCCATTGCAGGATCAGGCCTAGGGCAGAATTGAGGTGCAGGGGAACAATCTTTGCCGGCGGATGGAATGGCCCAAGATTGCCAAAAAGCTGTTCGCACAGCCAGCTGTGGCCATACACTGTATAGTTGTTGACAGGGCCTGGGTACAGTCGCATCCTGTCGGCAAAATTCTTGTACTCCCAAGAAAACTTGTCCCTCTTCTGTAGCGGCGCAATGTGGCACCGGAGGAAGTCGGCCCCCACATGCTCGATGGTTAGCCCGACAGCTTTGAGGCGGGAGATCCTGTTCAGCGCCGGGCAGAGCCTATCGTCAGTAAGGCCCAACTTGCCCCAGTCACTTCCGCACGTGACACATTCAGTCCGCGTCGAGCAGAATTCGGGGGCCTTCTCGTCCTTGATCCAGCACCAGTCACCTCTCCATTCCTCCCACTTGCCGTGCTGCTAGCCAGGAAGATAATCCCAGTCTTCCTTCTTGCTCCGGGGGATCTAGCTTATGTTTCCCGAGCGATGAGATTTGTCTTCTATCCGTGGGGTAAAGAAGTGCCTGAACAAATCCACGTGGGGGGCAACTCCGATGAAGTTCTCGCACAAGTGGGCAAAGATTGCCATGCACGCCATAGCATTGGGCGTAAATTCTAGAAGATGGAATCTGGACACCGTCATCATGGCGCAGAAGAAATCGGAAAAGGGAGAAGAGAGGTCATAAAGGAAGTATGCGCAAAAGAAGCGGTACGAATCTGATGGAACCTTTTTCCCCTTCGGCAGCACTTCGGGCGCTCCATGCCCATTCTTAGTGTCCCTCCCCACATGTATGCGTACCTCACGATTAAGGTATTGCCATCCAGATTCGACGGGGAGAACACCACATCCTATTGTCGACGCCTGTCCAGTTCCTCTGCTTTCCTCTTCCTCTCCTCCGCCGCGGGATCCGCGGGAGCAGCCGCCTGCTTCCCCTTCATGGCGCCTGTCTTTTGCCCCATCTCTTGGGCTCGCAGAGGGAACGAGAGATCGAGCAGAGTTTTTCTGGGGCAGGCGATGGCGGCGAGGGCGGTTTTTGGCTTTAGGAAGAAGATGAAGGAGGAAGAAACGGACGTGAATGAGCAGCACCCCTTCGCGTTGCCTTTTTATTGGGAACACGCGCGGGGGCTGGCTCTTCACTATCTTTTTCGAGAAGTTACCATTTTTGCAGGCGCATTACTCACTAACGGCTACTGTTCCATGACCCCATGACCTATGATAATTACGCGGAGTGGACGTGGGATTGACGGGTCATCATGACCAAAACTGCATGGTCAGCACTTCTACGATGCGTGTCCGTGCACTGTTTGGGGCCTAACCCAACGCTGCCCAGCGACACGTTTGGCTCAGGCCCGGGGACTTCTGTCGGGGTACACAAACAGGGGTGTTTATTCCCCCTGACTTGTGCACGGACAAAAAGCCTCCGCCCCGATGGCCAGGGCTTGCCGGGGGAGTAGCTGCTTCAAGGTAGCTGAACCCGTCAGTTCAAGCTCAAGTCAAGTCCACAGAAGGTCGAGCCAAAGAAACCACTCTTTGTGAGATCAAGGAGCGGATCAAGAAGGCCAAGCCAACATGTGAGGTAAGGATTCCAAGAGAAAGTATCCTCTGCTGGCCAGGCGAGGCCGGCAGGGTCGATACAGAAAACAAGAGCAAAGCCAAACCGCGCCAGCTGCGCCTCCGGGGCAACCGGAGACCGAAGCGCACACCCCTCCAAGAAGGCTCGGCAAGCCCTGCCCCCAGCAGGCACAGGCCAGTTACCACCGCTCCACCGCATCGCGACGCCAGTCACTTGTCGATGCGGTGTCGAGCCCCCCAGGTGATTAAGTGGCTCTCACTAAGCACGTGGCAGCCCAATGGAAAGCAGATCACATCCATTTGACACCCGTCCAAGGGCATGTCAAGATAATAAGCAGGAGGTCGCTAAGCGGTGACATAAGCTTGCCGGGGATGCACCCCCGCGTGCCACCTAAGGTAGCATTTATGGCGTTTTGTCCTAAGTACCAGAGTTAGATATGATAGCACTGTTGGCTATCTAATCACGGGGTAATGACTGTTTTGCCACTGTGGTTACCCCTTAAGCTATAAAAGGAGGCCCAAGGCAACCTAGAGAAGGATTCAGACCATTCCACACTTGTACGCGTGTAGCAGCTCTCCCCGAGGCCACCTTGCCGGGCTTGAGCGCTGCGTGTCTTTGTGTTCATCCATCCAATCCACCAAGGCAGGAGTAGGGTTTTACGCTTCTCAGCGACCCGAACCTGGGTAAAAATGACCGGTGTCATCATCGTCGTGTTGCCTCATGGCCTCCGCTCTTTGTGCGACATGATCTCCCCCTGCCGAACCACAAAGGGGCTCGTGGCCTCATAGGTGATCATGTCCACCCACGACATCATATTAATCAAAGCAAGGAAAACACTGTGAATATTGGGATTAGATTGCACCAAAATATCCATTCTAATGTACCAAGGATGCAGAAACCAAGCAGCTCTAGGAAAATCACAAAGAAAAAATAAATGCATTTCATTATCCTGCTGACCACATCTGCTGCGACGTTGAGAGATGTGCACAGAGAAGCGGCCAGCTCTCAAATCTGTGGGAAGAGCTTTCTGAAGAAGCCTCCAAGCAAAGGTTTTGACTCGGGGAATCATCATCTTTTGTTTCCAGATCACATTGAGAAGATTTTTGACCTGCAAACAAACCTGAGAAGGAGCAGATCTGGGATTGGCATGATTATCCTGCAAACACAACTTATACGTGGATATGGATGTGCAGATTCCATTAGGAGTAAGATCCCAACAAAGAATATCTTGACTGTCCTCTTGAATAATATCAGTCTGAATAATAGCAGAAGCAAGAGGCTGTTGGAAAAGAGAATAAATGAGGTTATTATTCCAAACTTTTCTATCAGGAAGCCAAAGGTCTTTAACAAGAGAAGGGTAAATGTATCCTTGAGGTTGGATAATAAGATGATCATAAATAGTATTCCAAAGATAGCACCAAGGAGTGCTCCATATAGAGACATTTCCTTATGTAATCTGGTAAAAAGAATGAGCTTTGAGTTTAGGTAACACTTTGCAGATGGAGGACCAAAAAGCTGACTTAGGAGGAGAAGGGCTAGTAGTCCAGATGGAGGCATCATGAAAGTATTTGGATTTAAGCACAAGGTGAAGTTGGGAAGAGCGGTCTTTAGCCAGACGCCAAGCAGCTGCAAGAATCAGACCTTCCTTAATAGCTTGTAAATTCCTTATACCAAGTCCACCCTCTTTCTTAGAATTACAAATGTCCTTCCAAGCCCGAAGACACAAGCTTCTGCTAGAATTATTCTCTCTAATTCCTGTCCACCAAAAGTTCCTAATAATAGCAGTGAGTTTGGCTATAAATTTCTTAGAAAAAAAATGTTAGCCATGTAGTAAACATGAATAGCAGAGAAAACAGATCTAATCAGTTCAAGCCTAGCTGCATGAGAGAGCATGTTGGCCTTATAAG
This sequence comes from Thinopyrum elongatum, assembly GCA_011799875.1. NCBI lineage: Eukaryota > Viridiplantae > Streptophyta > Magnoliopsida > Poales > Poaceae > Thinopyrum > Thinopyrum elongatum. Next base: position 52,871,700 of record CM022297.1, read on the forward strand.
CAGGAAGCTTATTCACAAATTTATCTAACACAAAATTATAGGCCGCAGATCTATTCTTTGCAGGAAGAATAAGAGTATGACCAAGATGGGTAAAATTACCATCCATGTTAGAAACAGGAAAAATCTGCTTAATATCTTGAATAACAGTCTGACTAAAATGAGAACTAAACATAATAGCAGACTTAGCCCAATTTGGAGTTTGACCTGAGATAGAGCAAAAATGATGTATAATGTGGGCCATAGCATTAGCTTCCTGAACAGTAGCTTGTCCGCAGACTAACAAATCATCTGCGAACAATAGAGAGTGAATAGGGGGGCAATTTGGTCCAAGCGAAATTCCCTGCAGATGATGAGCAACTAGAGCCTCATTGAGAGCAAGAGACAATTCATTAATGGCAATAACAAACAAGTAAGGGGACATAGGACAACCTTGACGAATACCCCTGGAACTTTTAGATTTGTGAGAAGGCTGACCATTAATGATCACAGAAAAAGTAGGTGAAGAAATGCAAGCGTAGATCAAATTTATGAAATGAGCATGCAACCCTTTACGTGCAAGAGCCGAAACAATGAAGCTCCATTCTAAATGATCAAAAGCCTTAGTAAGATCAATTTTAAGCATGAAAGCAAGATGATTCCATGATCAAAGAGCAAAAGAATGAGTGATCTCTTGAGCAATAATGATATTATCACTAATTCTTCTAGCCTCAATAAAAGCCTGTTGAGCACGGTCAATATAATCAGGAAGATGGGCTTTAAGATGGTTCGCTAAAGATTTGGCAATAATTTGAATTGACTCTTCATGAACAATAGCTTTCTCCATAAGCAGTCCATAGATTTTTCTGCAGCCAAGGGCATCTAGTTGCAACTTGAGCAGGCTACTAAAATCTAGTCCTTCAATCGTCTCTTTTGCTTCTAGTGGAAGGTGCTGAGCTAACAATGTCACACATCCAGGGTTGCACCGTGTTTCCGACCATTTGTCCTCACTAGGTTTGCGCTGCATATTCGGCCCTTTTAGGAAACTTACTTAACAGCTACAATCCAAGTGGAAAGAGACTAGAGATGTGGCTGATAATGATATGCAAAAAATAAAGATGAAACACATAAATGTAGAAGGATACCTAATCCAAACTTCAAAAATCAAGAACATGTGTGAGCTGAGACAAATATGTAAATCCAAATTCAAGAAATCAAGAACATGTGTGAGCTGAGACAAAGATTAGGACAACAATGGAAGACGCACAAACCTTGCAAGCAATGCTTGGAGCACCTGCTGGGCGTCGCCGCCTGAAGTTGCTAGGCTGCTTGCCTGCGTGTTGTGCGACCTGGGAGACAGGGTGGGCGCATGCCCTGCGACTGGACGCGCCGCCCTACCACTGCAAGACCCGCGCCTACCCCTAGCCACCACCTAGTGTGGGCTCTACCCTGTCGAGCCGCTACTCACTGTGAGGCCTCAGCCCGTGCCGAGCGTTCGCCCGCTTCAACCTTCGTTGAGGGTCAACTCGCGAGACCGTGCTGAGTCCTAGCAGCGGTAGGAGGGAGGATTGAAGAACACGAAGAGGTAGGCGCCGGAGCAAGTACACGAGCAGGCGGGCACATGAAGTGCCTTCGAAAATAGATGATGTGGCAAGTAGTTAATGAGGAAAGAGAGGCATGTGGTAGCATAATATGTCGCTCACACTATGGGTAACATCACACATATCAAGACAAGATCAGTACAACCCATGGGCGGAGACAGGCCCCAGGCAGCCCAGGCGGCTGCCTGGGGCGTGAGGCCCATCTCGCTCGTACACTGTAGCAAAAATACTGTAGAACAACGAAGGCTGCCTGGGGCGTGAGGCCCATCTCGTTCGTTGCCTACCTCATCTGCCTGCCTGTGCGTCTACTTCGAGTCTGGACGAACACGAACAGGAACAGCCAGCCACTCGCAGCCCGTTCCCCTGACTTGGACGAACCCTAGGCACCGCTCGCCGCCGACGCCGCCACCGCCAGCCGGCTGCCGTCGTGCCTACCCTGCCGGCCAGCTCCGTCCCCTTCAACCCCCTTCTGCGGCATCAGGTTGCGGCGTTGCGGGCTGCTGCCCTGTCTGACGAGGCGGCGACCCCGGCGAGGCGGCAGGCTGCCCGGCGTCCGGCGAGCCGCAGCACATAGCAGACAGCAGAGCAAGAGGCCAAGAGCAAAGGTATCCCTTCCTTACTTCCTAGTTTTCTTCGAGTTCGATGTATAGCTCTGTTCGGTGGAGGCGTGGAGCTCTATTCTGAACTTCTGATGTATAGCTTTTAGGAACAGGGACAGGGACAGTGCAACGTTGAATTGTCATGTAGTAGGCTAGTCCAGATTAGTCCTAATCTTGTAAGCATGGCCCCCTCACTTAGGATTCACTAGGTAGAGTTCCTGTACTCTGTAATTGCTAGATGCCACCATTGTTTGCTTGATGCCACTTTTTGTTAGATGTGGAAACCTATTTAGACAGATAGTAATTTTGTTTCTATAAATGTTACAGGAAGGCAAGATGAGTAAAAGAAACAAGACATTGAATTCATTTTTTCAAGTTCGAACCACGGAAACTTCAGAAACAGTCCTTCAACTCGAACAACTGATAATGCCCCTAGTGTTACGGCTCAACTTAAACCTGGTGATATTGAATCAGACCCTGGTAAGAGAATACCAATTGAGGATTTGGATGCAGACATTAGAGATCTTGCTAGAAGGGAGTACATTAGTATGGGTCCATGCCAACCAACTAATCATACATATGAACAGATAAATGGTAGAAGCTTTCATGATTACTGGTTTAATGATCATCGCGGCTGGTTGGAATATAGCATTGAAAAAAAAGCAGCCTTTTGCTTTTATTGTTTTCTGTTTAAGCAACCAAGAGCTGCAAACTATGGTATTGAGGCATTCACGAAAAATGGATTTAAATCTTGGAAGGATGGACCTAAAGTTTTTAATCAGCATGTTGGCAAGCATGATAGTGCTCATAATAAATCTAGACAACATTATGATGATTTCAAAAATCAAAGACAAAATCTGCCACATGTGTTTGATAGGGGTTCTAAGAAGAGAGAAGAAGAATACAAAGCTCGTCTCTTCATTATATTGGGTATTGTCAAATTTTTGATACTACAAGCTCTTGCTTTTCGTGGTCATGATGAGTCTGCTAGCTCAATGAATAAGGGTAACTTCAAAGAGTTGTTGAACTTGTTCATAAAGAAAGACCCAAAGGTGGAAAAATTGTTTGGTGATGCAGGAGGGAACCATCTACTGACTTCACATGAGATACAATTGGATTTATGCAAGGCTTGTGCACAAGAGACCACCAAAGTCATTATTGAGGAGATTGGAGATAGGAAATTTGCTTTACTTGTTGATGAGTCCAGAGATGCATCTATGAAAGAGCAAATGGCTATGTGTTTGAGGTTAGTACCTTTCCTCGTATTGTATGTGTTTGTTGTTGTAGACTTGTAGGTGTATTTTGTTGAAGTTTTTATATTAATCATGCTCCTTTGTCTTATGTAGGTATCTCGGCAAACGAGGGGAGGTGATTGAGAGATTCATGGCAGTTGAGCATGTTCCTGACACAAGATCAACTTCACTGAAGGTAGCTTTGGATGGTATGTTTGCTACTCTTGGCTTATCTATGTCTAATTTGAGAGGACAGGGTTATGATGGGGCTTCAAACATGAGAGGGGAATTCCGTGGGTTGCAAAGATTGATCTTGAAGGAAAATCCTTATGCTCATTATATACATTGTTTTGCCCATCAGTTACAATTAGTGGTTGTTGCTGTTGCCAAGTGTTGTTCATCAGTAAGGGATTTTTTTGAATACACAAGCATGGTGGTTAACATTGTTAATGCTTCTTGTAAAAGACATGATCAATTGGCCCAAGAGCAACATGATGAAATAGTGCGTCAAATAGAGGCTGGGGAACTTCTTGTGGGAAAAGGAAAAAACCAATTAACTAACCTTGCTAGACCCGGTGATACACGGTGGGGATCACATCATAAAACCTTGTGCCGTCTTGTTCAGATGTGGAAACCAGTTCTAAAGGTATTAGAAAATCTACACAATGATGCAGATAATGTTGCACAAAGAACCACAGCCGCAGGATTGATAAAGCAAATGGAGTCCTTTGAATTTGTTCTTATATTGCATCTTATGATTACATTATTGGGCAAGACTAACAATCTGTCACAATGCTTGCAACTGAAAAATCAGAATATTGTACGTGCTGTTGGATTGATTAAAACCACATTGGATGATATTCAAAATATAAGGCAGAATGGTTGGGGTGAGCTCTTTAAAGAGGTAACAGACTTTTGTGTCAAGTATAACATTGTAGTGCCAAATATGGAAGATACAAGAAATGCTAATGGGCGTTCAAGGACTTGGGGTGGGCAGTTGGTAACTTACAACCATCATTTTAGAAATGAAATATTCAATGTGTTGCATGATCAACTTATTGTGGAGTTAAACAACCGCTTTGCTGAAAGGTCTACTCAATTGTTGAGATGCATTGCTTGTCTTGATCCCAAGAATTCATTTGCCAATTATAATGAAGACAAGCTAGTAGACCTTGCTAATATGTATGCTGCTGACTTCTCTACATATGAAGTTACTTTTGTCCTTAGAAACCAACTAGACTCATTCATTCGGGAAGCAAGAGTTGATCCACATTTGATGAATTGCAATGACCTTGGTCATCTTGCCATAAATATGGTTACAAGTAATATGCACACAACTTTTCCCTTGGTTTACCGTCTTGTTGAGTTAGCATTGATTTTACCTGTTGCAACCGCAACAGTGGAAAGGGCATTTTCAGCAATGAGCATTATCAAGACTGGATTGAGGAACAAAATGGGTGATGATTGGATGAATCATAGAATGGTATGTTACATTGAGCGGGATGTATTTGTGAGTATTGAAGAATCAAAGATCATTGAGCGATTTCAAGGTTATCGCAATCGCAAATGCCTTTTGCCTCGTCCTAGACGTAAGTTTTCAAATTTTGCATCTACTATGAACTATTTTTGCTTCCTTTATTATGCACTGATTTGCATTTCAAAATTTATCATTCAAGGTTTAGCTTCTTCGGCTATTGAAGATGTTGTCATGGGAGGGTCAGATCAACCAATCCTTTGATTTGGTATTAATCTTTTGGATCATCTATATATGCTACATATTGTCTTTTGATTTATCTTGCTTTATTAGTTGACCCATCATGGAACAAATGCTGCCATTGAATATTATGTTTGGTGTATTATTAGTTATGCAATATAGATTGACTTTCGTATGCATTGAAACTGAAGTTTTTTTTTGGGTAGTTTTTAGCCCTTAGTTTCTCGCCTGGGGTGTCAGCCAATCCTGGCTCCGCCACTGGTACAACCTAATAAATGAAGTGTTGCATGACACCACACATATGTTACTACCACTATAGAGGTAGTAACATAGACTAGTATCATATGCATACTACTAGTCTAAGTTAGTCCCCACTATGACCAGTCTGAGTAACATATTATGTTATCACATGCCTCTCTTTCCTCATTAATTACTTGCCACATCATCTATTTTGCGTAGATATGTGTGATGTTACCAGTTCTGTTACCCCCACTATGGGTAGTCTGATCAATCTCTCTCTGCATTATCAATACTCCCCATTGGTTTCATCGTCTCGGATGGAATGCGCCATTAAACGCAAATAGCGTAGCATGCATGTAACCAACACAACATACTGCATACTTTCCAAGAACAGTTTTAGACCAGTCATAGTGTGGAGTAACTTATGTTACTAGTCTAAGTTACTACCGCCATAGTGCAAAATAACATAAAGGTAGTATCATATACTCCATCCTTTCTGGTTTAGATGGCTTATCTCAATTTTTTCCATTTTTTCGATTTAGAGGGTTGATCTCCTTTTGAGATTCCTAGGCGCATTAAATCTTTGCATTCAAGAATTAAAAAGGAACTCTCCAATGCATGTAACGTTCTTACTCATCTAGTGGCAAGCATGCATGCACTGTAATTAATCCAAATTAATGCATCAGTTCAATTTGGGCAGTTTTGCAAAGTACGAGATACATTCCTCCACTCACCATCTGCCTTGGTTGATGAGATTTCAGATTTGGCGGGTGTCTTATCTACAAATTGTGATGATCAACATTATGATCTTGAAAGCCTAGATAGCCCTGAAAACCAGAATGAAGGGAGTATGCCCTCATTTATCTTTTGTAGACTCATTCTTTCTTAGCCGCCACACCATATTTTTTGCTTAGGTGGCATCTATGTTACTACCTATGTTATCCTCCCACTATGGGTAGTCTTACTAAATCTCAATCCTCGACTGATACTTGATTATGTCTCAGTTAATGCTATATTCATCATATCCTATATTGAGCTTTGTGCAATTTTTTCTTCAGTTTTTTCTTCTTTTTTCCTTGCATAATATGTCACTTGACTAAGACTTAAGTCTCAGTCGAATGACACCTAACCACATCCTTTCAAGAATAGTAATGGAGTGGATCTGAGAAATTCCGCAGCCAGCAATGCAACTTCTCACATTTCCTTAAAAAAAACCTTGGACCTTATCACAGATTTTGCAAAATCTCAGATTCCAGTAGTGCATCATTTGTCATTTGTTTGAGATTTGTGCCGGATGTGTAACGTAGTGTTTCGTTGGGTCTTTTTCTCGTTTGAAAGTGCATTATAATGTTTTGTTTTGTCCCACATATAAGAGTGCACTTCCAAATAGATTGTCGGTACACAATGAAACATTATGATACACTTCAAAATAAGAACATAACACCATGTAATACTTTGAAAAAGGAAAAAAAATGTGCCATGAATCTCAAAAGCAACTACAGAAGGTGGATGCATGCACGATATATCTCATTGGTAGAAACATTACTCTCTCCGACAACGATAGTAGAGGTCGGCCAGGCTACATGCATGCATAACGAAATAGAAAGCACTTGACAATGACCAATCAACGAAAATGCTAGACATACGGGAGGAGGTTACGGACTAGACTTACTATGTACGACTTACTACCTTCGTCCTGATTACTAGTCCTTGTATTTTGGGTCATGTTTTAACTAAGAATTTTACTAATAAAATATAAGTTATACATAAACTGCATATAAATAAGAATCCAATAATATTTTTTTTTATGACATGCATTAATATTTTGCTAGTCCAACATGTAGTCAAACATTGACACAAAATACGATGAGGACTAATAAACTGAGACGGAGGTAGTACTCACTAATCTCCCCACATGTCATCTTTCATCTTCCCCAAATTGCCCTCCTCCGATTTTCAGCGGTGAGCCAACCACATCATTTCATAAATCTAGTGAGTAAAAAAAAACTTAGTTTTAGGCTTGTATTCAAAGTTTTAAATAGTGCGCTAAGCCTCGTAGCGGCGACTGCTAAAAGCTATTAACGTGCTAAGCCTCATTTTGCTTTTCAGCATAAATCAATAAATAAAATAAAATAATAAACATACAATTATGGATCAATTTAACTTATACGGGACAATTTACATATATACAAGTATCAACTAGCATCTAGACAAATAAATAAAAAATGACATTATGTATAATTCATAACATAGATAATTAGAATATAATGCATTTCATTACACTATAAAAGCAAGTCATAATGTAAACAATAAACACATATCTTGTCTAGGTCGACTTATTACTATAGAGCAAATGGTTTTTGGAAAGGATGGGGTTTGGGTCTTTTGGCCCGTGCTGAATTTTGGTTTCGGACCCAAAAAAATCAGGCCGACACATTGGGAGAAATAGCATAACGGTAATGCCAAATGACGGCTAGATTTAGCACTAAATGGCCTTTAGCGCTGCTATTAGGGCGAGAACCCTTTTGACCTGAAATATACGTTAGCGCAGCACAACTCCTCACCGGTGCTTTGTCGTGCTATTTAAAACAAGATTATATTACTCACCGATTAGATTATTATTTTTTTACGATAAAACATATAATTTGTACTATTAAGTTGATCCAATGGCTAAGGATTAGGGTGTGCAGAAAGAAAGAGAAAAAAAATTCTTTGCAACGAAAGATGAAGGACTAGGCGTGCCCAAATAGAGTGCTAACGGAGCAGCAGACACCGTGGGAACGTAGCCGAACGTCCTTGCGTAACACTGTTCACGCGGTGACGGGGCTCCTGCCACCGGGAGCTGCCGGTGACGGCGAGCTGGGACGAACGACGCTCCTCGCGGGTTGTAGTATCTAGAGCCAGGCGACTTCTTCTTCTTCTTCTTCTTCTTCTTCTCGCCCACACCAAACAGCAGTTTCCTCGGGCCAAATTCAAGGGTCCTTTCCATCCAGCGGAGGTACAGCACACCGTCCTGGCCGTAGTCTTGCAATAGAACGTGCCCTCCTGCAGGCAGGTCGCGGGCACCGCCTTGTTCAGCTTGAGCAAACCACACGTCCCACTAGCCGTATCGGCCGTGGGTCATCACGCATGGCATCGAGTCCACCAGCATGCAGAACTTCGTCTTCTCTAGCATTGGGATTTTGGCTTTCAGCCGCAGGTGCACCGCCGCCTCGAGGGCGATCTTCTCCGCCGCCAGATCAAAAGCGCACGAGCTTCTCGTCTTGCTCGCGCTCCCCACATGTGGGCCAGTACACTGACCCTTGGGCATACACAGGATCACCGTATGCGGTATGCCCGGCCATATACGGAGCAGGTGACATGCAGCCTTCTCCAGCCCTGCTTGTTGCCTCCTCCGACCGTGTACACAGGCAGCTCTTCGTCGTCAATAGCCTCGCCCGCACGCCGTGCCCCGTCTTTGACCAAGCCATGGAACACGATCTTGTACCGTCTGGCCGTGGCGTCGTAGCCGAAGCAGTATGCCGAGGGGTTGATGTTCCTCCTTAGCCCCGATGCGTTCGGCGGCTGCCGCAGCGTGATCGACCATTCAGAGTTTTGGATTTCGTCCGAAAAAAACGAAATTCCGGCGAAATTCGCCCGTTCCGTTCAGGCCCGGTAGATATGTTAGCCGGCCAAATTTTTCGGCCCTATTTGATTTTTTTGGCCCATTCCAGTGTCCGGCCCAGCCAGGATAGCCCTTCCCGCAAAGTAAAAAGGCCTGAATAAGGCTCCTAAACCTAAACGTCATCAAATTCCCCACATCACTTCTGGCGGCGGCTCCTTCCTCGCTCCCGATCCAGATGTGCTCGCGCCGCCGCCTCCTGAGCGCATGGCCTCGGCCATAGGGCGCTAGCTGACCGTTCCATATGCCTCTGTCCGGCAGCTTGGTGCAGCGACGAGTGCAAGTATGGCCATAGCTCGGTCGTCGGTGTGCGGCGTCCGTGCGCTGCTGGCGGCCGGAACGGGACCACGAGTGAGCAGCGTGATTGGATTTTGCTGCAACTGAAGCGTATCATGCGTGCAAGCAATCAATTGGTAGTTGCAATTCTGTAAGATCCTTATTTGTTTCCTTTGCTGCAGGATTTCAATTTTTGGTAGAATTTCGGTCGTTTTTCGTCCAAATTTCGCTCATTTTTCGTTCAAAAATTCAAATTTTGATTCAGTCTTTTCGTCCGGAATTTTCCGAAAAAATCCGAAATTACCGAATTTCGCCTATTTCGTCCGGGGACGGTAAAATTTGCAAAACGAAATCCAAATCCTTGACCATTACCAGGGAAAAACTTATACAAGCAGGCTTATCAGTAGCGCTAGTTAAGAAGATGCGCTACACAGAACCCCGCCGGCCCGGCGGACACGAAGGCACTGTGAGAGTGCGGTGAGGGTGACCTGAAGGCCAGCCGCTCCCCTCCCCCGTGCGGCGGCGCCGCCCCGCACCGGGGAGCCCCCGCCCTCCTCCTACAGCCGCGCCTCACCTCCGCTCCCCTCCGCCGCCGTCGCCCGGGGCGTCACAGGGCAAAGCCCTTGTGGCGTGGCGGCGGCGGCGGTTTTCTCCTCGGATCTCGATCTGGTTGGGAGGCGGCGCTCCTTTCCGGCCAGATCGGCGGCAACATGGATGTGGTGCGGTGGCGGCGGTGGAGGACGGCACCAGCAACGGCGGATCTGGCCTTGACTCAGTCGGGCTAATTCGTTGTGCTACCGATCTCAATCGCCGTCAGCGGTGCACTGATCCTGGACTTGATCTGCAACACGAGGATGTCTGGGGCGCCGGCCCTAGGCTTGGTGGTGGTGGCCTTCTTCTTCGTCGGAGTTGGTCTGGATCCCGGGGCGGCGGCCCTAGATGGTGGCGGCCGGTGAAGCTAGGGCTTCCCGCGGCGGCATGGCGTGGTGCAGTCCCTGTCCAAGGCGGATCTGTGACGGCGATCTGATCTACGGATTGGTTCGGATCAGAGACGGTGACGAGCACGCGGGATCCATCTCGGCGGCTCTCGCGGCTTGGCGAGGCGGGGTGGGAGCCCTCCTCCTAGGCTCCAGTGGTGGCACACTCAGGCAGTGGCCGGTGCGCCTGGGCTCCTACAGTGGCACTGCTGTTGCGGTTGGTCGCCGGATCTAGGTGGCTAGATTTGGGGCTTTGAAGGCGGTCGAGACGATGCACAGGTTGTCGGGTGGACTACTTGGGACGGATCCGGGTGAAAACCTGGTCTTCGGTCGATGGCCGGAGCCGGTGATAACGATGCCCTTATCATCGTTTCCTTCATGAAGGCATCATCGAGGTGAAGCTCCCAGCTCCACTCAATACCTCCGGGGGAAACCCTAGATCAACTGATCGGATGTTGGCGGCAATCATGTGTCGTTACCCCCTTGGGGGCGGCATTCTTGGAGGTGCACTCGTTCTCGCGGGACCAGCGGACGGCTTCTTTGGTGGAGCGGTGCTTCATCCTACACATTGATGGCGATGGGTCTCGACGGCGTGGCGCAGTGCAGATTCGGCGTTCGATGTGCGAGGATGGACTCGCGTAGGAAGACGACGCTGTCTGGCGTCGTGGTGGCGTCGATGGCAGAGAGACCTGGCACGGTAGATGGAACAGTATAGCTCTGAAGATGGATTGGTGGCAGGTGGCTGTGGCGGCCTCATACCCGGCAGGCGTCCTGGTTGAGGAATGCGACGGACTGGTAGGTGCCCCATACCCGGCAGGCGTCCTGGTTGGGACCTCAGGTCTTAGATGTTTAGGTTTGGCTACGAAGTCTGTTTGGTATTAGGCCCAGACTATCAGCATCCTTTCATCAACTGGATAGGAGTAGCGACAGATGTTGCCTAGACGGTGGCTTTAGTCTTATTGTTGTATGACTTTATAAGGTCTTGTGTGAATAATTAATAAAGTGGCCGCATGCATCGTCCAGATGCAGAGGCCGGGGGTCCTCCTCCATTTCTAAAAAAAAGAAGATGCGCTACTGATACTTAGCAGTAGCGCGTGGTGGCCAAAGGCGCTACTGCTATGTACATAGCAGTAGCGCGGCCCAACGAAAACGTGCTACGACTATAATTGCCACACCGTTGCCAACAGGCTAGGTATAGTAGTAGCGCCCTTCAGGAACACGCGCTACTGCTAATGACTTTAGCAGTAGCGTCGGGCCGGGACCCGCGCTACTACTAAGCCCATGTTATCATCGTCCTCCCCGCCTGACCTATCAGTCTCCCTCCTCACTCTCCATCTCCACTCTCTCTCCCACACCCTCGTCGGCCCGCCCCCGCACTGCTCCGGCCGCCCTCCACCGCGCCCGCCCTCCCCCGCGCTGGCCCTCCCTCGCACTCTGGCCGCACGCCCCGGCACCGGCCCTCCCCCACGCGCGACCGCCCTCCCCCGCGCCTGCCCTCTCCATCCCCTTCTCGGCCCCGGGTTGCCTACCGTGAGTACCTCCTTCTCCTCTCAATTCACCCAGAAGTTAGGAATCTCTGAATATGTTGGATGAATTAGTAGATGCAATATGTTCAGATTTTTTTACTAATTTTGTTCATATATATGAACACTAGGTGTTCATATACATGAGCCCATTTCATCATTAGAGCACTAAATAGGTTTTTTGAGTACAAATAGAATGTAGATATATGTAACCCTAGCCATTCATATATATGAACACTACTTGGATAGGTTATTTTTGTAATGCTTGGATAGGTAGATGGATAGACAGATGGATAAAACTAGATTTTTTTTAGTAATGCTTTGGATAGATAGATGGATGGATGGATAGCTGTTAGGGTTAGTAATACAAATTTTTAATAAAAAAACTAGTTTTATAAATATATAGTAAATGTAGGTCTTTGAATCAACATAATAATGTTTAGTTGATAGCTTATAGGGTTTCACTAAGTCCCAAAATCAGGATAATAATGTTTTTGTTTATATATTGTTTTTGCAGAAATCAAGGAGCCCCTGCATCATCCCCGCCGTCGTCCCCGTCACCGACCCCCTCCGACCTCGAGGTGAGACCAGCCAAATCCCCATGTCAATGATGATGTAGATGTTTTGATAGATGTAGTAGGGTAGTAGATGAGTAGCTGTGACAATGTGATGAAGCTAGTTTTTAATATATTTTTAATACAATAGAATGTAGATTATTTGCATGGAATAGAAAATTTTCAATGTAGATCTTTCAAATATGATGGAGATTTAGACATGTGATATGTACTGTTGTGTACTACTAGTGCTTGCCCAAGTGGTCTATGTTTGCAGGGAACACCTCCGAGTGGCCTATGTTTTGCCGGAGCGTTGATTAATTTCTATTCTGGCAAATTTCAGGCGCTCGATATGTCCTTTTTATCAAAGGTCATGCCGGATTTTTCCGTGAATTTTGGCATGACTTGTGCTAGAATATGTAGGAAATATCGAGTCGTCTGGATTTTCTAGAAAGATAATTAAACGACATTTTGGGTTGACTTTAAATTTATCGGGGCTCCATACATGACAGTCAAAAAATCAGTGAGGGAGAGTCTCCACCATATATAAGAGGTCGAAGAATCCCGACTGTTGTCGTGTGTGTAGCTTCTTCTTCATTCCAAGGTGCTAGACATTTTGGTGTAATGCACTTTGGAATGACAGGAGTAGCTACCATCACCGATGGTCGTAAATGTCAGAGAGAAAGAATCCCGACTGTTGTCATGGGGGTTGCTTCTCCTTCGTTCCCGTGTGCTAGACATTTTGGTGTAATACACTCGGGAATGAAGGGAGGAGCGACCATCACCGACGGTCGAATATATACACTACGTGAGCTGAGAGTTTTCAAGAAAAGACTCAACAGACCGATAGTCAACCCGTGATGAATAATAATGATCTAATTTAGTTTTTGTAGTACATATATTGAATTTTAGAAGTTTAATCTTTCAATTATGAACATAGGAAATGTCTGATGACGATGATAGGATCTAGGAGTGTGACTACTGCGGCGACGACCGGGGTCTGTGCGACAGGCCTCATCTGGTAGACGGTCGGCGCTTCAGTATTAAGCTCGACGAGACCTTCGATGTTAAAACGATACGCAGCGACAACAAGCCTCTTTTCGTAATTAAGCATGACTTCTGCTTCTTCAATGTGTAATTTTCGTCTTTTACAATTCGACTAGTGCATCCCCTGCCATGCAAGACGTTAGTCTTGGAGAAGCTGGATTTCAAAGATCATGAGAATATGGAGACAAAGAGAGTTCATCTCAGGACCCATCATGGTTATGCTTTTGCCGTAAAGCTATACAATGCGGTGACCTACTCCTATTTTGGTTGCTCGAATTGGGAAGTACTGTGCAAGGCGTATGGTTTTCAGGAGAGTATGTATATCACCTTCGATCTTGGTGATCATGAAGATGACATCGACGAAGGTAATATCGACATTTGGGTCGATGTTGATACGCTTCCACTACTACCTCTATGTGAGTTTCTTAAACATATTTTAAAGTAATTTATATGGTTTATTTAAAAATAGTTAACACCTTATTTCCATTCTTCAAAATATGTACGGAAAGTAGTAGACAAAACCTACTACACTTATGGGTCTGAGCTAACTTGCGAGGAGATAAATCATTTTGTTTCATGGATTAATGATGTTGAGACATTTAAGATGAATTATCACATCCCTCCAAGTTATTCTCAATACATGCCACTAGTCCACATGTTGAACTACGGTAACATCCATCGAGATATCATGGTAAGATTTTTTCTATTATGTCACCAGTGCATTTTTTGCATAGATTCTTTTAAGCTAAAGTACATTTTGCTAAGTATGTTATTATGATGTTCTTCAACAAAAACTCCCAGCAGATTGTATACCTAGTCTTATGCAAATGAAAGGTGACATGAACATTGTTAGCTTACGGCCAAGTTGGCCTACGATTCACCGCAGTGCATACACGATTCATCGAAGCGATGTCATCCTCACAATCAAAGACTGGAGAAAAGTTCTGAAAGATCGCAGAGAACTACTTGGGGCAACATCAAGCGCAGCCCACAAATGGGAAACAAGTTCATCTATGTTCTCCATAATGGAGAATCAAGGGTTTACCTGTTTTACACTATTTTACCTTCGAGAGAGTAGGAGGTCTTAGGTAGTTATGTGCTACATTGTGCTAGAATGATGAGCTAGTTCTTATATGACTATGATGATGAGTTGTTATCATGATGATGATGATGAGTAATGTGCTACATTGTGCTAGAATGATGAGCTAGTTCTTATATGACTATGATGATGAGTTGTTATCATGATGATGATGATGATGAGTTATGTGCTACCTTGTGCTAGTATGATGAGCTAGTTCTTATATGACTATGATGATGAGTTGTTATCATGATGACGATGATGAGTTATGTGCTACCTCGTGCTAGAATGATGAGCTAGTTTCTATATATATGACTATGATGATGAGTTGTTATTATAATGATGATGATGTATGAGTTCTTATATGAATATGATGATGAGTTATTATGATCATGTTGAGTTATCATGTCATTGGGTGGAAGAAACACGGATTAGATTCATGTGCAAACACGGATTAGATTCATGTGCTACTAATCCAACTTTTTTGGTCACATGAATCTAATCTGTGTTTCTTCCAACTAATAATATAATAACTCAACATGATCATAATGATATAACAATTCCTCATGTGACCAAAATTTGTATAACGATGTATAAATACAAAGGAAAATATGCAGCAGAAAAAAAAATCAGAAACTAATAACAATAGCGAGGGCATGACTTTAGCAGCAATGTGCTCTTAGTAGTAGCGCGTTTCTATAACAGACGCTATTGCTAGCCCTACATAGCAGTAGCGCGAGCAAAACGCACTACTACTAAAAGTTAGCTGTAGCATCGAAGCAGTAGCGTCGCCCCACGCACTACTGATAACCCTTTGACCCGCGCTACTGCTAGGCTTTTCCCTAGTAGTGGACTCACCGATGAACGGCTCTATGACTTTGATGTGGTGCCCGGGTCAGCTTCCAGGAATAAGAGCAGACCGTTGCAAGCACCTACCAAGTCATCCCACAAGCCCGCCGTGAGCTCGGCCGTGAGCCGCCAGTGTTGTAGAAGAGGAAAGATTTTGTTAGGCTGGTTGTAATGGTAGTATCATAGTTAGTATCATGCAAGCAAACTAAGCAATTTTGATGAGGTGTCATAGAATTAAACGAAGAAAGAGAGGGTTGAGTATCATATCATGATACCGTATCATAATAAATATTTTGCTACTATGTGTCATGCATGACAATAAATAAAGTACTACATGATACTATGCATTAGGGAGGTAGTATCATCACTAGTAGAACGCCCGTGCGTTGCTACGGGCTATAATACATATAAATAAATAAAACAAATGATTAAGGCCGTCTCCAAGGTCGAAGCTCATTTCCCTCTCAAACGTTTAGGCGTGTTCGGACATTAAATGGGTGTCGAGCAGGCTCTCCATAATCCAACTGGATAGTCGGGGCTCCCCCAAATCTAGCCCATATGGGGAGCAATGTGATTACCCGGACTATATGTCATGTTATCTTGAACACGTAGTCCCAACACAAAACACTCACCCCATGATGCACTTTTCCCTTTTTCTGCCGGACCCTCCCCTTCTCGCTTGTTTCCTTCTGTAGCGGGGCATTTCTCGCTGGAGCCCTCTCCTTTAAAACGGGATGAGACCCAACTCATCTTCACCGTGGCGCCCCTCTTTCCTTCAAATCGTACTTACCCGCGAAACGCCAAGGAGGAGCCCCCCGCCAACCGCCCTGCTTTCCACCATGATCATCTCTCCATGTGTTTGTGCCTATTCGCCACCGCCATCAAGGGGGGCGAGGAGTGTGCTGCTCATGACGCCCCCAAGCTAAGAAGAAAGATCTGATGTCTCTTGAATCATTGCCACATTGTACCATACGGTAGAATGTCATGCATTACAATGAAACAAAAATATGGTGTATGTTGTTGGGCATGCAAATGATACGTCACCCTGTCCATTATTAACTCTTGAAGCAACCAAACCAATGCCGGACCCTTCTATCCTAACCAAAAAATTGTACAAGTTGATGAAAAAAAATATGAACCGCCCGCTCATGCAGTTTGCTACAGAGCCATCTCTAATGAAATGCAATTTGCCACATTTTCACTCAGACAGCCGTAGTTGATTCGACCAACCCCAACCCGCATTCGGCTCACTCTCAACCCACACTCTTATCACAAAGTCCATTAACTCGTGTTTTAAGTGAGCCAATGACCGACAACGTTGTGGCTGGCTTGCAACACGGGACATGGGCGACAATCATCCTCCTATCTTAGTGCTAGTACCTTCTGGTTCTATATTGGACTCACCCTTCATCCGAGCTCTACTATGACAGCACGACGCTCATGTGTGGCCACAGAAAAAGAAAACTATGAATAGAAATGTTCTTCCCAAGCATGAAAAATGTCAATGTTTCTCTCCTCTTCCCTCCCTCGCGCGCACATGCCTGATTCGTGGTACAAATTTATGTACCAGTGAGAAGAGCAAGAAAAAATCCCCTTACTTTCTATCTCCTACACCAAAAACTGCTTTGAAGTCACAAAAATTACCAATTTTACGCTCCAATAAACCCAATGAAAGGGAGGGTATATCATGTTGGAACCTTGAGTTTCCCTTCAACACAAGTTGGAGCCGTGAGCTAAATACAACATTCAAAATGTTCTGAGTTATCGGGGAAAACCAGCTAAAACATAATAAACAAAAATCTAGCCCACATATATATATAATATTAATATTGCATGGATACAACAATCAATGAAATATAATGAACAAAGAGGAAATCTAAAGCGCACATCCAATGAACGAATCAAGCTCACATGAGTACTTAATATAAGCTTATTGTAGCTATTCTAATATCTGAGAAGTGCAAACTGTAAATGTCACATGACCAAGAAAGGGAAGTTCAAAAACCAGTTAATCCTTGTAGTTGCATGCCATAAGAGATAAATATCATGCACAATTTACTAACAATAATTAATCTATATGGTGCGAAATATCTTGATAAGATTAGGAAATTACCAAATTGGACCCATTTATGAAACGGTCACAACCCACTATCAAGAGCACAGAGAAAACAAAAAATAGTTGTACAAGATAAAGCTCATATGGAATATTAATTTGCCTAATTTCTCCTCCCATAGCATGACCATGACATGCATTTGCACTTCCATGTATTCTGAATACATTTCTACCACAGCTAGAGGCATCATTAAAAACACAACATCAATTTCTACACGATCATCGAAACTTCGGTTGAATCTCTAAGGAATTGAGTATGTCACAGAATTGTGTAACAGTCAGATTAAATAGACCACTATATAAGATTCCTGTATTTGGTTTGAACAGGCACGGTTGGCTTTGAACACTCTAAGCTGGATGGGTTTCATATTAGTATCATACTTTTTCTTGTGCTCCAGTATTTATTTACCCATCAACCCATCAGTGGTTACATATTCTCGGTGACATATATTCATCAAAGAGACGAAAGCCATGGTGCAGCTGTGCCTTGACCATCAATTCCCCTCCTTCGGGTCCTCCGCCCGTCAACGCCACTGTCTATTGTATGAATTCTTAAGAATAAGAGTGATGTTACTATGCAAGGTACAAACTTGACAGCGACAATGGTACTATGGATGCATGATGCTGTTTATGATTGATTGATAAGGCTAACTTGTTAGAGGCCAAAAACAAAATAAAAAACTTACTTGTTGGCTGGCTGTCATCTTCTATCGAACGTGTGGCAGGAGCTACAAATGAACCCGCGAACGCATCTTCAAGAATTAAAGCCCATGGCTCTTATAAAAAAAAATAGTGACGTATTGAAATATGTATTTGACGGATTGAAGGGAATCATAACTGGTCAACTCATCGTATCCTTCAATACCTAAGATGAAAAAGGAACACCCCAATATAATTACATATTCTCTGCCCACCCTCTACACAAGTTCAGAATGAGGAAAATGATACATTCTATTCTGCACAATAGATTAAAAACCAGTTTGCTCCATTTATCAAGAAAAAACGCTGCTAGAGTTCAACAAGTAAAACATTGCTCAAGAACTGATGTGTGATTTATAATATTCTGAAGATTACGTGAAACAGAACCTTGCTGGAGCAACACTGTTCCACATACAAATGGAAATACCCACCTTGGATAATCTTTCTGTGAAACCATCCCATATCTTCTTATTCAATTCATATGTGCTGTCACCGAATTGGAATCCATGAACTCTCTCTAGTGTTGTAAACCCCCAAAAGAAGCATAGATTTGAGTTTCAGAGAAGAAAATAAGTTTGTACCCATAACGACGTACATAAGTTGCAAGGACTATTGAACATAGAAGCTTCCACAAAATTTAATTAAAAAAGGGTGTCGTCTAAATCTAGCATAGATGCATAACAACTGAAAGTGGAAAGAGTAACAAACATACATGCGTCATAATTTTACTAATAACTACTTGCCTAGACATAATGGGAGTCGTTGACAAAGGTGATGGATCCACATCCCGCTATGTATGAGAGGAACATCAACTATGAAATTTACCTTCGAGATACTTCCATCTTATACAAGCTAAAAATAAATACTTGTCAACACACCTTTGACTTGAATTAGCATGGCTCTTACAATACAGAGTGTTCACTATTTTTCTGAAACCTACTTTTCTGAATCAGAATCAACAATACAGAGTGATCACTATTGAGTACTGAACTGCACATAGTTTGCAATTGACGAAAAGCTTCATCAAGTATACCTGTGTATGTAGACGCGGCCAAGGAGAGTACTCTGGCGAGAGCGTGCGGCATGGGGCGAGGCTCCGGTCCAACACTCTCAGCCCTCCCATGAGGATGCCCACCATACTTTGCAGTCCTGTAGCTTGTTAATTAAGTACAAAAACGAGAATCAATACCTAAGGGACAAGTTGTTTTAGAGCTCGCATGCTCCTCAACTAAGTAGATGACTGGAATAATACCAATGGTACACAATCTGGGTGAAACACAAGCCATGCGCGTCCTCCGCCATGCTGCTGCTCCTCTAAGTCCAGAGCACCGGCCGGCCCTGTTTTCGTTCTGCCCAGGTATAGTCTGCCGAGGTGGCAGGCTGGCAGCAGCTTCACGACAGCCTCCTCCGAGCTCCAGTGAACATGGCAACGTTGGTGCCGGCGCGCGGCGCAGTGGAGCTTGCCACCGGCAGATCTGATCTCCGAGTCCCACATGACGCCTTGGCAGACTACGATCTCGTGTCGCGTCGAAGAGGATGACCATGGCGGTGCGCGGCCGGGTAGGGCATGGCGGGGACGAGACGTCCGCCCAGGATGCGGTTTCTTCGGCCGGCGAGTAGCTGGTCGGAGGTGGCCGTCATCGACGAGAACGGCACGGTGCCTCCGCGATCGGACCCGGCCGTCGAAAGGAAGGAACGCGCCGGCAAGGCGATCCGTCGCGTCCATGATGGCTGCACGAGGCAGCACTACGCGCCCGTGGCCAGTGGTAGGTGCACCAACGAGTTCTGCTCGGCTCGCCCTACCATGCTGACGTTCAAAACTCGCCCGACCATGCGCACATTCTCCGCCGCCGCCGCTTCTGCCTCGTCCAGAACAGCTTTGGGAGAGAGATGAGGAGGATTTGAGGAGGCTGCGGAGGAAGGAAGCAAGATTTACGGGATGATAGGCGGACGAAGGGGTGGGATTTCATTCGATCGATGGGAGGAGGGGATCCAAAGGGTGGGGTTTTTAGGAAGGTGATCTCACGTAAGAAGGTAAAGAAATTATGATGCGATTTTTGAATCCTTAATTACCCAAGAATTGAATTAGCACCTACCAAAGAAAGCGCGAGAATTATTGCGGCATATAAAACCAAGCGGGGTATTAATGGGAACTAGTAGAATGCCCGTGCGTTGGCACGGGCTTTTAATTTTTTTATTCAATTACACCTATGAATACAATGCATATTAAATTTCACACATATAGATTTTTATCTGATTCCGCGTATAATGTATATCATATTTCATATGTATAGAAAAGATAGCCTGCAACAACTGGAAAATAATTGAAATCCACTTCACCTCAAATGTAACTTGATGTATACATAAAGAGCAATGATCCACATAATTATATACGTTACAAACTAAGATCTACTTGATGCACTTAAGATATTCCTATACAAAGTCAGGAATGTTGTTTTTAGCTTCATTTGCATTGTACTTCAACAAGTATAATAAAAAATATATCTCAACTCATAACCATCCCGCACAAGCAATATATATAATCAATACGAAGATTTAGTCAAGTTATCGTATAACTATAGATTTCTCGTGCACACATGCAATCTACATTTTTATCAATAAATCACTCAATGTCTTCTTCTTTCTCCACCAACTATCTCCACAACCCCAGTCCATGTTCGCCACCTCAATTAGTAACAGATCCGGCTCCCAATCCCTCCTTCCACCTCCATCAACACACACTTTGAATTTCAAACATATAACGATGCACTTCTGCTATATTTCACACCAAAGCTCTCTCTCTCACTGTAATATGCCAGTCTCCTTCTCTCCTTACATCCTCTCTTTCACACCCAATATATTCTACCACCCTCCATCTCTCTCTCATTGCCGCTCTCTCTCTTTTCTCACCCTCTCCCTCTCTGTCTCTCACACACACACACGTCTCTCCCTTTCCCTCTCCCACAAATCAAAACTTAATTTTTTTCTCAGTTTAATTTTGCTTAGTGTTAAAATTCAGCGGCTATAGTATATCCTAGAAGCTTAACATTACAGAGAAATCTTAACCTTTGCATGGGCTAAGACAACTTTTCGAACTTCATTCTGGCTCATTTACTCCACCACTCTGAAGCACACAAATTAATGGTTATAGTCCGTACAACAAACAAAAATGACATCACAGAGTAATCTTTTTATCAATTGCCAGACTTGACATGGGCACCACGACATTAGTTCTGATTCTTATTCTTGCAGATTTTATAATTTGTTAAAAAAACAAGTCAAATTGATACTAAATTGAACACAGAAGGATGTATGACGAGAGTTATAACATAGATTGTTGTTGCAAGCAAATAATAGTTCGCCCATCCTATTATGGATTTTGGTCTGATTTGAGTATGTGTAGGGAAAGGCAAGGCATTTTTTTTGATTTAGTTGAGATTTTGATAATATTTGATTTGATTTCATTTCATTGAGTTAATGCATGGCATGATTTTGTAAAGATTGGATTGAGTTAATGCAGGACACGGTTTCCAGTAGAACAAGGAAAGGATAGTACAAATTTTATTTAAATTATTCCAAACCAAGGAGGGGACACGTGGAGAGGAAAAAAACAAAAAATAGGGGGAGGGGGAGGTGAGGAGAACATATCAACTCCCATTTATAATAGTATAGATGCGCAAGCATGGCCTCACTTATGAAAAAAAAATACATAGACAGTACGTGTATATTTAGTATTTGTACATTTTTGTTGCTCATCCCTTGCAATTTTGATCACAAACAAAATTTCCATATAGAATCAGAAATCAAGTAACTTGTATGGCAATCCCTTCCTGATGTTAATGTTTAGTACCCGACAACTGATAATCCACGGGTGAAATCAATAAGAACAATCAACTCCAAGGTCAACCCTAAATAGAAGAGAATCAAACCTGACAACAAATATGTGTTTTCTAAAATAGATAGTTGCATTTTTGTAGTAATTGGGAATATATGATGGCATAAATAATAAAAAAGTTACTTTGCATCTTGCAAAAGAACCTTGCAATATGAGTATCATAAGTATATTCAAGTGATTGCAAATCAGGAAAATGCACTTGCAGTTCTTCATGTAACCAGCGATGATAATACAATCCAACCGAATCGGAGAATGATTTATTTCAATGGAGTTTAAATTTTGTATTCTTATCGGAGAATGAATCCTACAAAAAGAATTGTTCCAAGATTGATATCTTCTGTCCTTAAGCTTGAACATATATGTATCACCGTGACTATCTCACCTGATAACATGCCTGCGACTGCTTAATTTACTTACTGACAAACATTCAACCATAGGAGCAGCTCCATCTTTTCATCGTCCGCCACATAGTCGTGCAAGAACTCCGCGAGCCCGCCGTCCACCTCCCTCTCCTGCAAGAACTTCTTCACTCTTTCCCAAATGTGTTACAGTCCGCAGAGAAACACAGGCCAAATCCGAGACAACCTTTGCCACTCCAACATTCAACACTCTGAGAGGCCAAAGCAAGGTGTATACAACCCTTTGCCCATCTTAGGTCCACATCTATTTTACACACATAAATGCTTCATCTGCAAATTAAAATTTGAAATTCGTATTGTTCTGTAAAATGCTACCGTTCCTAATCCGAAAAATATATTTGCACGTTGTTGTTGCAAAATCTAATCTTCATTTTTCTAAATTAAGTTTGCTCCAACTTCTTCCTAATCTTTTCCATTAATTTTTCAGCTGGTAGCCTACAATTGCAGTTACTGTTACAACTTCAAAAAGGGAAACATAAATCTACAATGGCAAACTAAATCCTTCCTTATCTACTTGAAGTGTTGGATTCTCTAAATCAAGTTTGCTCCTACTATTTCCTATTCTTTCCACATTTTCCTCAATTGGCAAACGTACAATGGCATGTTACTTTTGCAATACCGAGACATAAGAAATAGGTCTAGGGTGGCAAAATCCAATCCTTCATTTTCTATTCTTTCCATGGTTTTCCAAAAAAAAAAATCAACACAATATATTGGTAACATGATTTTTGACATGGTCATCTCAATTGCGTAAACAAATTTTCTCCTACCATATTCGACATGATTACCTCAAACTCTACACAAGCATATTTTCTCCCACAATTTTGTTGACATTCTCTGCTGAGATTTTCTCAAGTGCATGGAACTGTTAGTAATCCAAATATTCCTACAGAACACGCTTAAGTATGCTCATGGGACAATTTGAATTTTTTTGGAGGAAAGCACTTACTGTTTTGCCTGTTCACATTGTCGTTGCTGACACTGCCATGGGCGTTCTCGTTGTGCAGCATGCCGACATTGCCTTGAAAATTCCCGCTGCCCTGCATGTCCGGTCAGTCCAAGACCACAGAACTGACAGCGGGACAATCCCCTTCAAGCCTTACAATCCCTCGAACTTCTGAAAGCATCATGTAGCATAAAGAAACACCAAAGTGATCAATCTGGATACACCTTGAACCTGATCTGATCGGCACAAGAAAAATAATGAAGGAATACTAAAGAAATGAGCACATAGTCATCACGTTCTGAATATTTAACCACACATGCACTGCACTAAGCATTTTCTGCAATATATCAAGAAAAAGATATACAGGCGACACATATGAATAAACCATATAGCAAAGTCATAGTACGTAATATACAACAAAATGTGTGATGCATAACTTACTGGGCAAGGAAAAAGATAGCAAAAAATAGCACCGGTGATTTTAATAGTTTTTGCTGCCATTTATCAAATAGAGGAGTTTAGTTGCGTGTATCAGTACTAATGATTTGAATATTTCACCACGCAAAAAAAAATGATTTGAATATCTCTCAAAATTCGTCACAATATCAGAAGCATTGCACTTCAAGTTTTATCTTTTTATTTAACATGATCTAATTTTTCTGCTAATGCCTAAGCTGACTGCCAGTGGAGCAAATGGAAGAGTATGTGCAGGGACTCAAGTATAATGGGCAAGTTTCAAAACACAATCAGCGAGGCAAAGAAAAACTGCCTGTAGGCAGGAGGAAATAGCTCCACACGCCTCAGGAGCAAATAGCAAATAGCTCCCCACAATCAGCAACTTTAGAATGTTTGTTGTACGCCCCAAGGCAGGAGGGACACATGGCCACAAATTTTGATCCAACGTACTGGCAATAATTTTGTAAAATACCACACGCATTTTACGAAATCGCTTCCACAAAGATTTGATAAAAATGTCATGGCCTCAGCCTGCCTTCTAAAAACACATCCAATACCTAGACGGGGCCTTGGATACCATCAATCCTTTCATGTTGATCTGTAACAAGCAAATGTTCGGGTAATTTCAACGGCATTTAATGGATCATTTAGGTAAGACATATCCCAAAATATGGATTAAAACTCTTACACAAAAAACACGACATACTTGTTGGCATACAAATCCCGCCAAATCTTTGAGGGGACTGCAGATAACAAAATTTATTTCCTACCAAAGGATCCATCATAAAGCACATTGCTTCCTTTATAGCCTTGTTGTTGTTGATGTAGTGATCAGATTCCAAGTTTAGCACATATGGAGCATTAGTTAGTACAGCAGAGACTGAGACCTCACAAATAGCCAAAAAAAATCGAGAAATCTATCATAGGTTACTACAAGTTGTAGAAGATTGACAAAAAGGGGATAAAATAAATGTGTTGCGCCTAGCTTCTTATGATAGTTATAGCCTGACACAGTTTAAAAAAAATAGTTCTAGCCTGACCGTTAATCTCTTGAAACATAGACCAATCCAGGCAGTGACGAAGACATGTACCTAGGGTAGGGTAATAGGCCTGACCTAGACACCCTTCTCCGAGGACACTGCTCTAAAGCCAAGGACATTCAAAGGATAGCATCATCTACCGACTGAAATCATCACAGGGTGCAACCCACCCGACCAACAGTTCACTCGGATAACCCAATTCCATTCGACCGGGGTGTACTCACTCGACCACATCAGAAACCACTCGGAAGACAGAAGATCTAAGGTCACTCAGAATGGCAATGGTCAGGCGTTCACTCCGTAGTCTTAATGATCATTTATTTGCCTTTATTGCTGGCGTTATCAGTAACGTCCTGTCTTTATGGACATTGAACCCCTTGTAACGTGGGACGGCTGGGGTCCTGGCGCACTCTATATAAGCCACCCCCTCCACTGGCACAAGGGTTCGCACCCCCTGTAACTTCACGCATAATCCAGTCGACCGAGCCTCCGGGCACCGAGACGTAGGGCTGTTACTTCCTCCGAGAAGGGCCTGAACTCGTAAATCTTGCGTGCACAACCTCATCGTAGCTAGGATCTTGCCTCCTCATACCTACCCCCTATTCTACTGTCAGACTTAGAACCACGACAGTTGGCGCCCACCGTGGGGCAGGTGTCTTAGCGACTTTCCGATGAGGTTGCGATTTTTTCCGATTCCCATCATCATGGTTTCGGGTGGAGGTTTGGCTGAGGGCCACGAGATCCGTCTCGGCGCGCTCGTCTTCATCGCCGACGACTCCGCCTGGCTCCAGGAGGTCCCCCTCGATGTCGAGACGTTCCCCGTCCGCGGGGCGACGCACTTTCGCGCGTGTGTCCGCGGCGTCCTTCTGCGGCAGCCGTCGACCCAATACCGGTCGGTTCCTACGGCGTCTTCGTTCCCCGCTGTTCGCCGTCGCAAGCGATCCGGTCGATCGCAGCTTCAGCGGTGGGTGAAGCATGCGGTGGCACGTCAGTCGGCCACCCCTCAAGTCGCGGCGATCGAGCCCGATGAATCTCTCTATGGCCTGTTCGATCTGTCGACTGGCTCCGTCGAGACTCTGTCCGAGTGCGACAGCAGCGATCCTGCGGCGGAGGTCCTGATGGTCGACACGCCGCGTAGCCCACCAGGCATGCGTCGCAACGGAGGCGGCGACGGCGGTGGCGATCCGTCGCGTGTTCACGAGGAATACCACCCCGAAACCCTCTCTTCACAGCAGAGGGAGGAACTTCACCGCCGTAACGAGGAAGCACTCCACACGCCCATCATCGGAGAGACCTCTGAGGCTCGGGCCTTGGAGGCAGCGCGCTTGGCCACTTTGGCTGAGCGCACTCGACTGGAAAATTTTCAGCATGCACTCGACGAACGTGCTCGGCAGCAGATTCCTGAGTCCAGTCGACGGCGGCAATTGTTCCCTCCTGAACCTCAGGTATACCGCACTCCTATTCAGAATCTTGCAGCTGCAGCTCGTATAGCAGAGTCCATCCAGCCATCCCAGTCGGAAGCTGGACAAGGTTTGATGCAGATCCGGGCTCTGCTCCGGGCGGCAGGAGACCAAAACACTGTAGTATCTCAGTCGCGTAACAGAATCCATAGCAGATCTGTGGTGGCTGACACAGTTCAATCGGCTCACAGCCCAAGATCGCCTCCGCGGCGTGAGGGGCGGGTGCATCGCCAAGATCAGCACTTGGGTCGGAACCACGAGCAGTACGATCATCGGCTCGGCCGTGATGACCGCCGTCGAGCGCCTACGCCCCCTCCGAGAAGCGGATCATATGTGCCCCGGCACTATGATGACAGGCACCCGTACAGCGGAGGGCGAAGGACGCCGGTCGACCCAAGAGAGCCAGGGTTTGATGCGAGGTCAATTTTGGTGCAAGGTTTGGTCGACAGGAACCGAGCACACAGAGAGGGGCAAGGCAGGGATCGCCCGAGTGGAAGCAGAATACATGTTTTCGGGTCCCGAGTGTTTTAGCAGAGCCATCAGAGCCGCTGAGATCCCCCCCAACTTTAGGTTGGCGACTGGGGTTAGTAAGTTCACCGGTGAGTCGAAGCCTGACACTTGGCTGGAAGATTACCGAGTGGCTGTTCAGATCGGTGGTGGAAATGATGAGGTAGCTGTGAAACATCTTCCTCTCATGCTGGAAGGATCAGCCAGAGCATGGCTGAATCAGTTGGCTCCAGGCAGTATATCCAGTTGGGAGGAGTTAACCCGAGTGTTTGTCAGGACATTCGAGGGCACATGCAAATGACCTGCGGGGTTGACGGAATTGCAACATTGTGTACATAAGCGGAATGAAACTCTGAGGGATTACATCCAAAGATGGACCACTTTACACCACACAGTAGAAAATGTATCCCAACACCAAGCAGTTTGTGCCTTCAAGGAGGGCGTTCGGTATCGAGAGCTGAAATTCGGTCAGACAGGAGATATGTCTCTGACCCGAATGATGGAAATAGCCACCCGGTACGCTAATGGTGAAGAAGAGGACCGACTCCGCAGTGGAAAGGGCAAACCAGTCGCCCAAGACACCGGAGTGGGTCGGAAGCAGAAACGCAAAGCCGAGCCAGCAGGTCCAGGTGAAGCTGCAGTTGTAACTCAAGGAAAATTCAAGGGAAAGCCCAAAGGACCCTGGATCCCCAAGAAGGTGAAAGATCAGGCAGGGAACGATGTGTTGGACTTGCCATGTCACATTCACACCAAGAAGGATGAAGAGGGTAATCTGATTTATCCCAAACATACCACTCGACAATGTCAGGTCCTGATCCAGCAGTTCCGAGAGAAACAACCCAATGAAAAGGAAAAAGAGTCTGACAAGGATGGTGACAAGGAAGAAGATGATGACAGTTTCCCTAACGTCAATTCCACTTTGATGATTTTTGCTGACATTGAAAGTAAAAGTCGACTGAAAGTCATCAACAGAGAAGTAAACATGGTTGCTCCGGCAACGACGACATATTTGAAATGGTCAAAGACTCCCATTACATTCGACCAATCTGACCACCCACCGCACGTCGCCACCCCCGGGAGGCAAGCGTTGGTGGTCAACCCGGTCGTTGGGGGCACCCGACTGACCAAAGTCTTGATGGATGGTGGCAGCGGCTTGAACATTTTGTATGCTGAGACTCTTCGTGGGATGGGCATTCCGATGTCCAAGCTCAGTGAGAGCAACATGCGGTTCCACGGTATCATTCCAGGGAAGAAAGCTGATTCACTCGGCCAGATCACTCTTGACATGGTTTTCGGTGACTCAAAGAATTACCGTAAGGAGAAGTTGACATTTGAAGTTGTGGATTTTCACAGTGCCTATCATGCTATTCTGGGCAGAACTGCATATGCCCGTTTCATGGCTCGACCGTGTTACGTGTACCTCAAGCTGAAGATGCCTGGCCCCAGGGGCGTGATCACAGTCACTGGTAATCGGCAACGGGCAGAAGAGTGCCTCCAGAAGGGCTTTAAGATAGCCGATGAACAGATGGCAGCAATAGAAATGGAAGAATATAAGAAGACTGCAGATCCGAGTGATTTGTTGTGCGCTAAGAAGCCTGCTTCAGAGTCTGCATTTCAGTCGTCCGGTGAAACAAAGCCTGTTCACATTCACCCGACCGATCCCAGTGCTGCTCCGACTCATATCTCAACAACACTCGACAGCAAATAGGAAGAAGCGCTCATCCAGTTCCTCCGTGAGAACTGGGACATCTTCGCATGGAAGCCGTCTGACATGCCAGGTGTACCCAGGGGACTGGCTGAGCACCGTTTGTGAGTCGATCCAAAGGCAAAGCCCGTGAAAGAGCATCTCCGTCGGTCCGCTGCGGAGAAGAGAAAGGCAATCGGCGAAGAGGTGGCTCGGCTTTTGGCAGCTGAGTTCATCCGCGAAATTTACCACTCTGAGTGGCTCGCCAATGTTGTCATGGTTCCCAAGAAGGACAATTCACTTCGTATGTGCATTGATTTCAAGCATATCAATCGGGCCTGCCCGAAAGATCATTTTCCTCTCCCCCGAATCGATCAGATAGTCGACTCGACTGCGGGATGTGAGCGATTGTCCTTCCTGGATGCATATTCCGGGTACCATCGGATCCGACTGTGTGGACCTGATGAAATAAAAACAGCTTTTATCACCCCATTCGGGTGCTTTTGCTACATCACCATGCCCTTTGGTCTCAAGAATGCTGGTGCCACATTCATGTGCATGATACAGAAGTGTCAGCTAGCTCAAATCAGTCGGAATGTGGAAGCATACATGGATGACATCGTGGATAAGTCGCGCAAAGGTTCCGACCTGCTGACTGACCTTGCCGAAACCTTTGCCAATTTGAGAAGATATGATATCAAGCTTAATCCGTCGAAGTGTACATTTGGAGTTCCAGGTGGAAAGTTACTCGGTTTCCTCATTTCCGAACGTGGGATCGATGCAAACCCAGAGAAAGTTGGTGCAATCCTCCGAATGAAACGCCCTGTGCGTGTACACGACGTTCAGAAACTTACTGGTTGTTTGGCTGCTTTGAGTCGATTCATTTCTCGTCTCAGCGAAAAGGCATTACCTCTTTACCGACTGATGAAGAAATCTGATATGTTTGAGTGGACTCCGGAAGCTGACGCAGCGTTTACAGAGCTCAAAGCCCTGCTTTCCACCCAGCCGGTGCTTGCTGCTCCAATCAGCAAAGAGCCTTTACTGCTTTATATAGCAGCCACTGGACAGGTTGTCAGTGCAGTACTCACAGTCGAGCGGGAAGAAGAAGGTAAAACCTACAAGGTTCAACGCCCAGTGTACTATATTTCTGAAGTCTTAACCCCATCCAAGCAGAGATATCCACATTATCAGAAGCTTGTCTATTGAATTTACTTGACCGCAAAGAAGGTTGCACATTACTTCTCAGATCATTCGATTACAGTCGTCAGCGACACTTCGTTGTCAGAAATTTTGAACAACAGAGATGCAACTGGTCGAGTGGCAAAGTGGGCGATTGAACTCCTTCTGCTGGATATCAAGTTTGAGGCAAAGAAAGCGATCAAATCTCAAGCGATAGCAGATTTCCTCGTCGAGTGGATTGAACAGCAGTTACCGACCCAGATACAGTCGAAACATTGGACTATGTTCTTCGACGGGTCCAAGATGTTGAATGGTTCAGGCGCTGGAGTAGTCCTGGTATCTCCACGAGGCGACAACCTCAGATATGTTCTCCAGATTCACTTTGATTCCTCCAACAATGAAGCTGAATATGAGGCACTCCTGTACGGGTTGCGTATGGCTATTTCACTCGGCGTCCGCCGCCTAATGGTTTATGGTGACTCAGATTTAGTGGTTAATCAAGTGATGAAGGAATGGGATGTCAGGAGCCAAGCTATGACTGGTTATTGCAATGCGGTGAGAAAGTTAGAAAAGAAGTTTGAAGGGCTAGAGCTCCACCATATACCCTGACTAAAGAATCAAGCAGCTGATGACTTGGCGAAAATAGGTTCCAAGCGGGAGCCTATTCCCAGCAATGTGTTTTTGGAGCATATTCACGCACCATCAGTTCAAGAAGATCCCTTCACTGAAGAGCCCCCACAACCTAAAAGTTCCTCTGATCCGACTGAAGTTGAAATCCCAGCTGTGGTCGACTTGATCATGGAAGTTTTGATCGTTATTCCTGATTGGACAGTGCCGTATATCGCATATATTCTCAGGAAAGAGCTTCCAGAGGATGAAGAAGAGGCTCGCCAGATTGTCCGTCGATCCAAAGCCTTCACAGTAATGGGGGGACAACTCTATAGAGAAAGTGTCACTGGGGTCGTTCAGAAATGCATCACTCCGGAAGAAGGCTGAATGATCCTCGATGATATTCACTCGGGGACCTGTGGTCACCATGCGTCTTCTCGGGCCATCGTGGCTAAAGCGTATCGAGCAGGGTTTTATTGGCCGCGGGCAAATGAGATGGCAAAGGGAATAATTGACAAATGTGAGGGCTGTCAGTTCTACTCCAACATGTCCCACAAACCTGCTTCAGCCTTGAAGACCATTCCACTCGTCTGGCCATTCGCTGTTTGGGGTTTAGATATGGTAGGACCTCTGAAGACTGGCAGGAGTGGTTTCACCCATGTGCTTGTAGCAGTCGACAAGTTCACCAAATGGATCGAAGCTAAACCTATCAAAAACCTGGATGCAAGTACTGCCGTCAGCTTCATCAGAGGGTTAACATTTAGGTACGGAGTCCCACACAGCATCATCACAGATAATGGGTCGAACTTTGATTCTGATGAGTTCTGAGCTTTCTGTGCGTCCCAAGGTACTCGGGTCGACTATGCTTCAGTCGCCCACCCATAGTCGAATGGGCAAGCAGAAAGAGCGAATCGTTTGATTCTCAAAGGGCTGAAACCTCGATTGATGCGCGACCTCAAGCATGCGGCCGGCGCTTGGGTAGATGAGCTATCGTCAGTCCTTTGGGGATTGAGAACAACACCAAATCGGTCGACAGGTCGAACCCCCTTCTTCATGGTCTATGGGGCTGAGGCTGTGCTGCCGAGTGACTTGCTTCACAATGCACCCCGAGTAGAACTTTTCTCAGAAGCCGAAGCAGAACGAGCTCGAGAAGATGTTGTTGATCTTCTGGAAGAAGAAAGAGAGATGGCCTTGATCCGATCGACCATTTATCAGCAAGACCTTCGTCGATTATATGCCAGAAATGTGAAGGGTCGAGCATTTCAGGAAGGGGACCTTGTGCTCCGAGTGGACCAGCAACGGCCTCACAAACTTGCCCCCGCTTGGGAAGGTCCCTTCATCGTCACCAAGGTGCTCCACAACGGAGCGTATCACCTCTACAATGTGGAGCATAATAAAGACGAGCCACGCGCTTGGAATGCGGAGCTACTCCGCCGTTTTTATACTTAAGTGTTCAGACTGATGAGATGTAATAAAGAGTACCTTTCAGTTCGTTTATCAAAGACATGGTTTTACAGTCTCCTAAATGATTGTTGTTACTAATACATGTGTCCAAAATCCCCCAGTGGGTGGCTTAGCCGCGAATCCGATTCGCCTAAGTTCAAAAAATCCTACCGAGTGATGAGCAACCCACTCACTCGGGGGCATAGCTGCGGTCCTGTACCTGCCTAAGTTTAAAAAATCCTACCGAGTAATGAGCAACCCTCTCACTCAGAGGCTTAGCTGCAGTCCTGTACTCGCCTAAGTTTGTAAAATCCTACCGAGTGATGAACAACCCTCTCACTCGGGGGCTTAGCTGTGGTCCTGTACTCGCCTAAGTTTGTAAAATCCTACCGAGTGAAGAGCAACCCTCTCACTCGGGGGCTTAGCTGTGGTCCTGTACCCGCCTAAGTTTAAAAAATCCTATCGAGTGATGAGCAACCCTCTTACTCGGGGGCTTAGCTGCAGTCTACTCGCCTAAGTTTAAAAAATCCTACCGAGTGATGAGCAACCCTCTCATCGGGGGGCTTAGCTGCAGTTGTACTCGCCTAAGTTTAAAAAATCCTACCGAGTGATGAGCAAACCTCTCACTCGGGGGCTTAGCTGCAGTCCTGTACTCGCCTAAGTTTTTAAAAAATCTCTACCGAGTGATGAGCAACCCTCTCACTCGGGGGCTAGCTGCAGTCCTGTACTCGCCTAAGTTTAAAAAAAATCTACCGAGTGATGAGCAACCCTCTCACTCGGGGGCTTAGTGCAGTCCTGTACTCGCCTAAGTTTAAAAAAAAAATCCTACGAGTGATGAGCAACCCCCCCTCACTGGGGGCTTAGCTGCAGTCCTGTACTCGCCTAAGTTTAAAAAACCTACGAGTGATGAGCAACCTCTCACTCGGGGGCTTAGAGTGCAGTCCTGTACTCGCTAAGTTTAAAAAAAAATCCTACCGAGTGATGAGCAACCCTCTCACTCGGGGGCTTAGCTGCAGTCCTGTACTCGCCGAAGTTTAAAAAATCCTACCGAGTAATGAGCAACCCTCTCACTCGGAGGCTTAGCTGCAGTCCTGTACTCGCCTAAGTTTGAAAAATCCTACCGAGTGATGAGCAACCCTCTCACTCGAGGGCTTAGCTGCGGTCCTGTACTCGCCTAAGTATAAAACACGCTCCATCCTGATCTGCAAGGACGACGAGGTGCGGGTCGTCCGCGATCCTCTCCTCAGAACTGCATCACAAGAACAAAAGTCTGCTCCGAGTGAAGATACAAGTTCCACTCGGAAATAAAAACAAGCATATTTAAAGGCAAACTAAGTTCGGACGAAGGAGTTTAAAGTACTCGGGCATCAGGCCCGAAGGATTTTTACGGTTACAAAATCACTCGGCATACCGAGGCAAATTGAATCGGATCATAAAAGTTTCGTTCACTCCGCAGGGGGGCTGGCAGGCTCGACAAACTCGTCCAGGTCGATCCCATCTGCAATTCGAGTAGCAGCAGCAATGAAGGTCTCCATGAAAGATTGGAAGTCAAGTTTCTTGGTGTTGGCGACCTTGATTGCTGCTAGCTTCTCTTCTCTGGCTTCCTTGCAGTGGACACGAACCAGGGACAGAGCTACGTCAGCACCGCATCGAGCAGAGGATTTCTTCCACTCCTGCACTCGACCAGGAATCTCGTTGAGTCGAGTCATCAGAGACTCGAGATCATTTTGGAGCGTTTCCCTTGGCCAGAGTGCTGTGTCGATCCGCAACACCGCAACCTTGAGTCGAGCGAGGTAATCCATGGCGCTGGAAAGGCGAGACTCCAGTCGGAGCACGTTCATGGCAGCTTCATCTTTGACAGGGGAGTTGATGGGATCCAAGTTCGTCTCGACTCGCCCAGTCTCTTCCTCGAAGTCTTGACAGAATTCTGCACTCGCAGAGAAATAATGAGTCGACAGCAGTATGATGAGTCAACGAAAGCAAACCAATCGGACAGAGAAAAGTACCTTCAAGCATGAGAAATAATTTTTTGGCGAGTCCTCCCAGATAGTTCTCCAGCTCGTCCCTCCTGCGGGTGATGTCTTTTACTTTGTCGGTCAGGGTCCGTTTGTCCTTCTTCAGACAAGTCACCTCTTTGTTGGCTTCATCAAGAGCAGCCTTCAGCTTGGTATTCTCTTCCTCCAGCTTTCCGGCCGAGGCCATCTTTTGGTCGGCAAGTGCCGTTTTGTCTTTGGCGGTTTTCTTCGCAGCCACAAGGTCAAGGTCCTTCTTCTCCAAAGCCTGTCTCATTGTTTCTAGAAAGAATAAGATTCGAATCAGAAAAAGGAGGAGAAAAGATGGCAAGAGAACCAGTCAACAAGCTTTCCTTACCAGCAGCGTCATCCTTGGCCTTCTGCAAGTTATTTTGAGCCAACTCCAGGTCAAGATTGAGCTGGATTTGCTTCTGCTCCAAGTCAGCGAACCGGGCTCCAAGATCACAAGATTTCTGTGTTCAGAAGATAGTCAGTCGGCAGACACAAAGATTGGTTGCTTCCAAGTAATAAAGTAGCAAGTTCAAATAGTTCTAAGACTACTGCCGAATCAAACATTCGACAATAGTCTCGGGGACTACACCCAGTGGGTGCACTCAGCGTGCCCCCACTGGTCCGACTTTTTCAATCGACTTGGTCCGTCCAGTTAAAAAAAAAACTCAGACCATAGCCGACTGCCCGCAGTCGACTACGGTCTCGGGGACTACACCCAGTGGGTGCACTCAGCGTGCCCCCAATGGTAAAGGTTCCACTTGGCATGATCTGCCCAGACCGAGTAGAAAAGTTCTGTTCAAAGACCCCCGCCGAATCAAACATTCGATGGCGGTCTCAGGGACTACACCCAGTGGGTGCACTCAGCGTGCCCCCATTGGTTCAGAGATTCAATCAACACAACCTAGTCGACTCAAGTGGAAAAACTACTCAACAGAAATTAAAACACCCAGTGGGTGTACAGACTGACAATGGGTGTGCAATTAAGGTTCCAAAACGCTCATCCACGGACGTCTTGCGGATAAAGCAGCAGTTTCTAAATATCATATCCTAACAGAACAAGCGTCAAGATGGAGTTCAGTCGGAAGTAAGCTAACCTGGACATTGGCCTGAAGTGCTGAGCTGGCATCATAGGCAGCTTGACTAGCCTCGCGCACCACTTTCATCTGCTCCATCATAATGCCTGCCTGGCGTATAGCTTCCTTGGCAGCACTCACTTGGTCTTCTGGGATGTGATGGGCGGTGAAAAGTGGAGTCGGTGTATCAGTTGCAGTAGCTTGACAGCTTGAGGCATGAAGTTGCACAGATGAAGCAAGGGCCGGCACAGTCGACGATGAAGGACGACCACTCGACAAGGGATTCACAAAAGTAACAGAGGCACGGTTGAAGTCCCCGGATTGCTGGATAGCTGGTTCCGTCGCCGGTGTCGACTGAGGCGTCTTGCTAGCTGGTACCTTCTTGACCGAGGTCCTGCTCCTCCTACCCACGAGCTTCTGTGGCTCATCTTCATCGTTGTCTTGAAGTTCAATAACATTTTGCGGAGCTGCAAAAGAATCGACCACAAGAGTTCAGTCGACTGTAGAATCGGCTAGCAAAGAAAAGATGAGATAACAGGGGTCATACCCGCTTTGGATGTGACCGCGTCCTCCATCTCCTCGTCACCATCATCTTTGTAAGCAAAAGTCCCGGAGGTAGCAGCGCTGCAAATCTCAAGGTTCACTCGGTCAAGCAAGTGAATGGGTCGACAACTAATATAAGATTCTTGGAACAAAGGGTGAAAACGAAACACTTACACAGAGGCGACGGGAACGTCAACCTTGATCTTGGGCAAAGCCTTCCATGGCTTTGATGGCGCGGTCTTGAGCTGCTTCGGAACCTTCTTAGTCGGCACCGGAGAAGATGTCCGAGTGCGCTTCGAAGTCTGTCCAGTCGGTGCTGCCACCTTACCCCGGATACTTGCTGGGTCGTGCTTATGCTTGGAACGCTTTTCCACGCGAGGTGGAGAATCGACCTCCTCGCCACTGCTCGAGTTTTCGTGCTCTTCATCACTCTCGCCATCAGAGTTCCAGTCGCCGCTGTCGCCTCCGCTCTCTTCTCCTTCCTGGATCTGCTCCCCGTTGGGCATCGAGTACATCTCAGTATATATCTGCGAAGCAAAGAATTGAACAAGCATCAGTCGGTTCCAAAGATAGTTTACAAATTAGAGTAAAAGTCACTCGACATCGAAGGTCAGACCTTGTCTGGTTCGTTATCAGCGCCGAGTGGTAGAATTCTCCTGGACCCCCTGGGGTTGTCGTTGTTTCCAGTAATGCCCTGCAGCCACTGCGCCACCGTCTCCTCGGCAACTTCCTCCGGGTGGATCCGAGCAGAATCATCGGCACCCGAGTACATCCACATAGGATGATCGCGGGCCTGGAGCGGCTGGATGCGGCGAGTGAGAAACACCTCTAGCAAATCCATGTCGGTCACACCATCGCGGACAAGTTGGATTACTCGTTCAACCAACATAGTCACCTCCACCTTTTCTGCTGGAGTCACTTTCAAAGGAGACGGCTTCTCAATTCGCCCCATGGTGAAGGGGGGAAGGCCAGTCGACTGACCAGGAGTTGGGTTGTCCTTACAATAAAACCAGGTCGACTGCCATCCTCTGACCGAATCGGGAAGAGTCATAGGTGGAAAAGTGCTTTTACCTCTCATCTGGATCCCTAGACCTCCGCACATCTGGATCACGTGCGTCCTCTCATCACTCGGATTAGCCTTTTTCACAGACTGTGAGCGGCAAGTAAAGATGTGTTTGAAGAGAACCCAATGCGGTTGACAACCCAGGAAATTCTCACACATGGAGACAAACGTAGCGAGGTATGTGCTGGTGTTCGGGGAAAAGTGATGAAGTTGGGCTCCAAAAAAGTTCAGAAAACCTCTGAAAAAAGGATGAGGGGGCAGAGAAAAACCACGGTCGATGTGGGTCGCGAGGAGGACGCACTCACCCTCCTGCGGCTGTGGCTCGGTCTCATCACCTGGCAGCCTCTAGGATCCATGAGCGATCAAGCCCCCCTCGACCAGATCCTCCAGATCCTCTTGCTGAATCGTGGATCGAATCCAGTCGCCCTGGATCCAGCCGGGCGGCAGGCCAGATCTCGACGACGATCCCCCCTGACTCGTCTTCTTGCCCTTCGCTGCCGCCGTCTCTTTCTTCGCACGCTCCAGGGCCGCCATCTTCTCCTTCCCCATCGCGGCAGGCTTCGCTTGGACGGGGCGGCGGCGTCGAAGGTGGCGGCGAATGTGGTGGAGAAACAGGAGAAGAAGAAGGGGATGGGGAGCACAGTGCCAGACTCATCGGCCCCGACGCCTTATATGGGCCTGCTCCCGAGTGGCTGACTCATGGGCCCAGGCAATCCAGTCAAATCCCGCAACAGTCACGCGCTGGATACATGGCGAAAAAGGTGGCACGAGAATCGAGGTGTCCCTGCCTAATCTGCTTCGTTTACTGCGGTACTCTCTGTCCCGCGCGCTTCTCCAAATTTCGAATCCCGTGAAATCCGGAAGCGGCAGTGTGGCGCTGAGGATTTTATACCATACCAACACTCAGAGCTTATCAGCAAAATTCACTCGACAACCTCTGAATGGACCCAGGCGATTGAAAATGAAGTTGAAGTTTTTACAAAGATCACCGGCCCGGTTAAAATGCCTCTGAAGCATATAAATCGGGTCGGAACCATCTTCAACCCCTTCTCCACTCGGACCCAGATCCATTCGGGGGCTAATGACGAAGACATGTACCTAGGGTAGGGTAATAGGCCTGACCTAGACACCCTTCCCCGAGGACACTGCTCTAAAGCCAAGGACATTCAAAGGATAGCATCATCTACCGACTGAAATCATCACAGGGTGCAACCCACTCGACCAACAGTTCACTCGGATAACCCAATTCCATTCGACCGGGGTGTACTCACTCGACCACATCAGAAACCACTCGGAAGACAGAAGATCTAAGGTCACTCAGAATGGCAATGGTCAGGCGTTCACTCCGTAGTCTTAATGATCATTTATTTTCCTTTATTGCTGGCATTATCAGTAACGTCCTGTCTTTATGGACATTGAATCCCTTGTAACGTGGGATGGCTGGGGTCCTGGCGCACTCTATATAAGCCACCCCCCTCCACTGGCACAAGGGTTCGCACCCCCTGTAACTTCACGCATAATCCAGTCGACCGAGCCTCCGGGCACCGAGACGTAGGGCTGTTACTTCCTCCGAGAAGGGCCTGAACTCGTAAATCTTGCATGCACAATCTCATCGTAGCTAGGATCTTGCCTCCTCATACCTACCCCCTATTCTACTGTCAGACTTAGAACCACGACAGGCAGCTCATTTCCTTCCGCATCATGGCAACCACTTTGTCTAAGGAAGACCTATTAGTACAGAAAATTGAAGTTCCTTATAGCCACAAAGTGAGAAAAAGGAAAAGGGGATCCATCAGCATGTACTGTGTACACTATCTATTGTGCAAACACACCTGCATCGCTCCAGGATGATCACGAACGTTGCTTCATCCATAGCATTCCATCCTGCACTGTCCACCCTTCCGCAATAATTTTCTGGGCTGTAGCAAGCAACACATTGATTCTAGCCTTGTATTTCTCGTACTCTCTCTAAGAACAAATCATGCTTATTGTAATTAACATGACTACCTTAAGGGACAATGTTAGCACAGGAGATCAAGGAATTCACATTCATTGCTCTCCTCTCTCTAACAAGGATCGGGTAACCATATGAACATCAAAGGACCATGAAAGCATTACCTACAAATGATTAAGCACATATCACAATGAGGTAAATTATAATGAACTACCTGATTCGCACCATCTTTTTCTTCTGGTAAAGTCTTGCATAAATCATCTAAAGTATCATCAGACATGCCTCATTCCTTGTCTAGCCCAAAGTGAAAAAAGAGAGCACCCATGCAAATTTTTAGTTCAAAGTCATGCTAGCAAAGGAAACATCATGAAAGATAAAACAAGCTTATTTATTTACTGATTCAGCGCAATTGTCGTTTGCCAGTGAACAGAATGGAAAATAATGTAAAATTTGGCTTCAAGCCGTTGACGACCACGGTCGTTTGGATGGTCTAAATCCATGAATAGAAACATAAGCACCAACCTTGACGTGTCGATGACTCTGAAAATTGTGTGGCATTGCATACTGCCCCAAAACGGAAGACGTAGAATGTGTTCTGTTCCCCACCCTTTTCTTCTCCTTTCCCTTTGTTCTCTGTATAGGTAGCTTCTTCCTCCCAACATAAACTTGAAGAAACCCCTTCTTCATTCTCTGTACTGAGTAGGCATCCGTTTGCAGTGCGAGGAGAGAGAGAGTGGGAGAAGGAGGGATTCATGAACATACCTCGTTGCAATCCCCACCCGAGCGGCTCGTCAAGTTCCCTCCCCAGCTCTACCTGTCTCTCGTCTGGTGCAATGGATCAAGGTAGCAGCGCGCTCTCCGTGCGTCTGAGCAGACAGATCGCTCATGGGGCCCTGGCTCTAGGAGATCTAGGAGACGCTGCCGAGGCTTGACGCCGCCGCTACACCTAGGCGCCATCGATCGGGGGCAAGAGAGGTGAGCGCGAGGAGGCGGGTGCGAGGCTAGGTACTGCGGCACGGGGGGAGACGGGGCGTGCGATTTGAGGTTTTCTTCACCGGGTTTTTTGTATGATGTGGGGCATCGGCTTCCACTGGAAAAATCAGCGGGGGGCTGATCGACTGGGGTTCGATGGTGAAAGAGCGAACGAACGAAACGATATAAGATGCCTCTTCAGGGGTAGATATTAGAGATGTATATGGAAATATTAATTAATGTGATTAAACGGACTTATGGTAAGTTTAATTAATTTAGATTTGATCTTTGAAGATTGGCCGTGAATGATTCTTTCACATAAAGACATTACTAAATAATTCGCACCCGCATGGAAAGTTCTGATCCGTTCGCACCCGCATGAAAAGTTCTGATCCGTTTAGATTTTTTGTTTCATTGTGTGAGACGTGAGGCGAAAATAAACCAGTGCGAGGGGTGGTGGGAGGAAATAAAATCGGACGAAAATAAAACCGGAGTACCAGGCTACCAATTGGTCCATTAGGAGTAGAGATTACTTTGGTTTTTAGTGGGAGGGTAAAAAAACCAATGTGTACAAGAGAAGAAAAAAAACCCAGACGAAGGTGGGAGGTTGAGATGAAAAAGAACCGGACGAAACGGAGACTACCAAGTCCTTCATTAGGAGTAGAATATATATGGAAAGAGCGAAAATATTTGATTGTTGTTGTTTATGGAAGCTTTTTGTGATGAAAATATTCGATATGATTGATTGGTGTCTTATATGGAAGGGTGGGATCGCTAGAAGGATGGAAGGATTGGTGTGTTATATGAAAGGGTTGGTTTGGTTTTTCTGGGCATGAGACGTGTGGGTCTGGTTATGAATTAAAATCGGTGTTGGTTTTCGGAGGGAGGGGGAAAATCGGTGGGAGAGAGATCGCGGGATGGGCCGATCGATGGAAGGGTGAGAAACAAACAAAACCAACGAACGACCTACGTAGTGAGACATTAGGAGTAAAAAGAAGATATGCATAATACTAGTATATGATACTCCCGTTACAACCAATCTTAAATCTCCTTGTGGGGTAGGATGCCCTACATGGTGTCGGAATTCGATACTGTTTGCCGTTGGTACGTGTCAGGTCTGGCCAACAACTCACGTGTTAGTTTTTTTTTTAGAAACACACGTGTTAATTGGCCGACATACGGAACGCCCAACTCACGTGTCAGATTCATGATAATTGCTGCCCTTCGGTAAGCCAGCCATATATCTCTTCTACAAATATTCCCTTCGTTTTTATTTACTCTGCATATTTGCTTCGATCAAAATCAAACTTTGTAAACTTTAACAAAGTTTATAGACAAAAATATTAACATATACAATAACAAAGTAATACCATTAGATTCATTATTGAATACACTTTCCCATCATATAGATTTGCTGTTGTAAATGTTCATATTTTTTCTATAAATTTGGTCAAACTTTATAATGTTTGACTTCAGTCAAATTTAATATGCAGAGTAAATAAGAACGAAGGGAGTACTATAATACTATACTCCTAGCACTTAAAGTTGTCAATTTTTTTTACTACGTAGCACTTAGGGTTTTCTATCTCTCAATCGATAGGATAGCCTAATTTGACTTAATCAAATGACTGACCTAAGGTTTCAAAAGTTCCATTAGTATTGCGGGTTTGCTATTCCTCAATTGCGTGAGAAATTTTCTTGCTCTGCCGATTTTGCCGACAGGAGAGTAGCGCAGCCCCGAGCCTGAGACGAGAAGGTTGACCCCGACGGGGATGGGGGCGCCGCAGCGTCGTCAACACAGGTGAGGCTAAGGGTATGGGGTTGCCGGTGTCGATAGTTAGGGAGGAGGCTTGGGTAGGGCAAAGCGACGAGGCGGCGAGCGCTGCGACCATGGTATAGGAGGTTATGGGCGGGTGATGGAAGAAGGTGGCCAGTTGCACTGCGGGACGAAGGTTCGCATGGGGAACTTCAAACTGATTTAATTCTTTTTCCAAACACAAAAGGGTTAGGCGGTCCCTATTGAGTATACTGTATCATACAAGTTG
Organism: Thinopyrum elongatum; assembly: GCA_011799875.1. Taxonomy (NCBI): domain Eukaryota; kingdom Viridiplantae; phylum Streptophyta; class Magnoliopsida; order Poales; family Poaceae; genus Thinopyrum; species Thinopyrum elongatum. The sequence goes on from CM022297.1 coordinate 52,913,151, forward strand.
ATTTTAAAGTAGATGAATCAAAGCTGAGGTCACTAAGAAAAGTAAGAGCACCTCTAGCTTTTCCCCTAAAATCCTTTGATACGTAATTAATAAAAACATTTAGGGAATTAATTTTAGAATTATTGGGCCTAGCCCATTTAATATTACAGAATATTGCCAATAATTCATAATTAATCCCAGAGGCCCATATGGCCTATTCATGCATGAAAAGCTGGTGTGCAAAGTTTAGTCCCGCCCAGCTAGTGGAGGAGGAATAAGACCACTTTTAAAAAGAGGCATAATCACCAAATATGATGTAAATGTACGATCTATATGTGATTTTATGATACAAATGATGATTGCAAGATATATATACACAATGAAACATATTGTGGTGTTATGCACCGGGATGGGGGCACATGTCCCCCCACTTTAAAATGGTAGTTGTTCCACATACCATGAAGAGCTTGAGAAGAGAGCACATACACGCGTCTTCTCCTCTGCTGGTCGTGGGAATTCACATGAGAAAAATAAGTTGAAACGTTTTTGTCTTCGAGAGGGAGACGAATCTGAGCAGTTTCACGAAGGTCGCTCCTCTGTGGGCAGAATACACATCTGCTTGACTCATTCCAGAGCATTGCGATGCCTACCTCTTTCCCATCTCGCTTCCCGGCGTGCACCAGGGAGTGAGACAGCAGGCCTCCAAAACCCCTTCCTCTTGTGATCCGGTACGATAGAGGGGCGATTAGGCCTCCGAAACCCCCGCCTCTTGTCAGGGAAGCATTTTTGGAGTAAAGGATGGTGTTGAGGCTGCCTATTGATAAAGGGAATAAGTTCTCTCCTTTGCAGGGTCTCCATGGAAAGGAATCATACCAAGGAAAAAAGAAATATTAAAGATCACGACATGAAGGCCTATGTTTTGTATAAAACTCCGTGGTACATTCCAGCCTTAAATGAGATGCAGAAAATCAATCCAATTTTTGAGAGGCGTGAGGACCATGCTAATATTTAGAAAAGTGTTAGTGTTCACATTCTTGTGTTGGGGAAAGATATCACTCACTCCGTTGACAGACCAGGGAAGAACATCTTAGAGAAAAACAGTAGCATGATTGTTGACTCCAACATTGTGCGACAAAGTTTGTCTTAATTCTGAGGAAGCGTTGGGCAAAAAATCGGGATAATGCTATTATGGACATGAGCAGGCAACTCCCTTTAGAGTTTTACAGTGAACATGCAGCTCAATTTCTACTGCTCAATATAGTTATCTGGGATCAGATCCAGGATCTGCCTGATGGTTTCATGGGGCTACACAAAATGGCAGGCTCCAGAGCGGAGTACTGCCAGAAGCAATGAATACCATATGCTTAAACTGTCGGGCTTGCGGGCGGCCCTAGTGCGGACTGCATATCAAAAAGTCAGTATAGAGGCATAATTACCAAATATGATGTAAATGTACGAGCTATATGTGATTATATAATGCAAATGATGATTACAAGATATATATAAACAATGAAACATAATTGTGGTGTCATGCACCGTGGTGGGGGCACATGTCCCCCCACTTTTAAAAGGGAGTTGTTACACATACCATGAAAATCTTGAGAAGAGAGTGAAGGAAATATGCCCTAGAGGCAATAATAAAGTTGTTATTTATATTTCCTTATATCATGATAATTGTTTATTATTCATGCTAGAATTGTATTAACCGGAAACTTAGTACATGTGTGAATACATAGACAAAACAGAGTGTCCCTAGTATGCCTCTACTTGACTAGCTCATTCATTAAAGATGATTAAAGTTTCCTAACCATAGACATGTGTTGTCATTTGATGAATGGGATCACATCATTAAAGAATGATGTCATGGACAAGACCCATCCGTTAGCTTAGCATAATGATCGTTAAGTTTTATTGCTATTGCTTTCTTCATGACTTATACATATTCCTCTGACTATGAGATTATGCAACTCCCGAATACCGGAGGAACACCTTGTGTGCTATCAAACGTCACAACATAACTGGGTGATTATAAAGATGCTCTACAAGTGTCTCCGAAGGTGTTTGTTGGGTTGGCATAGATCGAGATTAGGATTTGTCACTCCGAGTATCGGAGAGGTATCTCTGGGCCCTCTCGGTAATGCACATCACTATAAGCCTTGCAAGCAATGTGACTAATGAGTTAGTTACGGGATGATGCATTACGGAACGAGTAAAGAGACTTGCCGGTAACGAGATTGAACTAGGTATGAAGATACCGACGATTGAATCTCGGGCAAGTAACATACCGATGACAAAGGGAATAACGTATGTTGTCATTGCGGTTTGACCGATAAAGATCTTCGTAGAATATGTGGGAACCAATATGAGCATCCAGGTTCCGCTATTGGTTATTGATCGGAGATATGTCTCGGTCATGTCTACATAGTTCTCGAACCCGTAGGGTCCGCACGCTTAACGTTCGATGACGATTTGTATTATAAGTTACGTATTTTGGTGACCGAAGATTGTTCGCAGTCCCGGATGAGATCACGGACATGACAAGGAGTCTCGAAATGGTTGAGAGGTAAAGATTGATATATTAGAAGGTAGTATTCGGACACCGGAAGGGTTCCGGAGTGTATCGGGAACATACCGGGGTACCGGAGGGGTTACCGGAACCCCCCGGTGGAAGATATGGGCCATATGGGCCATAGGAGGGAGGCTAACCAGCCCACAAGGGGCTGGTGCGCCCCCCACAAGGGAGGAGGCCGAGTTGGACTAGGGAAGGGGGTGGCGCCCCCCTTTCCTTCTCCCTCTCCCTCTCCTTCCCTATTTCCACCTCCGAAGAAAGGAAAAGTGGGGGGGGGGGGCGAATCCTACTAGGAGTGGAGTCCTAGTAGGACTCCCCCCCATGGCGCGCCCCCTTGGTGGCCGGCCTCCTCCTCCCCTCCTTTATATACGGGGGCAGGGGGGCACCCTAGAGCACAACAGATATTGTCTTAGCCGTGTGCGGTGCCCCCCTCCACAGTTTACTCCTCCGGTCATAGCGTCGTAGTGCTTAGGCGAAGCCCTGTGCGGATCACATCACCATCACCGTCACCACGTCGTCGTGCTGACGAAACTCTCCCTCAACCTTCTGCTGAATCAAGAGTTCGAGGGACGTCATCGAGCTGAACATGTGCAGAAGTCGGAGGTGCCGTACGTTCGGTGCTTGATCGGTTGGATCGCGAAGACGTTCGACTACATCAACCGCGTTAAGCTAACGCTTCCGCTTTCGGTCTACAAGGGTACGTGGACACACTCTCCCCCTCTCGTTGCTATGCATCTCCTAGATAGATCTTGCGTGAGCGTAGAATTTTTTTGAAATTGCATGCTACGTTTCCCAATAGTGGTATCAGAGCCAGGTCTATGCGTAGATGATATGCACGAGTAGAACACAAAGAGTTGTGGGCGATAATAGTCATAGTGCTTACCACCAACGTCTTACTTTGATTCGGCGGTATTGTTGGATGAAGCGGCCTGGACCGACATTACATGACCGTGTTCATGAGACTAGTTCTACCGATGTGCTTTGCACACAGGTGGCTGGTGGGTGTCTGTTTCTCCAACTGTAGTTGAATCGAGTTTGACTACAGCCGGTCCTTGTTGAAGGTTTAAACAGCACACTTGACGAAAAATCGTTGTGGTTTTGATGCGTAGGTAAGAACGGTTCTTATTAGAAGCCCGTAGCAGCCACGTAAAACTTGCAACAACAAAGTAGAGGACGTCTAACTTGTTTTTGCAGGGCATGTTGTGATGTGATATGGTCAAGACATGATGTGATACACGTTATTGTATGAGATGATCATGTTTTGTAAAAGTTATCGGCAACTGGCAGGGGCCTTATGGTTGTCGCTTTATTGTATGAAATGCAATCACCATGTAATTGCTTTACTTTATCACTATGCGTTAGCGATAGTTGTAGAAGCAATAGTTGGTGAGACGACAACGACGCTACGATGAAGATCAAGGTGTCAAGCCAGTGACGATGGAAATCATGACGATGCTTTGGAGATGGAGATCAAAGGCACAAGATGATGATGGCCATATCATGTCACATATTTTGATTGCATGTGATGTTTATCTTTTATGCATCTTATTTTCCTTAGTACGGTGGTAGCATTATAAGATGATCCCTCAGTAAATTTCAAGGTATAAGTGTTCTCCCTGAGTATGCACCGTTGCGACAGTTCGTCGTGCCGAGACACCACGTGATGATCGGGTGTGATAAGCTCTATGTTCACATACAACGGGTGCAAGACAGTTTTGCACGTGCGGAATACTCAGGTTAAACTTGACGAGCCTAGCATATGCAGATATGGCCTCGGAACACTGAGACCGAAAGGTCAAACATGAATCATATAGTAGATATGATCAACATAGAGATGTTCACCATTGAAAACTACTCCATCTCACGTGATGATCGGACATGGTTTAGTTGATATGGATCACGTGATCATTTAGATGACTAGAGGGATGTCTATCTAAGTGGGAGTTCTTAAGTAATATGATTAATTGAACTTAATTTATCATGAACTTAGTCCTGATAGTTTTTGCATATCTATGTTGTAGATCAATGGCCCGTGCTACCATTCCCTTGAATTTTAATGTGTTCCTAGAGAAAGCTAAGTTGAAAGATGATGGTAGAAATTACACGGACTGGGTCCGTAACTTGAGGATTATCCTCATTGCTGCACAGAAGAATTATGTCCTTGATGCACCGCTGGGTGAAAGGCCTGCTGCAGGAGCAGATGCTGACGTTATGAACGTCTGGCAAGCTCGATCTGATGACTACTCGATAGTTCAGTGTGCCATGCTTTACGGCTTAGAATCGGGACTTCAAAGACGTTTTGAACGTCATGGAGCATATGAGATGTTCCAGGAGTTGAAGTTAATATTTCAAGCAAATGCCTGAGTTGAGAGATATGAAGTCTCCAACAAGTTCTATAGCTGCAAGATGGAGGAGAACAGTTCTGTCAGTGAACACATACTCAGAATGTCTGGGTACCATAACCACTTGACTCAGCTGGGAATTAATCTCCCGGATGATAGTGTTATTGACAGAGTTCTTCAATCACTGCCACCAAGCTATAAAGGCTTCGTGATGAACTATAATATGCAAGGGATGGAGAAGACTATTCCCGAGCTCTTCGCTATGCTCAAAGCTGCGGAGGTAGAAATCAAGAAGGAGCATCAAGTGTTGATGGTTAAAAAGACCACTAGTTTCAAGAAAAAGGGCAAGGGAAAGAAGGGGAACTTCAAGAAGAATGGCAAGCAAGTTGCCACTCCCGGGAAGAAGCCCAAGTCTGGAGCCAAGCCTGAAATTGAGTGCTTCTACTGCAAAGGGGCTGGTCACTGGAAGCGGAACTGCCCCAAGTATTTGGCGGATAAGAGGGATAGCAAAGTGAACAAAGGTATATTTGATATACATGTTATTGATGTGTACCTTACTAATGCTCGTAGTAGTGCCTGGGTATTTGATACCGGTTCGGTTGCTCATATTTGTAACTCGAAACAGGGACTACGGATTAAACGAAGATTGGCTAAGGACGAGGTGACGATGCACGTCGGGAATGGTTCCAAGGTCGATGTGATCGCCATCGGCACGCTACCTCTACATCTACCTTCGGGATTAGTTTTAGACCTGAATAATTGTTATTTGATGCCAGCGTTGAGCATGAACATTATATCTGGATCTTGTTTAATGCGAGACGGTTATTCATTTAAATCAGAGAATAATGGTTGTTCTATTTATATGAGTAATATCTTTTATGGTCATGCACCCTTGAAGAGTGGTCTATTTTTGTTGAATCTCGATCGTGGTGATACACATATTCATAATATTGATGCCAAAAGATGCAAAGTTGATAATGATAGTGCAACATATTTGTGGCACTACCGTTTAGGTCACATTGGTGTAAAGCGCATGAAGAAACTCCATGCAGATGGACTTTTGGAATCACTTGATTATGAATCATTTGATGCTTGCGAACCATGCCTCATGGGCAAGATGACTAAGACTCCGTTCTCCGGAACAATGGAGTGAGCTACAGACTTATTGGAAATAATACATACCGATGTATGTGGTCCGATGAGTGTTGAGGCTCACGGCGGGTATCATTATTTTCTGACCTTCACAGATGATTTGAGCAGATATGGGTATATCTACTTAATGAAACACAAGTCTGAAACGTTTGAAAAGTTCAAAGAATTTCAGAGTGAAGTGGAGAATCATCGTAACAAGAAAATAAAGTTTCTACGATCTGATCGCGGAGGCGAATATTTGAGTTACGAGTTTGGCCTTCATTTAAAACAATGTGGAATAGTTTCGCAACTCACGCCACCTAGAACACCACAGCGTAATGGTGTGTCCGAATGTCGTAACCGTACTTTATTAGATATGGTGCGATCTATGATGTCTCTTACCGATTTACCACTATCGTTTTGGGGTTATGCATTAGAGACAGCTGGATTCACGTTAAATAGGGCACCATCTAGATCCATTGAGACGACACCGTATGAACTGTGGTTTGGCAAGAAACCTAAGCTGTCGTTTCTTGAAGTTTGGGGTTGCGATGCTTATGTGAAAAAGCTTCAGCCTGATAAGCTCGAACCCAAATCGGAGAAGTGCGTCTTCATAGGATACCCAAAAGAAACTGTTGGATACACCTTCTATCACAGATCCGAAGGCAAGATATTTGTTTCTAAGAATAGATCCTTTCTAGAGAAGGAGTTTCTCTCGAAAGAAGTGAGTGGGAGTGTCGTGGAATTGTCACGGCAGATGTCCTAGTGAAAGGACTTAGGTGTGGAGCCATCGCTACGAGGTTATCTTGAAGGGGTTAAACAGGACAAGGGACACAGAATTTACCCAGGTTCGGCCCCTCACAGTGAGGTAAAGGCCTACTCCTGCTTTTGGTTGTATTGCTTGGGTTTCGATTACCAGGGAGCGAATCCGCTTAACCTAGTTCTCGACTTGTTCTTCCTCTCCCTAACCCGCCGCCGGGTCACCCCTTTATATACACAGGCTGATGCCCGGTGGCTTACAGAGTCCCGGCCGGCTCATACACAAAGTGTCCGGCTTGGTGACAGGACTACACTTTCCTTAACGTACAAGTTAAATACACGGCGGTTTACGCCTGTGGGCCTCACGTCTCCTCTGGGTCTTGGGCCTTCAGTAAGCTTGCTTCGTAAACCGCCATCTCTTCTTGGGCCTCTTCTTTATGAGCCGCCAATGGCATGACCCGGCCCCTCCTGGGCGGATCATACCTAATAGTTATATCCCCAACATTAGGCCCCAGGTTGATGTGAACTGGTTCATATCAATCTTCATCACTTAGAAAAAATCCTTCCTCATCTGTCCTCACGGGATCTTATAACCCGGCATGACGTCATCTCACATTAATATCACACGAGGCCCAAATCTTTATATGTCGTCACTTTAATGAATCTCCAAAAATCAAGGCGTCTGTGCTGTCACATATCCATTTTTCAGTCTCCTCGATTCCCACGCATGCCACTTATCCTTTCTGCCCTATAAATAGGTCCAGGGGTCCCTTTCATTTTTCCCCTTGCCTCCTCGTCTTCATCCTCTTCCTCGCAACATCCACGCACCCGAGCTCCGCCGCCGACCTCACGAACTGCCTCAGCTCCGGCCGCTGCATCGACCTGAACGCACCAGGACACCGTCGTGCTCCTCCACTGTCCTAACAGCTCCGGTAAGTTCTCCTCTTTCCTCACCGCATATCTCCATTAGGGTTTGCTCGAGTTCATCGGAGTTCATCTCCGCCCTTCTTCATTCTTCATTGTTTCCTGTAAGTTTGATGTTCACCTTGCGCGACATTAGCCTTAGAACTCATTTTTGATATTTGAATGCTTCCTCTCTGTGAGAGATCTCATCTGGGCACATGAACTGCTCTGCCGCTGCAACTTAGGTTTAGAAATTTTCTTCATTATCTGAACTATTGTAGATCTGAAATTATAACATCGATCTGTGAAAACTGTTTGTCCAACACTTAGCAATCTTTCCGCTTCACAGATCTGAAAATTCAATGATTGTGCGGGCGGCTTAACTCAGAAATCGTAAGCCGCTAGGTACCATTAGTCCCCTTTTAAGCCGCCAACATGTGTACTATCTTCCGGCTTAATCAACCTTTATAGCACTTACTTTCCGATCATTTATCCAGCTTAACAGCATAATCTTAAACCGACAATATTTTCTTTTTAGGCCTTCATCCTCAAAATGACCAAAACTGTCACCTCATGCAACTGGGTTGCTTCCACTTTCACGGAAGAGATCCTTAATGAATTTGTGAACGAAGGCATCCTGGCTAAAAAGAGCGTGATCCATTGGAGAGTCCCGGGAATCGAGACCACTCCTGAACCAAAAGAAGGTGAAGTTGTAGTTTTCACGGATCACATGCTCCCGGGGTTTACTCCACCAGGCTCAAAATTCTTTCGTGATGTGCTGCACTTCTTTCAACTTCATCCGCAAGATATTGGGCCCAACTCTGTTTCAAACATCTGAAACTTCCAAGTTTTCTGCGAAGTATATCTTCAACAGGAACCCACTATAGAGCTATTCAGGGAATTCTATTACTTGAACCGCTAGACTGAGTTCACAGATGGACCCAGCCTAGAACTGGGCGGCATTTCAATCCAGAGGCGCAAAGAAGCTACTTTCCCAGCCGCCGCACTTCCCAGTCATCCCAAGGACTGGAACCAGAATTGGTTTTACTGCCAAGATACATCTCCCGAAGGTGAAAATCCCTTGCCGGGTTATCGTCAGAACCGGCTTAGCAACAGGCACCCCCTCCCTGACCGGATCAGCACAGCAGAACGAGCCAAATATATGCCCATTTTTGGAAAAATTAGAGCCTTAATGGCCAATGGCTTAACTGGAGTTGACCTAGTTCGATGCTGGGTCGCATGGAGAATATTACCTTTAAGCCGCCGGACCAGCTTAATGTGCGAGTATACCTGTGACGTTAAAGACCCACAAAGCCACAACCGAGTGCAATTGGACGACGAGAGCCTCAACAAGATGGTCAAGACACTGCTGAACGAAAGCTTGGCTACTTGCAGCAAGACGGGGCTGAACCCCTTTTGCACCCTCAACAAGCCGCCAGCTGTGAGTATTTGTGAACAGTTTTCATTAACTCATTATCTGTCAATCTGCCTTTTCATTCTTACTTGAATTTCTGCAGGCTGACTCCCCCTTCTGGAAAAAGAAGCTTCAAGATAAGTCGGTCAAGAAGACCAGGACCAAGAACTTGGCTAAGAAAACTGCCAAGAAAAAATCAGAAGTAGTTGACCTGTTTGCTCTTGATGAAGAGTCGGAGGTAGAACTTGATTCTCTTGGCTCCTTTTTCGTACATCTTATTAACAATGACCATTATCAGGATGATGTGGAAGCCATCCATGCAGATGATGACGAGGTAATTATCCTTCCCTCCGGCTCAGAACCTCTGCCAACACAGAAAACTCGACAAGCAAGCCGGAAAGTAAGGTTTTCTCACCCTTTAGCTTACTTGGATCCCAACTTTATTTTGAAGAAGCAGCAGCATGAAGCTCGTCGCACAACCCGGAACAGTGGCGGTGGGATTCTTTCTTCCGGCTTACCAAACACGCCGGTTCCTCGAAAACGTCGTCCAGAGGTCTCACCAATTTCCGACTTAGCTTATCCCAAGGCTGGTCTTTTTCGGCTACCTCTTAATTCGTCTGATTCAAACTATCAGGGAACATCTCTTTCCTCCTCTGGCGACTCAACAGGGACTCAAATCCCGGCCTTCAAGACCGTGCCTTGGTAAGGATGCATTCCATCAGTCGAAACTTCATGCTTAACCAATATGCTGATATCTTTGTATTTTACTTTCCAGTGGTGTGGCCAAACCCAGCAAAAAGGCAAAATTGAACAAGCCGACTGAAGACTCCATCCCTTCTGAGCCAGAAAAACAATTGCCAAAGACTTCTTATCCAACCGCTGAGGCCACCATTGATGACCCGCCACCAGAAGAGCACGACGTTACCATCGATCGTATGGACGTTGAACCGGTCATCCCTAACCCGCCGAGTCCCATCAAGCCTACTGAAGAAAAGGCTGATGATGTCGTCATCATCGGGTTTGGTTATACAGCGCCGGGTAATCCCACTGTCTTATCCAAGCACGGCGCCAAGGAAGAAATTACTGCTGCTGATAAAAGCAAGTGGAAGGTAGACTTAGAAAGTTACGCCCAATTTGGTGCTCAAGAAATCCATTCCGGATATTTGAACCATTTATATACCAGTCGTGATTTTGAAGCCGGCTTGGTTAATCTGATGAAGGAACGTTATGAGGTAATTCAATCAATTCTTCCTCATAAGTATATTACTATCAGCCGCCAAGTCTTCGAATATCATCACTAGTAGCCCCCAAGGGCCGGCTTAACTATTAAGTTAAGCCGGGACTTCAATTAGTAGTCATCAACCTTGCACCTGTAGCCCCCAAGGGCCGGCTTAATCAATCATGAATAAACCGGGACTTATCACCATGCCTGAAACGAATATCCCAACATGTAGTCTTTATAAACCGGATCATATCATTTTTTCCGGGTCAGTAGATAAACTTGTCTTAAAAATGAGCAATAGGCATTAGCCCCCAAGTGCCAAGGAAAATACTTGTATTGTGCTTGGGACTTCAAAAATAATCATGATCATAATACCTTCCTTGTTTTTTCATTGAACAGGCTGAACTGACTCAGAAGGATTCGCAGCTCAATGATCTGAAGGCCAACGTTAAAACTCAGCAATCCGAGACGTCCAAGGCCAAGTCAGAACTGAAGACTGCTTTGGAAAATATTGAGCAGCTTAAGCAAAGCTTTAATGCTGATAAAGATGGCTGAGAAACCGAGAAGGCAGCTCTATTGAAGAGAGCAGAAGATGCTAAAGCCGTACTTAAACCGGTAACTGACGAGTTGTCCGGTTTAAAGCAGCAGATCAATAACATGTCATCAGCCACCTTTGGTAAGTAGTAAACATGACTCTTGTCATCCCAATAAACATCTGCTGGCTTATTAACAAATTTACTGATACAGGCTCCTAGAGCATCAAGTTGGCTCAGATATGCGCATCAGGCTTAAGGCTGTCTATACTCTTGTAGAACAGCTATATACCGGTGCTCAACGGACCATTGCTGCTGCAACTCATAAGAAACAGCCGCCCACCCTCATCAAGGAAACATTGGAGAAGTTGTCAGTGCTACCCCAAAGGATCGGAGAGTTGAAGCGAGCCTCTGCCAGAGCCGGTGCTTTGACTGCTTTAAGCCGGGCAAAGGCATGGCAAGCAGATCTTGATCCAGAGGACTTGGTCAATGGCTGTCCAAGTGTAAAGGAGGATGGGTCACCCTTCAGCGCTGATGACTTTGCAGAAATAGCAAGAGCAATGCATCCATTAGCAACCTGGCTGGCTGAAGAGACCAATCTATCTCAATACCAGGAGGCTTATGATGCCGACAACAAGAAGATGAAGGCGCTGGTTCATCCAGAGGTGGATCTGATCCCACCGATGCGTAAGCATACCTTCGCTCCTGACATTGATCCATCCCACCTTATTGATGATGAAGCTGTGTTTAGAGCTTTGACCGGTATCAACTGGTCTACGCCTGACTTCCAGCAAATGGATGATCAAGGAGTTGTGGATGATCAAGCGCAGGATGACCCGGAGGCTGCCACCCACCAAGAATAACCATATGAATTTCATGAGACGGTGCTAGTCATAGCGTTGTGACGCTACATATGAAAAACACTTGTCCTTTTGGGCCTTCAGATGCCTTGTAATAGGCTAGTTTAAACAATTCCGCTCTGTCACTCCATCGTGCGTGTTTTATTCGCATAACACTGCTGATCCATCATTTAAAGATCCGCCACTTATGCTTCTTAGTACCATCAATGATGCAAGGTAGTTTAATCATTTGTTCCTGCACATAAACAGATAACAAGTGTCCTATCGGTTTACCCCAGGGCGGGTGACAACACCTCTTTACAAAAACCACTGATGACTAAACAATTCATGATCAGGGCCGGCTTATCAAAACCTCATATAACAAGAAAATAAACATCATACCTGTGATGTTTAGGCACATTACCGTCTTATCATATCAGCAAGGGTAACAGCCTAGACAGAACACAACGCCCTGTACAATTTTATTCATACTGCCGACTTATCATGCCATCGCAGCCAGGGTTAACATCCCAAAGCTTAGAGCACAACACTCAAGCAAATAATTATTATACACTGGCGACTTAAAGTCCAAAGCCAGGCCGGGTTAATAAACTCCGAATAAGTTCATATATAAACCATAAGGGAACATAGCCCTCATCGGTTTTTCAATCATGTATTAACATGTCACAAGAGATGAACCTCAAAAAATGTTTAAAATCAAATATAATTTAAAACCCAAGGCTTTCATAGGCCGCCAAGCCTCAAAATCAAGTGCTGTTCAAGGGCCGCACAGCCGCTGAGTTAAACCTTCATTCAAACCTTGTAAGCCGGGCCTCACATGACCAATCGCCGTTTTAACCTTGACAAGTTCAGGGTCTATAAGATTGACTGTCAAGAGTACGGCGAGTCATTCCAGGATTACCTGGGTGGAGTGGCAAACTTACAAAGGCAGGATAACCCGGATGTTTTGGTGAATACACTTGCCGTCCAAGCCTATTACAAGGGTCAACAAAGCTCTGTCCATTAACAGAGCCCCCATGTAATATTTCATTCCAGGCGTATAAGCCGGATCAGCTGGGTAGTCATAGCTATGCTCAATGAGCAGGAAGCCCCCAAGTGATTAGATGAAGTCATAATAGACTCATATTCTTTAGAAATGAAACGACAGAGGCCCTGAATTCAGGGATGCCGGCTTTATTATATTCATCATAATATATACATTGACAAGGTATGTACATCATAAGAGCCGGTGCCTCAGGTGTAATAAGGCCGAAGATGAGCAATATTCCACGGCCGGCGGGTTTCCTCCTCTGACGTGCGTGAGTCCTTGTGGTCTCGAACATCGATGAGGTAGTATGACCCATTGTTCAGATTTTTACTGACCACAAAGGGTCCTTCCCAAGGTGGGGATAGCTTGTGCATATCAGTTTGATCCTAGATAAGCCAGAGCACCAAATCGCCTTCTTGAAAGGTCCTGGTTTTAACCCGGCGGCTATGATAATGGCGCAGATCCTGCTGGTAAATCGCCAAACGAGCCGCCGCCAGGTCACACTCCTCATCCAACGGGTCAATAGCATCCTGACGTGCTTTTTCATTATCAGCTTCAACATAAGCCGCCACACGGGGCGAGTCGTGACGGATGTCACTAGGGAGAACCGCCTCTACTCCATAAACCATGAAGAAAGGTGTGCAACCCGTAGATCTGTTGGGGGTGGTATTGATGCTCCATAACACTGAGGGTAATTCCTCTACCCAACAGCCCGGCGTCCTCTGCAAAGGGACCATAAGCCGGGGTCTGATACCTCTCAAGATTTCTTGATTGGCTCTTTCAGCTTGACCGTTAGACTGAGTATGAGCCACTGATGACACATCAAGCTGGATATGTTCTTGTTGACAGAACTCTTTCATTGCACCCTTAGACAGATTAGTACCATTATCAGTAATGATACTATGAGGGTATCCAAAACGAAAGACCACCTTCTTGATAAATTGAACCGCCGTTGCTGCATCACATTTGCTGACCGGCTCAGCTTCAACCCACTTTGTAAACTTGTCAACAGCTACCAGGAGATGAGTCTTTTTGTCCTTGGACCTTTTAAAAGGCCCAATCATATCCAGCCCCCAGACTGCAAACAGCCAAGTAATTGGAATCATCCTTAATTCTTGAGCCGGTACATGAGCTCGTCTGGAAAATTTCTGACAGCCATCACATTTACTGACCAGATCTTCTGCATCAACGTGAGCCGTCAGCCAATAAAACCCATGACAAAAAGCTTTAGCAACCAGAGATTTAGAGCCGGCATGATGACCGCAGTCTCCTTCATGAATCTCCCTTAAAATTTCACGGCCCTCCTCAGGCGAAACGCATCATTGAAACACCCCTGTAACACTGCATCTATGCAACTCCCCATTGACAATAGTCATTGACTTAGACCTCCGGGTTATTTGCCTGGCCAAGGTTTCATCCTCAGGTAACTCACCCCGGGTTATATAAGCCAAATATGGAACAGTCCAATCAGGAATAACATGGAGAGCTGCCACCAACTGTGCTTCCGGGTCAGGGATTGCAAGATCTTCCTCCGTAGGCAATTTAACTGATGTATTATGCAAAACATCGAGGAAAATATTAGGGGGTACCGGCTTATGCTGAGACCGGTACCCCAGCCGGCTTAAAGCATCAGCAGCTTCATTTTTCCTACGAACATGCTCCACTTGATAACCTTTGAAATGACCAGCAATAGTATCAACCTCTCGGCGATAAGCCGCCATGAGTGGATCCTTTGAATCCCAAGTTCCTGACACCTGCTGAGCCACTAAGTCTGAGTCGCCAAAACACCTCACCCAGCTTAAATTCATCTCTTTAGCCATCCGAAGACCATGGAGTAAAGCTTCATACTCAGCTGCATTGTTAGTACAAGGGAACACCAACCTTAAAACATAACAGAATTTATCACCTCGCGGGGAAGTCAATATAACTCCAGCCCCCGAGCCTTCCAACTGCCTGGACCCATCAAAATGAATGGTCCAATATGTATTGTCCGGCTTATCCTCAGGCATCTGCAACTCCGTCCAGTCATTGATGAAATCCACAAGTGCTTGAGATTTTATAGCCGTCCGAGGCATATACTTCAAGCCATGGGGTCCAAGCTCAATAGCCCACTTAGCGATCCTTCCTGTGGCTTCTCTGTTTTGAATAATATCCCCCAAGGGAGCAGAACTAACCACAGTGATGGGATGACCGAGGAAATATTGCTTCAACTTGCGACTAGCCATGAACACGCCATAAACCAATTTCTGCCAATGTGGGTATCTCTGTTTGGATTCGATGAGCACCTCACTGACATAATAAACCGGCCTTTGAGTCGGATACTCCTTGCCCGACTCTTTCCTTTCAACCACAATTGCCACACTGACAGCTCTATTGTTTGCAGCCACATATAAAAGTAAGGGCTCCTTCCCAATAGGCGCTGCAAGAACCGGCGGCTCAGCCAGCTATTTCTTAAGCGATTCAAACGCCTCATTGGCAGCATCACTCCAGACAAAGTTATCTGTCTTCTTCATCATTTGATATAAAGGGATAGCCTTTTCTCCCAGCCGGCTGATAAACCAGCTCAAAGCTGCAATCCGACCTGCCAACCGCTGGACGTCATTGATACATGTCGGTTTAGCCAAGGAAGTGATAGCCTTGATTTTCTCCGGGTTAGCTTCAATGCCTCTCTCAGAAACCAGGAAACCCAATAGTTTGCCTGCTGGCACGCCAAAGACGCATTTGGCCGGGTTAAGCATCATTTTATAGACCCAGAGATTGTCGAAGGTTTCTTTCAAATCATCTATCAAAGTCTCTCTCTTCCTGGATTTCACAACGATATCATCCACATAAGCGTGAACATTGTGTCCGATCTGGTCATGGAGACAATTCTGGACGCACCGTTGGTAAGTCGCCTGGGCACTCTTGAGCCCAAAGGGCATAGACACATAGTAGAAGGCTCCAAAGGGAGTGATGAAAGCTGTCTTCTCCTGGTCCTTAACTGCCATTTTAATCTGATGATACCCAGAGTAAGCATCCAAAAAGCTCAAACGCTCACAACCCGCCGTAGCATCAATAATCTGATCAATACGAGGGAGAGCAGAAGGGTCAGCCGGACAGGCCTTATTAAGGTCTGTATAATCCACACACATATGCCAAGTGCCGTTTTTCTTAAGCACCAGCACCGGGTTAGCTAACCACTCAGGATGAAAAACCTCAATGATGAATCCAGCGGCTAAGAGCCGGGCCACGTCTTCACCAATTGCCTTGCGCCTCTCTTCATTGAAACGACGAAGAAACTGCTTGACTAGTTTAAATCTTGGATCAACATTAAGAGTGTGCTCAGCGAGTTCCCTCGGTACACCTGGCATGTCAGAAGGTTTCCATGCGAAAATGTCCCGGTTCTCACGGATGAACTCGATGAGCGCGCTTTCCTATTTCGGATCCATGTTGGCACTTATACTGAACTGTTTGGATGAGTCACCAGGAACAAAATTGACCAACTTAGTGTCATCTGCCGACTTAAATTTTAACAGGGGGTCATTCTCTGTAGTTGGCTTCTTCAAAGGTGTCATATCCGCCGGGTCAACATTATCCTTATAAAACTTCAACTCCTCGGTGGCACAGGCCGACTCAGCATACGCAGCATCACCCTCTTCACAATCCAGAGCAATCTTCCTATCACCGTGCACCGTGATGGTTCCTTTATGACCCGGCATTTTAAGCTGTAAATAAACATAACAAGGCCGTGCCATGAACTTAGTGTAAGCCGGCCGCCCGAACAAGGCGTGATACGGGCTTTTGATCTTGACCACCTCAAATGTTAATTTTTCAACTCTGAAATCACGGTCATCTCCAAAGGCTACCTCCAGGGTTATCTTACCCACTGGATATGCCGACTTACCAGGCACCACCCCATGGAAAATAGTAGAAGACGTCTGAAGATCTTTGTCAAATAGATTCATGCGACGAAAAGTATCATAATAAAGGATATTGATACTACTGCCCCCATCCATGAGTACTTTTGTAAGCTTATATCCTCCTACCTGAGGAGCCACCACCAATGCCAACTGACCTGGATTATCAACCCGGGGCGGGTGGTCCTCACGACTCCATATGATGGTCTGCTCAGACCACTTTAAATAACGAGGTACCGCCGGCTCAACCGAGTTTACTGCTCTCTTATGGAGCTTCTGATCCCGCTTACATAAACTTGTGGTGAAAACATGGTACTGTCCACTATTCAACTGCTTCGGGTTACTCTGATAACCAGACTGCTGCTGCTGATTCCCTTGACCAGATTGCTGATTAAAGCCACCTTGATTGCCTTGGCCCTGAAAGCCAGAGTTTGAACCGCCACCCCCAAAGCCAGGCCCATGAGAGCCGGGTCCTGAACCGCCATTCGGGCCATGATTGTTCTGGAAAAAATTGGAATTCCTATATTCCTTCATGATGAAGCAATCCTTCCACAGATGAGTGACCGGCTTCTCGTGCGTACTATGCTTTGGACAAGGCTGATTCATCATTGCCTCAAGGTTAAATTTTGGCCCACCAAACCGGGTCGGTTTTCCCTTGCGACGTTGATTATTATTCTGCGTATTGGTGTTAGCCACAAAGTCTAAGTTGCCATCAGCCTTGCGCTTACCATTGCCGCCTTGACCTGCTGGGTTATGCTACTGCCCTTTCGCATTGCTGCTTCTTTTTCCCTTCCCTGGCTTCTCATCATCAGACTCGGGGTCCTTGGTACTATCAGAGTCGGCATACTTGACGAGAGCCGCCATGAGCTCCCCCATGTCGTTGCAGTGGCGTTTAAGCCGCCCCAGCTTCTGCTTAAGGGGAAGGAAATGGCAATTCTTCTCCAACATCAGGACTGCTGAACCGGCGTTGATACTATCCGACGAGTTTATAATAGCTGAGATCCGGCGCACCCAATGTGTTGTTGACTCGCCTTCACTTTGGACACAAAAATCCAAATCCAGGATTGACATAGGTTGCTTGCATGTGTCTTTAAAATTTTGTATGAAACAAGCTTTCAAATCTGCCCATGATCTAATGGAATTAGCAGGGAGCCCCTTCAACCAAGTACGAGCCGGCCCATCCAACATCATGGTGAAATACTTGGCACATGCAGCATCACTAACATCTAGCATCTCCATGGCCATCTCATAGCTCTCAATCCAAGCCTCAGGGGGCTGATCCGCTGTATAATTAGGCACCTTACAAGGGCCCTTGAAATCCTTAGGTAAACGCTCATTGTGTAGAGCTGGCACTAAACATGGCACACCCAAAGTTCTGGAAGTCACTCCTGCCTCCACCGATGCAGATGGATAAACCGGTGACTGTTGTGGAGCCGCCAGCTGAGCCGCCAGCTCAGCCTCCCGACGCGCCCTGCCTTGATCCACCAAGGTCTGAGCATCACCACCACCGTGCGCCGGGTTATGCCCACGAGGCTGGTTATGGTGCTGTCCATTGCTTGAAACTGCTGGCGACTCAATACGTCGGCTATAACTCCGTCTTGGCCGAGGGGTTGAGTGAATCCTTTCATGACTATACGAATAAGCCGCCTGCTGGTCCAACGCTGTCTGAAGAAGCTCTCTAACCCTCTGTGTCTCTATCGCAGCTGGTGACTCGCCTTCAACTGGCAGGGCCGCCAATCGCGTTGCCGCAGCAATCATATTATCCAAAGGGTTGGAATAATGACCCGGGGGTGTCGGAACATACTGAGGCGGGGTATTATTCAACCGAGGCGGGTCCATCGCGCGCGGCTGAACCGGCGTTCCGGTTACAGGTGCTTCGACCACCCGGTTCACCGCCGGCGGGTCACTGGTTCCTGCTCCAGGCATGTTGAAGAGGTTCCTTGCCTCATAAACCAGGGGTAGTCGACTCTGGTGCCAACTCCTCATGATCTCGTTTGAAGCGTTCTGATCCAATGTGAGCCAGAAGGAGTCTGCCTGAATCCATTGTGTTTGGGCGTCCAAAGCAGCCCGCTCCGCGGCCATCCTAGCGTTTTCAGCCGCTAGTTCCTCCTTGGCTTGGGCGATCTCATCTCGCACCTTCACCACATCCACCTTATGCTGCTCCTGAGTATCCGGGGTTACCTCCACCCCCATTAAAGTCGCCAAAGCTTCCAACAATTCTATGAGGACTTGAGCCGGTGGGCGCGCAGAACCGCTAGCACCAGCAGCCGCCGCAACCGTTGAACTAGAGGTCATAGCCGCGGCGGTTGTCGACCCAAGCTGGCTGTGTACCGGCCATGAAAATCGCGACCCTGTTCGGCGGCTCATAGGGGTCCGGAATACTGTCACCATCGGAACAGCCCCCAAGCTGATCGTTTTGCAGTTGATAGATTGAGTTGGTCTCGCCGGTTGACGACTCACCATCAGAGTAGATGGTCGTCTCACCACCAGATACAGATCCTTCCTCCAATTCCGCCCCATGGATAAATCCAACAAAGGCGCGCTTCACGGCGGGTTGAACCCGGGCGGGTCGCGCACGCTGAGCCGTCTCGATGACGTCGGTGCAGGTGTCCGGCTTAGGGCCCGGTTCGCCGATCTTGCCTATGAAAACGTGGATTCCGCTGAAGGGGACCCGGTACCCGTACTCGATTGAGCCGGCCTCGGGGCTCTAGCCTGCATCATCGATGTAGAGCTTGCCGCGACGACTCTTGGTCATCCGGCCCACAGCGTATCCCTTGAGCCCTACGAAGCTGCCCTTCAAGAACTCGAAACCACCATACGCAGGCCCCACGGTGGGCGCCAACTGTCGTGGAATTGTCACGGCAGATGTCCTAGTGGAAGGACTTACGTGTGGAGCCATCGCTACGAGGTTAGCTTGAAGGGGTTAAACGGGACAAGGGACACAGGATTTACCCAGGTTCGGCCCCTCATAGTGAGGTAAAGGCCTACTCCTGCTTTTGGTTGTATTGCTTGGGTTTCGATTACCAGGGAGCGAATCCGCTTAACCTAGTTCTCGACTTGTTCTTCCTCTCCCTAACCCGCCGCCGGGTCACCCCTTTATATACACAGGCTGATGCCCGGCGGCTTACAGAGTCCCGACCGGCTCATACACAACGTGTCTGGCTCGGTGACAGGACTACACTTTCCTTAACGTACAAGTTAAATACACGGCGGTTTACGCCTGCGGGCCTCACGTCTCCTCCGGGTCTTGGGACTTCAGTAAGCTTGCTTCGTAAACCGCCATCTCTTCTTGGGCCTCTTCTTTATGAGCCGCCAATGGCATGACCCGGCCCCTCCTGGGCGGGTCATACCTAATAGTTATATCCCCAACAGGGAGGAAAGTAGAACTTGATGAGGTAATTGTACCTTCTCTTGAATTGGAAAATAGTTCATCACAGAAATCAGTTCCAGTGATGCCTACACTAATTAGTGAGGAAGCTAATGATGATGATCATGGAACTTCAGATCAAGTTATTACAGAACCTCGTAGGCCAGCCAGAGTACGTTCCGCACCAGAGTGGTACGGTAATCATGTTATGGAAGTCATGTTACTAGACCATGACGAACCTACGAACTATGAGGAAGCGATGATGAGCCCAGATTCCGCGAAATGACTTGAGGCCATGAAATCTGAGATGTGATCCATGTATGAGAACAAAGTATGGACTTTGGTTGACTTGCCCAATGATCTGCAAGCCATAGAGAATAAATGGATTTTCAAGAGGAAGACTGACGCTGATGGTAATGTTACTGTCTACAAAGCTCGACTTGTTGCAAAAAGTTTTCGACAAGTTCAAGGAGTTGACTACGATGAGACCTTCTCACCAGTAGCGATGCTTAAGTCTGTCCAAATCATGTTAGCAATTGCCGCATTTTATGATTATGAATCTGGCAAATGGATGTCAAAACTGCATTCCTTAATGGATTTCTCAAAGAAGAGTTGTATATGATGCAACCAGAAGGTTTTGTCAATCCTAAAGCTGCTAACAAAGTGTGCATGCTCCAACGATCCATTTATGGACTGGTGCAAGCATCTTGGAGTTGGAATATACGCTTTGATGAAGTGATCAAAGCATATGGTTTTATACAGACTTTTGGAGAAGCCTGTATTTACAAGAAAGTGAGTGGGAGCTCTGTAGCATTTCTAATATTATATGTGGATGACATATTGTTGATTGGAAATGATATAGAATTTCTGGATAGCATAAAAGGATACTTGAATAAGAATTTTTCAATGAAAGACCTCGGTGAAGCTGCTTATATATTGGGCATCAAGATCTATAGGGATAGATCAAGACGCTTAATAGGACTTTCACAAAGCACATACCTTGATAAAGTTTTGAAGAAGTTCAAAATGGATCAGTCAAAGAAAGGGTTCTTGCCTGTGTTGCAAGGTGTGAAGTTGAGTAAGACTCAATGCCCGACCACTGCAGAAGATAGAGAGAAAATGAAAGTCATTCCCTATGCCTCAGCCATAGGTTCTATCATGTATGCTATGCTGTGTACCAGACCTGATGTGTGACTTACTATAAGTTTAGCAGGGAGGTACCAAAGTAATCCAGGAGTGGATCACTGGACAGCGGTCAAGAACATCCTGAAATACCTGAAAAGGACTAAGGATATGTTTCTCGTTTATGGAGGTGACAAAGAGCTTGTCGTAAATGGTTACATCGATGCAAGCTTTGACACTGATCCGGATGACTCTAAGTCACAAACCGGATACGTATTTATATTAAATGGTGGAGCTGTCAGTTGGTGCAGTTCCAAGCAGAGCATCGTGGCGGGATCTACGTGTGAAGTGGAGTACATAGCTGCTTCGGAAGCAGCAAATGAAGGAGTCTGGATGAAGGAGTTCATATCCGATTTAGGTGTTATATCTAGTGCATCGGGTCCAATGAAAATCTTTTGTGACAATACTGGAGCAATTGCCTTGGCGAAGGAATCCATATTTCACAAGAGAACCAAACACATCAAGAGACGCTTCAACTCCATCCGCGATCAAGTCAAGGAGGGAGAGATAGAGATTTGCAAAATACATACGGATCTGAATGTTGCAGACCCGTTGACTAAGCCTCTTCCATGAGCAAAACATGATCAGCACCAAGACTCCATGGGTGTTAGAATCATTACTATGTAATCTAGATTATTGACTCTAGTGCAAGTGGGAGACTGAAGGAAATATGCCCTAGAGGCAATAATAAAGTTGTTATTTATATTTCCTTATATCATGATAAATGTTTATTATTCATGCTAGAATTGTATTAACCGGAAACTTAGTACATGTGTGAATACATAGACAAAACAGAGTGTCCCTAGTATGCCTCTACTTGACTAGCTCATTCATTAAAGATGGTTAAAGTTTCCTGACCATAGACATGTGTTGTCATTTGATGAATGGGATCACGTCATTACAGAATGATGTGATGGACAAGACCCATCCGTTAGCTTAGCATAATGATCGTTAAGTTTTATTGCTATTGCTTTCTTCATGACTTATAAATATTCCTCTGACTATGAGATTATGCAACTCCCGAATACCGGAGGAACACCTTGTGTGCTATCAAACGTCACAATGTAACTGGGTGATTATAAAGATGCTCTACAGGTGTCTCCGAAGGTGTTTGTTGGGTTGGCATAGATCGAGATTAGGATTTGTCACTCCGAGTATCGGAGAGGTATCTCTGGGCCCTCTCGATAATGCACATCACTATAAGCCTTGCAAGTAATGTGACTAATGAGTTAGTTACGGGATGATGCATTACGGAACGAGTAAAGTGACTTGCCAGTAACGAGATTGAACTAGGTATGAAGATACCGACGATCGAATCTCGGGCAAGTAACATACCGATGACAAAGGGAATAACGTATGTTGTCATTGCGGTTTGACCGATAAAGATCTTCGTAGAATATGTGGGAACCAATATGAGCATCCAGGTTCCGCTATTGGTTATTGATCGGAGATATGTCTCGGTCATGTCTACATAGTTCTCGAACCCGTAGGGTCTGCACGCTAAACGTTCAATGACGATTTGTATTATGAGTTATGTGTTTTGGTGACCAAAGATTGGTCGGAGTCCCGGATGAGATCACGGACATGACGAGGAGTCTCGAAATGGTCGAGAGCTAAAGATTGATATATTGGAAGGTAGTATTCGGATACCGGAAGGGTTCCGGAGTGTATCGGGTACATACCGGAGTACCGGAGGGGTTACCGGAACCCCCCGGTGGAAGATATGGGCCATATGGGCCATAGGAGGGAGGCTAACCAGCCCACAAGGGGCTGGTGCGCCCCCACAATGGAGGAGGCCAAATTGGACTAGGGAAGGGGGTGGCGCCCCCCTTTCCTTCTCCCTCTCCCTCTCCTTCCCTATTTCCACCTCCGGAGAAAGGAAAAGTGGGGGGGGGGGGGGCGAATGCTACTAGGAGTGGAGTCCTAGTAGGACTCCCCCCCATGGCGCGCCCCCTTGGTGGCTGGCCTCCTTCTCCCCTCCTTTATATACGGGGGCAGGGGGGCACCCTAGAGCACAACAGATATTCTCTTAGCAGTGTGCGGTGCCCCCCTCCACAGTTTACTCCTCCGGTCATAGCGTCGTAGTGCTTGGGCGAAGCTCTGCGCGGATCACATCACCATCACCGTCACCACGCCGTCGTGCTGACGAAACTCTCCCTCGACCTTCTACTGGATCAAGAGTTCGAGGGACGTCATCTAGCTGAACGTGTGCAGAACTCGGAGGTGCCGTATGTTCGGTGCTTGATCGGTTGGATCGCGAAGACGTTCGACTACATCAACCGCGTTAAGCTAACGCTTCCGCTTTCGGTCTACGAGGGTACGTGGACACACTCTCCCCCTCTCGTTGCTATGCATCTCCTAGATAGATCTTGCGTGAGCGTAGAATTTTTTTGAAATTGCATGCTACGTTTCCCAACAGAGAGCACATACACGCGTCTCCTCCTCCACAGCCCGTCGTGGGAATGAGTCGTCCTAAATTTTTGTCACACGAGAAAAACAAGTTGAAACATTTTGTCTTCGAGAGGGAGACGAATCTGAGCAGTTTCACGAACTGTGTCTCTTCCTCTCCCTAGTGGACGTCTGTTTCCATTTCTCTCCCTGTTCGAGGCCTATGTAAGAGGTCGCTCCTCTGTGGGCAGAATACACATCTGCGTGCCTCATTCCAGAGCATTGCGCCGCCTACCTCTTTCCTATCTCGCTTCCCGGCATGCACCGGGGAGTGAGACAGCAGGCCTCTAAAACCCCCGCCTCTTGTGATCCGATATGAGAGAGGGGTGATAAGGTATTTGGGGAGTGCTTCCGCACGACCGCTGGATTTCTGTTCATCGTGGCTGCGAACGATGACATCCCCAACGACGGGTTCACCAACGACAAGTTCTTCCCCGACGTCAACGACCTCTTCGACGACATGACGAGCGGCGCATCTGCATCTTGTGTCGTTGTTCCGTATGTCATTTCATCATCTCTGCTAGGGCTAGCGTCTGGTTTACTGCTACTAGTGGTCGACATGGATATGATGCTTGTTGCTTGTGATCTCAATTGCATGACTAGTTTCAACAATCCGCTGCATGTCTCAATTATTCTCTCTATCATGTTGATCATGCTTTACCTGTTGTTTTTCTGGATTAAACTTAATGGAAAAATGCCTATTTATTCAACAATTAACCACATCTAGCCCTTCCACCAAACCTATAACTACTCAAAAAAATGACAGAGTACCTCAAACCCACCCCTACTTGCTCAAATTTAGGCAGAACACTCTCACTCTCAATGTATTCTCTCTTCTCCACTGACTATACGATGGAGCTTCTCCTAGCCCTCCTCGGCCATGGCCCCCATGCCCATGCACCCATGCCGACCCCCATCGACCATCGGCAAGATTCCGCTGAGAATTTTCTTCGATTGTTCGCCTGAACCTTCGTCACGGTCACTGTGCTCCTACCTGTCATCCCCGGCCACGACTGAGATCCTCCCCGTCGTCCCCAACCACGGTTGAGCTCCGGCCTTTCCGCTGTCCCCGGCCATGGGTAGAGAAGCACCACATGCAAAGCAGCCACACCTACAATGAATCACACTTACAAATAGGCAGAGTAACAAACATAACTGTCTGCCGCCACCACTGATTTCAAAAAAACCATTTCGTCCCAAAACACATCATCGTGCCACAAGAAGAACCCATTTAGAGGAAAAAGTGACCAAACCGTTACCAGTTGCTATGCTTAATGCTTGAAGATGAAGTTATGGATGTTGGAGCTCAGGCTATTTCAGGCATGGAGAATCAACTTGGATCACCAGTTTGTACGAATCGCGACGGCTTTGTGCGAAATTTGGGGTATCTGCTGGGTGTTAGAAGATCTAGACCTTTTATTCAGTCGGGGAAGCAGTTTTGGAGTAAAGGATGGTGTTGAGGCTGCCTATTGACAAAGGGAATAAGTTGTCTCTTTTGCAGGGTCTCCATGGAAAGGAATCATATCAAGGAAAAAGAAATATTAAAGATCACAATGTGAAGGCCTATGTTCTGTATAAAACTCCTTGGTACATTCCATACTTAAACGAGATGCAGAAAATCAATCCAATTTTTGAGAGGCGTGAGGACCTTGCTAATATTTAGAAAAGTGGTAGTGTTCACATTCCTATGTTGGGGAAAGATATCACTCACTCTGTTGACAGGCCAGGAAAACATCTTAGAGAAAAATAGTAGCATGATTGCTGACTCCAACATTGTGCGACAAAGTTTGACTCAATTTTGAGGAAGCGTTTGGCTAAAAACCAGGATAATGCTATTATGGAGAGGAGCAGGCAACTCCCTTTAGTGTTTTACAGTGAACATGCAGCTCAATTCTACTGCTCAATATAGTTATCTGCGATCAGATCCAGGATCTACCTGATGGTTTCATGGGGCTACCCAATCTGCTTGGAAAGTAAACATAGAACCTGCATCACAAGACTTGGGAAACCTGAAAATGGCGGGCTCCGGAGCGGAGTACTGCCGGAAGCAATGAATACCATATGCTTAAACTGTCGGGGTTGCGGGCGGCCCTAGTGTGAATTGCATATCAAAAAGTCAGTATAGAGGCATAATTACCAAATATGATGTAAATGTACGAGCTATATGTGGTCATATGATACAAATGATGATTGTAAGATTTATATACACAATGAAACATATTATGGTGTCATGCACCGGGGTGGGGGCACATGTCCCCCCACTTTACAAAGGGAGTTGTTCCACATGCCATGAAGAGTTTGAGAAGAGAGCACATACACACGTCTTCTCCTCCGCCGCCCGTCGTGGGAATGAGTCACGCTAAATTTTTGTCATATGAGAAAAATAAGTTGAAACATTTTGTCTTCAAGAGGGAGACGAATGTGAGCAGTTTCACGAACTGTTTCTCTTCCTCTCCCTAGTGGACGTCTGTTTCACTTTCTCTCCCTGTTCGAGGCCTATATAAGAGGTCACTCCTCTGTGGGCAAAATACACATCTGCTTGCCTCATTCCAGAGCATTGCGTCGCCTACCTCTTTCCCATCTCGCTTCTCGGCGTGGACAAGGGAGTAAAGGCCGGGGGTATGCATTGCCCGGATGCAAAGGCCGGGGGTATATCCTCCTTTTCTAAAAAAAAGTAAAACATTTGTAGATCAATAATACTACACCTACGAAGACCTTACGTAACTTTTACTTAATCTTCCAGACTAATTTTCTCAGCCCCCTGATTTTCACCGGGGTAGACCTATTGCTCCTCCTATTTCCAATCTTCCAAACGAATTGTTTCTGTATATACTTGTACTTCTAAACATGAACATTTAATATACACAGTAGGAAGGAACTACAACTTTGTTTCCCATAAAAGACCATTTAAACGGATCTCTATGTATTTCTGGACAGTATTCATATCAAATACTACTGTTTCCATGTAGCAGCATTGTACCCAAAAATCGTTACAGACCACCAGCCAGATGCTAAAGATCAGAGCAAAATCACAAGGCAGATCACTGTCTATTCAGCGTCTTGAGCAGCTACTGCTGAGTGTCAAAACCACGTACGTACTACCCTGTTCTACAAGCATTCTCCTCGCCAGCAGCTCTGACAGTCCGATGTACACTAGCAGTTGCTCCAGGATAAGCTACTCTCTGAGCAGAAACGATTGAGAGAAACCCAACCACTTGATAGTCCTCTGTACGGGTGATCCAGGTAGCGGTGAAAGAATCGAGCATGAACCCCTAACCATGTCAAACTTCACCCCTGCATGATGT
Organism: Thinopyrum elongatum; assembly: GCA_011799875.1. Taxonomy (NCBI): domain Eukaryota; kingdom Viridiplantae; phylum Streptophyta; class Magnoliopsida; order Poales; family Poaceae; genus Thinopyrum; species Thinopyrum elongatum. The sequence goes on from CM022297.1 coordinate 52,940,088, forward strand.
TCAATTCCGCGCATTGACGTTTGGGTACAGCAACGAGTTGTCCACTGAAATTTCAACCAAACATCGAGTACTCAGTAGTCAGGAAGTTTTGTTCGCCAGTTAATCGGGCCGATGAGCGCTCGATGAGGAGACTGAAGTATTGTTACGTACCTGGTGTGCCGTGGGTGATGACGACGATGTCGACGCGGTCGTTGCCAATGGGCAGGTCGATGAGGAGAGGGGAGAGCTCGGCGTAGGCGCCGGCGCGGACGCAGAGCGTGGTGTGGAGCGCCGACCGGTTCTGGCCAAGCAGGTTGGCCAGCGTCAGCCGCAGCTGCATGAGGCTGTTGGTGCTGATCCGCACAGTCCTCCACCCTGTCTCGTCTATGTCCCCGTCCACGCCGGCGCGGATGTACCGGACCTGCCGCGACACCTCCTCCTCCGTAGGCGGGCGGCGCCGCCTCCGCATCGGCTGCACGTCGAATGGAACCGATCGATCACGATCAATCGCCATGCAAATATACGATGCCGGAATCGCGGGGGCAATGAACCTGTGGCGGTGGATCGAGGAGGGTAGGGCGGTCCAGGCGAAGGGGCACGACCTCGATGTCCCACTGCAGCATGGCGCTGGCGTCGTCCCCGGCGACGGTGACGGCCGTGCGCCACCGGACGTACTTGCCGTTGGCGCGGAGGTACCGGCCCCCGGCGCTGCGGATGACGAAGGAGGCCTGCCGCCGGATGGCCTGCCAGAGCATGCACCTCGGCGTGTTCGGGTGCGGCCGGGCCTGCTGCGCGGCCTGGACGCCGTGGCCGGGCCCCGTGGCGGCCTGCACGTCCGTGGCGAAGAGGTAGCGGCCGTAGGCGCCGCGGAGGAGGACGAAGGGCCCGCCCTCGGCGCCCTCCACCGCGCCCTCCATGGGCTGCACCGCCCACACCGTGTTGTGCGCGCCGCGCTGGCTGGACAGGCACACGCCGTGCCCGTCGTCGTCCGCCGCCAGGTACTTGGTCCGCCGCACCCGGCACCGGAGCCGCACGAAGTGCACTTCGTCGAACACCTCCATCGGCCGGATCGGTCGATCCGGAGAGCGATGGATGCGGGGAGACGGGATCGGGGCTGGGTTTCTTGGCTCCTCCAGGAGGGAGACATGAGAATTAGTTTGTTGAGATGCATGGTTACGGGTGGGTTAACATTTGAGGAAGCATAGGTTTTCCTACGCCCCTTATCTAGCCATTCATTTTTGCATCGCGATTTGTGCGAGCACTTTTTCTCTTTTTTTTCTTTCAAATAAAACAACATATGAACTTCAAACTTTGGGGAACAACAAAACATTCTAACAAGAATGTGGGAAAAAACTTTCAGATTTTTTCGTCAATCATATGTACTAAAAATAATATTTTTTACACAAAAAAAATCGCATTTTGTATATTTATGTCGGACCGAAAAATCTGAAAGTTTTTTCCAACATTCTTGTTAGAATGTTTTGTTGTTTCCCAAAGTTTGAAGTTCATATGTTGTTTTATTTGGAAGAAATAAAAAAGAGAAAATTTCATGTAGTAAATTTATTGTGTAGCACAGATCTCAAAACAATAATGAAGGATGATGATAAGAGATGTTCAGAGACCTGAGCTTTCTAAATCCACGTCCGTTACGGGTGGCCGCGTGCGCTCCAGAGCGGGAGCGTGTGTTTGAAGCGGGCGTACCACTCGAGTTATCCAACACCTGCATGTCACTTGTTTAAACATTTCGAGGCAAATTAAAGATAATGAATAAGGTGGGCTATCGTCACCTACGAAAATTCATCCAAGAACAAAGCATAGAATAGTTGTCATTTCGTGTTTTTTCTAGGAAGCAGCCATGATACCGTGCATGTTTTTTTTTTCTTTAACCGGGCTTTTTTTGGAAAAAACTTTTGATCTACTCATCACCAATGATGACGGTACAACAAACACCAGAAATAATAAAAAAATTATCCAATGTCATAGACCGCCTAGCGACGGCTATAAGAGCTGAAGCGAGCCGAAGGCGCGCCACCGTCAGCGCCCCTCCCTCGTCGGAGCCGGGCAAAACCTTTTGTAGTAGACAGTTAAGAAGTCGTCGTACTAAGGCACCATAGGACCTGCTCACCAGAGCAGCAACCATCACCGATGAAGAGTAGCATACATCGAAAGGATCCAACATAAAGATACATGATCATAGACGAATGATTAACATATCCGAGCAGATCCAACAAAGATAGATCCATTGGAGACACATCCCTGCACGTCCACCGACGGTGCTAGACACACCACCGAAACAGGGGCTAGGCGGGAAGAACCTTAATCCATCTTCAGGGAGCCGCCGTCGTCTTGCCTTACTGAGCAGGACACAAACCCTAACAAAACACAAAGCAACATCTAAAAACGGAGCCCTGCCACTGGCAAGGGCCGGGATCCACCACGCCTCCATGGCCCTAAGGCCACCGGAGACGAGGCGGACCGGCGGCGGCACCGGTGGGAGGCGGAAAAAACTTAAACTTGGGAGAGGAGCCTGAAAGCTCTATGCTTTAACCGGGCTTAACCCCTTTCAGTTACTCGCATAATGAAAATACAGCAGTCTCACGGATGTTCAAGGGACGGAAAAGGGAGAGTAGCAAGTTCCGTACTAAACAGAAAACGTATTGGTGCAATTGTTTGCCCCCTTTTGTGCTAGAGATTGTTGTCAGAAACAGGCATGCACTAATTTGTTTGCTAGTGCACACAGATAGAAATAGTCCACGCAAGCCCAAGGAGAATGCTATGTTCGGTGTTGAAGTTCGAAGAACTTGACCGAAGATTATTTGCTTGGCAGAGAAGGAAGAACTACATGTCGAGAAGAAATGAAAGCGAGAAGATTGTATAGGAATTGACCCCTCAAAATTATTGTTGACGCAAAGCAATATTCGTTCGGTGTGTCTGAAGTAGAATGACTGCAGTCGAGAAGATTGAAGGCGAAGTAAAGACGTAGCATTCCTTTCGTCGTTCTTCTTTCTATTATTTGAGTCATAGGACCTCCGTGCTATTAATAGGGGAATGGGTTCTCGAAGATTAGGTCTTTTGTGATGCTTGGCCGAAACCTACGGAAGACTGGAAGGAATCTCTTTATGTTTCTAATGATTACCTCTCAGCATAAGGCGTTGTTCTTCGGAGCTGCAGGAGATATCTTTCGGACCGAGGAGTTAGCATTTCTTGTTCCACAAGGAATGTTACCGTTGTGCTCAAAATCCGACAGTTGGAAACATGTTGTTCGGCCATTGGATGATCCGCGTGTCCAATTTGGTTATTTCTGATTGCTTGTATCTACGTTGGTAATTCCCCGGAGAGGAGAGGATGATGCAACACAGCAACTGTAACACCCCCAGTGGTTAACTACAGTAATCCCCTTTTGATTATGCCATGTCATCATGATCAACAGTGCTTAATCATCATTAGTATCATATCTCTTTTCAAATTCAAATTCAAATGGAAATTCAAACTTAAAGTAAAAAATAAAAGTTGTCCAAACCCAGAAACAAAAATGTTCATTAAATGGCAAATATTCCACAGACAATTCTAAAATCATAACCAACATTCACTAAATTAATTAACTGACTCAAACAGCAGTAAAACAGCACTATTTCATACATTTTTAATTAAATAAAATCCCAAATGAAAACCTTTAGACTCAAAACCATTTTATTGCAGTGACATATAATGCACCATATTTATTTGGGCTAGTCTTATACTTCACAAAAGTTGTTTGAGTTAAAAACAAAAGACAAAAGGCAAACAAAACAGAAACAAAAGAAAAACAGAAAAGGAAAACAAACAGAAATAGAAAAGAGCCCACCACCACCTGGGCTCTAGTCTACAGGGAGACCCAGCCCACTTCCCCCTCGCTCGTCCCTGACCTCCTGCTCATCCCCCTCTCGCTGTCAGCTCGCGCGCACACGCCGCCCTGGCCCCCCCCCCCTCGCCCCGCTCGACAGCGAGCCCCGCGCCCGCTGTGGAGGGATAAGGGCCCCTCCCTGCACCCCCTGGCTCTCCTCTCGCCACTCTCTCTATCTCCCCTCTTCCTTCCCCTTCTGCCGACGCATGTCGTCGCTGTTCTTCTCGCACCGCCACGGCAACCGTTGACCCCGAGCCTCACAGCCGTGTCCGAGAGCTCCGCTACGGTCGCCCACATCGACTACGCCGAGCCGTTCGAGCTGAGGAGCCCCAGCGCCGGCGCCAGCGTCGTCTTCCTCCACAAATCCTCGCCGCCGTTCGACGATGAATCCGGCACTAGCAAGCCTCCCCGAGCCCGCTGCCCTCCCCTACCGGACCACAGTGAGCTCCCGCTCCCCCTCGTCCCTTTGGCTTCAATCCCCATGCCCCCCTAGCCTCCCCCCGTAGCAGTAGCTTGCCGCCGCCGTCCGCATCACCGCCGCGGCCACCGATGCTCGCGCTCGCGTCCGAGCACCACGGCGTGCTCCAGGGTCTCCCAGGAGTCCAACGCGACCGCCTGCGCCTCCGCTCGTGCCCCCTATCACCGTCCCCGCTGAACCCGTACTCCAGCCGCCGCCCTCGCCGCTCGCCACCATCGCTGCAGGTGCGCTCCGGCCAAGCCACCACCGCAGTCGAATGCGCACGGGCCCCGCGGTACTGTATCTTCAAACCGCGGTCGAAACGGGCCACCGCAGCCGTTTTCCGGCCGATTCCGAGCCGCGCCGCCGTCTCGAAGGTCACCGGCGTTAAGCCGCCGGCGCGCTGACGTGGTCGGTCAAACGGGGTCGCTAATGATGCCCTGTGTGGCTGACGGGCGGGCCCCAGCGCTTAACTAACTACGGATTAGATTAAACCGCTAATAAACTATCCCTAACAGACACTGACACCTGGGGTCCACCCCTACTAAACTCTGATTAATTAGAAAGTAAACGCTGTCAGCCCCGCTGAGCATGACAGGTAGGCCCGGTCCACTGTTCCAGTGGATAAGCGTGGTCCAGTCAGCCTGCTGACTGGGCAGGGGCCCCACCTGTCAGCCTCTATTTGACTGGGCCTTTGACCCAGTCAATGGGCCCACTGGTCAGCCCCTGTGCAGTTCAGTTGGGTACAAAACTGGGTGCACTTAGCATTTTCCTTTTACTATTCTGGATAATTCGAATTTAATTAAAACCAGAAATTCCAGAAATTAATAAAAACTTTAGAAAATCATATCTTTTAAACCGTAACTCCGATGAAAATAATTTATATATGAAAAATGCTCAGAATTTCGAGACAAATCCGAATACGCGTTCCGTTCGTCCGTCACACGTCTCTAACTACCTGAACATGGGACATTCCCCCTTCGGTCACCTGTCCGACATATGTCCGGAACCAGGAAAACATTCTCGGATGAATTTCCCCTTCGCCAGTATCACCCGGCACTGCGTTAGATCACCTCTGTCACCACGTGTTGCCATGTTATGCTTTGTGCTGCACTTGTTTGCTGTGTATTTATACTGTTTCCTCCCCCTCTTCTCTCTCGTTAGACCCCGACGTCGTCCCCGAGACCGACGCAGCTCCGGAGACCGAAGACACCATTGACGACCTTGCCTTTGCCACAAAGCAACCAGGCAAGCCCCCCCCCCCCCTTGATCATCCCGATATCGCCCATTCTAATTTCTCGTGCTTGCATTAGAATTGCTGCTGCTACTGCTTTACCTATTCTGATGCATAGCCTGTTTATTGTAACCTGTTGTTGATAATTACCTACATAACCTAAACTGCTTAGTATAGGCTGGGTAGAGACCTATCAGTGACCCCACTAGTCCCGACCGCCCCGCTGGATTATCCGAAGACCTGATCAACGGGATTGAAGACCAGGCCCCGACACCGCACATCACCCCCCCCCTTAGTTGTAACGACACTGCAGCGTTACTATCGAGTGCCGAGGGTGAAACCTCTTGTAGCACTTCTGATGTTAACTCTGTAGAGTAGCTATTCGGTCGTGGTCATCGAGGGTGATTCCTCCTTCACCGCTTCCGATAACGACGCCGTCGTACAACACCTCAAGTGTGAACCCAGTGAGGGTGATTCCTCCGAGTTCACCTTGACGGATACATCGAGTAGGAATCCAACGAGGGTGATACCTCGGATTCCCCTGATGTTATGGACACACGGATACTTGGACTTTAAACTGTTACTTGGATAGGCGGGTCGACCCTGAGGGGTACCCGCGTGCGCCTGAGAGGCGAGTGTTGTGAAGACGGGTGCCTGTGTGGTGCCCGAGTGAGAATACGAGGCGTGGCCGGGCATTCTTGGCCCTTGCCACAAGTCCTCGAGACGGGGCGACGGGGTCACATCTTTCGTGAGTCTCTGCTCATTACCGCAAGCCCAAGGTACTAGCGATTTGGATATTTGATCCGAGCAGGCCTCTGGCCTGATAGCACTAACCATCACGTGGGCATAGTATGGGCGTTCTGCATCGTAGCATCAGCCAACAGTTCTGTCAGACGTCCAGTTCAGCATTGTGGCCGGGTCGGATCGTGCCGTTGGAGCTGGTATCCACCCTGCTCGCAACGACACGGAGTGCATAGGGCGACGGCCCAAGACCCCTGAGCGCTTAGGATGTAGACCGGCGGGGACCTCTCTGCTGAGCTCTAGGTAGGGCTGCGGTGTATTGTTTGGCCGAGGCCGGGCATGACCCAGGAAAGTGTGTCCGGCAGGAGTTAATCGAGCATGTTGGGTAAGTTGGTGCACCCCTGCAGGGAAGAAAACTTCTATCGATAGCCGGTCCTACGGTAAAGGACACTCGGAGTTGTATCCTGATTGATACAATTTAGAACTGGATACTTGGATACTATGGCTCTGGGATTGCTTCTCGCAGGGAGTCGAGAAGGGATCTCAGGACGAGGTTGATGGCTGTATGGCTCTGGGATTGCTTTCTCGCAGGGAGTCGAGAAAGGATCTCTGGGTGAGGTTGAGACATAATGATACTGCTACATTATATGGTACTGTCTACACTCTTCTAATGCTGCAAGACCTCTGAAGATGCTAGTCTTCGATAGGACTAGGCCTCCTCTCTATTCTGGCATTTCTGCAGCCCAGTCCACATATACAGCCTTCCTTTGAAAATGTTGCATATGTAGTGTAGATCCTTGCTTGCTGAGTACTTCTGAGTACTCACGGTTGCTTTGTTTTCCTTTTCTCCCCATATCAGTTTGTCATGACCAAGATGACGGAGCCCCTGAGACAGCTGTCCCCGCCGACGATCGCTACTACTACCCCGAGGGTGGATACTTCTACGAGCTTGCCGTCGACCAGGAGTAGGTTCGGAGGGTCCCAGGCAGGAGGCCTGCGCCTTTCGATCGTAGTGTTTTATTTTGCCCCGCCTTTCTAAAGGCCTTTCTGTTTCTCTTTTAATATCTGTACTCGGATATCTGATGCTTCCGCTGACGCTTGTACGCAAGCTTATGTATTCGAGCCCTCAAGGCCCCTGGCTTGTAATATAAAGCTTGTATGACTTTATTTAAGTTTTAGAGTTGTGTTGTGATATCTTCCCCTGAGTCCTTAAGCTTGATCGTGTGCATTTGCGTGTATGATTAGTGCATGATTGAGCCGGGGGCGTCATAGCAACGATAAGTATTTCCCTCAGTTATGAAACCAAGGTTATCAATCTAGTAGGAGAACCAAGCAACACTATGTAAACAGCACATGCACACAAATAACAAGAACTTGCAACCCAACGCGTAAGAGGGGTTGTCAATCCCTCCTCGGTATTGAGATAGATTAAATTGTATGAGATTTGATAAATAGATCTTGCAAAAACACAAAAAAAAATATTGCAGCAAGGTATTTTTGGTTTTAATATGACAGGAAATAGACCTGGGGGCCGTAGATTTCACTAGAGGCTTCTCTCGAGAATATAGCATACGGGGGGTAAACAAATTACTGTTGGGCAATTGACAGAAAAGCGAATAGTTATGACGATATCCAAGGCAATGATCATGTATATAGGCATCACGTCCAAGATTAGTAGACCGACTGCTGCATGCATCTACTACTATTACTCCATACATCGACCGCTATCCAACATGCATCTAGTAGGCAGAAGACACCCAGGGAGCCAAAGAAGTGCACGGGAGGAGGCCCGTGGGGCCCATTAGGCACTAAGGCGTGCTAGAAGGCCCAGGTGCTCCCTGGTGGGTAGTGGGCACCACGGGAAGCTTCTCCGCCGCCATCCACCTCTATAAATACTCTAAAATCCCAAAAACCCTAGGGGAGTCGACGAAACACAATTCCAGCCGCCGCAAGTTTCAGAACTACGAGATCCAATCTAGAGGCCTTTTCCGGCACTCTGCCGGAGGAGTCAACGGTCATGGAGGGGTTTTTCATCATCACCCTTGCCCCTCCGATGATGCATGAGTTGTTTACCACAGACCTACGGGTCCGTAGGTAGTAGCTAGATGGTTTCTTCTCTCTTTTTGATCTTCAATACAATGTTCTCCACTATGTTCTTGGAGATCTATTTGATGTAAAGACTTTTTGCGGTGTGTTTTTTGGGATCCGATGAATTGTGAGTTTATGATCAGATCTATCCATGAATATTATTTGGGTCTTTGCTGAACTCTTTTATGCATGATTTTTATAGTCTCGTATTTCTTCTCTGAAACTTTGGTTTGGTTTGGCCAACTAGATTGATTTTTTTTGCAATGGGAAGAAGTGCTTTGTGATGGGTTCGATCTTGCGGTGCTCAATCTCAGTGAGAGAAGGAGACATGACACGCATGTATCATTGCCATTAAGGATAAAAAGATGTGGTCTATTCCTACATGAATAGATCTTGTCTACATCATGTCATCGTTCTTAATGCATTACTCCATTTTTCTCCAAAAAGTTTCGTGGCATTTGGACTTCGTTTGGTATTGGTATTCTATAAAGTAAAAAACAACAACTAGCACTGGGCACTATGTCAATAGGTTAGTCCCAAAAAATGATATGAAGTTTCTAGTAAATGAATATAAAACAACCAAGATTGATAGTATAACAGCATGGAACAATCAAAAATTATAGATACGTTGGAGACGTATCAGCATCCCCAAGCTTAATTCCTGCTCGTCCTCGAGTAGGTAAATGATAAAAACAGAATTTTTGATTTGGAATGCTGCCTAACATGTTCATCACATATTCTTTTCTTTTGTAGCATGGACATTTGGACTTTAGATGATTCAAAGCAATAGTCTATATTTGATACGAGGACATCAATACTCAAGCATATCAACAAGCAACCATGTCTTTCAAAATATCAACACTAAAGAAAGCTATCCCTAGCCCATTATGCTCAATCATTGATCCATTCATGAAACACACTCAAATATTAGCTATATCCAATGCACAAGTATGATTATAGTGTTCCCTAGTTGGTGCTTTGTAAGAGAAGATGGAGACTCAATAAAAATAAAAATTGCATAAAGTAAATAGATAGTCCCTTCGCAGAGGGAAGCGGGTATTTGTAGAGGCGCCAGAGCTCAAAGCTTAAATTGAGAGATAAAATATTTTGAGTGGCATGATTTTCCCTTCAATGAAAACGACCGAGAATTCCCAATACTTTCCATGCTAGATAAATCATAGGCGGTTCCCAAACATAAAATAAAGTTTATTCCTTTTTCCACCATTCTTTCACAATCCATGGCTAGCCATATCCATGGGTGTCTTCCATACCAACGCCTTCCAAGGAATTTATTATTTGACAACATAAATAAAAAAATCATTTCGGGACTGGGCATCCCTATTACGTGCCACACTCTCGTGCAATGACAAGTGAATAAACACTCATCTTGAGAATAAAATATGTAGCATGAAAAATATTGGTCACCCCCTACCGGTTCATGAATGATACAGGCACATAAAAGGAAATTTATTTTGAAAATTAGAGTTGGCACATACAAATTTACTTGGAACGGCATGGAAATACCGCATATAGGTAGATATGGTGGACTCATTGGCACAACTTGGTTTAAGGAGTTTGGATGCACAAGCAGTATTCCCGCTTAGTACAAATGGAGGCTAGCAAATAGATTGAGAAGCAACCAACCAAAAAACAAAAATGATCATAAACAAGCATTAAACATAACTAACACCGAATAATGCACCACAAGTAGGATGTAACTTCATTGCATAACTATTGACTTTCGTGCTTGCATAGGGAATCACAAACCTTAACATCAATATTCTTACGAAAGCATAATTACTCACCAACATAACTCACATATTACAATCTCCATATCTCAAAACTATTACAAGGAATCAAGTTTATAATATCCAATGATCTTCATGAAAGTTTTTATTATATTCCCCTTGAATATTTATCACTTTGGGACTAATTTCATATATTACCGTTGCTACTAACAAGCTCTCAAACAAAATTAAGTGAAGGACAAGAGCATAAATATTTCTTCAAAATTTTCATCTCTCAAAATAATATAAGTGACACTACTGGAATCAGCTTCTTTGCCGTCCGCCATGGCAGACGGCAAAGGCATGGATCACGGACGGCAAACATCTTTGCCGTCCGCCAGCAGACGACAAACTTTCCGGCTGAAAGCATGCCAGCAAAGGCCTTCTTTGCCGTCCGCTTCTTAGAAACGGACGGCAAAGGATTACGCCATCCGCCATCCGAGGCCAGCAGACGACAAAGACAGCTGACGGCAGTGTGGTGGCGTGAGAGCCGTTAGGGGGTTAACGGTGCTCTTTGCCGTCTGCCAGTGGACGACAAAGAGTCAAAACTCTTTGCCGTCCGCTGACAGACGGCAAACAGCTCAGCTAGGCAGTACTGGGAAGCTGACACGTGGCCAGCTATGCCATCCGCTGGCAGACGGCAAAGTGATTTGAATCTTTGTCGTCCGCTGGCAGACGGCAAAGTGACCAAATAGGCAGCCAGTGTTCCCAGGTTTCACAGGTAGCTGCCACGTGTCCTCTTTGCCGTCTGCTAGCGGATGGCAAAGAGCTTTGCCGTCCGCTAGCAGACGGCAAAGAGGCTATGTATCCCCTGTTTTTATTTGAATCCATTTAATTTGACAGGGTTTCAAACACAGATATACATATATATTTTTTTTTCACAGGCACACACAGATATACATATATGATGTATCCAACACACAGATATACATATACATATCTATCTCCATCCATGACAACATACATATATACATAAGAAAAATAGTTCCATCCATATAAACATATTACATATCACAATGTTCATCCAACACATTGTTCCATGCATCCATATAACAAGTTCATAGGTAAGGGAAACAAGGACTCCATGCATCCATGCAAGCTTCCATATAGTGAATTAAATCTGCAAAATGGAAACAAGAAAGTTAGAAGAAGAAGACTAGAATCAGAAGAAGAAGAAGAAAATGAAGAAGAAGAAGAAGTAAGCATACTTAGGTAAAATGGAGCTAACCTAGCTAATTGTGCCATTTTTGAGTGAACTAAGCATATTATGCCATTTTGATTATAATTAGAGCTAACTTCATTTTGGAGAAGAAGAAGAAGAAAACTAGAAGAAGAAAAGAAGAGAAGAAGAAAGAAAGAAAAGAAAGAAGAAGAAGAAAGAAGAAGAAGAAGAAGAAGAAGAAGAAGACTAGAAGAAGAAGAAGAAGAGAAAAGAAGAAGAAAGAAGAAGAAGAAGATAGAACAAGAAGAAGAAGAAGTCTTCTTCTTCTCTTCTTCTTTTTCTTCTTCTTCTTTTCTTCCTATTCCTTTTTTCTCCTCTTCCTGGATTTTCTTCATCTTATTATGTCATTTGTGGACTAAAAGGATAAATTATGTCATAAATGGACTAATAATAGGCAATAAGAAGAAAAAATGCCATTTTTAAGCTTACCTAGCTAATTATGCCATTTTGACCTAACTAAGCATATTATGAGATATAACTTAGAGTTTACTTCATTTTGGGGAGAGAAGAAGAAGAAAACTAGAAGAGGAAAAGAAGAAGAAGAAAAAAAGAAGAAGAAAAGACTAGAAGAAGAAAAGAAGAAGAAAAGAAGAAGCATCTTCTTTTCTTCTTCTTCTTCTTCTTCTTCTTTCTTCCTATTCCTTCTTTTCTTCCTCTTCCTTGATTTTCTTCATCTTATTATGTCATTGATGGACTAAATAGGCTAAATTATGTCATAAATGGACTAAATAGGCGAAATAAGAAGAAAAATGCCATTTTTGAGCTTACCTAGCTAATTATGCCATTTTTGACCTAACTAAGCATATTATGCCATTTTTGATATAACTTAGAGCTAACTTCATTTTGGAGAAGAAGAAGAAGAAGAAGAAAACTAGAAGAAGAAGAAGAAGAAGAAGAAGAAGAAGAAGGAGAAGAAGAAGAAGACTTCTTCTTCTTCTAGTCTTCTTCTTCTCCTTCTTCTTCTTCTCCTTCTTCTTCTTCTTCTTCTTCTTCTTCTTCTTCTTCTTTTCTTCCTATTCCTTCTTTCCTTCCTCTTCCTTGATTTTCTTCATCTTATTATGTCATTTGTGGACTAAATAGGCTAAATTATGTCATAAATGGACTAAACACGCTAATTAAGAAGAAAAATACCGTTATCACGGAGATGTAGGAATGGTCGGGGCTGCGCCAGTGCCAGACGGAGGTGAAGGACCGGTCGGGGTTCCGGCATTGGCAGAAGGAGTGGTCGATGCTTGTCGGGAGCCATGCTGCACCAAAGATCATTTCCCATAATGTCTCGTTAGCAAGTTCGCAAACTGAAATGTGAATAGTAGTAAGCAACGACCATTCAAATCAAACTCACCGTGGTCGCCGGAGCAATCTGGGGCATTGGCGGAGGGGCCTGACCATTTTTCTCGCACAAGCTCTGCACATTTGGTTGTCATGAGTCAGTCATATTAGATAGTAGTGCGAACATTACGTGCATGATTGGGCTAATATGCACGAGAAACGTACCACGATGAGCTCGTATAGGGCCCGGTTAGCGCTGTCGTTCCGGTTCCTCTCGTCCTCTAACAGCTTAGCCGTCTTCTCCTCCATCTCCCTCTCCCTCTCCGCCGCCTCCCTTTGTGCCTCCCTTTTTGCCTCCTCCAGAAGCTCCTTCGTCTTCAATCTCTCTTTCTCAACAATAGCCTACAACACACCACTCCTCGTTAGCCTTGTAATCATCGACGGACGCACACACAATGTAATGGAGGAAAGGTGAGAGAGTCCGTATAACTAACCGCCATGGCGATCTCCGCGGGCCGTGCACGAGGTGTTATCTCAGGATCAGAGCTACTCAGGAGCTTCTTGATCTGCGGGAGAGTCTTAGGACAACGTATCAGTCCATCACCAATGGCTAGAGAGCCATGGGACCTCCCGCCACCAGATATCATCACCAGCTCTGTATCAAAAGGATCCTGACTCGGGTTAAAGTCCTCCCCTTTCCTCGCCTTCCCCTCGTGTCTGTACTTCACAAGCTTGTGGTGGGAGGTCTTGTTGGTGAAGTTCTCTGGATCATCTAGGTCAGACTCCGTGAATGGCTTGGCCTTCTTGTACGGGGCCATATGGGCCATGCCATAGAGGTCGAACAGACCTGGCACAGGCTTCTTGTGGTGGTGCGCCTGAGAGAGAGGAACAAAATATTAGTTAAGGGCTCAAGCTAGCATGAAGAATGATATTGCTATGTAAATAGGTCATTTTGGAGCTAACAAAGGTTATTATGTCATTTTCGAGGAAAATAAGCTAAGTTTAGGTCATTTTCGAGGTAACCAAGATTATTATGCCATTTTTGACCAAAGTATGCTAATTATGTCATTATTGAGCTATCTAAGGTTATTATGTCATTTTAGAGCTAATTATGTCATGAATGAACTAGCTAAGATTAGTTGAGGTCGTTATTGAGCTATCGAAGGTAGTTATGCCATTTTTTAACTGACTAAAGCATATTAAGTCATTTTATAGAGCTATCTAAGGTTATTATGTCATTTTAGAGCTAAATATGTCATAAATGAACTATCTAGCATGAAGAATGAATTGCATGAATCATAGCAAACCACCTACCCAGTTATCCCCGTACTCAAACAGGTTGGAGCTCCCTTGATGGTGTGGCACACCTTCCATTTGGTCGCGCTTATCCTTGGCCCTTTGGTGTTCGACTTTCCATTGGGCAGAGCACCACACATCCACCAACGCCTCCCAACAGTCCATCTTATCCACACACCATCTCGGGGGCACCTAAGTGAGTCAAGAGAAATTTCATCGCTACGCCTACGAATCAAATCAAGAAAACTAAGTTCAAGGCCTTAAGAATAGGTAATTACCTGCATGTACTTCTCCATACTCAGAAACTTGCCGCGACACTTCTGCTTGCCCCTCCTAATACCCTTCGAGGCGTAGTAGTCTCGAACGGCCTGCACCCGAGCCTCGTGCCTTAAGTTCTGAAGTAGGCGCTTGCACTCGTTTTCGACAACCATACACGCGGCCTCCTGCTCTCCCTCTGAAACCCTGTAGAAGGTCTACAATCAAACAAGACAACACTGATTAGTACAATCACTAGGTAGTGTTGCTTTTTAATTCCGTAAAGGAGAAATTACCCAAAACCGACGGAACACAATGTCCGCCACCGTCTCGCACAAGACACCGTCGACCCTCTCCTCCGGCGGGGCCGGGGCAACCGAGTACAACTCCCAGGTCAGTGCTAGCTGTGGAACCTGACCCTCACCGGGCAACGTGACCCACCCAGGGAAGTGCTGCCGGCAAAGCACACCAAGGACCTGGTTGGGCCTACGGGAACCACGGGGGCGTGCCCAGCCCCTGCAGTATGACAAGGCCAACGCATTAGATATTAATTTGAAGGAACATGAAGGCAAAAGGTTAAAAAATAGTAAATGCACTTACTTCAACCCTTTAGGCACAATCAACCACCTCTGGTCGGGGGTCGTCGGCATGGGCGGGAGCTTTGTACAGCCACGCTTGTAGACCTTCTTGCCGTTCTCAACCAGCTCGTTGTCGCTGTAGCTATCTTCTGAAAAGGTGTCCTCGCTACCATCCTCCGAGCCACTAGCCTCCGGAGTCTCGTGGGAAGGAGACTCCGGGATCGGAGTCTTCTGGGACGAAGACCCCGTGACCGGAGTCTTCTGGGATGAAGACCCCGTGACCGGAGTCTTCTGGGACGAAGACTCTAGGACCGGACTCACGTGGGGCGAAGGGTCGGCGACCCGAGTCTGGTGGGGCGAAGGATCAGCGACCGGAGGCTCATGGACCGGAGTCCGAGGGTCCACGTAAGACGGAGCACTCCTGTGGTCGGGTGAATGAGCTGAGGGTGGCGGCGACGAAGGCGTAGCAGCCTTCCTACCTCTCCCACTGCCACGTCCACCTCTACCAGCCTTCTTCGTCCTCCCCCGACCTCTCCCAGCCGTAGAAGAAGCGCCCGCCGCAGCTGTCTGCATACCGTCCTGCACCGCTCTCCGGAGGGGCTGCGCTGCAATAATGCAACCACCCCTCCCGGTAGCGCTCGCAGGAGGCTCGGGGCGCTCTGGACCCTTGCCCACCATCCTGTCAACACCTGCAATGACAAAAAGTAAACAAAATTAGTACAACATAAAAAATTTGGATACCTGACATGAACATAATAATATGTATACAATTTAAGTGTATCATAATTCAGGAACAAGAATAGGGGATACAAGTGCCGTGTTGTCTTCGTCTAGGATGAGGAGGAGCACAAGCGCAGAGGGTAGGTGGCGGAGGAGGAGGAGCACGAAGAGGCGAGGGAGATGTATTCTTCTTTGCGGGAGGGGGCTGGGCGGTGAGGAGAATAAGACGCCGCACGCGCGGCTTCGTAGTCTTCGTAGGCGGCATGCGTAGTCTGCGTCGTGCGTCGTTCGTCGGAGTCGTCTTCTGATTCTTCGTGTCTCGACTTCTCTCTTTAAACAGTAGCACTAATTAACCTAAAACAAAACAGGAAAAAACTACACCTAAACCTAGATATTCTTCTTCTCCCTCTTCTCTAATTATTCTTAGTTTTTTCAGACTAAACATAAACCTAAAACTAAACTAAACCTAAGACCAAACTAAAAGTAATCTAAACTAAACTAAAAAGAACCAAACTAAAAGTAATCTAAAATAACTAAATCTAAAACAAAACTAAAAGTATCTAAAAAAAAAACAAAAAAAACAAAAAAAAGAGGAGGAAGAGGGTGCGGCCGGGGCTCACCTGCGGCAGGCCCAGGGCGCGGGCGGCGGGGCATGGGCCATGAATAGCGGATGGAGTGTAGGGGAAGTGGAAGAGGAGGAGGGCGGAGAAGGGACCCGGGGTCGTCCAAGTCCGTCCGCACTTGCCGGTCGTTCAGGCGTCCTCCAGGTGATGGTGCGAGAACGGGCAATTCCATGGCAAAGACAGGGGACGTAGGGAAAGGAGGGGGTCGGAGATGGAAGGGGAGCGAGGGTGTGACGAAGCGATGGGCCTAATATGGTGGAGAAGATGGGAAGAAGGTGAATAACGACTGGGAGGAAATAAAGCGTGGTTGGGGGATGAGGAGGGGTGGGGAGGATTGGGAAGAAGGGGTGGGAGGAGGAGGTTGGAGGAGAGGGAAGGGAGGAGGAGGAAGGAGAAGGCGCAAGGGTCCCGTATTGGTGGGAAGGTGGAAAGGCCGAAGGGATAAGGGGGAGGAGGGACGGTGGTGATGAGGAGGGGATGGTCAATGGGGTGTGTGGCAGCAGCGTCCGGGCGGCGGCGGTGTTCGACGGCGGCGTTGCGGGCGCGGGCGCGGTTGAGTTGGGGGCGCGGGCGCGGTTGAGTTGGGAGAGAGGGGAGAGAGAGTGGCGGGTGGGGCCGGAGAGACAGAGAGCGAGCATAGGAGGGGGAGACGGCCGTTAGCTGGGCCATTTCTTTGCTGTCCGCCAGCAGACGGCAAAGGTCCAGAAGGCAGACGGCAAAGACTAGGCAGACGGCAAAGAAGCTGACCTAGCCACGCCGTGCCCTGTGGGGCCCACCTGGCCCTTTGCCGTCTGCCTTCTAGCTCTTTGCCGTCAGCTGGCTGACGGCAAAGAAACAGCGGACGACAAATAGACTTTTTGCCATCTGCACATTCTTTGCCGTCCACTATGTGGAAGTGGACGGCAAAGAGGCTCTTTGCCGTCCGCTGGCCGACGGCAAAGAGGTGGCAGACGGCAAATTACCAGATTCCAGTAGTGTGAAGCATGAGAGAATTTCTTCAAAAAATTTACTAACTCTCAAATTGATCTAAGTGAAGCATGAGAGTATTTATTCAAAATTAAAGCACCACTGTGCTCAAAAAGATATAAGTGAAGTACTAGAGCAATTCTATAGCTCAAATTTTTTTAAGTGAAGCACATAGAGCAATTTTAACAAATCATAGCATCATTATGGCTCTCTCAAATAGGTGTGTACAGCAAGGATGATTGTGACAAACTAAAAATAAAAACAAGCAAAGACTCATATAATACAAGATGCTCCAAGCAAAACTCATGATATGTGACGAATAAAAATATAGCTCCAACTAAAATTACCGATGGTCGTTGGAAGAAAGAGGGGATGCCTTCCGGGGCATCCCCAAGCTTAGTTGCTTAGTACTCCTTGAATATTACCTTGAGGTGCCATGGGCATCCCCAAGCTTAGGCTCTTGGCACTCCTTATTCCTTCATCCATCGTGATCTTACCCAAAACTTGAAAACTTCAATCACAAAAAACTTCACAAAAACCTTCGTGAGATTCGTCAGTATAAGGAAACCAATCTTTACATTAAGTACTATTGCAAACCCATTCATATTTTGTTATAGCATTATACCTACTGTATTCTAACTTTACCATGTCTTATACCCCCCCCCCCCCCCCCCGATACAATCCATAGATTCATCAAAATAAGCACACAATGCAACGAAAACAGAATCTGTCAAAAACACAACAGTCTGTAAAGACTCTAATTTTGCTCATACTTATGTAACTCCAAAAATTCTGAAACATTAGGACAACGTGGAAAATTTGTATATTGATCTTGTGTAAAAAAATTCAGAATTGTTCGTCGCTTCTTTGAATTTTCAAAATCCTGCTACTGGTTGCAAAAGTTTCTGTTTTCCAACAAGATCAAATCAACTATCATCCAACACAATCCTAAAGGCTTTACTTGGCAGAAACACTAATTAAAACACTAAAACATAATCATAACAGTAGCATAATTGTGCAAACACACAAGAACAGAAAGAAAAATAAAAAATTTTATTCATTGGGTTGCCTGATACGTCTCCAACGTATCTATATTTTTTTGCTTGTTCCTTGCTATTATATTATCATTCTTGGATGTTTTACAATCATTTTATAGCAACTTTATATCATTTTTTGGGACTAACCTATTGACATAGTGCCCAGTGCCAGTTGCTGTTTTTTGCTTGTTTTTTACTTCGTAGAATATCAGTACCAAACGGAGTCCAAATGCAGGGAAACTTTTTGGAGAATTTTTCTAGACCAGAAGACACCTGTTGGGCCAAAGAAGTACCAGAGGGGGGCTCCGTGGGGAGCACAACCCACCTGGGCACGCCTGGAGGGGCCAGGCGGGCCATGATGGGTTGTGCCCACCTCGGCCGCCTCCCGCACCGCCTCTTTGCTCTATAAATACCCCGAAAATCAAAAAACTCTAGGGGAGTCGACGAAACACAATTCCAGCCACCGCAAGTTCCAGAACCACCAGATCCAATCTAGACACCATCACGGAGGGGTTCATCATCCTCATTGGTGCCTCTCCGATGATGCGTGAGTAGTTCATTGTAGACCTACGGGTCCGTAGTTAGTAGCTAGATGGCTTCCTCTCTCTCTTTTTGATTCTCAATACAATGGTCTCTTGGAGACCTATTTGATGTAACTCTTTTTGCGGTGTGTTTGTTGGGATCCGATGAACTTTGAGTTTATGATCAGATCTATTTATCCATGAAAGTTATTTGAGTTTCTTTGATCTCTTATAGGCATGATTACTTATAGCCTCGTATTTCTTCTTCGAATCTTTGGTTTAGTTAGGCCAACTAGATCGATTTTTCTTGCCATGGGAAGAGGTGCTTTGTGATGGGTTCGATCGTGCGGTGTTCTTTCCCAGTGACAGAAGGGGCGGCAAGACACGTATGTATCGTTGCTATTAAGGATAACAAGATGGGGTCTATTCCTACATGAATAGATCTTGTCTACATCATGTCATCGTTCTTATTGCATTACTCCATTTCTCCATGAACTTAATACACTAGATGCATGCTGGATAGCGGTCGATGTGTGGAGTAATAGTAGTAGATGCAGGCAGGAGTCGGTCTACTAATCTTGGACGTGATGCCTATATAATGATAATTGCCTGGATATCGTCATAATTATTTGAAGTTCTATCAATTGCCCAACAGTAATTTGTTTACCCGCCGTGTGCTATTTTTTCTCGAGAGAAGCCACTAGTGAAATCTACGGTCGTCGGGTCTATTCTTTATCATATTTGCTTTGAGATCTATTTTTATTTGCTTTTGTTTTCAGATTTGTTATTCTAAAAAACCCAAAAATACCTTGCTGCACTTTTTCTTTATTTATTTTATTTTGTTTTATTGTGACATCTATTTATCCAAAATCTTACAAACCAATCTATCTTTTACCCGAGAGGGATTGACAACCCCTCTTACGCGTCGGGTTGCAAGTATTTGTTCTTTGTGTGCAGGTACCATTTACATAGTGTTGCTTGGTTCTCCTACTGGTTCAATAACCTTGGTTTCATACTGAGGGAAATACCTACCGTAGCTGTGCTGCATCATCCCTTCCTGTTCGGGGAAATACTGATGCGGCCATGAGCCATCATTGCCTCCCAACAAGCGCTATTGTTTTATAACCCTAGCTAGGCATAATGCATAGATTCAAGTATTGTCATCTTTGATTTCCAACTCCTCAATCACACAACCATAATCTCTTGGAGTTCTAGCATATAAAATTTTGACAATCACACTCATAGGAACAAAGTCAAGAGACGTATTTTTATAGATTGGTTCCTTTATTAAATCTACGAAATTTGGGTGATAAATTTTTGACAATCACACTCATATAAATTTTTGACAATCACACGCAAGTTCGAACCCATCACAAAGCACCTCTTCCCATTGCAAGAAAAATTAATCTAGTTGGCCAAACCAAACCAAAGTTTCAGAGAAGAAATACGAGGCTATAACAATCATGCATAAAAGAGTTCAGCAAAGACCCAAATAATATTCATGGATAGATCTGATCATAAACTCACAATTCATCGGATCCCAACAAACACACCGCAAAAAGTCATTACATCAAATATATCTCCAAGAACATCTAGGAGAACATTGTATTGAAGATCAAAAAGAGAGAAGAAGTCATCTAGCTACTACCTACGGACCCGTATGTTTGTGGTAAACTACTCATGCATCATCGGAGGGGCAAGGGTGATGATGAAGAACCCCTCCGTGATCGTTCACCCCTCCGGTAGAGTGCCAAAAAAGGCCTCTAGATTGGATCTCGTGGTTCCGGAACTTGTGGCGGCTGGAATTGTGTTTCATGGACTCCCCTAGGGTTTTTAGGATTTTAGAGTATTTATAGAGGTGGATGGCGGTGGAGAAGCTTCCCGTGGTGCCCACTACCCACCAGGGCGCGCCTACGCCTTCTGGCGTGCCCTGGTGCCTAGTGGGCCCCACGGGCCTCCTCCCGTGCACTGTGTCTTCTGTCCAAAAAAATCTCCAAAAAGTTTCGTCGCATTTGGACTTCGTTTGGTATTGATATTCTGCAAAGTAAAATACAAGCAAAAAACAGCAACTGGCACTGGGCACTATGTCAATAGGTTAGTCCCAAAAAATGATATAAAGTTTCTAGTAAATGAATATAAAACAACCAAGATTGATAATATAACAGCATGGAACAATAAAAAATTATAGATACGTTGGAGACGTATCAATTTCCCATCAGGGAAGGCTGCGGCTATAAATAGCCACCCCGCATTAACTTTGTTCGGGATGCTCCGCTTATGATTTTGAGAAGATTGATTGAGCATCCCCTCTCAAGCGATTTGATTTTAAGATCCACCGAGAGAAAATCAAGAGCCAAAATTTAGACAGTGGTTGAGCATCACAGTTTTTTTGAGTTATAGTTCTTGTACCTATTACTCTTGAGAGTTGTGCACTCTCTAGACAGATAGGTGTCGGCTTGAGTGTCAAAGAGTAATTGTCTTCACCAATCAAAGCCTTCAGCAACCAAGAGTAATTATGGTTCACGAAGAAATCTGTCGAAGGTTTGGAGATTGTCGACAAGTATCTACCACGAGTGAAATCAACCAAAGTCTGGTTAGATTCAGGTTGAAAGAGAATAGGATGGAGAGAGGTTTGCTCCTGTGTTCAATCACAAGTACCTCCAACCAGATGTAGTCCTTTGGCAGAAGGGCAAACTGGTCTACCAAATCCATCTGTCGCCATCAAGCACCACTAGTCATTTCTACTCTACTACTATCCCTTCAGTAATCTTTATTGTGTGCTCTATGGTTAGATAGTTTTTATGATCATAAATTCATTGTCGTAGCATATTTGCTTTCGTCCTATATTATCTGTGCATATCATTCTTTCCCGCTCACTCTTTCGTTCATTCGTTGTTTACTTTTCTTTCGTGTATCAGTAATCATTCGATCTCTGGTTCATTCGTAAGCATCTTTGCTCTTGTTGTTCTCTCTCATGTTGTTCTATCTGCTAGCTTATCGTTTACCATTGTGGTCATTAAGATAGTGAGCTATTATTCTCGAACAATCATAACATCTTTCCTTGAACGGTTTCTTAGATCTTCCTTTACCTTTTGTTAGGTATGTTTTTGCTCCTTTATCTTCTGTGCTTGATCTACTCAGTTATTCCGTCGCTGAGTTTAGGTTCGGTTCAAAGCTTTGAAAGAAATATTGAACCTCCCACTCACTCGCTCTGGTCTATATACTCTCGGTCCTACCAAAACCCACTGCACTTGCCCGCGATCAAAACGAGTATTGTCTCACGAAATTCTACTAGCACCTTGATAAGCACTAACCTAAGGGACTAGCTACTAGACAGTCGCCTAATTTTAGGGAATGGGTCAGTCGATTCATAACCAATCGACTGAACCAAAATTATGGTCAATCAATTTGTTTGAGACAATGTTATAGCACAACTTAAGCCCTTGGAACCAAGAGAAGCACACAAGACTTGGGCCAATGCAAAACAACGACCCGTTGATGAACAAAAAAAATAGAGTTTTCTAATGGAGAATAAATTAGTTAATGCACAAATAACAAAAAAATTGCAGACAACTTACACAAAAATTGTGCATTTCTACAATATGCAAGAATAATCATATAGGAGTGGAATTTATACAAAAAATAAATTTTGTGAAAAGGAATGAATTGTTTATTTTTATATTTGCAATCTCACACATGTATATTTATTTTATACATGCATACAATACATATATCAAAAAAATATTATTACTATGAAAAATAAGCATATACTAGTGAGATTTCAGCAAAAAATGTGTTTTCTAAAACATAACAGATTAGTGACATCGGTATTTCCTTTACAAAAGAAAAGAAAATGAAACTTAAACAAAATCAAAAGATAAAGTAAAAACTAAAACAAAATAATAGTTAAATGAAGTTTTATACGAAGGAATGAATTTGTGGCATTGGTTTCACCCTTTCAAAAGAAACCAAATAAAAAACCAAAACAAAATCAAAATAATGAACTTTTATAAAAAATAAAACCTTCTAAGAAGAAAGAAAAAAACAAAAACATGTGAAAACGTGCAAACATCTTTGCACTGAAATTGCACTTTTTGAAATATGCAAAGAATAAGCATACAATAGTGCAATATTCACATTCTCATATAATTTACACACATATTATTTAGTACGTGCATATATACTTATTCTTTGGTTTTGTACTGCATATATACCATTATTACACTTTTTGCATACACACTAATCATTTCAAAAAGTAGGGTATTACTATTATCCTTAAGAAAAAGGAAAAAGGAAAAAATATTAAAACAAATAATGGTAAAATTTGCACAAAACATTACACATAAATTGCACTTATTTATAATGTTCAAGAATAAGCACTAATAGTGGAATTTCAAAATAAATTAATTAAAACTAAAAAAATAATCAAAATATTAATGTTTTCTAATGAAGAATGAATTAGTGACATTGGTACTAGCCTTTAAGAGAAAAAAATGACAAAATTTGCACACAATGTACATAAAAATGTTGCCTTTTATAGTATACAAAAATAAACATATAATAGTGAATTATCACAAAAATGAAGTTTCCTAAGGAATGATTAATGGCATTGATATTAGGTTAAAGGAAAAAATGAAACAAAAAATCAAAAGAATAAAGTTTTTTTAAAGAATAAATTAATGGCTTTGGTATTACACTTAAGAAGAAGAAAATGAAACAAAAACAAAAACAAAATCTAAAGTTTTTGAGAAAGAGTGAACTAGTGGCATTGGTATTACCCTTTAACAAGAAAAGAAAATAAAAACTAAAACTTAAACAAATCATAATATGAAGTTTTCTAAGGAAGAATGAACTAGTGGCATTGGTATTACTTTTAGGAAGAAAGAAAATGAACAAAAGCCGAAGTAAAATCAAATAATGAAGTTTTTTCTAAGAAACAATGAATTAATGGCATTGATATTAGCCTCCAGAAGAAAGAATGAAACAAAACCTAAAATAAAAATCAAAATAATGAAGTTATTTAAGGAAGAATGAATTATTGGCATGGTATTACCCTTTAAGAAGAAGAAAATGAAAAAGATATTAAGCAAATAATGACAAAAATTGCACATAATCTACACAGAAATTGTGTTTTATTATAATATGCATATAATAGTGGGATTGTAGCAAAAAGAAGGTTCCTAAGAAGGAATGAGTTAGTGTCGTTGATATTACCCATAAAAAAGAAAGAAAATGAATCAAACTAAAAAATGAAGAAGTGGAATTAATTAGTGGCATTGGCATTACCCTTTAAAGAAAGAAAAGGAACCAAACTAAAAAAAATGAAGAAGTGGAATTAATTAGTGGCATTGGTATTACCCTTTAAGAAGAAAGGAAATGAAACCAAACTAAAAAAATGAAGAAGTGGAATTAATTAGTGGCAATGGTATTACCCTTTAAGAAGAAATAAAATGAAAAAATATTAAGCAAATAATGATAAAATTTGCACACAATTTGTACAGAAAATTACGCTTTTTTAATGTGCAAGCATAAGCATATAATAGTGGGATTTCAGAAGGAAAAATTCCTCAGAAAAAATGAATTAGTGGAAATGGTGTTACCCATAAAGAATACAGAAAATTAAACTAAAACTAAGAAAATGAAGAGGTAGAATGAACTAGTTGCATTGGCATTACCATTTAAGAAGAAACAAAATAAATAAAACTTGCACACAACTTTACACTTTTTTTAATATGTAAGAAAGAAACATTATGTGTCCAATTTTCAAACCCTAGTGTAATTTATATACATATTGTATAATATTTGCATGTATACATTTTACACTCACCCAACATCCTAAAAATACCCATAAAAACCTGCTAAAAAGAAGAAAAAAAGCAAGAAATGCATTTTGTATCAACAAAAAATGCATCCAAACAGAAAAAGTGAAAGCAACGTCGGCCCATAAACAGGCAACACGAAATAGGCTTTAGCCCAAGAAGAAATAGATTGACCCAAAACAGTGTTCATTCGAGCCCAAAACATCACAACAGGCACAAACATAAAAAAACAAAGCACAAATCTTGAAGCAGAAATCAACACACCAAAAAACCGACTAACCCAAAGTTGATTTTCATGCAACTTACATATAGCTAAATTGCTAACCTGATCATAAACATGAGCCCCATGTAGGGAAAGTGGGAAACATAACATTTCAAAACAACATAAACTGGGCAAAGCACCACGACAAAACGACTCCCCACAAAGAAGCAACATCAACAGAAGAAATTCGGATGGATGAAAATCCCTTGAGTCTTGCCAACTGTTGTTAGGCAAAGGTCAGTGCCAGCACACACCCATCGGTGCGCTAAATAACTCTAGCAACAGAATTGGTAAAAAAACAAGTGTTGAGCAGTTTCAAACTCATCACAAAAGAAGCATTTAGAATTACAACCCCAATTCTTATGTTTCATGACCTATCTAGTTAGCACAACATTTTGGAACAGTTGCCAAAGCAAAAAATGGAATTTAAGAGGAATTTTGGCTTTCCAGATCCATTTGTAATTATCTCCTCCTAAAGAAAGTGTTGTCTACATCAAAGGAACACGGTTGTACAGTACAAATAAGGGGAGTTGCAAATATTGAATAGAAGGGAATTTCTCACACATAGGTGGCTAATCATTCAAAAGGATCCCTCCATGTCGTGGCTAAGTTAACATGTTTCACATTAATTCTTCTTCCAGCTATGTAAAATTCTTTAACCTTAAGTAAGGTTTTCCAACAAGTGAAAGAGAATTTAGCTTTAACAGTAGCTGGTAATACATTCTTTGAGGTATTTAGCTCTCACTACTTCTTGCCATAACCCCTGTCCCTTTTCCGGTTTCCACCACCACTTGGTGAGAAAGGTTGACATTTGTTTTCTCAAATTTTGAACCCCTAGCCCCCTCCTTTTTAGATCTACACACTTTGGATATTTTACCAAATAGTAACTTTTCATATTACTACCCCATTGCCAAAAGAATCTCCTTTTAAGATCCAAAAACTAGATTTGAAACTAAAAATATCACTGAAAACAATTCTAGATGTATAGATATACTTTGTATACTTCATCGTGACGACTTAGATGAATCGACATGCTGCATCCTCTTGAACTACACCAACCAGCTTTGTGGTTCTATGTTTCACCCAAAAAATCGGTAAAATCAAAAATTGCTCGAATGCTCACGCCCAAACCTTTTAGGCAAAGTCACCTCTCATGCCTCCTTTTTCTCTTTCTATCTATGTGAACTTACAAATCCTAAATACTAGAATAACTAATGAGGCTAACCTAATCAACCAACTTAGACACCAAACCGACTACATTAGGGGTTATCGATACTTGTTATTCTCTGTTTTTTCATGTTACTAAAAACATGTGTCTCCACTTGATAGGTACTCCCCTCTATAATGTGTGATGCCACTTGTAAATTTATTTCATTTTGATGGAAATGAGCCTAGGGTAGTGGTGCCTTTTTTCTATTAGAAAAAGATAGGTTTACCATTTTGTATTCACATATTTGTCCTTTTTATGTACCACATATGAAAAATGTTCTTCATGAGCGGCAACACTGCTCCTATGAAAGCACAAGTGCTCCCTGGGTGATTTTGGTAATTAATGTCAACATATCTCTTGTTGGACTAATGCCTTTATCTAGTGTATTTCAGACAAGTTCAACAATGGCGTGGAAAGGACAAGAGGATGTGGAACCCCTTCAAGGTGTCAAGGACATACATTGGCTAAAGCTCAAGACTCTTCATTTTGTTTTAAGTGATCCAAGATCACATTGAGTCCAAAAGAAAGCCAATACTATTAAAAGGGGATGAGGTGTTGCTTAATGGTTTGCTTGCTCAAAATGCTTAGTGATATTGCTCCAAAGCCCTCAACCACTTTTTCCATCCAAATATGTCAAAACCCTAAACTCCAACTCAGCCCCATCGATTCTTTCTATCCGGCGCCAATGAGTTCATATGACATAGCCACAGCTAGAAACCGTAACAGTTCGATCACACCGATACGGGTCTTGGTCTCACCGAGATGGCCTTGCCAACACTCTTTGACTTGTTGCATTTATTTCGGTCTCACCAAGTTATGCAATTGGTCTCACCGAGTTGGCTTGACATTTTCTCTGTTGCCTTATTGCTTCACTTCGGTCTCACCGAGTTGATGCAATCGGTGCCACCGAGTTAATGTTTACCCTAAGCCCTAGCACATCGGTCCCACTGAGTTGTTTCAGTCGGTCCCACCAAGATTCCTAACGTTCACATTTTGAACTAATCGGTCAGACCGAGTTCATCTATTCAGTCTCACCGAGTTTGGTCAAATGTGTGTAACGGTTGGATTTTGTGTGGAGGCTATATATACCCCTCCACCCTCTTCTCCATATGTGAGAGAGCCATCAGAACGTGCCTATACTTCCACCATACATTTTCTGAGAGAGAACCACCTACTCATGTGTTGAGATCAAGATATTCCAATCCTATAACACGAATCTTGATTTCTAGCCTTCCCCAAGTTGCTTTCCACTCAAATCATCTTTCCACCATATCCAAATCTGTGAGAGAGAGTTGAGTGTTGGGGAGACTATCATTTGAAGCACAAGAGCAAGAAGTTCATCATCAACACACCATTTATTACCTTTTGGAGAGTGGTGTCTCCTAGATTGGTTAGGTGTCGCTTGGGAGCCTCTGTCAAGATGTGGAGTTGAACCAAGAATTTTGTAAGGGCAAGGAGATCGCCTACTTCGTGAAGATCTACCCGAGTAAGGCAAGTCCTTCGTGGGCGATGGCCATGGTGGGATAGACAAGGTTGCTTCTTTGTGGACCCTTCGTGGGTGGAGCCCTCCGTGGACTCGCGCAACCGCTACCCTTCGTGGGTTGAAGTCTCCATCAACGTGGATGTACGATAGCACCACCTATCGGAACCACGCCAAAAATCTCCGTGTCTTCATTGTGTTTGCACACTCCAATCCCATCCCTTTACTTTCTTGCAATTAGTATGCTTTACTCTTTCCGCTGCATATACTCTTATCATGCTTGCTTGAAATGTATTGTGAATGCTTAAACTTGTGCTAAAACTCCACCTTAACTTGAAGAACTTAAAAACTACCACTTTTATTTGTTGAGGGTCTTATCCCACCTCTAAACCCCTCTTCTCGATCCTTTCAATTGGTATCAGAGCATTGGTCTCCATTGCTTTGGTTTAATCACCATTGGAGGAAGATGGATGAGTCTACGATCGGGAGTATTAGACGTAGAGTGCCTATGCTTGACGGAGAGTTCTATAATTCTTGGAAGAATGAGATGCTTAAGATTTTCAATGATTATTATTTGAGCAAGTATATTACTAGACCTTATGTGCCCCCTATTGATCCTTTGCATCCTACCCCCGATGAGTATCTTGACATGACTCGAAATCTTAGAACTATTGATCTTATCATTAGAGGATTGCCTAGAAATTTGCTTGTATGCTTGCCTACCTTTGAATGTGCTTATACTATATGGAAATATCTTGAGGAGCACTTTCCAAACTATTCCTTGAAAAATCTAGATGAGATTTTTCAAAAGTCTATTGCTTTTCATAAAATGAAGCCTAGTGATCTTAAGTTTGATGAATGTCTATTTGAGCTCCGTGACCTTATGCGTGCCAAAGGAAATGTTGGAGTCATTAGTAGCATCATTTCACAAACTATTAGAATACATAAACATGCACATTGTCGTGGTCATAAATCTAATGAATCACTTGCTCTAGGTGATGATCAACCACATGATGACATTGAGCATGGATATTATGATGAGGATGATGATAGTGACTTTGACCTTGAGGAGTCAATGAGACATTTTGGTCTTATGGCTAACCTTTGTGGTTACATGGCCAGAGGGAAAGAGTGGATTCTCGATAGTGGATGTACTGATCATATGACCGGAGATAAGTACATGTTCCGTGAGCTCGCTAAGAACGAGGGTCCTCGCAAGTATGTCACTTTTGGAGATAACTCCAAGGGTAAGGTACTTGGCCTTGGTAAGGTGGCCATTTCCAATGATAGCTCTATCCAAAATGTTATGCTCATTGAATCTCTTGGTTACAATCTCCTTTCTGTATGTAGACTAGCCGACTTTGGTTTTAATGTTCTATTTACTGAAGTAGATTGCCAAGTGTTTCGTAGAGATAATCATAATATGGTCTTTACCGGTATTCATAGAGGTGATCTATACATTGTTGATTTCACTAAGAGAGCCCAACCTCGTACTTGCTTAATTGCTAAATCTTCTAAAGGTTGGTTATGGCATAGAAGGTTAGGTCATGTGGGCATGCAAAATCTTGATAAGCTTATTAAAGGTGATCATATCCTTGGTGTTAAAGATGTCATATTTGACAAGGATAGACTTTGCAGTGCTTGTCAAGCAGGAAAACAGGTTGGAGGCAGTCATCCCGTGAAGAACATCATGACCACGAGGAGACCACTCGAGCTACTTCATATGGATCTTTTCGGTCCCAACGCCTACAAGAGCCTCGGTGGTAACTCGTTTGGTTTGGTCATTGTTGACGACTTTTCAAGATTTACGTGGTGTTCTTTCTTGATGACAAACCACAGGTCCAAAAGATCTTCAAGAACTTCACTAGGAAGGCCCAAAACCAATTTGAAGTGAAGATCAAGAAGGTTCGAAGCGACAATGGAACGGAGTTCAAGAACTCCAATGTGGATACCTTTCTTGACAAAGAAGGGATTTCACACGAGTTCTCGGCTACGTACACGCCTCAACAAAATGGAGTTGTTGAGAGGAAGAACATGGCACTTATTAAGATGGCAAGAATGATGCTTGATGAATACAAGACGCCAAGACACTTTTGGGCAGAAGCGGTTGAGATAGCTTGTCATGCTACGAATCGACTATATCTTCACAAGCTTCTCGGCAAGATGGCATACGAGCTTCTCACCAGTAACAAACCCAAAGTTGGATACTTTCGAGTATTTGGCTCAAAGTGTTACATTCTTGATAAGCATCATCGCTCAAAATTTGCTCCTAAATCTCATGATGATTTCCTACTCGGTTATGGCTCAAACTCTCACACTTACCGTGTCTACAACAATTTCACCCGAAAGGTTGAACAGACGGTAGATGTGAAGTTTGATGAATCTAATGGCTCGCAAGTAGAGCAATTGCCAATTGATGTAGGAGACAAAGATCCTTCGGAAGTAATCCAAGATTTGTCTATTGGCAAGATTCACCCAACGGAGGTGAAGGAGAGTACTTCATCCGTTCAAGTGGAAGCCTCAACTTCACATCAAGGTGAACCACAAGTTGACTTGGAGGTATCCACGAGTGGAACACGTCCAGACGGAGATGAGGAAATACAACAAGATGGACCACCTTGACCTCCCTCTCAACCTCCACAAGAGAACGACAACGCCAACAACAATGAAGGAGGAGAAGAAGAAGAAGACAATGAAGAGGATGTTCCACCCCAACCCAAACAAAATCTCTCACGAGTTAGAGCAAGAGTCATAAGAGACCATCTCGTCGAACAAATCTTCGATGATATTCAAACCGGGAGAATCACTCGCTCTAAAACTCGTTTGGCTAACTTTTGTGAACACTACTCATTCATTTCTAGTGTTAAACCTATGAATGTAGAAGAAGCTCTCGAGGACCCGGATTGGGTGAACGCTAAGCACGAAGAGCAACACAACTTCGAGAGGAATCAAGTATGGACATTGGTTGAAAAGCCCGACGACGATCACAATGTCATTGGAACCAAATGGGTGTTTCGGAATAAGCAAGATGAAGATGGACAAGTTGTACGCAACAAGGCCCGTCTCGTCGCCCAAGGCTACACTCAAGTCGAAGGTATGGACTATGGTGAGACATATGCCCCCGTTGCTAGACTTGAGTCCATACGCATCTTACTTGCTTATGCCAATCATCATGATATTACCTTATACCAAATGGACATTAAAAGTGCTTTTCTAAATGGAGAAATTGAGGAGGAAGTTTATGTTAAACAACCTCCCGGCTTCGTCAATCCAAAGAAACCTAATCATGTCTACAAACTTCACAAAGCTCTTTATGGTCTTAAATAAGCTCCTAGAGCATGGTATAAATGCTTGACCAAGTTTCTTATTGCAAAAGGCTTTGAAATTGGGAAGATTGAATCTACACTTTTTACTAAAAGGGTTAATGGTGAATTATTTGTGTGCCAAATTTATGTGGATGATATCATATTTGGTTCTACTAACCCCCATTTTAGTGAAAAGTTTGGAAGGCTAATGTCGGAGAAGTTTGAGATGTCTATGATGAGTGAACTCAAATTTTTCCTTGGTTTGCAAATCAAACAAACTAAGGAAGGTACCTTTGTCTCTCAAACAAAGAATACCAAGGATCTTTTCAAGAAGTTCAACATGCAAGAAAGCAAAGGTATGAAAACACCCATTCCTACTAGTGGACATCTTGACTTGACTAAGGATGGCAAACCGGTTGACCAAAAGGTTTACCGCTCTATTATTGGTTCATTGTTATATCTATGTGCCTCCCGTCCCGATATTATCCTAAGTGTGTGCATGTGTGCACGATATCAAGCGGCCCCTAAAGAGTGTCATCTTAAGGCCATGAAAAGGATAGTGAGATACTTAATTCATACACCAAACTTTGGCATTTGGTATCCTAAGAGGTCATCTTTTGATCTTGTTGGCTACTCCGATTTGGACTATGCCGGTGACAAGGTTGATAGGAAGTCCACTTCGGGTACTTGCCAATTTCTTGGTAGATCCCTTGTGTCTTGGTCCTCCAAGAAACAAAACTCGGTATCCTTATCCACTACCGAAGCGGAATACATTGCCGCCGGATCATGTTGTGCTCAATTACTTTGGATGACCCAAACTCTTAAGGATTATGGGATACATGTGAAACATGTTCCGTTGCTTTGTGATAATGAAAGTGCTATTAATATTGCTCATAATCCCGTGCAACATTCTTGAACTAAGCACATTGAAGTTCGTCATCATTTCATTCGGGATCATGTTGCTAAAGGAGATATCAATCTTAAGCATGTTCGAGCCGATAAGCAATTGGCGGATATATTCACCAAACCGCTTGATGAGAAAGTATTTTGCCATTTGAGAGGTGAATTGAATATCATTGATGCCTCAAACATGGAGTAGAAGCTCCATTTGGATACATGCAAGGCGTGAGTCTTGTGACTAATCCTTGATATTTCTCTTATGATGATGATCATATGTCTTGGATCTACACTTGTACCCTTGCATGTTATCTAACCCTTGTAGGTACTTGGATGAGCCCAAATCTATGAGATTGCAAGTCACTCACATTTTGAGTAATCTCTACATCACCAAGCTCCTATGATTTGGTTGTTGAATACAAGGAAGCATGAACTCACTCGACATATCCTTTGACTATTTCAATATATCAAATTTCAAGTGCTACCAAGTTTCATGATTGTCATTTTGGATACACAAGTGTTTTTCCTTGCAAGACTAACCCATGTAGGAAGATGAACTCAAACTACCACTACTAGGAGAAAGCCTACTAGTAGTGCTTGAAATACCTATGGCAGTAGCGCTGGAGGCAGTGCTACTGCTAACGCACTACAGCTAAGTTGTAGCAGTAGTGCTGCCCGGACCAGCGCTACTGGTAAGTATGGCTAGCAGTAGCGCTTCCCGGACCAGCGCTACTGCTGACTATCTATAGCACTGCACCAAAGCAAACGCTGCTGCTAATCCAGCGCTGTTGCTAGACGCCTACCAGCGCTACTGCTAATATTCCTGCTTTCACAGATTTATTTCCCCACTACGTATTTGTGATGTATTTGTGCATGCTCTATATAGTAGTTTCATCAGATCATACTCCTTCTGTCTCAAAATAAGTGTCTCAACTTTATACTAACTCTAGTACAAGGTTGTACTAAGGTTAAGACACTTATTTTGGGACGGAGGGAGTAATAAACATACATTATTCTTATCATATCATACACATACAGTAGTCTCATCATACCATCATCATCATCATCATCCAACACAAATATCATCACATCTCGAAAATAGCGATACACAACTCATGTCATGTCTCGAATAAATGCAACTGCATGGTCATGGCACACACACAAGTTTCATCATTTCCATCTAAACCATGATGTAGAAAAGAAGAGCGATCTGTATGAGAAAGACCGCGACTATGTAGTACTTCTTGAGGCACTGGTTTCGCTCACTCTCTTGCCGGAGCGTCCACCTCAAGTAACTATTTTCCACTTCGGCTCTGCTGTCGAACCCTCTATGGCTAGCGTCCGGGTACCTGTCCACCTGGGCCAGAGTGTCTGGCCAGTGGTCGTACACTCCTGGAACCCTCCCAACGAATACGGCGTAGCAGTCCTTCGCCATCTCTAATCTATGTACCTGCATCGTTAGTTGATGAATTCAACGATAATATGCAACATAATGTACTTGAGAAACACAAAGAGGCATAATTAGCAAAATACAAGGAACCTATAGTAAACATAAATAACAAAGTTCCTCATACCCAAACTAATTAACTAGAGTGATCTACGCTAGTTCAGGAGGACGGTTTAATTACATCACAGAGTTTCGCCGTGCATAAATTCAAAGTTTTGTCATAGGAAGATAGTAGTGACTAAACAGACACATTGTCATCATCAATCAGTCCTCCATGTCGGCGGTCCAATCTTCATAGTTAGGGAGGAAGCACCCGAGCTTGTTGAAAGGCTTCAGGTCCAGACGCTGAGCGAGTAGCAGTGCTCGGACATCATCCCGCGTGATTGGCCCATGGTAGAACATCCCTGTTAGTTCGAGGACCTCCTTCATGATCACTTGGGCAAGTTCACACTGTACGTGATAAAACTCAGCTTGGATTCGATGATCCGGTGTCCTTCCTATGCTTGTGGCCCAGTTGACAATCTCGGCATCGTTGGAAGTAGCTGACATGCGAAGGCATTGATTATCCCTTCTGTACTCGATCATGTGATGCATGAGGTAGAATCCATCAGCCTTACTGGTGTACGGTTGCTGGATGCAGTAGAAGTTGGTCTTATGGCCGAAACCCAGCCCATTCTTCCTGTACTTTTTCACCTTGATATATCCACCAGACAGGCTGAAGGTTAACAGGGCACTATCGAGAACACTCTTTATGTGCGTGTAATCCTTTTTCTTGATGTTCTTCGATGAGTCCAAGTACAGAGCATGGGAGTATTCTGGGTACAGGCAGATGAGGACGGCGCCCCCCTCTCCCGCTGCGCAAAATAAGTACACCTCAAATTAGCCTATAATGCTTGTAAAGGAATGATTAAAACTTATGAAAGGATATCCGCGGATGACTTACGTGGGATGATAAGGCAGGAGAATCGTTTCCTTGTCCTTATTAGCGATCAAGAACTCACCGATGTACTTGCTCGCATAGTCATGGTGCTCTTTGCAGACTGCCAAGAAGCTCTCGTGCATATAGTACAGGTCCACGATGCAGATATATTTTATGTTCTCGCGCCTAATGATGTAGTTGAGATACAACGCATACATGCGGATGAACTGGAAATCTAGCTTGGTCATGTGGAACATGTCATAGATGTAGTCAAATCATAGGATGAACTTATCCGCAGGCCATCTCTCGACGTACAACTTCCCGCCCGACACCTGAGCCGCGTAAAGCGGGTATCCTAGATTTTTCGAGATGAGAAGGCTTTTCTCTCTGGCCAGAACATCTTCATGAAGTCTCCTTAGATCATTGTTCAGTATTTGCTCTAGCGCTTTCGGAGGTAGGATCGGGTGGCCAGCGACATGGAAACACTCTGCATCTTTGACAGGTATTCTGTCTACCTCCCGGGGCTTCAGAGGCGTCTGGCTGCTTGAAGCAGCTCTGGCGCCTTTAGGGCCTTTCTTGTCCGGTCTCCTCCTTTGCTTCTTGGCGGGTGGCGGTAGTGAGCCCACCATACCTTCCCTAACCACCACCCCTAGTGTCGTCGGGCTAATCAGTGGACGGCCCTCGGGTTGTTGTTGATGGGTAGAGGCGGCATCTGGAGGCGTCTCCTGCGAGGATTGCATGAAGAGAGACTTTTTGCATTTCGCCTTAGGACGTTCCAGCTCCGGCAAATCAGGCAGCATCAAGTCATCATCTCCACGCTCATAGCCTGAGTCATAGTCCCGAGCCATCAATCCTCTATCGTCATAGGTGGTATTGATATACTTGAGAAGGTCATCATCATCCTCCTCCATGACATCATCAGCATTTGCTTCTTCGACGGGGGCGACGTCATCTGGCACTAATGGAGGCTCTCCCTCGCGTCGTCCGCTATCACCCGCCATGACAGGTGCAGGTAATTTGGTAGGTAGGGTGGTGTTCATACCTTCTTGAGGAGTTGTCGTTGGTGTGCTACCGGGCGCCTCGACACGAAGAAGAGTCTTCGGCCAAGGCAAGAACCAGCTCTTGCATGAGCCAATCTGATTAGGGGTCTCCTCGCCATCGACTGGTACCGGAGGAGGCAAACCCTCGAAGCCCGCTTTGCCACTGGCCACGTTAACCTTGAAGACGCCATGGGGCATCTCTCGGTTGTGGAACATGCGGTCCTTCGGCTTCACGATCGTTGCCTTTCCCACGCCCACCTTCTGGCCGTTGATGTCATACAATAGGGTGCACGGGGTTTCGTCGGCCTACGAAGACATGTCTGTGATGTCAAACAT
Organism: Thinopyrum elongatum; assembly: GCA_011799875.1. Classification (NCBI taxonomy): domain Eukaryota; kingdom Viridiplantae; phylum Streptophyta; class Magnoliopsida; order Poales; family Poaceae; genus Thinopyrum; species Thinopyrum elongatum. Next base: position 52,975,459 of record CM022297.1, read on the forward strand.
CCGAAAGGCAACTGAAACGGAAGACTATAGACATGCTGGTGAAAAGGGTATGATGCGTAATTACCGTGAGGGTGTCGAGCTCAGCCAAAGATGAAGACCCGCCGAGCATGCCAGAGACGGAGGTCGGGCTGCTATGAATAGGAGCGGGACCTTTTGCGGTTGCGTGAGCAGGTGCTGGTGGTGCGATGTTCACCGAATTGCTCCCGACGTAGCTGGGAAGGGGATTGTCCGTTGGCCCTTTATCTGGATTGCTCTTCGACCAATCGATAATTGCTGGAATCAAGCTGGTAATAATGGAAGATTGGAAGTCAGCCGTGACGCCAGCTACCGCTGCATTGACCGCTGCATTGACTACCCCGACCAACTCTTCTTTGGTCTCAGCTTTGGTCTTATTGACCGTAATCGTGACCTTCTCATTGATGGTCTGTTGAGTAAGCAACCGTCTCTGCCTTCTTTCCTCTGGCGCCTCGTGGTAGCACGTCTTCCACTAGGTGCCATCTCCGACGCCATGCACACGTCCATACGACGGTGGTTTGTCCTCCGGGACCTTTTTCAGTATGTTCAGGGCCCGGTTGAAAGGGGTGTCCCACTTGGGCCTCGTCGATGACTATGACGACTCATTGCTTTCGGCTGCCTTTTGGTGCTGCTCTTTCTGCAAAAGGAACATGGATGGTTTACAAATGTGACAAAACTTGTAGTCGAATTGATTGGAAGCTAATATAATAAGGTGGTAATATAACAATTACCAAAAGTCTCATGAACTCCCTCGTGTTCGGGTCTGTGTAAAATATCTTATTGACGTGGTCCCACTTGTACCGGGCCCTGATCCAGTCACGCTCCTGCGGGTCAGTGAACTCTGCCAAGGGGTCTGGGATTCTGTGACTTTCACGTTCGGCGTCCTCCTTGGCCCATACGTGCCTCTTCCCCTCGTAACCACGGCTTCCTAGGCGGTGGGGAGGCGTGTTCCTAGCCTGGAGCACCTTCATTTTCTCCAACCTTTGCTTGACTTCTTATTTGGCGCAAGTCTCCTTCAATTTTTCAAAGTCCTCATCCTTTAGTGACGGATTGTCAACATGAATCTTGGACCACGGTTCATCCTTCGCAATCGCTTTTTTCACCCTAACTTTCCAGGCGGACAAGTCGTTGGTGAACGTCACCATCGCCTTGCTATTTATCTTTGTCATGGGTTCGTCGTCCCACAGATGTTTGCTTCATACCGGCCGGGGAACAAGAACCTATTGTGCAACTTCTTTAGGACCATGTGCTCCATATGTGGTATCTTCTTTAACTTCTCGTCGTTGATGTTGGCGGTTTCCCTGAGGATGCATCCTAGTTGATTGCCCCAGCACGAGCGTGCTTCCTTCGGCGCCGTTGGCTCTAATTTCTTGGGGTGCATCTCCGTGACCACAATTTGTCCGATGCCGAGCTCGTTTGGTTTTCGTGTCCTCTTCCGCTTCGGTGCTTTACCGGCTACGACAGCATTGTTGCCGATCTCGGGGGTGGTGTCGGTGCCGGTGCCGGTGTTGGCGTCGGTGTCGGGGTTGGTGCCACTGCTGCCACCCTGCACCCACAACTGGTGTTCGTCCAGGTAATCGAAATAATGATTTGCTGCCTCGACGGGGTCTTCTTCGAGGCGGCCAGAACCCCCGGCTTCGGCGTGGCTAGACATGTTTCCTATTCAACAATTGTAAATAAAAGATATAATGAAGAGAAAAAAGGGGCCTATATTTGGTCGGAATGTTGATTCATTCCCCTTCCGGCAAATCCCAGGCACTCCATATGTCCTAGTTACTAGCACAAGTCATGCAGAAAATCATGGAAATTTTTGGCATGACCTTTGCTAAAAAGTGGACATATGGAGCACCTGAAATTTGCCGGAACGGAAATGAATCAATATTCCGGCAAAACATAGGCCACTCAGATATTCTTCGACATTCAACCAACAGTGCAAAATCATATAACATCAATGACATATATCATATAACATCAATGACATATGAGCATCACATGAGCACATATATAAAGAAAGTACACATAGTGAAATGACCTCACTAAACATTGCAAAATAGTGATCTTTTCAAAAACCAAAAACCTCTGCAAAATGACCTCACTAAACATTTGCTACTGTTTTTTATTTATAGCTAAAAAGTCTAGGAAGGGAGCTAATGTTTTTCATTTATAGCTATTTTATATACCTACAAAAATTGCCTAGCTAATTTCCTAAAAAAAATTGCTATTGTTTTTTATTTATAGCTAAAAAAGTCTAGGAAGGGAGCTACTGTTTTTGATAAATTGCCTAGCTACGAAAAATTTGCTACTGTTTTTTATTTATAGCTAAAAAATTTGCTACTGCTTTTTTATTTATAGCTACAAAAATTGCCTAGCTATTTATAGCTATTATATATACCTACAAAAATTGCTAAATGCGCTCTCTCTCTGCTACTGCCCTAACCAACATATTTGCTAATTTAGCTAAATTTGGTACTACCCTAAAATGTGATGATAATTTTGATAATTTTGCTAAATTTGGTACTGCCCTATAACAAGGAAGAGAGCTAAAATATGCTCCTAGCAAGCATGAACAACATCAACAAATGGTATTGCCCTAAAATTGGTACTGCCCTAAAATGTGATGATAATTTTGCTAAATTTGCTAAGTCTGCTACTGCCCTAAATGGTACTACCCTAAAACTACAACAAAAATAATTTCCTAAACAAATTTGCTACTGCCCTAATTAAACAATTTTGCTACTGCCCTAAATAGTAGCTAGGGTTCATCACAGAGAGAGAGAGGAGGGTAGGGGAGAGGAAAGGGAGATGCTTACGGGCTCGGGCTCGGGCGACGACGGTCGAGGGCGGGCAGGGGAGAGGGCGGCGGTGAGGTCGATGGCAGGCAGGGGAGAGGTCGGCGGCGGCGGTGAGGTCGAGGGCGGGCAGGGGAGAGGGCCAGCGTCGAGGTCGAGGGGCGGGCAGGGGCGACGGCCGGGTCGAGGTCGAGGGCGGGCAGGGCGATCGACGGCGGCGCGCGACAGAGAGGAGGGTGAGAGGTGGGAGAGGGGGGAAGGGACTTGGCAAAATTTTGAGCCCGCGCGGCGGGTTAACTAAAAATAGCAGTAACGCTGGGTTAGGATCCAGCGCTATAGCTAAGTTAGCTATAACACTGGGTGGTAATCCAGCGCTACTGCTAACTGTTCCAATTTTTAGTTTTTTTAATTCTAAAATACACATAGCAGTAGCGCTGGATTAGGATCCAGCGCTATAGCTATAGCGCTGGTTCATAATAATCCAACACTACTGATATTTTTCTTTTCTTTTTATTATTTTCCTTTTCTTTTTATTATTTTCCTTTACTTTTCTGTTTATTTTTCTTTTTCTTTTGTATTGCTTTCTGCCTTTTGTTTTTGTTTTTTGTTTTTCTCCCGACGGCCTCGCACGCAGTCGACGAGAACGTCTCCCTCCCACACTGCGCGAATATCACCGGAACCATGCATGTGGTGGTAATTGAAGGGGATACGATGTATACATCATTTGACCGATAACGGTTACTTAAGTGCATATACAAAATAGATACATATATATAAATGATGGTTTCTTAGCTGCGTCGAGGATGTTTCACATTGAGCTTCTTCCCTTTCTTGTTCGTTGTCGAATAATTGAGCCCCTCGTTGTGATTTTTCTGGAACCATGGAGTACGATCTTTCTTATGTAATGTAGTCTTGGTTCTTCTTTTCACGTATGCTTCATCGTCATCTTCCCTCATTGGGTTGCCGTATTGGTTGTAGTCTTCCTCGTTGGCGACTCCATCCATTCCGACGATGTTCCTTTTGCCTCTCCTCACGACAACACGACTGGGATTGGTCGGGTCGGTTATGAAGAAGCATTGTGTCACGTGCTTAGCGTGTAGCCATGGCTCAGTTTTGGCGATGACGTTAACGTTCACGGTAGCGCTCTTTGCGTCGGGTATAGACATGGTAGTGAAATACTTGTTTTCTCTTACGATGTCCTTAGCCCATCTGACACGGAACATCGTCGCATCGTACATTCCAGCGTAGTCAAGCTCCCAGATCTCTTCGACCCTTCTGTAGAATCTTTCAGTTGTGCCGTTGGCGTCAGTCACGCATTCAATCGTCACCCCTGAGTTCTGGTAATTACTGTCCATGTCTTTGGCCTCCGTGTAGAACGTGTACCCGTTGATATCGTATGCCTGATAGGGCGCGAGTTTGGGCGCGGGGCCATGTGCTAAGGCGTGGATGAGCAATCCGTCCGAACTGCCCTCTTCTGGGGGATTAGCAATAACTTGCTCTTTGAACCAACGCAAGAAAGTGGCGTTGTGCTCTACAGTAACTTCGTCGTCCGTCTTGCGCATCCCCTTAACACGGTACTTCTTTGCGATGGTTTTTTTGTGCAGTGTCACATAATCATCTACCACATCTAGGTGTTGTAGCACTACTAAGTTAGCCCTGTCAAAGTCGTTCCATCGATCCGAGTAGTCCACGTGCAATTCCCTCCGGCCGTTGTTGTGACCTTCTCCTTCGAGCCGCCCATGGTGCTTCTTGACGGGAAAACCAACAACAGGGTCTCCGACGCCTATATAATTCTTGCAAAAGGAGATGCACTCTTGCGTCAGATACCCCTGGACGATGCTCCCATCGGGACGGGACATGTTACGAATGAATCCTTTGATGAGCCCATTCATCCTCTCGAACGGCATCATGCTATGAAGGAATGTCGGCCCGAGGTCGATGATGTCGTCCATGATCTGGACACACAGATGCACCATGACATCAAAGAACTCGAGCGGGAAGTACATCTCAAGCTCACATAGTATGACAACGATCTCTTCCTGTAGCCTTCGGAGCTGCTTCACACTGATAGACTTTTGAGAGATAACGTCGAAGAAGTTGCAGAGACCAGTAAGCGTGTCATGGACGTGCTTCTCCATTATCCCTCTAATGGCAACCGGGAGTATTTGTGTCATCATCACGTGACAGTCATGAGACTTCATCCCGCTGAACCTTTTCTTCTTGGTGTCTAGAAATCTGCTTATCTTCCCACAGTAACCGGAACAGACTTTGATTCCTGTAAGGCACTTGATGAATTGATCGATCTCCTTCGCACTTAAGGTGAAGCAAGAAGGGGGCAATAATTCTCCTCCTTCTTGTTGACTTTTCTGCCCCTTTCCCCCGCCTCCATCTCTGTCTCCTCCGTCGACTTTTTATGGTGAGATCTATCCTGATCTCCAAATCTTCCAAGTCTTTCCTTGCCTTCGGCCCATCCTTGGTCTTCTCCGGCATGTTCATCAGTGTGCCAAGCAAGCTCTCGAGGACATTCTTCGTGATATGCATTTGATCAAGGCAATGAGGCGTGTCGTGATTGGGCCAGTACTGCAAGTCCCAGAAAACAGACCTCATTTTTCATACCTTCAGCAGCGGCTCCGGTGCCTTTTTCATCTTTCCCGGTGCGGGGCACTATTCCCAGTTTTTCAATAGCTCGTTGATTTCGGCGCCGCTCCTCTTACGTGGAGGTCATCGATGCTCAGCCAAACCATTGAATAGATCTCCATGTTTTCTCCATGGGTCATCCTTCTCAAGCCATCTACGATGCCCCATGTACACGATTTTCCCAGACCCGCCATCTTCCGTTGACGTAAGCTGCTGAGACGTTGTATCATCCATGCACCTCGTGCATCCACAGTATCCGTGGCACACCTGGCCTGAGGTGTACCCGTAACCGAGATAGTCGTGCACCGTCGTCATCAGCGCGGCTCTCATATAGAAATACTCTCCTTTGCTGGTGTCCCATGTCCATGCCGGTGCTTTCCATAACGTGTCTAGCTCCTCTTTCAAAAGCCCCATATACAGGTTAATATTATTTCCCGGTTGTTTCGGCCCATGAATCAGCATGCTCATGTGTATGTACTTTGTCTTCATGCACTTCCATGGGGGGAGGTTGTACATCCATACAAAGACGGGCCATGTGCTGTGGTTGGTGTTCTGGTTTCCAAACGGACTCATGCCATCGGTACTCACACCAAGCACGACGTTCCTTGCACCTTCTGCGAAAATCGATATTCGGCGTTGAATGCTCTCCACTGGCTAGCATCTGTGAGGTGTCTTAGCTTCGGATCATCTCCATCGTCGGGCTTATTCCTCTCCGCGTGCCAGAACATGAGCTTTGCTTCCTTAGGATCTACGAAATACCGCTGCAGGCGGGGAGTGATCAAAAAGTACCATACAACTTTCTGAGGAGCTTTCTTTCCTGCCTTCTTGTATCGAGAAGCATTGCACACTGGACAGCTGGTTTTTTTCGCGTGCTCCCCCCGATAAATGATGCAACCGTTGATGCATGCGTGGTATCTAATGTGCGGCAGATCAAGAGGGCAAACGATTTTCTTGGCCTCCTCGACACTAGTAGGACACAGGTTCCCCGCGGGAAGAACTTTATTATGTAGATACTTCAAATGCTCATCGGGGCTTTTGTCTGTCCATTTGTTTTTGGCCTTCATCTTTAGAAGTTCGAGCATGAAACTCAAGTGGGTCACCTCGGGATCGCAAATGTCATACAATGGAGTCTTCGAGTCTACTTCAAGTTGCGCCAACTTGGCCTCCTCTCTAGAAGCAACTTTGTCGCTAGTCGTACTCTTGCGAAGGAGGTCTCGAACATGAGGGTCCTGCACGACTGAACTTAGTAGCATCGGAGACTGCGGCGTGTAGTCCGCCACCTCTTCTTTGTTATGTTCGGACTCTTCTTCGCCGTGTCCAGAATCTTCTCCGCCGCCACCATGTCCGGACTCTTCCCCGCCTCCATGTCCGACGCCATCGTCTTCGTGTCGATCGGTCATCTCTTCATCTAGCTCCATGTCGTTATTCCCTGCCATGTGGACGTCCTCATCATCATCTTCACTTATCCACTGAGTATAGCCATCCATGAAACCATTCATCAGCAGGTGCGCCTTCAAACTGCCACAATCAAAAGGGTCCAAAAGGACTCCTTCTTTGCATCTTGTACACGGCCATCTAATCCTAGTCCGATTATTTGCATACATGTCCATCACCGCGGATTGCACGTATCGCTCCACCTTCCATCCACTCACCTTCATGACCGACTGCACGATATAACAAGCAAAAGGGTTATAAACAAAATGCATGCATGCATCAAAGTCATATAAAAATTTGGCATGACCTTGCCTAAAAATAGGACATATCGAGTTTGCTCGAAATTCACCGAAATGGAAATAAATCAACATTTTGGCAAAACATAAGCAACTCAGGGGGCATGTTACTCGCACAAATCCCTTCATATCGCAAACACACATATTCCCATTCTTGAAATGCACAACTTTTTACTCACCTATCTCCCGAGAGAGATCGAGCACGGTTAGATGTGAGGCCTCGCTACCTATAGGGACGATCGAAAGTGTGGATGGCTAAATAGCTAGCTAGATCTAGTTGTTGGGAGGAGAGATGACACTAGCTAACTAATGGAGAGGGAGAGAGATGAGCTAGCTAGATCTATATGTATGGAAGGAGGGAGAGCCAAATAAATGAGGTAGATAGAGAAGAGAGGCCATTTATGGAGGAGAATTATGGTGGAGGGGGGCATTAATGGGGAGAGAAGAGAGGTAGAAGGAAGAGAGAAGAAGGGCAATAATGGTGGAGAACTAACTTAGAGAGGGGAGAGGGGAAAGGAAGGGGAGAGGGCAAAGGGAGGAGGGGGAGGGGGAGAGGGGAATGAAAAGGTGGCACCAGCCACGCCTAGCAGTAGCACTATTTTCTTAAAAGCGCTACTGCTATGGTGCTTAGTAGTAGCGCTTGTCAGGAGCAGCGCTACTACTAAGTGGGGCCCATTAGCAGTAGCGGTGTTATCAAAGCAAGTGCTACTGCTAAAATCTTAGCAGTAGCGCTGTATTTTGGGCCGCGCTGCTACTATAGCTAGCGTCGGTGGGCTCGTTGGGTCCCACTTATCAGTAGCGCCCTTTTCATTTCCAGCGGTACTGCTAAGGCACCACTTGTACCGCTGCCCGAGACTAGCGCTACTGCTAATTAGCAGCAGCGCTTGTTATTATCCAGCGCTACTACTGATGTCCTACCTATAAGCATTTCCCTAGTAGTGTACAAGTGGTGCTCCCAACTCTTGATGAACAACATCAACCTTGAGCATCCAACACAAGTTCGACTACATGATCAAGATCAACACCACAACCCAAGGGATGTCATTCCATCTTAGAGAAGCTTTACTCCAAGTCATGAGCTAAAGCAACTCAACAAGATGTGAATACATCAAAGTGCTTAAATGAAAAATGGCAAGCCCATTTTGAGCTTAAACGATGAGTATGACCTATGATCAAGTGATCTCACTTGACTCCTAAGTCAATATACGCTAACATAGGTGACTTTGTCGCCGACCCTTTCTAGATGAAGTTCTCTAGTATTCTTTTGCTTAGTTGATCATGTTTTTCTTGCCTTTGTGTCTCTCTTAAAATCAAAAGAACTTCATCTAGATCTTTTTATTTTTCTGCTCTTTATCTGTGTTTAATTCATTGCAAATCTTTCTGCTAATTCCCTACAAATCCTTGTGAGATTTCATTTGCTAAGTGAGCTGAGTTGACAAAATCTTTACTCTGCATTGAACTCGGTCCCTCCGATCCAAACCTATCGGCTCGACCGAAATACAAGGTCTCCTTGTATATAGTTCATCGGTACAACCGACATGGACTAGCTCGGTCTCACCGATAAGCACCCTCTGTGCCTCTATCATCTCGAATTCACCAACGAAAATCGTATCAGCGTCACCGATTTCAGCTCTGAGAAAATGTTTTGCCATTTCTTACTGCCTATTTTCTTTAGCTCCACTCAATGATTCTTTCCTCTATCAGCATCATAAACCACCTACTGGTTTGTAGTGACTCTCAAGGACCACACCTACTTGGCTAATGCTCCAGAAGTGCCCTTCTTGGAAATTGATGTCAAAGAGGGAAAGGGAGCACATCAAAGCTTATCAAATGAGCACATCTAAGCTCTTCTACAGATGCCTGTTAACAAAAGAGGAGAGAAGTCACATGTCTTTAAGAGGGGAAAGACATGTCAATATGTTTGATTCTAGCTATTGCTATTGAAAATTCTTGTTGCTCTGATTTTATTTGCTCTTACCCTATTTTGCTCTGATTTTATCTCACCCTACCTTCTCCCATTACCCAATAGCAGATTTAGGGGGAGAAAGAATCTATGTCTAAGGGGAGAAAATCTTTGGAACTTATTGCAAATCTTTAATTCTCTGGGACATGTCTATATCTAAATGAAGTACTTATAGTACTCACCCATTACATGTCATCCCAGTCTTGGTATTCTTGTGGTTATTTAAAACTGCTTTATCTGGAGTGTTCTTGTGTTATCTAACCCTGTTTTCTCAAGTCTACTCCTTCAAAAGTCAGCTCAAGACCACAAGGTAAGTATATGCATCACACTCATGTGCATGATGATCTCTTATTGTTGCACATATTGTTTGCAAGAGGGAATCATAAACATGAAGGTACATTTCTTAACCATATCGGTTGCTCTGATGCATATAGCAAGATACATGTAACTCTATGCTTACTCTGTCATGTTATGCATTCACATGTTAGTATATTCTATCTTCACATGATTGCATACATGTAGGGGGAGCTTATGCATGTTACATGTTTCTCCAAATCTTTACTTGCTACTCTTCATATCATTTACCTAAAGCTTTGATGTATGTTGTCATCAATCACCAAAAAAGGGGAGATTGAAAGCACAAGTGCTCCCTGGACGATTTTGGTAATTAATGTCAACATATCTCTTGTTGGACTAATGCCTTTATCTAGTGTATTTCAGACAAGTTCAACAACGGCGTGGAAAGGACAAGAGGATGTGGAACCCCTTCAATGTGTCAAGGAATGCATTGGCTAAAGCTCAAGACTCTTCATTTTGTTTTAAGTGATCCAAGATCACGTTGAGTCCATAGGAAAGCAAATAATATTAAAAGGGGATGAGGTGTTGCTTAATGGCTTGCTTGCTCAAAATGCTTAGTGATATTGCTCCAAAGCCGTCAACCACTTTCTCCATCCAAATATATCAAAACCCTAAACTCCAACTCGGCCCCACCAATTCTTTCTATCCGGCGCCACCGAGTTCATATTACATAGCCACAGCCAGAAACCCTAACAGTTCGGTCACACCGATACAGGTCTCGGTCTCACCGAGATGGCCTGGCCAACACTCTGTGACTTGTTGCATTTATTTCGGTATCACCGAGTTATGCAATCGGTCTCACCGAGTTGGCTTGATATTTTCTCTGTTGCCTTATTGCTTTACTTCGGTCTCACTGAGTTGATGCAATCGGTGCCACCGAGTTAATGTTTGCCCTAAGCCCTAGCACATCGGTCCCACCGAGTTGTTCCAGTCGGTCCCACCGAGATTCCTCACGTTCACATTTTGAACTAATCAGTCAGACTGAGTTCATCTATTCGGTCTCACCGAGTTTGGTCAAATGTGTGTAACGGCTGGATTTTGTGTGGAGGCTATATATACCCCTCTACCCCCTTCTCCATATGTGAGAGAGCCATCAGAATGTGCCTACACTTCCACCATACATTTTCTGAGAGAGAACCATCTACTCATGTGTTGAGATCAAGATATTCCAATCCTACCACAAGAATCTTGATTTCTAGCCTTCCCCAAGTTGCTTTCCACTCAAATCATCTTTCCACCATATCCAAATCTGTGAGAGAGAGTTGAGTGTTGGGGAGACTATCATTTGAAGCACAAGAGCAAGGAGTTCATCATCAACACACCATTTATTACATTTTGGAGAGTGGTGTCTCCTAGATTGGTTAGGTGTCGCTTGGGAGCCTCCGTCAAGATGTGGAGTTGAACCAAGAAGTTTGTAAGGGCAAGGAGATCACCTACTTCGTGAAGATCTACCCGAGTGAGGCAAGTCCTTCGTGGGCGATGGCCATGGTGGGATAGACAAGGTTGCTTCTTCGTGGACCCTTCGTGGGTGAAGCCCTCCATGGACTTGCGCAACCGTTACCCTTCGTGGGTTGAAGTGTCCATCAACATGGATGTACGATAGCACCACCTATCGGACCCACGCCAAAAATCTCCGTGTCTTCATTGCGTTTGCACACTCCAATCCCATCCCTTTACTTTCTTGCAATTAGCATGCTTTACTCTTTCTGCTGCATATATTCTTATCATTCTTGCTTGAAATGTATTGTGAATGCTTAAACTTGTGCTAAAACTCCACCTTAACTTGAAGAACTTAAAAAATGCCACTTTTACTTGTTGAGGGTCTAATCCCCCCTCTAGACCCCTCTTCTCGATCCTTTCATCCTATCACAATATTGTGGCTAACATACCACATAGCAATCAATTCAAGGTGGAAGACCTTAGCAGTCTGCTCTTCCAGATTCCATAGAGGATGGTCGCAATCACCATTGGCTTATGCTTCCTCTCCGGGGAAGGGAGGGGGTGGGTGGGAGGGACATTGGCATACCACAAGTCGTCCATGCAAGCGACCACATGCACTGAATGTTGGGGAGGACGATGTCCCACATCGCATGAGCACATGCACAACCGAAAAAGAGGCGCACGATGGTCGTATCAGTGGAGCAGATGATGTAGGGGTAGAGAAGGGGACGCGTCGATGATAGAGATAGAGGGATGAGCTGCAAGATTGGTGGCACAACTAGAGGAACTGATTGCGGTGTGAGTGAGCAAAAGAGTCACAGATATAAGGGCAACGACATCAATCGCATCGGAGAGGTTACATACATTCAAAGCTCATAGGATGTGAAACTTTAATGAGAGGAGGTGATGCAACAATGGTTATCACTTGTTGTAGAACGACAACCAAGAGGCAACATCGAGGGTGGCCAAATCGGCATGGACAAAAATACATTCGTGACTTGAGAAGAGGGCCAAAGCCGACGAAGATAAGAGCCACTGCAGCGTGAAGTCTGGTGGCGTGGAAGAGATGTGTCGAGAAGCTTGCATATAAGGTTTGACAACACCCATGAGTCTACCATTACCAATAATTACCATCGTGGTCACTCAGAACGAAGGCAACAATGTGAAAATGATTTACTTCCAAACATGTATGTGAAGGGAGGTCACAATCAATATTGTTGATGTCGTTGCTTTTATATTTATTTTATTTGTCAGGTGTCAGATGCTCATGTCAACACAAGTGTCATCCTATTGATATAAATTCTTTCCCGCCTCTTGTCTCTCTGGTTAATGGAAAAACTTTGTATTTCCATTATAAAAGTAGTGGAATGGGGTAGCTCAATTCAAAAAAAAAAAAAACTCACCGATCATCATAGATGGGAGTAACTCACCCCGAAATTTTGCACCATGAGGAGTTGTAAGACTAAAGATGATGTCTTGGACACTCTTTACAATTACAATTTGCTGCAATATGCTCCTAAGTTTTCCGTGTCACAGATCGTGGGATGAGTGCAAGGCTAGATTTTTATCAACCACCTAGAATGTACACGTATAATATGTGAATTCATACCAAGTATACCACATACATCAGAGTGAATGAAGAGGACAAAAGGATGGTGTGCTTTTCCTCAAGTACGTTGGAGCTTTGTGATGAAGTCTTCCATGACCACAACAATGTCGCTATCTTTCCTACTAATAAAGGTTGGAGTTGATGGTGAGTTTACATATGAGACCACACAAATAAACGAATCCACTTCTACCAATATATGGGACTAGCAACCTTCCAAGTGACATAAATAAACAAATATTTTTTTTACTAGGTGTGAGACCTATCCCAAATAACAAATACACTGCTACCCTAATGAAGTAATGTGAGAATAACGCTCTTGTAAAAACCACAAATTATAAATGCAAGTACGCCACTCCAATTCAAAAATGATGGTCTTGATTTTAGTTTCTCTGCCCAACCAATTCTTTTTGTTCCATGGTCAGCCAATTCTTTTTGTTCCATGTCATGCCTGAAGAGAGTAAACAAATCACACAATTCAACGCGGCGATAGATGTTGCCCTCCTATCTAATCCACGATCTTGTGCATTCAATTTATTCACACCCATTCTCCTATGTTTGAAAATGTTCTCTCACTATAAATCTTTCAAAGGACCAACTATGGTCGCTCACGACTCTTTAGCCACTGCAACATGATTTTTTATTATATTCACATTATTTTTTAATCGTGAACCATGCAACAGGTGCAAGACACCATCATCTTTTGACAATCTCCTAAGCCAAGCCAGTGGTAATTCCTCGTTTTTGTATGACTTTGTAGTTCGTAGCAATGCACGAGATTTGTGCTAGTATACCATAAATATCAGCCAATTATTTTGTTTAAAAGATCCAAAAATAAGAATGGATCGATATGGTTCAATCATGGGCACACGATGGGCGAAGCAGAAGATCCAACGGCCAGCAAAATTCGCCGGAAACAAAAACTAAAAAAGTCACTGCTCGGGGCCCGTGGGAGGCTGTTGCCCCCACACGCCGCACGCCGCACGCCGGAAAAGGGTAGGCGACTAGGCGAGCCACCTCCGCCCCCGTTCCCCCCACTCCTTCGTCCAGGCGCCGTCGCCGTCGATCGATCGCCCGAGCTAGCGAGTAGGTCCCCCCTCCCCGATCCACTCGTTGGCCATGGCGGACGAGCCGGAGCTGCCGGTGGCGGCGGGGAGGGACAAGGACGAGCGCCGCCGCTTGATGGGCAGGTGCGCGCTCGCCGTCGTCGGCATCATGAGCACCCTCCTCGTCTACGGCGTCCTCCAGGTCCGCCGCCTCCACCCCCTCTTCCTCCACCCCCTCTTCCCGCAAAAAAAAAAAAAGAATCACTCGTGTCCAGTTTTTTCGCACCGAGGAGTGTGCCGCCGGATGCGGCAACAGCGGGGGATTAGTAGCGATCTATTCGTGTTTGTTTGTTCCTCCCTCCGGCGAAATTTACGGCTCGAAATGGTGAGATTGTGCTTGCCTCGAGAGTTGACTGGCCAGTAGCTTGTACGGTGTATTTCATTCAAAGGTTTCAGATTGAAAATGGAACTGCACAAATTGTACCGAGCGATTGGGTGGTGCTGGTGTTGGTGAATGGCTGGTACTGTCAGTTCATTTTGCGAAGCATGCCTAGCTTGTATTCCATGAAAAATATCAGTGCTCTGTTCAGATAGGGATGGTGTTACGTACATGGCCTAAAAAGTTCAATTTTGACAGTAAAATGAGAGTTTGAAGTATTCTTCCTTGCACTCCTTTGAGCACCTTTTGGTTCATTTCTCAGATCCAGATAAAAGAATATTCTCCATGATCATGTAGATGTTAAAACACAGAGAATCCTGATAAAATAATATTCTCTATGATCAGGTAGTTGTTAAAACACAGAGAATCCAGATAAAAGAATATTCTCCATGATCAGGTTGTTCCATGATAGTTCTTTTTAGTTTGAACACATGTATTTATGGTTCCGTTTGCTGTTCAGACCGGATGCTGCATATGAACAGTTCAGTGCTGCCAAACTGGATAGTGTGGTTGTTCATGAACTAAATCACCTCTTGTTACTTTGGTGAATGGTGTATTCACACGTCTGAACCCTTTGATGTGCAAGTACCGCATCTATTTGTGACTGTCCGTTACCTGTTCTTTAGCTTGCCTGAAAATAACACATTTCTGTTTTACATGGCGTTGAATGGGCATAAAACACTAAATGGAGGGGTTCCGGTTTCAATGTTATGCAGGAGAAACTCATGAGAGTTCCCTATGGAGCAGAGAAGGAGTTCTTCAGATACTCACTTTTTCTTGTTTTCTGTAACCGTATCATCACATCCATGGTGTCTGCACTCGTGTTACTGGTATGAATCTGCTTATATCATTTGTTCTTATACTTGAACTTTTCTGAACCTGCTAGACTCTTAAACTGTGTATATTTATGCAGTTGAGTAAGAAGTCCACGGACCCAGTGGCCCCAATCCAGAAATACTGTGTTGTCTCCTTTTCAAACATACTAACCACAACTTGCCAGTACGAGGTTATATATTAGTTTTGTATATCTGCTGTTGTTGGTTCCTATTGCTTCTGTACATAATACATGACGTGATTATTTCAGGCCCTTAAGTATGTGAGTTTCCCTGTCCAGACACTTGCCAAATGTGCAAAGATGATTCCTGTTATGGTAATATCTTTTGTACTGTGACTTGTGATCTAACCTGATTTTCATACATCTTCACTCTCAGTGTCTGCTAGAACAGTATAGATGTCTCTTTTACTTCCAAGTTAATAAACAGTGATCGATGTAAGGAATTTGTACATAGACTAATTTCGTGCTATTGGTAAACTGAACCTTTGTGAATGAACTGGCTATCAAAGATGAAAAAATAGTTTGTAAGTTGCGTGTGAAAATTACTGTGCAAAATGATTCTGAGACTCTCAGTTCATCTGATACTACTATTTGGCCACTTCCATTCATCGCTCAGGTAGGTGTTAAATTACAGAAAATCAGGATTGTATGCACAGAAAATCAGGATTGTGTATCAATCGTCTTGAGTTTATACATCTGGATGTGCTTTATTTTATTGTTCCACAATATATGTATTTTGATTTCATTTCCTGGATATCAAGCCTTGTTATGACCATTCTTCAATTTGATTGATTTGTAGATTTGGGGCACGATAATTATGAAAAAGAAGTACGGTGGAAAAGATTACTTCTTTGCAGTCATTGTGACCATGGGCTGCTCATTGTTCATTCTATACCCGGTAATCCAAATCTCCCAACTTATTTCTCTGTATTGTTGAGCACCACATGGTTGCACGTTGCATGATTCTCTAGTTGTCCACGTCTAAAAAATGTTATGGACACTATATAGAAATTTCATTAACAACCAATACTGCATCTGCCATCTGCACACCACATTATCAATTAGGTAATAGTGATATATATGCTATATGGTTGAATTCAAAGCAGGATAGAGATTGGCTTTATATATACCCCACAAACTATCTTTTATGACCAACCAATACTGAATGAAGTTTCACACAACAAGGGGGTACAAGCGGTAAAAGGTTCTAGAAAGAGGAGAAGGGGATACAATGAAGAAGAGGTCCAGGGGAGGAAGGACTCAGGCCGTTGCTAGGTTTCTTCTGGTTCACTATCTCTCGATTGATGCTCTTATCTCTTGCCCTCCACCAGCTTAAGCAGAGCTGCCTACCTTCATCTGCTCCAGCACCAGGGGCTTCGAGCCCC
Organism: Thinopyrum elongatum; assembly: GCA_011799875.1. Lineage (NCBI taxonomy): Eukaryota > Viridiplantae > Streptophyta > Magnoliopsida > Poales > Poaceae > Thinopyrum > Thinopyrum elongatum. The sequence goes on from CM022297.1 coordinate 52,991,701, forward strand.
CTTGTCACTGCAGCCCATACAGCCAGGTCTAGTGGCCCAAGCGGTCTGTCTGTCTATGCATTCTCCCCTCCTTAACATCCGGCTTGTCCTCAAGTGGATGAACCCACACTGTGGACAACTGGATCCAAAGGCACTTGCAGTCCTGGTAAAGAACACACACAAAGGTGAAGCAATCTGACTTACATGGCTGGTCAACGGACATGGAGTTTCCTATGATTTGCTCAGGCCATAGGAAAAAGCCTTGCCATCTTCATAAGCGAATTGGTTCAGCAGCTCCCTATTGAAAATGATCACTTTCACTCCCAGCTGCCCTACTCAGAGCATTGTCATCTTCAAGAAGATGTGCAAAGTTTGTATTCTTCTCATTACTATAGGCATGAGACAAATCAACACAAGGCCTCACTCCCATTGAACCATCCAAGTAATGCCCATTGCTAGCTACCTTGCTTGCTGGCTGTACCATGTCTCATATTGTGCACTGTAATTGCTGTTGCACTTTTTAAACCATTGAATACTGAAGAGCAAGTCCAGCCCAAGTGTAATATTCGTACTGATTCATCCTCACAAAAACACTGATTGATGAGCCCCCAAACCATGACCTTACTTCCTTGCAATAAAACTGGACAACATGAGTTGATATTCCTTCAGTTACTGTGATCTCAATACTAGAGTTGTCTAGTATATGAGTCCATGGGGGCTTTGGCTGCAACAATTGAAAATGCTTCCTAGACCGTGTAACAAAGAAATCCATAGCACCATGCAAGGAAGCAAGCATCATAACGCTGGCCTTGAGGTCAGAGCATTTGGTTGAACATTTGGTGGGCACTAATATGTCGAGGTCGAGGATAGGTAATGGCTCAAGGGCGGGGTCGGCGAGTCCTCTGGAGGTATGGTGAAGGATGCATGTGCACTCTTATGGAGTCAAGGACACATCAGCGAGGTCTTCTCCATGGTGTCATGGTCAGGGCCCCACGTCGAGCAGGTGGGTATCGGTTTGGTGAGGCCGAAGATGCTGATGTCGACAGCGACATGGTTTGATGAGGTAATTGCTGGTGACCATGGACAACGATGCCCACATCCACGAACACCATAAGGCAGCCAGCTCAGTGATGGCATTGGGGAATTACCATGTGTGAGTCTGGTTTTGCGGATGAGTCGAGCGTGGAAGTCGGCCATCTAAGGCCCTGTTCGGTTAATCCCCTCACTAAAGGGATTGAAGGGGATTGGAGAGGCTTGAAGAGGATTTTGACTTTCAAGGGATTTAACCCCTTTCAATCTCTTCCAAACCTCTCCAAACCCTGCCTAACCGAACAAGGCCTAAAGGTGACCAGCTCCTCCAACAACATCGCCCAATGCCCAGCCTGGCCCAAGAACACCCTTGGTGATGGTGGTGTGGTGCTAATGCTGGTCATGGTAGAGGCGTGCAAGGGTGTTGAGATGGCTCTCATTTCATATGATACAATACCAGTTCAATACATGCATTCTGGTTCACCTATGTCTTGACTGATGCGTCTGTCGCTTTCCCTCCACTACTGTAAGGGAATTGCGCGCCTTCACCCGCTTCAGCGGCATGGGTTTCGAGCCCCTTGTCATTGTAACTCATACAGCCAGATCCAGTGGTTCAAACAGTCCATGACACTATCATAGGCAATATGTTGGGTACGGGGTTTTGGAAGCTGATAATAACGGCCTGTTTGGTTTTAGCCATGCTTGTCTTGCGAAATATTTGGCTAGCCAAAATTCTGGTCAAGGTTTTGCTAGCCAATGATTTGGCGAACTTTGGCAAGAAGACTGAACTAGGGTGGGTAAAGAAGCATTGGCATGCCAAATATTTTGTCATGATTGCAAACAACGACCAAGTTTTTGATCATGCCAAAATTTTGGACCCTAAGAAACCAAGCCAGTGCACCTGTGATAACCTTTGTATTTGGGAATGGTGCCTGAATCGTATGGCGTGCTAAGCTTTTGGTGTTTCTTCTGAAGTGATATCCTTTTCTTTCTGGTCTCATCGATGCAGGCATCAATGGATGTTAGTCCACTTAATAAAGGCAGAGAAAGTACTGTTTGGGGTGTTTCACTGATGCTTGGTTATCTTGGGTACAACTTCTCATCTTCTACTTAATTTTCTGCCTAGAAAATAAGCAATAATATTTGAGTTCATGATATAATGAAATGGTAGCTCAGTTTTGGGAAATTTCTCGATTTCACAGATCTATTTGACATTTAGTCTCCTTTTAGTTTCTACCAGGTTATTTTTTTTATTGTATTAAGTAGCGTTAACTAGAACTATATGTACAAAATGCATGTATTGCTGTGACTCATTGAGTATCTATAAACTGCTGAGGAGATGGTGGTATCATAATTTTGGAGGTTGTTGCAGCTGTAGATTGGATGTAATCTAGTAGTAGTAAATTTCTATAACATGGAAGTAGGCAAGATCAACTTACATTTACAATTTCCTGCTGGTCACTACTGTAGGGTGTGAGTGTGGGTGCAGTGGCGCACTATTCGCTTACAAGGTTTATTGCTTACTTTATTTGGACCGGCTTTCGCACCCTGGTTGCTATCTAACATGATCCTCCTTCTCTTGGATTGTTAGATTTGATGGTTTCACAAGCACCTTCCAAGACAAACTATTCAAAGGGTATGAGATGGAAATTCACAACCAAATATTCTACACGACAATGTGCTCGTGTGTTATTAGCTTGAGTGGTAATTGCTTACTCAAATGGTTACTTGTCTTATCTTTTGTCTTGCATTACCTTGAAAGTTTATTTTGGGATCAAGTCTGCTGAAACTTGGCCAGTGCTTTTATGCTTCCATTGATTCTATGATTTTTTTTATCACTGGATATTCGACTAAAGTTTTGCATGTTAATCTGTTAAACTTAGTCTGGTACACCGACACTGTACAATAAATACACTATGAACAGTTGCTATGAATGATTTTATTCCTCTGTTAATTTTTTCTTTTTGCAGGACTTATTCTCCAGAATCATCTTCTTCCAGCTGTGGACTTTATGGTCCGTCATCCAGATTGCTTCTATGATGTCCTAATCCTATCCACTGTAAGACTTACCTTTTGACTCTTAATCAAAATGCAATGTGCTTGTTCCTCTTTTTACCCGAGCACATCAACACAAATCTGATGGATATCGGTGGGTGGAGAGACAATCTCATTTTAGGATATGTAAATAAACTGAGATAAATACTGTGCGACTTTCTGTCTATCATGTCATGAAATCTTGGACAAGTTGCACTTGTAGCTATCTCAAATTTATGCCCTCCTACGACCACAAATTCAAGCTACACCATAACTGTTTGAATGATAGATCCAAGATGTCTTTTTGGCCATCGGATTTAAACATGTTCTCCCCAGGTTGCAACAGCTAGCCAGTTCTTCATATCCTACACTATCCGAACCTTCGGGGCTCTCACATTCGCTACCATCATGACAACCAGACAGGTGGATACAGTTCTACCAGTATGACATATTTGCATCTAAATTATTTGACCATTCCCTGACCGTAATTCAACATGTGTTTCCGCAGTTGGTGAGTATACTACTGTCCTGTGTCTGGTTCGTGCATCCCCTTAGCTGGATGCAGTGGGTTGGAGCTGTAAGTTATCTATCTCTGTCTCATCACTCGTCTCACAACGTTTCTTGTCTCTTCCAATTAAAAACGAACTCCGTGCTATACCAGGCCATTGTATTCGGAGCCCTGTATGCGAAAACCTTCTCAAGAAACAAACCGCAGAAGGCCACGGTCGTGAGTTCATCGCCGCAGGGTTCTGTTCCAAATGCTGCTAACAGTTGACTGGAAGAAATAACAAATAGGAACACCGAAGGCTTGATCTACTTGTCACTTTGCTGTACCGGATGAAAATTTTCATGTCCGAGGCGAATGACAGGCGTCCTGACAAGTTGACCGAGAGAGAACAGATTGTAGAGTCATGCCTCATCTCCTGATCATCAACCTGGGGAGCTCTGAAAGGCTTAGCTGAAGGCCCATTAGTTTGTTGATTAATGATCAAGAGTGATCGGGGCTGCCGAAATTTTTCTCTGAGGCCGTTCACTGTTAGCTACAGTAACATAATGTTGTGATGTAAACTGTAATCTTGACGTTTTACTCCATAGGAAAAGGCTTTCCACCCACAAAAGAGGGAGGAAATGCCTGATTTTTTGTGCATACAGCACATTACCTTAGGAAGCGACCGATACTGCATCTCAACACCGAATTTTTCATGGCTGACGGTGACATGGTGTGGTGTAGAGTTGGTCATGCCATAGGGCTGAAGTTGTCATTATTCGTGAAATAATTTTGCGGTTTTTTGTTTCGCTGAGCCTCTATACATGCATGAATAGGCGGTAGCCATTTAGAGCGCTTCAAGGAGAAGCAGAGCTTATGCGCTTGCAAAGTGAAATTAATGAAGCAGAGCTTATGCGTTTGCAGAGTGAAATTAAGCAGATCGATCGATCGACCTCCTTACATGTTTTTGATGTCACAATACCACGGTATCATTTAAATGTTGGTATCGCTAGATACTCCCTCTGTAAAGAAATATAAGAGCGTTTAGACCACTACGGAGGGAGTATATGTTAAACTACCTCACTAACTCGAGCAAAGTTGGTTTTGATGTCACAATACCATGGTATCGTTTAAATGTTGGTATCACTAGATATATGTTAAACCACCTCACTTACTCGAGCAAAGTTTGATTCTCTATTTTTGAGATGTAGAGATGATCACAAAGTGTTGTTTTCCCTTAGGATCATAGCGAAAACTTTCGATTGAGCTGCGGACAGCTCAGGTCTTCCATTATGTCATACATTTGAATCGTGGGACATTTTTAATGCCGTAACCTCTTAGTTTTACGTTTTACTTCAACATGAAGACATAACCTAGTGTATGCCCTGAGACAAGACATTTTTGAGCAGTGAGCACCTACATACACTTTGCTTTCTTAATTAGTAGAACAGACCGGACAACTAGTGACCAATCGTGAGGCGATGTGCATGCCATGTGAAATTTTAAACTTTTGTCACAGAAACTAGGTCAATCATCTCTGCCTCTTTGGCCACCAATTTAATCATACGAAACTATGTTTTTTAAAAAGGAACTATTTAATCATACAAAACTATATAAGATCGTTTAGATCACTACTTTAGTGATCTATAAACGATCTTATATTTCTTTACAAAGGGAGTATGGACTATGAAAATAACCTTTTACCAATTTGTATATGTGGTAGATTTTTTCTACATCAATGGTCATATGTTGAACTAGATCGAGCAATAGATAACATACACAGCAAGATAACATTAATGAATGTATGTACGGTATGAATGGACTAGCATCTAGCAAGTTGTTAATTTAAGCCTGCATCGATCTGTACGGTGCACCGCCGGCACGTATCTATGTACGGAGAGGAAAAGTGAAAAATATACTAGTACGACAGTGGATGATATGCTGCCGTACAGATGTATCGGCCTGGTAGCTAGATCCACTATACTATAGCTTAATCAGCACCAGATATAAGTACTAAAGAGTGCAGACGATTATGTTGTCTGCAGCATGAGCCAAAGTCGTTGCCCAAAGCAGCTCGAAAGAAGGGAAAATTAACAAGGGTTAGCATTCAAGTTGGTCTTTGCCTTGCCCCAAAGAAGGGTATAGGCTTCGTATAATAATATTCCAGGAGCACATGCATTGTCTATGCTGCTCTGTCCGGGCATGAGCCGACGTGTCAGTTTCCCATACGTTGGGATGACGAGATTGTGAGGCGAAGTGGGTAACAAGTACTGGCATGGCGTAGCAGAACTTCTTTTCAAAAAAACATCAGGTGACCAACTCCCCCGTGCCCACACACACACACTTTCTCTCCTCTCTCCCTCTCAATCGATAAAATCTCCGGTTAGCCGGCCGGCGTGCTTGCTATCTGCTTAATTAGTCAAGCCCGTGAATCTCCGGCGGTGCGTGATGGTCCGGGGAAAGACGGTGATCGAGAAGATCGAAAACACGACGAGCCGGCAGGTGACCTTCTCCAAGAGGAAGAGCGGGCTGTTCAAGAAAGCCAGAGAGCTGGGCATCCTTTGCGATGCGCAGGTAGGCGTCCTCCTCTTCTCCAACACTGGCCGCCTCTACGACTACTCCAACTCCAACTCCGGGTACGGTACTGTTTATATCTGGCTGTTCAAGTTCATCTTCTATAGATCTATTAATAATATATTGCCTCCTTCAAACTAATTTGGGAGAAACCTTCTAACTGGCGAGTGTATATCTACATGGAGTTCGGTGTGTCTTCCTAAAGTAACAAGCACACCTAGAACCTCGGTTAACAAGTGATTCATATTAGTTTTATGCTCATGCCATCAGTCAATGTTCCGAGCTAGATTTAATTAGTTTCTTCGTTCCACACAACACGTTACCAGTTTTCAAGGAGAGAATAAGAACTTAAGAGACTTAATGATCTTTTCGTGTCTTGATTAGTATATTTCTCTATCTCAACTTAATTACCGCCTTGTTGCTCCTAATTTCTTTTGTGGCGACATTTTACTTTCCTACTTCGCAGAGCATGCGAAGTCCACTCGTCTCCTTTCTCTATATTGACGATCGCGAGATGTCACCATAGTAAAAGGATGAGCTGGTATTTTGTATGAGATATGTGCAGGTCTGGTCGTGTTTGTTGATATGTGTAATCTCAGTTAAGCATGTAATTTCAAATATTGTTATTTATCTATTTTTTGCAGGGATCTAGTGTTATTTGTTGATGCATTCACAAGTTCTCATTAACTAGGACTCAAAAGCATCACATATTTGAAGAAAACATTGTATTGAACATACTTTCACATAGTGCGCATGCATACCTAGTGATAATTAATATGCAAAATTGTTGCCTCCATGCTATCTCCCTGTCCAATTATATTAATTTACACGCTGTTCATATGGGTCACATTATTTTCTCTCAGGCTTCTTGTCACTACTAACATTGTGAAATACCTTTGTGGTCATTTTATGCTGTCTCACATTCTCAAGCTCCCACTTTTCTTCTATATTATCACCAAATCACGCACCACCATATGTACTTAAGTACATGACATTAGTTCATATCTATTTATTTTTCTTTTTGATATTTCCATTTTTTTTACACCTGCTCATATGTACTTAAGTAGTTTTTAATACTAGGACAATACTACAGAAACCATTGTTTATTAAATATTCAGGTAGATACAATTTAAACTCTCTGTGTGTGTGTGTGTGTGTGAATAAAATAATAATACCCTTTGATCGTACAAAAGTAATACATGCACATACCATGGCTAAACATTCATTCCAAGATGCATCCCATGTATGAAAGTACTACAAAGAAACTATTGGTGTAGAATCTTGTCTTTTTTTTGCGGGTAGTAGAATCTTGTCCTCATGCACTCACTCATGTTATAATTATGTCTTCCTTGTCTGCGAGCTTATAATATTTTATCCCTTTACTAGGATGAAATCCGTAATTGAAAGATACCAACATGTTAAGGAGGGCCAACAATTCATGAGTGCAAGCGCTGAGGCTAAGGTATAAAGTGGTTTATGTCAATAAGCTAGCGATTCATGTGGTTTATGTCTTCTTCCAAGTTCATTGAGTCTTTTCTCCATATACTTTTACTGTAGTTCAAAGTACATAGCTCAGATTCCTCGTGCCACGTGGATAGCATGAATGGCATCTCCAATTAAGTCATCATATAGGGCAATAGTAGTTAAAATTAACAGTAAGAATCGTGAAGGAATGGTGTACGATGATCACTAATTTGCAAACAACTATTAGGACGGTCATTTCCATATAGCCATATCCCATGTGGGAACCCCTAGCTCTCCCTTGCCATTTTCGTCGGGGATCTAGGACCACGACACAAAGTGGATAGACTTTTCTGGTCGAAATGTAAATCGGATATCATTCCCAACATCTAAATCCTAACCCTCTCCACGCGACCTAACCCTCCCGCGCCGCCCCCGCGAGGTGACGGCGAGGGGCCTTCGATCTCCGCCGCTGGTCGCCTCCTCCTGCCCCCCTCCCTCCACGCCGCCCAAGGGCGTGGCCGGGCGAATCCCGACCAGCGGCGGTGGGGCGTCTTCTTTCCCTCGTGCGGTGGGGCGGCGCGGGCCGGCCTCCTCGGGCCTGGGCGCGACACAGGGCACCGCGGCGCGGCGGCTCGCCGGCGTGGGGTGCCTATGTGGGTGGTGCGGCGGCGTGGAGGACTTTGTGGCAGTGGCGACCCGGGGCGGCGGCCCTGGAAGGTGGTGGCAGGTGAAGCCCAGGCCTCTCGCGGCGGCATGGCGTGGCGATGTCCCTATCCAAGGCGGATCCGCGATGGCGATCTGGTGACTTTGGCTCCGGATTGGATCAGATCAACGACGGTGACGAGCGCGCGGGATTCGTCTCGGCGGCTCTCGCGGTTTGACGAGGTGGGGTGGCGGCCCTCCTCCCAGGCTCCAAAGGTGGCACACGTAGGCAGTGGCCGGTGTGTCAGGGCTCCCACAGTGGCAAGGCGGTTGTGGATGGTCGCCGGATCTGGGTGGCCAGATCTGGGCCTTTGAAGGCGGTCTGAACGGTGCACATGTTGTCGGTTGGATGCTCATGGGACAAATCCGGGTGAAAACCTGGTCTCTGGCCGGTGGCCGGAGCCGGTGATGGTGACGCCCTCAGCGTCGTGTCCTTCTTGAAGGCATCATCGAGGTGAAGCTCCCAAATCCTTCCGCTGCCTCCGGGGGAAACCCAAGATCAGTCGATCGGATGACGGCGGCACACTTGTGTCGTTCCCTCCTTGGGGGCGTCATTCTTGGAGGTGTGCATTGGCTTGAGGGACCAGTGGACGGTTCCAGTCGTGGAGCGGCATTCCATGTGATGCATCGACGAAGTGGAGTCTGTGCGGCAGGGACTCGGCAACGGATGTGTGATGATGGACGCGCACAGGGAGGATGCGTTGTCTGGCGCCGTGGGGGCGTCGACGGCAGGCCTGGCAAGGTTGATGCATCAGTATCTGCTCTGAAGAGGGATCAGTGAAAGATGGCGGCGACGACCTATGAGAGTGCGTCGGAGCGGTTTACGCCCCAAATCCAGTACGTGGCTTGGTTGGGGCATCCGGCTTTAGATGTTAGGTATTTTGTGCGATGTCTGTTTGGTATTAGGCTCGGACTATCCGCACCCCTTCATCAAGTGGATAGGAGTAGCGACAGATGTTGCTAAGAAGGTGGCTTCAGACTTCCTGATGTACTACTTTGTAAGGTCTTTGTGAATAATTAATAAAATGACTGCATTGCATCTTTCAGATGCAGAGGCCGGGGGTCATCCTCCTTTTCAAAGAAAATAAAATTCCCAACATCTTACACAAGGGACTAACAATATAGTAATGTCTAAGGCACTAGATCGGTTAGCAATAGTTATGTACATAATATGGATATTCTCTTTGCTTTAGCGGTTCCAGTGAATGGCTAATTCACTGTTCCATCAAATTAGAATACACCCACTACAGTATAGTTTCTCGTTGTTCATTTGTTCTTTTCAAATTCGAGAGCACAAACTATTGCTATATACATGACTGTACATTAACAGTTCTGGCAAGCGGAGGGAGAGCGTCTAAGGCAACAACTACATAACTTGCAAGAGAATCATAGGTATGACAAATAAATTATCCCTGCAAAAAACTCAAAGCAATATTATATGATTGATACATCAGTAGTAATTATGAAAGAAATAGCTACTGATTTTTCATCCGCAAAAGTATTAAATTATGTACATTCAATCCCCTAATATGTGTAGTATTCATACTCAAATTACGATAAGAACACATTTGCACTATACTGCTAATAGTTATTCCACGTAGTGTCGGGGCATATATCAATATATGTGTGTTCCCTTCGGTTGTATTCCCTCAAATATTAAAAATAAGGCTTAAAGTTATTAATTTCTTATATTTTCAAGATAATATTAGTACCGTCGACACCTGGTCATGCATTTCCCTCTACCACTCCCTTAGTTTCATGACTCCTTTTATCTTGGCGCGCATGACAAAAATACGAATTGTACAATGAAAGGCAGTGTCTAATATCACAAAATTGTACATGTTTTCAAAAACAAAAAAATAACTTTTATATTTAGAGAGAAGTCCACTAATATATGCGTACCTTCACTAAACCACTGCAGACAGTTGCTGGGACAACATCTATCTGGCTTAGATTTGGAAGACTTGAGGGGTTTAGAGAACCAGCTAGAAACAAGCATACGTAACATTCAGCTAACAAAGGTAATGCTTAGTCTTCTTAACCGCATTGTAGAGATCATGCAAAATATGCATGTAGACATCATGCATCTGTAGTGCCATTAACCGCGTTGTTCTTTCCAGGACCAACTTATGATTGATGAAATTGGAGAGTTAAACAAGAAGGTTAATATTTTTACCATTACGACACTAGGTACTACCACCATATTACATTTTATGTCTAAATAGCCTAATGTTTTTGAATTGCAGGAAAGCCATGTGCAGCAGGAAAATGTTGAGCTACACAAGAAACTAAACATCATTCGTCAAGAGAATATATATTTGCAAAACAAGGTGCATGAGTATAAAGAGTCCATAGATGGAAAAATAAAATAAAATAAAGAGAGTTTAAAAGAGTACTCAACCCATATTCGGCAAACATATCTTGCATACATGTGCATGTGTAAGTTGTCATGTTGATTCCATTTTTCAGTTAAATGGGGAGGTGGAAGTAAACGGGACAATTACAAGTTCTTCTAGCCAGTATAGCACTGCTGCTCGAGAGGATCCAGTTCGACTGGAACTTAGCCAAACAGACCATGCAGACCATCCAGAAAGGGATGAGCAACCAGAATCACCAACGCTGGGGTATGGTAAAGTTTATGTTTTTTCCAATTTGCTTTGCTCATGAAATTAGAAAGCCAAAGTAAGCACATAAGTTGACATTATGAGCAACCTCTCCCTGCAATGCATGCAACAGTCTTTGACTACCAGCTGACCGATTCATAAATAACAGGCTAAATGTTTTTACTACAAGGACTGCCAGATGAACAAGGATTGATGTGCCAATTCTCTTCCAAATCAAGTGCAAGTTCATGCATGTTTGCGTATGTCTATCCATGTATTGTAGAAATAAAGTACCATAGGGAGATTTGCAACTTGCTCCATGTATTTTTTTTCTTGTTCTTTAAATACGGCATTATACTTGTTATTACCAAAGCAACAAGAATATGCTTGTTGAATCCCGGATGCATAAACTTGCATTCAGATAAAATGAAGTGTGATAAAAAAAACACGGTGGTTAGAGTTTTCAGTTGCAGGCAAAACCTTCTGCGAGATTACGAGTACCATATATTTCAAAGGAAGTTCTCCATACCAGGTAGCTGCACTTTACCATTTTATTTCAAAGGAAAACCTTTCCTCCAACAAGGGGAGGAAGTCACCAAATGTTGCCAGCTTTCTGTGTGTGATGAATAGAGGTAGCTAATAAATGGAATGAAACATATAAAGTATGATGTACGAGCATGAAAATGGAAAGAAGATCGATAGACTCTCTCACATGGTTCTAACACATGACAGTGCACTTGTTGAGGTCGCCTGATCAGCTAGATGCTTTAGCAAATTGTTTTACCAACTGACGCTTTGGCAGTTAGGAGGTCACATGCTATGGTACATTTTCCATACATTTGTTTCCGCACTACGAATATAAGAACAGCTCGAGCGGTTGTTTTCAGATGCCGAGAGAGGATAACAAATCAAAGATAGGAATCTATTGCCATAACACATAACTGATTTTGGTGTTGCCTTTTCGGTCAATCACGCGTTCGCTTTCCCTTCGATGGAGCACTAAACCACAACCTTAGATAATTGGAATACACTTTAATTAGGAGAACAGGCTACCACAATCAGCAGGACGCGCTTCTATCGTATATTTTTCCATACAACCTTATTATTTTTTCATTCGGGGTTTGAAAACAATAATCGAACAACAGAAGTTATCAGTACAGCGGCTGAACCAATCCACTTTGTTCTCGCCAAAAGAAAAAAGAAGCATTGTTACGAATTTTCCATATATATTTAACCAGCAAAGCAAATAAATAACGTGGGAAAGCTTGATTTCAGAACTCAAATTAAACAAGGAGGGGAACTAATCCTTCAAAGTAGAACAACCACACCACCACTTATCTTCTCAAAAGTCGGTTCTACAATCGTAAATCTGCCACACAAATTAACATCTCTCATCTCAGGCTAAGTTTTCCAGCAAGCTGCCTAGGCACCCGGGAGCTGCGACACCTTTCTCGTGTCACCAATTGTTGAGGTTCCTTGTTTTCACTCTTTTCTTCATTATATCCCGTTTTTCTCCTTAGGCTTACTTAGGTTTTTCTTCTCTGCAAGCAGTTTAATTAGCTAGCTTATCACACTGAACCGTACTTATACATTATATTATTGTCATTTCTAGTTAGGATCATAACGAAGACTTCCGATTACTGAGCTGCGGGGATTGCTTAACCCTTAAGGTATCCAACTAGTCATATATTTAAATTGTGGGACAGACCAACTCTCCGTACAATATGAACTTTTTTTTTTGCGGGGTACAATATAAACTTTCTCGTCCTGTTGTACGACTTGAGCAACCTGTAAGCTTCATCCATGTGGTCTCTTACTTTCTATTTTACCTCAATCTTGATCTGCAGATATAACCTAGTTTATGCCTGCGGCAGGATCTCTGAACAGTTGTACTAGTATATCATCTTATATCATAAAAAAATACAGGGTGTGGACAAATTGTGAGGGCAACGTGATGCCATGTGCACACGGCAGCCACACTAGACCACCTTCATTTTTTTTGAAAGGAGTATATTTAATTATTTATCCATAATCATTTTAACTCTGATGAGTTTTTTTTAGGGGACTAAGGTGAGTTAGGTGGGAGTAGCAACTCATACACTGTGAGGCATGCTAGACAAATTCAGAACCTACACATCCCCCCCCCCCCCCCCCCCCCAACAAAGGTACCGAAGCTAGGGTTTAATGTTCCTCTGGCAGCGCGACCCTAGAGTCTTTCCCTCTGGTGATCTCTCCCTTCCACTGCCTGGTTTCCGTCCATCTACTTTGCCTGATCTAGGGGAAGCCTTGCGCTTCTGCCCGTCCTTGGTCTTGTGGTGATCTCGGGTGTCTTGAAGGTTTTGCTCTTTGGTTTCTCTGTGGTAGATGGATGGCAGCAGATGGTAGCAACCCAGCCAGGGGGGGTGCAAGCGGCGAGGATGTTGAATAGCTTCTCAAAATGTTGGATCTCCATGAGGATTATGGAGATGAGTTTGTGTGTGAAGAAGAACCTGATCTGCCTGACATACAAGAAAAGTTGATGGCGCTTGCGAAAGTTATTACTAACAAGGGTTTTAACCCGTCTGCTCTGTATGCGTTGGAACTCTACAAAGGATGTGTGTTGGAGGTTGATTGATACAAATTTGTTCACAATGCAGTTTGGTTGCCTCGGTGATTGGAATACCGCAATGGTCAATGGTCCCTGGCTGTTCAGGAATGAAGCAGTTATCTTGCTAGAATACGATGGAATTACGAACCCTAGGTCTGTGGTGCTAGAAAAGGTGGTTGTGTGGGCAAGAGTAGTGGGTCTACCTAAAAATATCTAAATGAACCAGTGATACAAGGTATGTGTAGGAAGATAGGGAAGATCCTTGATGTACAAAGTTATCGGGAAGATCCTTGATGTACAAAGTTATCTACTTGCATGTTATGTATGTTGGAAAAATGCCCTAGAGGCAATAATATTTGAGTATTATTTATTTTCAAGTTTATAATTTATGTTTATACTCTATGCTATAACTGCTATGGTTCTCTAAAATGCAATTCAGAGGAAAACTCACGAGCACGTGTAGTGTTATAAACAGTAAAATAAGACTCCTAGTCTTGCCTCTAGGACTAGCTCAAAGTGTTGATTGATGGTTCTGTTTTCCTGATCATAGGCATGAAAATAATGCCGACAACATTTGAGAGCACGATGTTAGTATAACAAAGTGTTGAATTGACCCAAGTTGTTTGTTATACTTAGAGATAATATCGTCTAAAGTCTATAGTCCATAGCACTGGAGCTAATATGTTTGATTCCCCAGACCATGAAAGTATCAAGTCACTCCATACCGGACAATGTACTTTGGGGTTGTTCAAACGTCATCTATAACTGGGTGATCATAATGACAACTTACGGATTTATTGGAAATGTATGAAGAGAGACTAGATAGCTCAAGATCGGGATTCATTTCTTCGACGACGAAGAGATATTTTTCAGGCCCTCTCGATGTAATGGCATCTATTATCGTCTGGCCATACACAACATGAATTGATCACGGGGTAGCCGGAACATGAGAACAAGAAAAGGGAACAAAACCAATAATGAGGAGACCAATATAGAGAACATGTGTTGGTCTCACGAGGATACCGACATATCTCACCTCAGGTTTCCTTAAGTATCCCGAAGAAAAAGGAATAACTTATGATAAGCAAATGTTCACTCGAATACCATTCATGTGAGTATAGGGATCAATATGGATGTCCATGGTTTCGCTATTGATCATTGAACAAAAGGTGTTTTTTTCATGTCTATATTTCACCAAACCTACAGGGTCACATGCTTAAGGATTTGTTGAGTTCTATTGGAGTTTGGAATGTGAGAAAATATTACCGGAAAAGTTTCAGGAATAAAAGAAATTGTTTTGAGAGAAACCTACTGCATATCGTCATAACCAGAAGGATTTCGGAGAATACCAACTAATACTAGATAGGTTGAAATTATACCAGATGGCCTAATAATAATACAAGAGGGCTCCGGTATTTACCTGGAGACTCCCCGAGATTATTCTAGGTGCCATGGACTGCCCAAATAGCCTAAAGCCTATTATGGGGCAGCCACATGGGCCTGCAGGTCCAATAAGGTGGTGGCGCCCCATGTAGCTTGTTTGACAAGCTAAAGGGGGCGTTGGTGTTGAAGGAGGACTCCTTTAACTTGGTCGGCGCCCCAAGGGAGGAGCTCCTCTCCTTCAAGTCGGCTAGGCCGCCTCTTCCACCTATATATGTGTGAGGGGGCGCCCCCTATTAAGACACAAGTTTCTCTCATTGTTTCGGGCACCCCTTCTCTCTAGTTCTAGTTGTCTCTAGTTCTAGTCCCTCCTCTAGTTCTCCGATGACGCCAAACTCTGGACGGTGAAGCGCTGCTGGATCGTCAAGCCTGTAGGCATGCAATCATAGAGAGTTCATGCTTTCGATCTTTTGTTCAAGCGATCGTCCATGGGACGGTTCGAGGGATTCAAGAACTATCTACACCAATTCTTGTTCCACTGCAACTCAAAGTTGGTAATGATCTGATCTAACCTTGTATACGCATCTTCATAGTGATCTTGGGATCTTGATCTGTAGGCTAATTTTTTGGTTTTCCACTATGTTTCCCAATAGTGGCATCATTAGCGATCTATGAGTAGACATGCAGGTTACGATCTAGAATACATGAGATTGTGTGGGTATTGCACCAAAGTTTTTGGTAGCAGATTAGATCCATTGCTAATAAAATTGAGTACTTGATGAGTTCCATTGCTTAATAAAATTTGTGCGAGTAGAAGATAAGATCTATTGTGGTAGATGGAATCTTCTACTTGATGTTCTTGCTCGCTTCCCTTGAATTTGATTCTTTTCTATTCTTGGAGGCATGGTGTAGATTTGTTACGAAGTTTTGGCAACCGGCGATTCTGGCGATTAGTAATATGCTATCTCAGTTCTTTGGGCTACACCTTAGTCTACAAAATTGAATTGTAGCAAACTAGAGGGCATGTTGATTTGATCTACACGGGGGGTCATGCGTATGACAAATTTTAGTACGGGGGAGGGAGATTTTTAATTAAGTCTCTGCTTTCATACACCTCGCAAAGTTAATCTAGGAACAAGAATACTCATACTTGATGGTGAACGTAGGTAACCAGTGTTTGTTCCGAAATCCGAGAATCCACGTAATTTGTTTTTTGCATAAACCGGTTAGAGGATGTCTAACTTGGTTTTGCAGGGAGCATGTGACGTGGTGTGTAGCCTTCATCATATTAATGAGTTTATGTATGAGATGACCATATGTTGTAATTAGTTTAGTGACCTGCATGTCATAGTACGGCATGACGGCTGGAGCCACATGATTGTCACTTTAATGACCTGCGTGTCAACTTTGATGTAATAGAGTAGCTATAGATATAGTAGTGAGATTACATACATCGGTGACAAGATGCAACAGAGGTCCACGATGCAAGGAGGCTGCATAGGACGACGGAGACGGAAAGCCGAAGAAATATCTGCCACGATAGTGATTTTCAAAATTACTTCCACGACAACATTTTCAGGTTCCCATGGCAAGCAGTTTTCTACTGCCCGACAACGTTTTCGGCTAAAATTTCGTGAAGACAATGAAAAATTCTCTGACGCAAGGGATATACCAGATCATCCTATTTGTAATTGCCTAAGATGTTTATCCCTTTTATTGCACCCTTTTGATTGTGTAGTAGACATTTTTATTAGGGTGATATCTCACAGGAAATTATCAAGTAGTTAGTGTTCTCCCAAGTGTAGCACCGTATATAACATGTAGCTTTTCGGGGTGCACCATGTCCACATGGGTACGAATGTTCAGTGTGGTGTAAGGCAGGTGATGGTCAGACCTCACTGCAGGATCACTTGGTTGTCTTGACGTTTAAGCAGGATAGACCTGAGCTCGGAACACACGCATCGAAAGATGAACAAGAGTCACATGGAGATGTGATCAGCAAGTTGGCCTACCGATTGAAATTCTCGTCATCAATGATGTCCACATCAATGGTGTTGACTTTTTTATGGGTTCTCAATCACTCAGTATCAATTATGAGAGACATTGATTTCAGTGGGAGCGCACTTTAGAATTAAATATGTTTAATCATTAGTGTAATTAATTATGGACCTTGTCTTATGGAGTTTGCATTATAATTGTAGAATAATGGCCGGCGGTTCCACCTTCCCTGTTGAAGTTGATTAGCTATTTTATAATTATCTAGTTAAAACTTTAGATTGGTAACATAATGTGAGGATCGTCCTCAAGAGTGTCAAGAAGGACTTTTTTCCTATTGCATGCTTTCAATATTCCCGTGCTTATTCTATGGATGATGTGACTCACATCCTTCGGTCAAAAGACTAGAGTTCTATCATGGTCAAGTGCAGTATGCTTGCTTCCATGAAACTCGAACCTCAAAATGTTTGGGATAGTTATGTGATATTCATGGAACTGGAAATTGTTTTCATAGACGAACAGAGAGTAGATGAGAGATATACAAAGAGTTGTTTGCTTACAAGTATAAGTGAAGTGTTCATTATGTGTAAGATTGAAGTGAGTAGGATCCATAAGAACGCCAGTCATGTGATGATGGTGAATAAAAAAGCAACCCAAAGACAAAGGAAACTATAAAAGGTGCAAGTGAGACTTACATACCTAGAAAGTCTGGGAGCTAATGCCACTCTTAAGTCGGGTGCTTCTTTTATGAGTAGGAGAAATGCAGGAAGTAAAACTATGAGAAGTTCAAAGGCAAAACGAAAGAAGACTGGAATATCCAGCTCAGGTATGAATGTCAAACAAGTTATAGATGTAGAGAAAGGCTGGTCAATTGAAGTAACTCAAGAGAATTTTGATTAAATTTTTAATCGCCAATTATTGGTATTGTGATAAAATGTTTATTACAAAATATCAGTTCATTTGCATGTTATTGCAACTCGATGTAGGAACTACTAGGTCCCCATCTTTGACCGATAACGATTGAACTGTAAAATGATATTCAGGAGCTAGTGTGGTTGACGCACCGGCGGTGGACCGTAGACGACGAACTTTCGGGCGTAAGCCATATATGAGGGTGCTCCAAGATATTTTGTAGTGCATCTCACACGGTTCATAATAATAAAATGTGTGTGATGTACTTGATTTTTCATTTTGATTTGAATACAAAATGCGGTCACAGGGGCAAAGGACGGTGTTTGAATTGCTAGAACATTTATCTACCATGAACATGCAACTATAGGAGTGTTGTGTTAAAATTTGGAATTATTCAGGGTTTGTTTGGACATTTTTATACATTAACTGAGTTTTCTATGCATTTAATATGCATAATTCAAAATTGAAATACAGGCACGTGCTCCGGTGCATCAAAATGGGCTGAAAAATCATATATGTATCCTTCGGTGCATGTTCAGGTGCCATGCAATAAATGAGAATGACTTTCAAACACCTCGGCATTGTGGCTCAGCCACAAACATTGATAAACTTGGTTTTTAAATTCGTATAAATCCAAAACTCATCTGAAATTCATGAAACTTGGCAAGGTATCATGAAATGGCACCAACATGCTGTAGTAAAAATTTTTCCCATCTGGGAAGGTTTTGGTATAAGCTTCTCACAAATCAGAGCTTCTCACAAGAAGCCTCGTGGTTCCGGTAGGGAACGTGTCACCTTTGTGGACGAAACGACACTCGTTGCCTCTTCTCGCCTTGAATATTTTTTTGGAGGCAACATAGACCAATATGAGTGTCATCTTATAATTTGGATTTATTCAGGGTTCGTTTGGACATTTTTATAGATTAACTAAGTTTTCTATGCATTTAATATGCATAATTCAAATTTGAACTACATGCACATGCTCCAGTGCACGAAAATGGGATGAGAAATCATATATGTGTCCTTGGGTGCATGTATAGGTGCCATGCAAGAAATGTGAATGAAATTCAAACACTTTAGCATCGTGGCTTGGCCACAAACATTGAGAAACTTGGTTTTTAAATTCCTATAAATCCAAAACTCGTCTAAAATTCATGAAACTTGGCATGGTATCATGAAATGGCACCAACATGCTGTGGTAAATTTTTTGTCCCGTTTGGTGCAGGTTTTGGTATAAGCCTCTCACAAACCAAAGCTTCTCACAAGAAGCCTCATGGTTTCGGTAGGGAACGTGTCACCTTTGTGGATGAAACGACATTCGTTGTCTCTTCTCGCCTTGAATATTTTTTCTAGAGGCAACATAGACCAATAGGAGTGTCATGTTATAATTTGGAATTTATTCAGGGTTTGTTTGGACATTTTTATACATTAATTGAGTTTTCTAGCACTTAATGTGCATAATTCAAATTTGAACTACATGCACATGCTCTAGTGCCCCAAAATGGGTTAAAAAATCATATATGTGTCCTTGGGTGCATGTTTATGTTCCATGCAAGAAATGGGAATATTTCAAACACCTCAGCACCGTGGCTTGGCCGTAAACATTGAGAAACTTGGTTTTTAAATTCCTATAAATCCAAAACTTGTCTGAAATTCATAAAACTTGGCATGGTATCATGAAATGACACCAAAATGTTGTGGTAATCTTTTTGTCCTATTTGAGGCAGGTTTTGGTATAAGCTTCTCACAAATCAGAGCTTCTCGCAAGAAGCCTCATGGTTCTGGTAGGGAACGTGTCACCTTTGTGGATGAAATGACATTCGTTGCCTCTTCTTGTCTTGAATATTTCTCTAGAGGCAACATAGACCAATAGGAGTGTCATGTTAAAATTTCAAACTATTCAGGGTTTGTTTGGACTTTTTTAATACATTAACTGAGTTTTCTACAAATTAAACATGCATACATTAAATTTGAACTACATGTATGTGCTCCAGTGCACCAAAATGGGTTGAAAAATCATATATGTGTCCTTGGGTGCATGTTTAGGTTCCATGCAAGAATTGGGAATGAATTTCAAACACCTCGGTATCGTGGCTCAGCCGCAAACATTGAGAAACTTGGTTTTTAAATTGTTGTAAATCCAAATCTCGTCTGAAATTCATGAAACTTGCATGGTGTCATGAAATGACACCAACATGCTTTGGTATTTTTCGTGTCCAATTTGAGAGAAGGCGCACGAATTAACATCCAACAAAGGCATTTTGAAACAAATAGCTGCCACATTATCATCTCAAATGTTTGTATTATTTAAATCATGGGCGTTGTGATAACCATTCATGTGACGCCACACATCACACTTTTATTGGCTAGGAGGTGCTGTGCGGGGCAGCTTCTTGAGTAGACGGGAGGCATGCGAGCACAATCCGCTGCGCAGGCTGACCAAGAGGCGTGCGAGTAGTCCTCGACTACGCGGGCTCACCGGGAGGCGTGTGAGTAGTATGTTGCGCAGGCTCACTGGGAAGTGAGCCCTTTGACCTCCATCGCCGCCCTCCTCGCTCCAACTTCTCCATTAATGGCACTCGAGCCCCTGTTTAATAGGAAGCCTTACTCTTCGCCTCCGATTCCCCTCTCGCCCGAATCCTATCTCCCAGACCTCAACTTAAGCCATGGCACACAAGGATCATCAACCACTAGTCTTCCGGTTTGGTTTAGTTGACTCTGAGCCGGAGGAGATAGAAAATAAGGAGGAATGGGGACTCAGGGACACATCCCTGAACGAGTTGGCCGTGGAGGATGCCGCCCCCGTGATAGTCCTAGCTCCTATCCCCGCGCCCACGCCAGCGACCATCCCTGTGGCATTGACGGGCTGGTCACCGAGCACCATCGCAGCGCTGGAAGCCGCGGGCGTCAGCAAGGTCCCGGCGGACCCACGCGAGCTCGTGTACGTGCCAACGCCAACACACCAGCCTGTACTCGTGCGCTTGCCTGCACCCACTGCGGCACCGGTCCCCGTGCGCTTGCCTGCACCCACCACGCCCATGCCCGTGTGAGCGCCTGCACCCGCCACGCCCCCCTCAGCATCATGGGTCGCCGCCATCGACCGCTACCTCGCAGCGGCGGCAGTCATCGTCCCCCCGCCCGTCGATCGCGTGACGGCCGTCTCTTTGATTTGCATGTCCAAAACATTCTGGGTTGGCTTGAAAACTTGAACAACGGCGTCCTGAAGGATGACAACGCCGGGGCAGCAAGCCGCCGCCTCCAGCGCCGCAATTAGTTTTTTTGTTTAATATTATATCTCGATCATACGAATGTAAAGTCACAATGTCACTGAATGAAATCTATGGTTTGATCAACTGAGTGTTTTTCTCTGATGAATGTCCAGACTTATCAAAGTAAAAATAAAAAAAATCAATGTTTTTCTTTGAATAAAACACTGATCACAAATGTTTCAAATTGAACACCCGTATGCTAAGCTAGAGCTATGGTTCCTTTGCCTCTAAGCCAAGGGAAAAGTTGGCACGAAAGATTTGTGCACAGCTTCATCACAAACGATTTTGTATGATGACCCATGTGCTTACTACAGACAAGTAGGTAAGATTTGCATCTGTTATATTGGGTATATTTCCATTTGTCAAATCGGAAACACTAGCATTTGTCAATCTGGTAACATTACAATTTTTCAATCTTGTAACACTGCCATTTGTCAAATTTTGCAGCTAAAACTGACTAGTACTGTCTAATTTTACAACTGAAATTCAGTAAGCATAGATTTCATTCATAGATTAAGCAGTCATTCTTTATAAAAACAGTTGAACTCGACACCTAAACCGAACAAACCTTTTCCCAATTGTTTCCAACCACATACTAAAATAGCTAGTTCAACTATACATACTAGCTAATTTTAAGTACGTAGTACAGTTCAAGCATATCTGTAGTCAGATAAACTGAACAAATCAGCCCCTAAATACTACTACGGAGGGGCTTTGTACTACTTTCAGTAGCCTCGCCTCTGCCGAGCGCACTCGGTAAGAGGCAGAGGAGGAGGAGTCTACCGAAGAGCCGGAGGAGTGGAATCCGGTGCCTGCCACTGCGGCACCTTTAGTGATTCCCATCTCGAACGCCCTCTGCCACTCTTGACGGCCCCTCTCGAAGAGGCGGGACTCCTCGTAGATCTTCGCATTCCGCACCACTGCGATAGCTTCTGCTGTGGCCATGGCAGCGGTGAGACTCTTTGTGTGCTCGACTAGACGCTCCTCCTCCTCCCGTAGGAATTTGATGTAGCGCCCAAGGTCATTGACACACATGCGGGCCTCCAACTCCTTCCTTCGGGCCATGGTGGCGGAGCGAGTGATGGCCCCTGCAGCTGACAGTGGGGTGGCGGCCACGGCGGCCAAAGGTGGGGTGGCGGACATGACGGTCACCTCCCGCCTTCGGGTCACGGTGGCGGAGCGGGTGTGTGACGCCCCCGATTCAATCGTACACTAATCATACATGCAAATGTGTACGATCAAGATCAGGGACTCACGAGAAGATGTCACAACACAACTCTAGACACAAATAAAATAATACCAGCTTTACATTACAAGCCAGGGGCCTCGAGGGCTCGAATACATTGCTCGATACACAAGAGTCAGCGGAAGCAGCAATATCCGAGTACAGACATAAGTTAAACAAGACTACCTTAAGAAGGCAAGCACAAACATCAACGATCGAAGAGGCAAGGCCTCCTGCCTGGGACCTCCTAACTACTCCTGGTCGTCGGCGGTCTCCACGTAGCAGTAGGCACCATCGGGTAGTAGTAGCCATCGGCAGTGGCATCTGGCACCTGGGATCCACCATCTGGTCGCAACAATCGGAAAGAAGAAAGAAGGTGGAAAAGGGGTAGCAAAGCAACCGTGAGTACTCATCCAAAGTACTCGCAAGCATCAGATCTATACCAAGTATGCATCAGTATCAAAGGAATGAGCTGTATCTGTGGACTGAACTGCAGATTGCCAGAATAGAGGGGAAGGCCTAGCCTATCGAAGACTAGGATGTTCAAGCATCTTGCAGCATTCAGAAGAGTACAGAATATCATATTATAATTAACAATCATGTTGTAGAATTAACGCCCAGAGATCCTTCCTCGACTCCCTGCGAGAAAGCAATCCTGGAGCCAACATATCCATCTCATGTATCAAGTATCCATTTCTAGTTGTAATAGACCAGGATACAACTCCGAGCGTCCATTACCATGGACACGACTATTCGAATAGATAACTTCCCTGCAGGGGTGCACCACATTACCCAACACGCTTGATTACTCTAGCCGGACACACTTTACTAGGTCAATGCCCGGCCTCGAAAGATCAACACTTCGTAATCCTACCTAGGCTCAGCAGAGAGGTCCCCGCCGGTCTACATCCTAAGCACTCCGGGGTCTTGGGCCCATCTTCCTTTCCACTCCGGGTCGTTGCAAGCAGGGCGGACCCAGGCTTCACCTCTGTCATGGATGGTGCCGGCCCAGCCGTGCCGCAATGCTGAACTGGACGTCTGATAGAGCTTTCGGCTGATACTATGACGCCGAGTGCCCATATCTATTCCCGCATGGTGGATAGTGCGTATAGGCCAGTGGCCAACTCAGATCAATTACCCAAATCCTTAGTGTGTTGGGAGCTCGCAGAGACGAGCAGAGACTCACGACCATGTGACCCCGTCGCCCCGTCTCAAGGAAATACGGCAAGGGCCAGTCCCAACCCTCTCACTAGGGCGGTCTACCTACCTGGCCGTGCCTCATAATTATCTCGTGGGTGCTCTCCGAGCCTGCCTGTCTTTCACATCAACTCGTGGGTACCCCTCAGGGCCGACCCGACTTCAACTATGGTCTCAAGTAAAGTCCAGGTAACCGTGTGTCCATAACATCAAAGGGGAATCCGAGGAATCACCCTCGATGGAATCCACTTGATGTAATTGTCAAGGTGAACATAGGAGGAATCACCCTCGAGGTTCACACTTGAGGTGTTGCACGACAGAGTCGTATCGACAGTGGTGAAGGAGGAATCACCCTCAATGACCACGACCGAATAGCTACACTACAGAGTTATCATTAGTAGTGCGTTATGAGGTATCACCCTCGGCACTCGATAGTAGCTCTATAGAGTCGTACAACTAGGGGGTGTGATGTGATGTGTCGGGCTCTGGTCGTCGATCATGTTAATCGAGTCATCGGTCATCAAGCCGGGGCAACTGGGACAAGGTGAGGGGTCACTGATGGATCACTAACCAACCTATACTAAACAGTATAAGATAAGCAGGTAAGGTACAACAGCAGGTTACAGAAGCAGGCTATGCATCAGAATAGGAGCAATCAAGTACAGTAGCAAACTCTAATGCAAGCATGAGAGAGAAGGAACTGGGCGATATAGGAATGATCAAGCAGGGTTTGCTTGCCTGGAAGCTCTGCTAAAAAGGAAGAAGAGTCATCGGTGATGTAGTCGATCACAGTGGCATTAGCAGCGGTCTCAGGGTCTACCAGAGAGAAGAGGGGGAAGAAACAGTAAATACAAGAAAACAGATGCATGACATGACAACAGTCAGAGCTAGGGGTGTTCTAATGCAGTGCTACATGGTATAGGTGAAGGGGGAAAACATCCGGGAAAGTTTTCCCAAAGTTTGCATCTCTCGGACAGATGAAACGGAGGGGGATGGTTCCATGTTCGCTATGCTAGGGATGTGTGGCAGACGAAGGAGGGCATATTCGGATTCGTCATATTTTTCTAAGCAACTTTCATGTAGAAAACTTTTCACCCGAGCTACGGATTATTTTATATTAATTTCCAAATTTTTAGTAGATTTGTGAAATTATTAATAAATCTAAATGGAGTTATTGCATCAGCATGACATCATCATAACATCAGCAGTCAACTAAGTTGACCA
The DNA here is from genome assembly GCA_011799875.1 of Thinopyrum elongatum. Lineage (NCBI taxonomy): Eukaryota > Viridiplantae > Streptophyta > Magnoliopsida > Poales > Poaceae > Thinopyrum > Thinopyrum elongatum. Next base: position 53,016,362 of record CM022297.1, read on the forward strand.
GGGTCAACCCTGACATGTGGGCCCGTTCTGTCATAGACTTAGCTAATTAACAGAATTAATTTAACTAATTTAGTTAATTAGGCTAATTAAGCAAGGTTAATTAAGTCAATTAATTATTTTTATTTCCTTTGTTTAAAAAAATGTTTTCACAGGGGGCGGGCCCTATCTGTCAATTGCCCAGGGGGGGTCAACCGGGTGGTGGTTACGGGCGCATGGGCGTGGGCGCCCGTCGGGCGAATCCAGGGCGCGGCAAAGACAACAGCGACGAGCGGCACGGCGGCCAGCAGGAGGGAGCAGTAGCAGGAGGCAACGACGGTAGGCGGCGCGAGGGGGCAGAGGGGCGGCGGCTCTGGGCTAGCAGCGGCCTCAGGTGGGCGTGCAGGCGCGGCGGGGCAGTGGCCGGCAAGGAGCAGCGAGGCGGCGCTGCGCTTGGCAGCAGGCGGCGCGAACGGCAGGCGGCGGCGGGCATGGAGCTGGCGACGGGGGAGAGAGAGGAGGCCACGGGCTTCACTGGCGACACAGGGGATCGGGGCGACGAGGGTCAGTGAAGGCCGGTGGGGAAGAGGGTGAGGAGGCGTCCGGCGAGGCGACGGGGACAGCGGGGAGGTCCGGTCATGGGGCGCAGGGCGTGGACCACGCGCTCGTCCCCGATCCAGATCTGGATCAAGGTAGGGGGAAGAGAGATGAGGGAAAGTGGGGGGGGGGGCGAGTGGGGGTGGCTCGGGCTAGGGTTAGTGGGGCGTGGGGGTTAAGGGGAGGGATAAATGGGCCGGCCAGGTGGCCTGGCGGCTTGGCCAACTGGGCCAAGGCCCAGTGGGAAACCTTTTCTTACTTTTTTGTTTCTTTTACCGTTTCTTTTCCTTTTATTTATTTCTGCTCTACCGTTTTATTTTTTTAGAGTATTTAAACCTTTTGTAAAAGTGTGGTCTCTCCACCAATATTACTTGTGATTTATTGGCCACACCCAAAACATTTTAGTTTGAATGTTTGAAAACTTTTGCCATTTGACTTGATTTTGAATTTTGAATTCGAACGGGATTGGATCATCGTGAGATTAACAACAGTAATCATGGTGACATGGCATCATTAGTAGAGGGTTAATGTAGCTTAATTATCTGTGCGTTACAATTCTCCTCCACTACAAGAAATCTCATCCTGGGATTTAGGAGGTAGAAGGAAACAGAGTGGGGTATTCATCACGAAGACGATCCTCGCCTTCCCAAGTGGCTTCGTCTTCAGAGTGATGCGACCATTGGACCTTGAGGAACTTGATCGCCTTCTGACATGTGCGGCGTTCAGCTTGGTCGAGAATGCAGACTGGATGCTCCTTATAGGAGAGGTCCTGTTGCAACTCGAGCACTTCATGATCCACTGCTCAGATTGGGTCCTTGAAGCAGCGGCGGAGTTGTGACACATGGAACACATCGTGAACCTGAGAAAGGTTCGACGGTAGTTCCAACTGGTATGCCACTTTTCCACGCCTTTCAAGAATAGTGAAAGGACCAATATAGCGACGAGCTAGCTTGCCCTTGATCCCGAAGCGGTGAGCACCCTTCATTGGTGTGACTCGAAGATAAGCCTTTTCGCCAGGTTGATAGACCATGTCTTTGTGATGACGGTCATACTAACTCTTTTGACGTGAGTGAGCAGTCTTGAGATTCTCGCGAATAAGGCGGACTTGTTCTTCAGCGTATTGAATAATATCCTGACCGAAGAGTGGATGTTCCCCAGTTTCTGACCAATTTAGAGGGGTTCGGCACTTTCGTCCATATAACACTTCGAAGGGAGCCATCTTCAGACTAGCTTGATAGCTATTGTTGTAGGAGAACTCAGCATATGGGAGAGATTCCTCCCATTTCTCGCCGAAGGAAATGACACAAGCTCGAAGCATGTCTTCGAGAACTTGATTGACGCGTTCAACTTGTCCCTGTGACCGAGGGTGAAAGGCAGTGCTGAATGACAGATGAGTTCCCATAGCTTCTTGGAAACTTGACCAGAACCTTGAAGTGAATAAGCTGGCACAGTCTGAGCTGATTACCAGCGGAATACTATGGAGGGAAACAATCTTGAACATATAGAGAGTTGCCAGCTGACTAGCAGTGATCGTTTCTTTGATGGCCAGGAAGTGGGAAACTTTAGAAAGCTGGTCAATGACGACAAGAATAGCATCATTACCTTTCTGCGATGTGGGAAAACCAGTTACGAAGTCCATTTCAGCATGGTCCCATTTCCATTCAGGAATAGTGATATGTTGCAGAGTTCCAGCCGGCCTTTGATGTTCTACTTTGATACGACGGCAAACGTCACATTCAGCAACATAGCAAGCAATGTCTTGCTTCATGTTTGACCACCAGAATCTCTGACGAATGTCTTGGTACATCTTGGTGCTACCGGGATGAATAGACAAAGGCATATCATGAGCTTCTTCCATAACCTCCTTAGTCATATCCAGGTTTTTCTCCTTACACGGCACCACTAGTCAGCCTTTGAAGTACAAAGTGCCATCATCAGCAACAGTGAATAATGATGGCTTTCCTTCTGCAAGATAGCGTTTAATCCTCTCGACTTCATTGTCAGCCTTCTAAAGCCATTTGATGGTGTCCACGAGATCTGGTTTAGCAACCAGGGTATTGAGAGAACCCTGGGGAACAACATGGAGGTTCATTTTGTGGCACTTTGGAGGAGGGGGAGCAAGTGCACCGGGAGGAACAATATGGAGGTTCAGCTTTCTGAATTCTTCAACAAGCGAGGGCTGAACTTTGCGAACCTGGAGGTGGTTGCAATATGACTTGCGGCTCAAAGCATCAGCCATTACATTAGCCTTGTCTGGTGTATAAGAAATACCCAAGTCAAAATCTGCCACGGTCTCCATCCATCTCTGCTGATGGAGGTTCAAATCTGGCTGAGTAAACAGATACTTCAGACTTTGGTGGTCGGTGAAGATCTCGCAACGATTACCGAGAAGGTAATGTCACCACTGTTTCAGTGCATATATGACAGCAACAAGCCTGAGGTCATGAACTGGGTAGTTCTCTTCGTGTGGGCGCAACTGACGAGAGGCATAAGCAATCACTCTGCGCTCTTGCATTAGGACACAACCTAAACCTTGTCGTGAAGCATCGCAGTAAATGACGAAATCCTTCTTAGTATCGGGAGGAGCAAGCACTGGGGCAGAAGTCAGCTTGTCTTTGAGTGGCTGGAAACTTTCCTGACACTTTTCTGTCCATTCGAACTTGACGCCCTTGTGAAGCAGACCAGTCAGGGGCTTGGCGATTGATACGTCTCCAACGTATCTGTAATTTTTGCTTGTTACATGCTATTATATTATCATTCTTGGATGTTTTACAATCATTTTATAAAACTTTATATCATTTTTTGGGACTAACCTATTGACATAGTGCCCAGTGCCAGTTGCTGTTTTTTACTTCACAGAATATCAGTACCAAACAGAGTCCAAACGCAGCGAAACTTCTTGGAGAATTTTTTTTGGACCAGAAGACACCACATGGGCCAAAGAAGTAACAGAGGGGAGGCCCGATGTGGGCGCAACCCACCAGGGTGTGCCTAGGGTGGTTGTGCCCCCCTCGATGACCTCCAGCACTGCCTCTTCGCCCTATAAATTCCAAAATATTCCAGAAACCATAGGGGAGTCGACAAAACACAATTCCAGCCGCCACAAGTTCCAGAACCACGAGATTCAATCTAGACACCATCAGGGAGGGGTTCATCATCCGCATTGGTGCCTCTCTGATGATGCGTGAGTAGTTCATCATAGACCTACGGGTCCGTAAGCAGTAGCTAGATGGCTTCCTCTCTCTCTTTTGATTCTCAATACAATGGTCTGTTCGAGATCTATTTGATGTAACTCATTTTTGCGGTGTGTTTGTTGGGATCCAATGAACTTTGAGTTTATGATCAGATCTATATCCATGAATATTATTTGAGTCTTCTTTTGATCTCTTATATGCATGACTATTTATTGCCTCGTATTTCTTCTTCGAATCTTTGGTTTAGTTAGGCCAAGTAGATCGATTTTTCTTGCCATGGGAAGAGGTGCTTTGTGATGGGTTCGATCTTGCGGTATTCTTTCCCAGTGACAGAAGGGGCAGCAAGACACGCATGTATCATTGCTATTACGGATAACAAGATGGGGGCTATTCCTACATGAATAGATCTCGTCTACATCATGTCATTGTTCTTATTGCATTAATCCATTTTTCCATGAACTTAATACACTAGATGCATGCTAGATAGCAGTCGATGTGTGGAGTAATAGTAGTAGATGCAGGCAGGAGTCGGTCTACTAATCTTGGACGTGATGCCTATATAATGATCATTGCCTGGATATCGTCATAATTATTTGAAGTTCTATCAATTGCCCAATAGTAATTTGTTTACCCGCTGTATGCTATTTTCTCGAGAGAAGCCACTAGTGAAATCTACGGCCCCCGGATCTATTCTTTATCATATTTGCTTTGAGATCTATTTGTATTCGCTTTTATTTTCAGATCTATTATTCCAAAAACCCAAAAATACCTTGCTGCACTTTTTTGTTACTTATTTTATTTCACATTTTATCGAGATCTATTTATCCAATCTACACAATTTTTATCCCGTCAACTTGACAATTTCTCGCACCGTTACCTGTAGAGGGATTAACAACCCCTCCTAATCGTCGGGTTGCAAGTATTTGTTCTTTGTGTGCGGGTACTGTTTACATAGTGTTGCTTGGTTCTCCTACTGGATTGATACCTTGGTTTCATAACTGAGGGAAATACCTACCGTAGCTGTGTTGCATCATCCCTTCCTCTTTGGGGAAATACCGACGTAGTTCAAGCAACATCAAAAGGAATTTCTGGCGCCGTTGCCGGGGAGACATCATCAACATCTATCAGGTTCCTAAGTACAAATCTCATCTCCTTGCAATTTACATTATTTGCCATTTGCCTCTCGTTTTCATCTCCCCCACTTCACAAAAATTTACCTTTTTATTCGCCTTCTTTTTCATTTGCATTTTTCTAGTCTGATCTCTTGTTTGCTTGTGTTACCATGTGCCTTTTATTTGCTTGCATCTTTGCTTGCTAAAAATCTATTGATATGGATCCCCATCCACTTGCTAATCTTTTTAAAAGATCCAATTATGATGAACCAATTGCTAGTGAGTTGAGTGCACTTGATTATCTCTATGAAGTTTTGCTTGAAATTCATGAATCTCAAAATTGTGGTGAATTGTTGGAAGAAGAAATCGATAAAGTGATTCATGATACCTATTTCAATGAAAAGCATGATTTAAATGATGTTATTATAAATTCTATTAGTGTCAATTGTTTTAATGATATGCAAAACCCCAAGCTTGGGGATGCTAATTTTGATATGTCCACTACTTATTGTAATGATTATGATTGGGGTGATTCTTCTTATGATCTTGAAAATTTATTTAAGCCTCATGATGAATATGATATTGATAATCGTGTTTGCAATAATATTAAAAGTGGGATTGGAGAGGTCATGACTTTATTTGATGATAAACCCACTATTTTGGAAGAGTGTCTACTTTGCATACATGTGGATCATGAAGAGAATATTTTATGTGATAGCTATATTGTTGAATTTGGTTATGATCCTACATGTAATTATTATGAGAGAGGAAAATATGGTTGTAGAAATTTTCATGATACTAAATTTCCTCTCGTTATGTTGAGATTGCTATTGTTCCTTTCTTCTTTGCATATGCTAGAAATTGTTTGTCTTGATAATTTTTTCCCTATAAAATGCCTATGCATAGGAAGTATGTTAGACTTAAGTGTGTTTGTCACATGTTTTATGATGCTCTCTTCATGCTTCAATTCTTATCTTTTATGTGAGCATCAATAAAATCTCAAGCCTAGCTAGGGGCACAAAACGATAGCGCTTGCTGGGAGGCAACCCAATGAATAAAATTTATTTTTGCCTTTTACTTTCTGTTCTTTAGTGTTCACACAATTATACCTCTGTTATGATTGCGTTTTTTTAATTTTTTAATTAGTATTTGTGCCAAGTAAAGCCTTTGGGATAGATTTGGTGATAGTTGATTTGATCCTGTTCAAAAAAAGAAACTTTTGCGTCCAGTAACAGAATTGTTTAAATTACAGGAGCGACAAAAAATTATGATTTTTTTACACAAGATTGATATACAAATTTCCTCTGTTGTCCAAATTTTCTAGAATATTTGGAGTTACAGAAGTATGGGAACAATTCGCATCTTTACAGACTGTTGTGTTTTTGACAGATTCTGTTTTCTTTGCATTGTGTGCTTATTTTGAAGAATCTATGGATTGTATCGGGGGTATAAGCCATGGCAAAGTTAGAATACAGTACATATAACGCAATAACAAAATTGGTTTGAAACAGTGCTTAAAGTAAAGATTGGTTTTCTTATACTAACGGATCTCACAAAGGTTTTGTTAAGTTTTGTGTGATTGAAGTTTTCAAGTTTTGGGTGAGATCGCGATGGATGAACGAATAAGGAGTGAAAAGAGCCTAAGATTGGGGATGCCCCATGTCACCCCAAGTTAATATTCAAGGAGAACCAAGCAACTAAGCTTGGGGATGCCCCATAAGGCATCCCCTCTTTCTTCTAATGACCATCGGTATTTTACATGGAGCTATATTTTTATTCGTCACATATCATGAGTTTTGCTTGGAGCGTCTTGTATTATATGAGTCATTATTTGTTTTGCTTTCTATTTTGTCACAAGTATCCTTGCTGGACACACCTATTTGAGAGAGCCAAAATTATGCTATGATTTGTTAGGATTGCTCTTTATACTTCACTTAATTTTTTTGAGCTATGGAATTGCTCTAGTGCTTTACTTATATCTTTTTGAGCACGGTGTGCTTTAATATTTTTGAAGAAATGCTCTCATGCTTCACTTAGATTTATTTGAGAGTTTGTAAATTTTTGAATAAATTCTCTCATGCCTCACATATATTATTTTGAGAGACGAAAAATTTTATGCTTATATTTGTTTGACCTTGTCAAAAGCAATTGTAATATATGAAACTAGTCCCAAAGTGATAGATATTCAAGAGGGATATAATAAAAACTTTCATGAAGATCATTGGACAAAATAAAGTTGATTCTTTGTAATAGTTTTGAGATATGATGATAGTGATATGTGAGTCATGTTGGTGAGTAATTATGCTTTAGTAAGGATATTGGTGTTAAGGTTTGTGATTCCCTATGCATGCACGAAAGTCAATAGTTATGCAATGAAATTATATCCTACTTTTGGTGCATTATTCGGTGTTAGTTATGCTTAATTCTTGCTTATGTGATTTTTTGTTTCTTGGTTGGTTCCTTCTCAATCTTTTTGCTAGCCTCCACTTGTACTAAGTAGAAATACTACTTGTGCATCCAAAATTCTTTAAACCCAGTTTTGCCACATGAGTCCACCATACCTACCTATATGCGGTATTTTCATGCCGTTCTGAGCAAATTTGTATGTGCCATCTCTAATTTTCAAAATGAATTTCCTTTTTGTGTGATCGTACCGCTCATGAAGCGGCAAGGGGTGGCCAATATTTTCCATGCTAGATGTGTTATTCTCAAGATGAGTGTTTATTCACTTGCCATTGCACGAGAGTACGGCGGTAATAGGGATTCCCAGTCCTAAAATGACAAAAAGAAATTTACTTTATGTTGTCAAATAATAAATTCCTTGGAAAGTGTTGGTATGGACGGTACCCGTGGATACGGCTAGCCATGTGTCGGTGTCAAAACCGGCAGACCTCGGGGTAGGGGGTCCCGAGCTGTGGATCTGTGATCGATGGGGAACAAGGGACGACGAACACAGTGTTTACCCAGGTTCGGGCCCTCTCGAAGAGGTAATACCCTACGTCCTGCTTGATTGTATTGGATGTATAGTATGGTTTACAGAGTAGATCTACCTCGAGATCAGTATGAGCTAAACCCTAAGGAGATGAGGCGATGAATGTAGCTCTAGCCCTAAAGACTAAAAACCCGCGGTTTATATAGACACCAGTAGGGTTAGGGTTACCGAAGATAGATTACAATAAGGGATTAAAGAGATCCTGTACATTCTTGACTTGGAGGGCACACCATGGCTTCATAGATCTCCTGTCACTGTACGGCTCTACCAGTCCGGCCCATGTTCAATAAGCCGTCGCCCTGAGGACCCCTTAGTCCATGACTCCCTCAGTAGCCCCCAAACTTGCCTCCAACGCCAAGGGTTGTATCCAACATTCACTCACCCAATTAGTGTTCGGCTTGCGAGGCGAGTTCTTCAATACGTTTTGCCCATGTTCGGAACCAAGTGATGTCCGGAATCTGAAATGGCAGTTTTACTTAACAACGAAGGCAATAACAAATAACGGTTCAAGCGTAAATAGTGCCTTCATCTGACAACTTTTTATTTTTCAACGAAGAGTCGTCTCCGGCCATAATACTGAGCTGTTACTATTTCTCGAAGCGCGCCTCGAGGCTGACGCCACATTTGGCTCGTCCCCACGAGGTGGAGATCATGTCCCGCTTTTCGGGGGATATGGTTATTGATTTCGATTCCCCTCCCTGCACACAACGTTGCGGGTATATCAGAAAGTGGAGAAGCCAACGGCGCGGAAAAAGGAACCCCAGACCTATCAACAGTCTATAAAGGGGGGAGCTACCACAGTCAGCATCCCACGCCTTCTTCCACCTCCCGCTCACGCAGATCCTCAAAGCTGCAGGGCCCCTTTTCTTTGCTTCCACAGCAAGTCCTGTCCCGTCTCCATCGACCATGGCTGGTTTCGGCACCAACGGGAAGTGGGAAGCCTCCACCGTCACCGATGACGACATCGTACGGCTGAAACAGGCCGGCTATTTGTCGGTCGATGTTGCTCATTGGGCCCCCGAGGAGGGCCAGATCATCCCTACGCCCAAACCGGGCGAAAGGGTCGTATTTCTTCCCCATTTCCTTAGGGGGCTAGGATTTCCCCTGCACCCCTTTGTGCGGGGGCTGATGTTCTTCTACGGGCTAGATTTTCACGATCTAGCCCCCAACTCCCTTCTCCACATCTCATCCTTTATTATCCTCTGTGAAGCCTTCCTTCGAGTCCAGCCACACTTCGGCCTGTGGCTAAAGGTGTTCAATGTCAAGCCCAAGGTAGTTAGCGGCGAGCAGGCGGACTATGTGGCGGGGCCATGATTAGCAAACTGACGCGGGTCTAGTGCCCAAAGGGCCACTTCGTCGATACCGTCAGAATGTGGCAAAAAGAGTGGTTCTATATCACTGAGCCACGGGGAGCCGGCTGGCCGGCAGCTCCCGCATTCAGATCCGGACCCCCTACCAGGCTGGCCTCATGGATCAACAAGAGCCTGGACTGGGGATCCGCTAACGATTTGAAGGCGCTGCAGAAGCACGTCGTCAGCGTCATGGAGACCGGCGCGAAGCTGGTCGATGTGATTTAGGTCATGCTCCATCGCCGATTCCTCCCCTGCCAGGAGGGGGCCAAGCCGATGTGGGAGTACGACCCTGAAGATCCGGCCACCGTGCAGCACCTCTTCGGCACGACCCACAAGAAGGTGTGGAGTCTGCTATTCAAATCGTAGAAGGAGTGGCCGGTCGAGGGGGAGGACATCGGCATCGACGCCAAGAACCCTCCGAGGAAGGTGAGTGGCACTTGTCTTATCATAAATCCGAATATTAGCACCACACAATTTGATCTGAACCTCTTTATGTGGATTTTGCGGGGCTGGCTTGCCAAGGCCGAGAAGATCAGCGACCCAGCGCCCTGCCAGAGGGGCCCCGATTCGAGCAGCTTGAGAAGCTGTTGGTCGTGGTGCCTTACAAGGCACCCAACAAGAAGGGCAAGAAGACGGAGGTACCGGAGACCCGAGAGGGCCTCCGTCGCAAAGCCCATCCAGACAGCAGTTCCGGAGACACCGCGGCCCAGTCCGCACAGGAGGGGGATGAGGACGAATAGGAAAGCGCCTCCTCGCACTCGAAGAAGAGGGCGGCGTCCAGCGACGTCGAGGTGGTCCAACCTTCTCAGGCCTGGAAGAGACAGTGCCGGCCCAAGCTGGTCCTGTCCGACAGCTCGGATTCCAATGAGGAGTCCGAATCGTCCGAAAAGGTTCCGGAGAAGGAACCCAGGGTCAAGCCCCAAGTGGCCATGTACATACTGCGACATTTTCAATTGCTTTATGCTTTTAGCAGTCCCTGGTAGAACGTAGATTGATTGTTTTTCTAATGGTGCAGCCCTCCGCATGGCCACCCCGCTGAGGAGACCTCTTCAGGGACGTCCCTGCCCGCCGAACTGGCGGACAGTGGCTCACGCTCGGCACCCCCTCCAATCCCCAAAGAAGCTGGGGAGGTGGTGTCACAAAAGACCCCTCCTCCTCCGATCACGGGGGAGGAGGTCGATGCCACCATGGCCGAGGCCGACGCCTTGGTCATTGAAGACCAGAGGGATGCTTGCCTCCTAGCTACAACGGGGAGGGAGTCCGGACCGTCCGGACCCCCTTAGCCGCCCACTCCCGAGCCCCCAAGGCCCTCGATGGCGCAGGCTCCCCCTTCCGATGGAGAAGGGGTCGGGGAGCCAACGCCAGTGCCGAACACCTCCAAACGAGCTGCGGCTAGCTGGCCAGATGCGCTGGAGGAGTTGGTGAACAACTCCGCCATCGTTGATGGGCACCGCACTCTAATGAGTGCGGTCATGCAAGGTGTTCGGTCCGTCCAATCCGGACTAAACGATGCTGTCCAAGGCCTTCTGACAGGCTTTGAGGTAAGTCAAGTAATGTTCCTTTCTCATAGAGCGGTTGTAATCTTTAGTTTAGGTAGGCCGTGTACATAGCAGCCCCTGAGACTCTGCAAGGACTTCGGAGAAGCCTGCAGAGGATCAAATTCGGCACGCCGAGTAATAATCTTGACATTTCTTTTGTTGACGTAGGCATCTTCCGTGGCCGCGGCTGCTAATGCCGCGGCACTGGAGGAAATGGATCGGAAGGTCAAGCTTTCCGATAAAGAGCTTGACCTTGTCAACAAATGGCTTGACGAGGCACAAGGTAAGCCCTTTGATAAGTTGTGTATTTGCTTGATGCCGGATATTGATGATCCGGACTATATGCTAATCCTTTATCATGATGATCCTGCAGCTGCTGCTGCCGAGGTCGAGGGCTTGAGGGAGGCCCTAAAGAAAGCCGAGGTAGAGGCGGCCACGAAGAAAACGGCCGCTGACGAGGCGGTGGTCGAGCTCGAGAAGGCCAAGCTTGCTGCTGATCAACACGAGGCTCGAGTAACCGAAGTCCAAGTGGAGCTCCAAGATGCCGCCAAGAAGCTGGAGGCCCTTGAGCAGGAGCAGGAGGAGCGATCCTCTAGGCTATCCAAGGTGGAAAAGGAGCTCCAGGAGGCAAGGACCGAATCACGAGGTGTCCGGGAGGAGCTCCGCCAAGTCGGGCAAATTGCAAATGGTAAGAAATACTCACTGCAGAGTCTGTTCGGAGGCAACAGGTTCACCCTACTGACATGGGTCTGGCACTCCGTAGGCGTCTTCGCCGAACTTCCGAACAATGTGGCGGCCGCGGCGAAGCACTACGCTACTCTCAAGGAGGACTCTATGCAGTGACTCTTCTGGTCACAGTTTCCGGAGTTCGAGCGTCCTCCCATCCTCAGCGATCAAATGAAGTAGCTGATGGGGATGCATCGGATGTCCGAGCTGGCCGTGAAGGACCTTTGTGTCAGTCTATGGCCTGCTGAGCCCATTCCGGACACCTACTTCGGCCTTGTGCAGAAGCTATGGGAGGCGCCGCTCCGGATTGACGCTGTGAAGCGCTCAGCGTGCCTTGAGGGGGCGAGGCTTGCATTTGCGAAGACCATGGTACATTGGCCGAAGATTAACCCAATGGACATGGCCACTGGTCCTCTGCCCAAGGGAAAGGAGCATCACCACCCTGAGTAGTACTTTGCACAGGTGATTAATGGCGCGCGCGCGATAGAGGGCCAGTGTTCGAAAGATATAATGTTTGAGTGATTGTATTAAGTTTGTACCAAGTGGACCTTATGCTTTATTATGCGCCCTCCTGACTTATTTTATATTGTCATGATTTGATTTTGACTCCTGTGTGGCCACATGTTTATTCTGAAAGCTACCAGTCGTCGGCTTTAGCCCCCAGGTGAATATCAGAAGGGGTTTTTTTGTCTCCGCACTATTACTCTTAGCCAACATCTTGGCACCCGGAGGCGGTAGTGTGCGAGCGAAACCAGGCAATTGGACTATTTGGTTTTATTGCTTTCACTTAGCCTTAGGAGCTTGATGGTGGGGGCTAAGGACTAGCCCCCGGTGTATTGTGATGTACTTGGGGGTCAACGCCTGCCCTTTCCAATCACATGGTTTGTGTTAAGACGAACCCTTCGTGTGACATGGCGAAATCGCCAATGATTTTTGGAGTCAAACCTCGTCATCGGATCGTTGACCATTTCACGCTTACTATGACGGTCAGTTTTCGGCTTTTTCCTCCTGAGGTACTTGACCGGGCAAGCCAGAAGTACAATCGCAGGGATTCTACCTTTGCCCTCTTCGCCGAACATGCGGAACATAAGAGGCAAGCACAGGAGCCGGGCAACCCAACTATTGACCCAAGACATAGTTCAGAACTGATGCATATAATGCAATATCCGAGACACTGACCACCCAGCGAAAGGCGGTGCCGGACTTGAAGATATAGAGCTGATATGTAAATCGAACTCTTGGCTAGTTAATATATTTTCATGCCGGGCTGTTCGAGGAGCGAGTGGAGAATCAGAAAGGAGATAGAAAATCGCAAGGTCCAGATATCCGAACACCATAAAGAATGCTTTTATTATTTCTCATAAGCTCAAGTCGTCTAACCATACAATTCGAACTGCCAAGGCATTATTAAAAATAAAAGAGTTTTACAGAGTAATGGTTTACAAAGGGCCTTGATGCGTGAGTCAAAGCCTTCACTTTGCCCTGCTGCACGTCTGCGCCTTTGCTTCTCGGAGGTGGGGGTTGGGACCTTCCATGAAACCTTGAGGGGTGAGGATCCTAATGATGGAGCTTTATGCTTGGGGGGGTTCCCGAAATTGGCCCCCGGGTCGTCCGAAGACGAGGTAGTTTCGAAGTTCGGTTTAGCCGAACATATACTTCGGATTTGTTGATATATGCCTCACAGCTGCCCATGGTATTTTGAGTGCGAAATTGTGCTGACGAGGCACGTGGAGCATGAAGAATGTGGGCGTGCCGTGGGGCGCGCATCCCTATTTGTGGCGAGCACACGCGGGTTCCCATGACGGGGAACGGGTTCGAACCCATTTACTATTGTCGCCGGCCTTTACGGCGGGTCGGCATCCGGGCCTGTATGGGCCGGTTTGATCTTCAGCCGCTAGGGCCGCAGTGTGCTCTTCGGTTCGAAGTGAGCATTCTGTGTTGCCATTGATAGTTATAACGCCCGAAGGACCAGGCATGTTCAACTTGAGGTACGCGTAATGCGGAACGACATTGAATTCGGCGAAAGCTGTTCGGCCGAGGAGGGCGTGATAGCCACTGCGAAAAGGTGCAATGCCAAAGATCAAGTCCTCGCTTCGGAAGTTATCCGGAGATCCGAACACTACTTCAAGCGTCACAGTGCCTGTGAAGCGGGCCTCCACTCCCGGAATGACCCCCTTAAAGGTGGTGTTACTGGGTTTGATCCTTGACGGATCGATCCCCATTTTCCTCACTTTATCTTTGTATATCAGATTGAGGCTGCTACCTCCGTCCATGAGGACTCTAGTGAGGTGGAATCCATCGATGATGGGGTCGAGCACTAAGGCTGCGGACCCTCCATGGCGTATGCTGGTCGGATGGTCCCTGCGATCAAACGTGATCGGGCAGGCTGACCATGGGTTGAACTTTGGCGCTACTGGCTCGACAGAATACACGTCTCATAGCGCACGCTTCCTCTCCTTCTTCGGTATGTGGGTTGCATAGATCATGTTTACCGTCTTGATCTCGGAGGGGAAGGGTTTCTGGCCTCCACTATTTGGCCTGCGGGGCTCATCATCGTCCTTGCTTCGTGGGCTTTTGCCTGAGTTTTTGGCTGTGAGTTTGCCGGCCTGTTTGATCACCCAACAAATTTGGTTGGAGTGGTTGGCGGGCTTCTCTGATGTGCCATGGATCTGACAAGGCCTGTCCAGAATTGTGTCCAGTCTGGACGGGCCGTCACTGTTGCCTTTAGGGGCTTTCTTTCGGGGTCCGGACTTCTGGTTTTGGAATCCGGCATTTATTGTTGTATCCTCGCCCTCGCCGTCATTGTAGCCATGTTTATTCTTGCTGCGTCGGGGCTTTCCATTTCTGTCCCGAACCTCGGAGCTACCGGGTGTGTCGGGGTTGGTGTTTTTGCGAGCGAGCCAACTGTCTTTGCCTGCGCAAAAGCGGGTCATGAGAGAAGTAAGGGCTGCCATAGTTCTTGGTTTGTCCTAGCCGAGCTGCCTTGTGAGCCATTCATCCTTGACACTATGCTTGAAGGAGGCCAAGGCTTTGGCATCCGGACAGTCGACAATCTGGTTTTTCTTGGTCAGGAATCAGTTCCAAAATTGTCGGGCTGATTCTCTGGGTTGTTGTGTGATGCGATTTAGGTCATCAGCATCCGGAGGCCGGACATAGGTGCCCTGAAAGTTTTCTCGAAAGGTGTCCTCAAGCTCTTCCTAGCAGCCTATAGAGTCTTCAGGAAGGCTGTTCAACCAGTGTCGAGCTAGACCTTTAAGCTTTAGCGGCAAATATTTAATGGCACGAAGGTCGTCTCCTCGTGCCATGTGAATGTGGAGGAGGAAATCCTCTATCCATACGGCTGGATTTGTGGTTCCGTCGTATGATTCGATGTTCACAGGCTTGAAGCCTTCCGGGAACTGGTGTTGCATTACCCTCTCTGTGAAGCACAGGGAGTGTGCGGCGCCCCGAACTCGGGGTACATCGCATCGGAGGTCTTCGGCCCTCCGAGTCTGCTGCTGCTCCTGGATTCTATCATTTCGGTTTAGCCGATCGTAGTATCCTTCCCGTTAAGTGGGCACGTCTTCTCTGGGTCCGTAGATGGACCTTGTACAGCCTCCCCGAGCATCTAGGTCATGGCGGAGGTCGTACTCGTAAGTGGGCCGCACTTGATCCTTGCCGTAACGGCGAGGTGGGCGGCTGGGGGTTCGGTCTCGTCAGCTTCTCTGTCCCACCCTCTAGGGGGGCGGTCCGGCTATTCAGCACTTGTGTATGTTGGACGTGTTGGCTCTACGGCCTCGTCGTCGAATTGCAGCAGTCGTCTTTGCTTGGGATAACTTTTGGTTGGCTGTTCACGGCCGTACCCTTCTTAGGCTGCTAGGACTTTAGTCCATCGGTCGTTAAGGGTGTCCTGTTCAGCCTTGATATTGCATTTTTGTTTCTTTAGGCTACGGGCGGTGGCTAAAAGCCTCCGTTTGAACCATTCCTGCTCCAGAGGGTCTTCGGGGACAATGAAATCGTCATCCCCGAGACTGACCTCCTCTTCAGAGAGTGGGTGGTAGTTGCTATCCTCAGAGTTGTCGGGGTTTTCTGGATTGAGCGGGTCCTCCTGCCCCGTGGGGTCATCCTGTTGATGTTCGTTGGCTGCATCTCCGGCGAGGTCATCCGTATTATTTACGGTGCCGTTCGCCGCAGAGTCCACGTTGCTCGCATGGCTTCGACGTGGCTTTGATTGACGACACTGTTTTTAGCGTTTGGGCGGCTCATCTCTGGGCTTGCCTCGGTCCTAATTAGGAGTGCCATCGCCGTCCTTGGGGGTATCCACCATGTAGATATCGTAGGTGCATGTGGCCGACCAGCGACCGGTGACCGGGGGGGGGGGGGGGGGGCAACATCGGTATTGGCCGTGGCTCCGCCCTCCTCGTCCATGTATTCGGCATTCTCCGAATTGTAGTCTAGCATGTCGGTTAAATCATCGATAGTGGCTACCAAGTGGGTGGTGGGTGGGACGCAAAATTCCCTATGATATGCCTCGAAGGGTTGATGATTGAAGGCGGAGGGCAGGTCCTCCTGGATGGTCATTTTCTGGATTCGGTCTAGTGCCTCGTTTAACATTGCGAGGGTCGCCGAACTTGAGGGCTCCGGGCCGAATTCTGTTGTAACGGGGTGGGGGGCAGTCAGTGCCCTGGTTGGTCCTTGGTTTTCTCTAGCTGCACTAAGCTCGGGGTGCGGAGCCAGATCCTTGAAGGGGTCCGGATCGTCACTGGAGGTCAAGGACGGCCTTTTGGTCCTTGCGTGAGGCTTCCCCGCCGGGGTTTGAGATCGAGCTGCTTTGTGCCAGGGGTGACCCCTGGCCATTGGCTGCCGCTTTGTCGTAAGGGCTCAAGGCCGGGCGAGCGTCGTGAAGGGAAGGATCGGCTTGGATTGACTCTTGGCTTCTGCCTCCTGATTCTGCCTCGATGGTCGAGGATAGGTCCTCCGCGGTCATGATGGGTCCAGGCGAACACTACAAAAAAAATACACTTCCGTGATGATACGTGTTTTGTCACAGTAGGTCATGTTTTCTGTCATGCATGTACATCCATGACGCTTTTATGACATAATCAAGATAGTCATACCTGTGCTGTCGTAGAAGTGTTCCATGACATTACCAAAATTATCATCACGGAAGTGTCCACTTCCATGACGATAAATCACGCGTCATAGAAGTGCTTTCATCAAGGGTAAATGACACATGGCATCCACCGTAACGGGTCGCCGTTAAGCTATCGGGTTCCGGTTTGGATCCGATAACCCGTTAACAGCCCGGACCAATGGGGATATTCCACGTGTAAAATTCTCAATGGCCAGAGAAACCACGTGTCGGCTCACTGTTGGGACAGATGTCATCCACACATTTGACCGAAGGCGCCTATGATACGTCGACACGTGGCACGGCCAAACAGAGGCCCATTCGGGTGAAAAGGCCGGCCCATTTGACTTGGTCAAAAGGTATATAGCCCATTTACAGCCCGCTAACTCATGGCCCGTTACGGCCTACCCGAATTAGGCCCAGTAGCGTCATTTGGGCCGTCTAATATGATTCCAGCCCGTTGTAACTTCCGGCCCATTTATGGCCCATGACGTCTTTTGGCCCATAGGAGGCCCTTTGTAACTCTGGGCCCATTAAAGGCCCGAGATGAAACTGCCCATAATGAACAGTGTATCACTTTATACCCATTAACGGCCCATTATTCCGTCGGCCGTTTCCAGCCCGTGTTAACTTTCGGCCTTCTAAGGGCCCATTTATTCTTGGGCTCATTTCCAGAATTCGGTTACTTACGGTCCGTTACTGGCCTGTTCCGCTTGTGGGCCAAATTCAGCCCGTGGTTACAGTCGGCCCGTTTGTGGCCCGTTAAACCGTTGGGCTGTTTTCATAGCCTCATCAAATACGGCCTATTAACGGCCCGTTATGGTCAGGCCGTAAAACAGATGATTTCCACTCTAGCCCGTTTACGACCCATTTTGCGGACCGTTATTGGTCCACGAATAGTACGACCCATATTTGGCGAAATGATTATATGGCCCGTAGAAGGCCCATAGATTAGACGGCCCATAGGAGGCCCATGGATCCTATGGCCCGTAGAAGGCCCACGGATCCTACGGCCCGTAGAAGGCCCATGGATCCTACGGCCCGTAGGAGGGCCATGGTCGCTACAACAGGTAGGAGGACCATGGTTACAACAGTCCGTGTGTTGCCATGGTTAGTGTGGCCTAGTTATAAAAATAGTTTATTGTGGCCACTAGAAAAACACGGAAAAAGAACTGCAGTGACTACAAGCAAACAACTAAACAAGACAATAAGGAAATAAATAAGCAAGCAACTAACGATAGGCTATTACGGCTATTACACATATTACATCCACTGGGCATCAAAGTTCGCCACCAGTGCAAATATAGGGAACAAAGCAGCATATTACATACACTGGCTGTCTAAATTGGCCACCAGTGCAAATAAACGTGGTACAACAAGAGCTCAAGAAATGTTATCCTGGGTATCCACCATGCTGGCAATAAGCTTAGCAAACTTATTAGCTTTCTCCTGTTTGGCGCTAAAATCCTCCAACGCTTGCTGTTGCACCAGAAAGTATGCATCTGAATGCTCCAGGGACTTCCGCAGCCCTTCAACTTCTTGTCGCAGCACAACTGATCGATGTCTTTCAGCTTGTAGTTGAGACTCAAGAAACCGAACTGATTCAGACAGTGCGTTTGAATAGCTTGTGCTAGCGGTAGCGGCCAGTAACTCGAACACTACACCAAGACAGGACTTTTGGGTTGTCTCACTGTCTTCAAGATAGTTTTCCTTAGCTGTTTTATTAGCTTTGTTGGAGACCAACAAGGATGTCTCACTATCCTGAACCTTATCTGCATTACTTCCTTTACCATTGCTTAATAAGGCACTCTTCCCCAATATTTTGTCAGCATTCTAATAGAAGAAACAAGCAGACACATAACAAGTTTAGCATGTACTAGTATATGAAACTCATTTCGGTGAACCAGTTCATTAGTAAGGTGGACAGGATTAAACTACCAAGTCTTCTATTGCCAAGTAGTACATAATAAAAGCATCAAACAAACATATATCTATGTCCTATGGTCACTGCATTGTCTTGCCAAATCAAAATAGAGACACGGTTCAAATCATATCAGTTCAAGACAAAGCAGCACTGAAAGAATACAAAGCGTGGGAAACTACACGGCACAACAAGATTTCAGATGGGTACCACGGGTCTACATGTACAACAACACTATTGGCTCTGTTGTGATGCTAGTAATGTGCATGATATGAGAAGTCAACTGTATACACAATTGAAATTGAAATCAACAGAGCTATTTATAAGAGCAAACCTGTTAAAGAAACATGCGTAAACATACCTGTTGTGCCATTGGAGTTTCGATTGGATCCTTCAATTTAAAAATAAGTTTGTATGAGTAAATACAGTGATACAAGAGCAAAGCAGTATGCATGATAGCAATCGAATCTTAAATGAGAACAGTTGTTCTTCAGGTTTAAGCACTTGTTCTACATGAATATAGAGTACTTAAAAATAAAAAATGAGCTCATAGACCTTACCACATTCTTGGTTCAGGACCAGTACAGAACAAGGCGTTCCCAGTAATCATCCATTAAATGTGTCTCAGGAGAACGTAAGGGAATTTGATGAGTTTCTTTGCCAGTGAAGTACGTTTTCTTCAGGTAATTCTGATACTGCCACCAAGAATTCTTGAAGATAGCAGAGGTATTAGCACAGGTTACCTCATCCTGAGTTTCCAAATCGGTCCTTCTCTATAGAGAAAAATGGGAAAATTTGCTGTATTATAACCATCATGGAGGTAGAATGTATGGGACAAAGCAAAGTAATTGCCATGAATAACATTACTTACACATAACTCCTGGACAAACACCTGCAACTGGCATTTTCCTTCATCTTCAGTATAATATTTCCATGATGGGAAGATACGCACATAGGTTTAACAACATCAAATGCGATAGATGCTAAACTATGAATGGCTGGTTGTGCTTCCTCCACAGGAATAGGTGTACTAACTGGTGGAGTTGGGGTTCGCCGTGGTAGTACTAGCGCTTTGGGCACTGGAGCTGCCTTACTAACTGCTCTTGTTTGGGAGCTCTATGGTGGAGATGGTGCTGTGTCAACAAGAACTGGGTTACTATCTGCTGGGGTTGGGGTTAGATTGGGTGAAGCTGGTTCTCTGGCCATCGCAGTAGGGGTACAATCTGTGAGAGTCTGGGTTATGTGTGGTAGGGCTAGTTCTCGTGCATGTACAATCGGGGTGCTATCTCCACCAAGAGGTAACACTGCTTTATTTGAAGACCGTGTTTTTACTCCGCTAGATACTACCATCACCCGCTCCAATTCAAATGGCTGATAAACAGGAAACATAGTTGAATGTACAGACATTGTATGAGAGACAGATGCAATAGATAGTGTGGAAAAAAGAGGGCATGAAATAGTTGACATGTATATTGTTTAACTAAAAAGGATAGCTTGACATAATTTCACATATATGATGTCTATCTAAACTGGATAGCATAGCATGACATAATTCAAAGATATGATGACTAACTAAACAGGATGGCATGAGATAATTATATGATGTCTTTAGTAAACAGGTTCACATGACATAATTCACATACATGTTATCTAAGTAATCAGGATCGCATGATTTAATTCACATATGTGATTTATATGCTAAGCAAAGGGCATTCACATATATGATGTCTGAACTAAGAACATGGTGTTGAATATTGTGTATATGATGTCTAAACTATGCAATGCAAGACACCATATGCATGATATGAGCAGTATAACCGTGCCAAGTTAGAGCATACACCTCGGTGGGGGAATAGGACTGGTCATCTGTCTCTGAATCTATCTCTGAGGAGCTATCGGGACCCAGCAAGAGATCTGCTTCGACAGGTAGCACTGTCTGCTCTGAAGACCTTGTTTTCGCTCCAGATTTTTCCATTACCCACTCAAATGGCTGATTCACAAGAAGAGTAGTTTAATGTGCAAACATTGTCGACAAATGGAAATGTAATGAAGAAAAGGATGGGCAAGATATCATTCAAATATATGATGCCTGGTTAAACAGGATGGCATTGCATATTTCACATATATTATGGCTGGTTAAAAGAGATGAGACTGCATAGTTCCCATATATGATATAGAAACTAAACAAGTGGCATTACGGAACATGTCTAAACTAAGCAGATGACATATATGATGTCGAAAGAAGGCACTGCAAGGCAACATATGCATGATATGACCAACATCATTATGCCAAGTTAGAGCAAACACCTTGGGGGGTAAATAGGAGTGGTCAGCTGCGTCTGAATCCGCCTCAGAACAGATATCTTCATGTGGATTACAATCTGGAGAGGGGGGGGGGAGGGTTTGCCATTGAACCCACCATGGAGCAATGTCAGCATGACATTGTATTGCCACACAAAACTCTTCTCTTTTTCTCTACATGTTCAGCATGACTGTGTACAATATCTGACATGCATACGAAAAAAATATAGTGAGATTATGTAAGGAGAGCATGCAAAAATCTAGAGTGATGGTAACAACCAGTGGATGGATCCAAAAATAATGATAGCAAGCTGATGATAGCTTTAATTTAATAAAAAGACAGATGATGATTGCTTTACTATTTGTTTCCCACCCAAGATGAACAACATAGGCATACCCTAGGTGAACCAGATAATAGACAGAGATACTATTCATAGCTGCCTCGATATGTGCCTCACAAGTAATTTTAAAACTCAAGTTTGAACATTAATTTGGACCTGACTTGGAGTCTAAGAGGTGAACAAGACGATAAAGTAGCAGGTAATATTAAGCAATGCATAACATAAGCAGAAACAAAAGAGTGTGACATCTCTTGTGGACCCATGTACTCCTCAGGTTCATCTGCTGAGTCGATGATGGTGATGCAGTTGCGGTGGGTGCCGGCGGCAGGGAAGGAGATCTGAGGCGGCGAAAGATGGTCAGGAGTCGTGATGTCTGGTTTGGTGGATGCTTCTGTCGATGGAGCAGCTCAGGTGAGGTTGACGACGCCGCGGTAGGAGCAGGACAAACCACACAAAGTTTTCTTCGACACCTACCTGTAACTGAAGTAATTCTGTAAGGGCTCTTTTGGCTTGCAGGATTCTAAAAACGCAGGGATAGGAAAAACACCGGAATAGGATAGGAATGCACGTGGGAAACAGAGCATTTGCAAACACATGATTTCTGTCAACTTGGGTGTTTGGTTCACAGGATTGGAAGAGCAGACGACTGCAAAGAAACATGGCCAAATTAAAGTGAAACCATATGAAAGCGTGTACAGTTAGAATGTTATTCTGCCACTAATGCACTTGGTCTTGTTTTCATGCATAGGATTTTGAAATTAGGTCCAGGTGGATGTTTTGCTCCATTCCTATCAACAAAATGCATGAATAATTGAATAGTAGAGTGCCATAGGAAAATTTCCTATTGCTATGTTTTTCCTTAAGTTTTTCCTTTGAACCAAAATAACCCTAATGGATCGACATGAATGTAGAGTAATAAGTGATGCGACAAGTGTACAACCTGTTTGCCGTAGCTGTGTCGACCTCAGCATCATTGGGTTGGTCGTTGAAGAAGTTGAGGCAGAGGTGGCTGTCGGAGGTGTGGAGGAAGATCCGAGGAATCTGTAGACGGCGTCCAAGGCACTGCTCTGTTGTGATGGATGGTTCCGTCGTTGGAGCAGCTCCGGCGAGCCGTAAGACGTCAAAGCTAAAGCAGTACAAGACAGACATCATTAATCTCAAGTGGGATTCTAATAGCATCTCCAATAGATGATGTAAAATACATTACCAAAAAGTGATAGATGTAAAATTTACATCACCAAAAAACACCTGACTAAAACAGATGAGGTAAAAACTATTGACTCTGAACTTAACTATCGAAACTAAAATTTACTGTGGAATCTGAATGTTACTGTCGAAACTGAACGCACTGGTAGCAGAGAGGGACTTCACATGTAGTTTAGGCCGCTCGAGCACTAGTAGTAGAGAAACAGTGATCTAAATCAGCAGGCGATCGACGGGGAACACAGTAGCAGATAGCAACCGGAGCAACAACGCCTGGAGGAGCAACGCGAACTAGTGCTAGAGCAGCAACTCGTGTAGCTGCAGCAGCCCGTGTACCAGCATCAGCAGCGCGAGCGAGAGAAAGAGCAGAGCAGCAGCACGAGTGAGGGGGAGAGCAGAGCAGTAGCACGAGCGAGGGGGAGAGCATAGCAGCAGAGCGAGCGAGCGAGAGCTGGAGCAGTAGCAGCAGTGCGAGCGAGCGAGAGCCGGAGCAGCAGCAACAGAGCCGGCTGGTATGGACGCCATCGCCGAAGGGGCCTCACACTGGGGGAGAGCCGCCGTGGAGATGTCGCCCGCGGCGCTGGCTTCGAGGTAGCCGCACCATGGGGGTGCGGGATGGAGCACCGTCGGCGCCGGGAGGTCGAGTTAAGGAGAAGGTGGGATGCGATGAGTGTACAACCTATTTGGTGGCGTCGAGTAGGCCTCGGCTTCGTCCGAGGAGTCGGTGAGGATGTTGTGGTTCCGGTGGAGCAGGTTAAGGCGGCGCTGTGGGGATGGAGCAGCCGCGATAGATGAGGCGATCATCGGAGCAGCTCCTTGGAGGTGGAGGATGGGGCGGCTGAACCGGCGGGACGACAAGATGGACGACGGATCCTCATCCGGGGAGGTGGATGAGGGACGTCGAGCTGTTACGGTGGACGACATCATCGGGGAAGAGGCTCCAGCTAGGCAGCGGTGAGGTGGCAGACGGAGGAGGGTGGGGTTTCGCAGCTGGAGCAGAGAGGTTATGGCGGCCTGGGATTTCGAATGGCGAAAAGGAGGCGATGGGAGGGGGGAACCATGACTTAGGGACGCGCTTGTCCAAAATGTAGGGTGTGTTACAAAAGTACCCCCACCAATTTGAACTAGCGGCCCTTTCGGCTCAGGGTTAGAAGGGGGATTTCGCGTGTCCGGATTTGGCAGCTGGAGGGAGTTTTTGCGCGCATTGTAATTTCGGGATAGCAAGGCGCGGGTTGTGAAGGCGCGAGTTTTGGGAGCACGATATCTGAATTTTCGGGATATAACAAGGCACGGGTTGAATTTTAGGGACAAGCCTAACGTGTAATATTGTATGTACCAAATCAATTCGCACTTCCCTCAACGAAAAAAAGAAAAAAATAAAACTATTCACACCACACAAAGAGAGAGTCTTGTCCCGTTTTACTGTACAAATGCTATTCAAAGCTATGAATCCATGTTATGTCCAATTAAATTTTTTCGCTGGCTGTATAATGCATGTAACCTACTCATACCAACATTTTAGTGCATTCCAAATGTCTATACTACCGCTGCAATTCAAACTAAATTTGAATTCATTTCTCTATTTGAATAAGAATCTACAATCATGATTGTTGCCAACTTAAACCATCATTCGTGTATTACCTTAACAACACACCACATGATTACTATAGAGATAGATATGAACTATGTGTACTATATGAACTTGAATTCAAATTTTTGAATACACTTGATGTTGATTCCAAATAATAGTACATTTGATGTACTAACTAGATATTCATAATCTAAACCATGTTCCATACGTACACCGTGTTTATCACACAAAGTATAGTGCCCCGCCCCCTACATTATGACAAGTATTTAGCCCTGAGCTGCAAAAGCCACACATTATCCCAAATTATAATCAATGTTCTATATATTATATGTAGTATAACATGTTCATAACCACACCATGCGTATCATCATTATATATATTCATTCATGCGTGCGCCGGTTTAAAACACTATGATAGCTTCTTCAAATATCCGAATCCACTTTTTTATAATGAATTATGATCTCTGTTCGTCTTTTACACCTTCATGATCCTCTTCTCTTTGTAGCTAGCTAGCGCTAACTTTCTATCGTGCATGCACACACCCGCCCCCCTCTCACTCTCCCTCAACGTTCCCTCCATCGCGCACATTCGTTATTTCTCTTTAGGTCGTTCACCCATGGTGTGTGTAGGCCCCCCGGCTCCTTCTTTCCGGCACACACCGGTCGATATACCTCTCTACCCAAGTGTGCCTACCACAAACACACACTTCCCCTCTTCTCTTCTCACCGTCCATGCCCCCCTATGTCCAATACGGTTCCACGCAGGTCACACTCCCTCCCCTCTTTTCATCGATCTCATACTCGCACACTCCTCCCCCCTCGACATAGTAGGCCTCTCGCACCACCTCCTAGCCGCACCCCTCTCCCCCTGTCCGTCTCTCCAGACCTTATTTGCTTCTAACACATGCATGCATGTATACGTACCGATCTCCCTACATATAGCTAGGTCGACTATAATTCTTTTTCCCCACGCACCAATCGACTTACCTCACTAGTTGTGTCTCTCCCTTTCTCGGACACACGACGATTGATCTTCCTATGTAGTTACGTCTGCTTACCACAACCATATCGTCCCCCCTCATCATCCTTGCATACTTCCCGACCCGTCTCTCACACGCACGTGCATAGACAGGCAGACATCCCCTCTCTTATTGATATTGCACTCGTACCCTCCGTTTGTCTAGCAGGCCTCTCCCACCATTTGTGAGAAGCAACTCCACCACCAACCCTCCAACACTCTACCTTTGTCTTTCTCCCAACCTTATTCCTCTGCTACACATATGCATGGATACCGATCGATCTCCCTCAATACATAGCTAGGTCTCTCTCCTTCCCCACACATATACTAGTCGATCTACTTCTCTATAGTTAGGTCTCTGCCCCATCCTCCCCCCCCACACACACCGACAGTCGAACGTTGTAGGTAGGTATCCATGCCACAGAGAAAAACTGCACCTCTGCCCTCTCACATTCCAGTAGGCCAGCCACCCTGTATCTTTGACATGGGCAAACACAAATTCGATGGCACTCTTTATCGACCGCGCACCCACACACTTCATCCCTGTTTTCGATTCTATCGATGTCTCACGCCGATGATCCCTCCACTCTCTTCTCATGGATTTCTCCCTCTGTATATGATATATGCATGACTCTGTTTCACAAACATTGCATATGTTACGTTTTTTTGTTTGAGATATCATCGACACATTGCCTCTGTTTCGCACAAACCATCTCTCTCAGACCCACCCACGTACATACCTGCACCTAAACAAGAGGTGCACGCACGATGCACGTACTCATGTCTCGTTCCCGGCCACACCCGCGCGGGTACACGGTGGAGTTCATTTCTGTACGAAAAGGCAGCCCACGTGATAATTTGACGCGTGTAGCGGTTGTTTACTCGAAGGAGGGTCGTGTACCACGCGTAGACGAAACAAAGTTCGACTTGACGCGTTAGTATTAAATAAAGTTATATTCCTCAATGGCACGTACAGAATATAAAACGATTGTCGCCAGGAAAAAAGAAAAATCCGCTCCACTATATACAATGGAGCCTGCCTGCCGGGGTTTGTCTCTCGTCACACTATCTCACACAAGGTGGCGGTGGCCTCTCTCTCTCACCGTTGGTCACTGATCCGGCCGCATCCCGTCCGCCGGCGGAAAGGGAGGATGTGCATCATTTCTCCGTTCGACGGCATTGAGGCAGGACGTCCTGATCTGTGGTACCCGCCGTTCTCTCTGACCAAGGTCCGGCGTAGTAGGGCCTTCGCCACTTGCTCGCTGCCGCAGTATGGGCAGATCCTGGCCGCCGGCGCCCTCCTAGTTACATCCCGACGACCCTCAGGTACAGCTTCCTCCGGCCTTGCTCCACTGCCCATCTTCCCACGTTGCTGCATGTGGAAAATCCTGCATGTGGATCTTCTTTAGTTGTTTGCTTAAAACGTATCTCGGCCGGCGTACTTTCCATCTTGCAATCTCGTCCTCAAACCGTTTTTGATAAACCACCATGCTGCTATATTTCCCTTATTACATGGAATATGCTTCTTTTTTGTCGGCGTATGTGTCTTCAACTAGTGTTATTGGGCAGTAATTGTTTTCTTTCTACCTCCTTTTGCAAACAGGGCTATCCATTTCACCTCGTTGCTATTGCGACCTTTTGGTGAACTGCACAAATCACTTTTTTCCGCCAAAATGTCACACGGGCAACGTTTTTACATTTCTGTGGGACTGCAGAAAGGGAGATTGGTTTTGCTATCCTCCTCATCCAACTCCGTGCCTAATCTTCTCCAACAAGTAGTTAGTCCTAAAGAGAGATCGCAGAGGTGATCGGCTTCTATTTGTGTGTGTTATGTTTCATCATCTAGTTCCACTATTATTGTAATCACACTGACTGAATATCTTTGCAAACAGGGATGATCAGCTCGATTTTAGTGGAGCTGCACAAAATGATCAGATTGTGATGTCCTCCATACACCTCTTTTTTGGCTACAGAGCTGGGTGAAACTAGATGCCAACCAATGAACACTGTGCCCAGGAAATGGAGCCATGCCTACGAACATCATCGATCAATTATATATTTTTCTTTATTTGTACACCTTCTCACAACTTTGTCTTTAGTTGTGATGTGAATATTGGCAATGATCTGCGAACCATTGAGATGCATTAGCATCCATGGTAGTTTCATTTGTATTTGATGGAATGTTGTAACGAGACAATCTTGAGGCAAGAGGACACATGAATCCTAAGTTGAAACCTTTTTTTTCTGCGGGAACCAAAGTTGAAACCTTCATAGCATCACAGTACAATTTCATTATGCTGGAAAATTACGCGTACATATAAACAAATCCTGAAGGATTGATACCAATGCCAGAAACAATTCAACTTCATTTCGCCGACATGTGGGACATCCTTCACCCGGCTCCACCTGCCATGCAGCAATATTGAGTGCACAACTACAGGGAAGATTCACCCCGGTCGTTGCGCTGCAGTAATAATGACTAGTGAGTAGTCAAATCATAGAGCCCCACCTTCGCCACAGTAAGTTGCTCGGACGAAGCAACCATCATTTTTCTCTTCGTTGAATCCGCTGGTACTCCAATATTCCCAGAGTAATAAGTTGCTCGGGTGAAGCAACCATCACTTCACCTTTCCCATAGTAAGTACTACCTCCTTTTTTTTATTCTAGAAACAACCACACGCGAATATTGGACGGTAGCAGCACAACAACTGAATCAAAAATCGAAACCAACCAATGAACTACTACTAATGGTGAGCGTTTGCTAGTATCATGTACTCCGTCTGTCCATGTATATAGGGCTTAATGCGTTTTCCGACACTAACTTTGGCCCTGTTTGGATCCATGGGTTAGAGTTAGTTTGAGATAGTTGGGGCGCAAATAGCCCTAAAGTATCCAAACATGAGGGTTAAATTGGAGCAAGTTGCACCAAACCCACCAAAAAAACTATCCCACCCAAGAGGTGCTAATTGGAGATAGTTCTCATTGGGCCCACTGAAAAATCACTTTTCTCTCTCTATCCCGCCAGCCAAGTGGTGCTAATTGGAGCTAGTTCTCGTGGGGCCCACTGAAAAATCACTTTTCTCTCTCCATCAAGTGCATCTATTGTCAATCTAACCCTGTCATCCAAACACCTCTTTGGCTAGAGTTAGTTCAGGGTTAGTCATGAGTTAGTCTAACCTCTAGCTAAGTTAGAGTATCCAAACAGGAGAAGTATAGGACATGCAAGTTGCTCAAAGCATACCGTCAAATTCATACGTGAAAGGATCTTTTTTTTTGAAACGGAACGTGAAAGGACCTTCGAATGATATAATTTTAAAATTATATAAAATCTTATCAATAGTCAAAGGCAACCTTAAAGAATACATTAGGCCCTATATAAAATCTTATCAATACTCAAAACCAAGTGTTACTACTACACCAAACAAGTTCAAAATGAGAAGCTAGACCTACTCACGGCACGGCACGCCTGTCTCGTTTGGTCCGTCGGTCAAAGCGCTTCCTCTTCTTGGCATAACAATAGAGTACAGTAATTTTTTTAGAATGCTCTTGGCATGTCGCTAACATGTGATGAGTTAACCGACCTCAATAGATGGCAAAATCGCCAGCCCGCCGCACTTTGAGAGAGACGAGGAGCGAGAAGCGATACGGGCTGGTGGATTACTAGAGCTAGGTGTCGCACGGAGGCCAAGAAATATGGTGATAGCGTGGGTTGGCCATGTATGATGTAACTACACTGGGCTGCCGTGTTTCAGACTCTTCCAGTCTAGTGTGGAGAAGATTGGGTAGATTTGATATCGCCGAATAAAAAATATTAAAGAGTCCAGACGCTCCACCGCGAGGTTTCTTGCTCCTTCTCGGTCGTCGGAAAGCGTTCTTCTAAGTTTTGCCGACACATGGGACATCCAGCATCCAGGTCCACGTGTCATGCAAGAAAATGGAGTTAAGTATAGTAGGAGAGACTCACCAATGGTCATGAACGTAGGTGGAGTATGTGCACGAATCACCCGGAAAAAAAAGGAATACGAGCACGAAGAGAAGAGGTGCAGGCACCGACGCAGGTACTCTTTGCCTCTTTCCCTAATACTCACGCGTGGGTACACGGTGAGCTCATTTCTGTACGAAGAGGCAGCTCACCAGATAATTTGGCGAGTGTAGTAGTTGTTCATGGGAACTACACATGGACAAATCAAAGTTCGATCATGACGCGATGGCGCGTTTTTTATAAATTAAGTTATTCTATTCGATGGCACGTATGCAACATTATTTTCTCAATGGAACGTGATTCGTGTGCGCACTGAATGATGGATCACGGGATGGTAGCCATGGACATGGTCAGCCATTTTTGGAGACTAATACACTACTTTTGATGTGTCCCGTCAACTCGCAAACGAGGAGAAGCTTTGCTTACTACTAGTACGACCTCTCCCTCACTCATGCACACGTGCGGTGGCTCGCAGGACGAGGAGAAGCTTTTGCTTTACGATAGTGCGCTTAATACAGGCGGTGGACGTGCAACAGTTCATTCGGTGTCAGATTGCGAGAAGTATCTATATTGTAGTACCATCATCATTGTTCGACTTCCGGAAGAGGCGAAGAGCCAAGCGCACGGTCACCTACTCACAGTATAACCGGCCGTGTTTACACGAATTTTTTAACGTAGTACAATCTGAGTGGATTGCTCCAGTGGTCATCACACGTGAGCCAATCGATTCACACCCTTCCGCGCTCCATTTTGTCTTGCGTTCCTTCCTCCGTCCAGCACGCAGACAAGTGGGCCCCATGCTCATGTATGCCAACATGGTAGTCAATTATTTTGCCAGAGTCAGCTATCACACCCTTTCGATGCCACGTCAATGTACCCACTAAAAACAAGTTAGACTTGTTCGGTTCAACCGCCTCCCTAGGTGTTTGGAGAGGAATTGGCCGTCGCGAGGCGGTTCTATAGGTGGGCAGGCGGCAAAATACAGGGGAAAACGCGCGAACCAGCTAGACGAGAGATTTGGTTGATTTTATAACACTGAATAATATAAAATATTATGAGTGCAGACGCTCCATCGTGAGGTTCCTTGCTCCTTCTCGGTCGTCGGGAATTTATGTTCTTCCACTCTTTTTTTTTGACGTGAGCTTTGTTCATCCTTTTGCCAACACGCGGGACATCTAGCATCAAGGTGCACGTGTCATGCAAGAAAATGGAGATAAGCAGTGCATAAGTGAGTCGTGCACTTCGATGGCACCTAGTAGTACGCAATATTTTTTCTCCTCGATGGCACGTGAATAGTGCACGTACTCAATGAATGAGCACGGGATGGTAGCCATGGACATGGTTGGCCCTTTTTGGAGAGAGTACTAAATAACTTTGATGTGTCCCGTCAACTCGCAGAACAACGAGAAGCTTGCTTACTATGCCTTCTCCCTCGCCAATGCGTGCGCGGTGGCTCGCAGCACGAGGAGAAATTTTTGCTTACAAGCGGTGGACGTGCAGCAGTTCATTTGGTGTCAGATTGCCAGAAGTACTACTGTAGTACCATCATTATTGTTCAACTTCCGGAAGAGGAGAAGAGCCAAGCGCAAGGTCACCTACTAACCTAGTACAGTAGTATACTATAGCCAAAGCTGGTCCACCTTTTTAGAGCATGGTTAATTAATATAGGCAGCTCTTGCAGCGGCACATCATTTAGAGCAAGTACTCTCTTCGTAGGAACTTAAAATGCAGGAATAGGAAAAATAAAGGATTGGAGTGGCATGTCCACTTGAATCCCATAGCATTAACACAGTGTTCCCCTAAAAAAAAAACCAGAGTGTTTGACACAGGAAAAACAAAGGAAGTGAAAAAAAAGTTGGAGTGGATGCTAGATTGCCAATTAACACATGATTACATAGGGAAAAAAAATCCTATAGCATTCTATCCTATGAATCAAACGACCAATGTAGGAAAATTATGAGGGGGTTCTCTCCAACAGTGTTCCTCGGCTCGCACCTAGCATCACGGTGGTTGAACTTGGAGTCATTCATCTGGTACACGTGCCATCTCAGATCTGGGCACAAGGTGACGTACACCATCAAGGATAATGTTGTCCTCAAAGCCGGACGTACACGGTCAAGGTCCACGGTCAAGGGGGTAAGGGCGGACGCGACCTCTCACTGCGTCCGCCATTTGAAGCGGCGCGCCGGCCGAGGGCGCCGCCCACTGCACTCCCAGCTGTACCCGCCTCCTCGCCGCATTAAAAAAACCTACATTCACTAGCAAGATGCCCATGCGTTGCACGGAACATCAAGATGCATTTATATGAGTAGTTTATCTTGTAGGAGAAAAGGATGAACGAGGGAAGGCCTTATTAGCAAATGTGGAGAGGGGTGTGGGTATCTTTTTGCAAAATTGCCATAGTTTCCTTCCTATCCATCAGATATAAATTGGACGGCGTATATTGCAGGATGGCAGGCACACCATCATCACCAACTCTGTTTTTTATAAGAGTAGAGATAGAGAAACCTGCGTGGAATGCGAGAAACCCACTCCGGCCACACACGTCAGTTCAGGAGCAGGACGCCGGCCAAGCTCCTCCTTCCACCATTTTCTCCACTCTTTCGGCGGCATTCGACAAGCAGGAAGAGCAGTTCTCCGACATAAAAGCCGTCTGGGTGGCCCGCTGAGCCCGACAGTTACGAGCGAGGCAGCTCGCTGCTCCACCTACCTCGCCTAGCCCGTCGGAGGTAGTTGCCGCACTAAGCCAGCGCGTGGTTCCGCAGCTGGCCGCTCCAATACAGCTCGAGGAAGAGTGCCGACTTGCTCCACGCCGGCTTGTTGGTGAGCATGGCGGCACGGGCATTGTCGCTGCCCTCGACGCTGCCGCGTCGTACAGCGCCTCCAGTGCCTGCGACTGCGCCATCCGCCGTCGACGTGCGCGCAGCCGCGCCATGCAGGCCGAGAAAGAAGCCGCCGCGGATGTCGACGAGGTGACGCGGCTACGCGGATGTCGACGAGGTAATGGCCAGCACATCCCCGCCCGCCGCCATCATCGAGGAGAAGTAGAACACGGGAGGCCGCCGCCGATTGTATCCCATGAAGGCCACCGCCGAGGCAACACCGGCGAAAACAGCCGGTGTCTTGCACGATTCTTCTTCAGCCGGATGCTGGAGGAGGACAAAGAGATCGGGCGGCGACCATTTAGGTTAGGTATATTAATTCTACCAGGCTGGTTGTAATGGGAGTATCATAAGTAGTATCATGCATGCCAACTAGGCAAATTTGATGAGGTGGTGTAGAATTAAATGAAGAAAGAGAGGGTTGAGTATCATATTATGATACCGTATGGAATTAAGTTACTCCCACTGTGGTTAGTCTTAGGCCTTGTTCGGTTCAACCTCCTCCCAAGGGGTTTGGAGAGGAATGGAGGGGAATTTGGCTTGTACATGATTTAATCCCCCACAATCCCTGTTAATCCCCGTTAAAACCCCTTGAACCGCACATGCCCTTGTTATCACATAGTCATAATGCAATTGTTATGCATGTTAATGTAAGCCCCCATTAATCTAGTGCCAGTGTTGATTTGATGTGATGGCACTTCTTAGATAATGGCACTTTTTCATACTGTCACTGTAATGCCATTGATAACATATGAGATGCTGCTGTTAATCATATGTCGCTGCAAAAAAATGACACTACTTAAATAACCCTGTTACATATTTGTGCAAACAGGGTTGTCTATCTCCATAGGGTGTCTATTTGTGCAAACAGAAGCACAAACCTCAATTTTAGTGGAACCTGCTATCAGCTGACCTCACGGTGCTCCAGGTACTCCTACATTCTTAACTAGGTAGAATGACCAACGCAAGATGAAATAAGCTTATTCGTACATTGACCGATGAGGAGCCATAATTAAGCTGGAGGCATCTCTTATTTTCTTTCGAATGGGCAATAAGCTGGAGAGCTGGAGAGTGTCTCTAATGGGCTGCCTCTAGTGTTAAGGCCCTCTAGTACGAAACACAGGCAGCCGACTGGGCCGATACAAAAGCCTGTCCATCTTAAAGCCCATTTGTTTTTGTTTTTTGTGAGGAGAAGCCCATATTTCTTGAAGAGGGGGCGATCCCAGAAAAACCCTCCTTCCTCCTCGCTTCCACTTATACTGCAGCTCGCAAATCTCAAAAAAAAAACCCTTATACTGCAGCTCGCTGGACTCTCCCGCTTCCGTCGCCCCCCAATTCCTCCCGCTCCCCATCTTACAGAAAACCCCCGCTCACCTTCTTCCTCACTCGTACAGAAAACGCCTGCTCCTCTTCTTCCACTCCTACAGAAAACCCCAGCCCTCCTTCTTCCCTACTCGCACTACCACTAGGCTCGTCTCTGGCTACTCTGCTCAAACCTGTGAGCTCGGCGTGACGCCCGCAAGGAAAATGGAGTCGGCTGGCCCTAGCGCCAAGAAGATGAGGCTCCCGCCAGCGGCGACGCCGGTTGTAGATCCCGCACCCGGCAGCGCGGGGAGAAGCGGCGAGCACCCCCACCCAGATCTGAAGAACCTGTAGAATCTCCGGTGGACCGCATCAGCGATCTCTCGGACGACATCCTTGGGGAGATCATCTCGCTTCTCCCCACCAAGGATTGCTGCCGCACACAAGTCCTCTCAACTCGGTGGCGCCCTCTATGGCGCACCGCACCCCTCAATCTCGACTGTCGTCAGATATATGTGCTTCATGAATTTGATCTCCTCTGAGCCATCATCTCCTCTCACCAGCAGAGCCCCGTTCAACGCTTCTGCATCCCAACACGCTACCTGCTGTCCATACCCTGCACGGTGGACGCTTGGCTGACATGCCCTGAATTCGAAAAACTCCAGCAGTTTGAGTTCTACCATTACCACGAAAGTTTCATACCACGAACCTAACACCAAGAATTTGTACCCACACCTCCATTGTCCATCTCGTGGTTTTCCTCCTCTCTCCACACCGCCACCTTCGCCCGGTACAATCTACCAGACGATCTAGTACAAATGCTTCGACTCCCACTGCTTAAAAAACTTTCGCTTGTGGTGGTTTATCTGTCGGAGGCCTCACTACACAGCATCATCCACTCCAGTTGCCCTGCCCTGGAGCGCTTGCTAATTGTTTTGGGAATAGAAATCCCTATCAGTTGTCTCCAAATAAAGTCGCCTCTCCTTAAAAGCATTGGAATTTGTTTTGAAGGACAGCAGCTCATCATCGAAGATTCCCCTTCACTTCAAAGGTTGCTCCTTCATTATTGTTATAAACCTTCGCAAATAACTGTCGTCTCTATGCCCAAACTAGAGACCTTGGGTGTAATTCGTGATCCGTTTAATGATCACGACAAGTTGGTGTTTGGCTCCTCACTTTTTCAGGTACCGTATATTATCATCTACACATTTGTAATCATAAGCTTCATTTTTCATTTGTGCGCATAAGTTTTATATCATCTTGGAGTACACTTTGGGTACTAATATTATGTTATATGCTCAATGAAGAGTTCGTCCATGGATAGCCTATCAATGCTGCTGGATTATGTCAAGTTCTTATATATCAGAATGTTTAGTTATGATCTGAACATAATTATTGGCTTGCTGCGATGCTTTCGATGTCTGGAGAATTTATATATAAAGGTGATGATTTCATGCACGTTGAAAGCCCGTATATATTGTACTAGAATTAACCATTCAGCTGTCGCTCTTTCGGCATACTCTTTTTCCAGACCTTAACTGTTTTCAATCTTCATGTCTACTTAGGCACTAACACATGGAGAAAAACATATAACCAATCGGTGGCGTAATAAGCACCAGGATTTTCTCAGTTCTTGAGGACAATAACGATGGAAGGATATGCATCCAACCAGGCAAACAGAAGCTTTGTCACATTCTTCCTGTTGAATGCGAGATTACTATTGTCCATGAGGCTTAACTTTTTCAACAAGGGATTTCTCACGGATGGACATGTTGAACAGCAAAAAAAGAAGTTTCAGGTGGACAAATGGGCTTCTGAACGTGCTCGGCTTCTATTTACAACAACTTGTAGTCATCCTCCAATATTTTTTTTTGCACAGGATGTTGATTTTATGGATCAGACCGATCCATTTGTTTGTGACTACGAAAAACAGTGGTTGGGTTAGATGTTATTGCCATGTTCAATCTGGGTTTTGTCTAAAAATTTGATGAACAATTAATCCTTGGGCTTTTTGTATCGTTTGTAAGCTTGAGTTACATGTTGTTGCCCTCGTAGTCCCCTCCGC
This sequence comes from Thinopyrum elongatum, assembly GCA_011799875.1. Classification (NCBI taxonomy): domain Eukaryota; kingdom Viridiplantae; phylum Streptophyta; class Magnoliopsida; order Poales; family Poaceae; genus Thinopyrum; species Thinopyrum elongatum. Next base: position 53,051,564 of record CM022297.1, read on the forward strand.
CTGCCACTACACTGCCGCATCTTCCATGGCTCCTGTTCGTTCCCGTCCGAGGCCTCGCCGTCGTTCTCCGCCTTGGTTCGCTCGCTGTGCCCGCCGCCGTCTAGTGTTGTCAACATGGTCAACAACCGAGGGGAATCAGGAGATGACTGTATGTGGAGAGGCTGACAGTAGGGACCCACCAGGGTCATTGCATTACGCAAGCAGGTGCCTTGTTATTACAAGCCAAAAAAATACTTCCTCCTAATTGTTTGACAACTAGGTCCCACGCCATTGTCAATGTAGTCAATAAACGAGAAAATTACACAACTAGCGGATAACACCAGGGACCCAGCAGCTCACCCAGTTGTTTTTTAGTTTTAGAGACGGAGCTCAACTGCGTGCTGTGCGGGGGCTGTGGCCCGTCTAGCCCACGCTTACGCTTTTATTTAAGCACATGACGAGTCCAGTTGATATCTTTTTTCTTTCTGAAAATGGCTAGCCCAGTTTTTTTTTGGAGAATACCCAACCGAGGCCTACTTGCTTTTCTTAGTCCTACTGGGCTGCAAATCGTTCAAGACGAGGAGGGATGTAAGTAGTAAGAAATGGGCTTCCCCAGAAAATGGGCTATAAGTAGTAAGAAATGAGCTGTAAATTTTTAAACCAAAGCCAACCAACAATTACATTCAAATATCATTTTTTTTCTGGATTTCTCTACTCTTATAAAAAGCTGAGTTGGTGATGATGTTGTGCCTGCCATCCTGCAATATAGGTTGTCTGATCTATATCTAACGGATAGGATGGAAACAATGACAATTTACCCGCACTCCTCTCCACATTTGCAGATAAGGCCTTCCCTCGTTCATCCTTTTCTCCCACGAGATAAACTACTCATACAAATGCATCTTGATGTTCCGTGCAACGCACGGGCATCTTGCTAGTCAAGATTTTAAATTTAATTCATTTTTTTGCGGAGATTTTTTTTGAATTTTATTTTGATATAAGTTTTAAAAAATTATTTTTAATGTGACTCAAAATTTCGTGATTAAAAGAGTTCGGACCCCACCGAAATATGCAAAATTTTGTTGAATTTTTTAGCAGTGCCTAGAATATGGTCTGTAATGCTAATAAAAAAATATGGGCGTCAAAATATCCTTAAGAATTAGCAAATGGGCTGTAAATTATTGAAAATAATGGCTAATGGGCTGTATGCTGTTTTCCACATATTTGGAGGCTGACTTTTGGGCCTACTAGGTTGACGATGACGCTGTCCTAAAAATAATTTTGACGCGTACGCAAGGCTTTATCAACTTAGTCAACACAGAGCAGTGACTGTTGGATGTCCATCCAATGGCCGTCGTGCTTCTTCAATCTCTGATCTTCCTGCTCCAACTGCCCAAACCAGCGCCGGCGGGACTGCCTGCTCCCTCCTCCCGTGGCTGGTTGTGCTGCTGCCAGGCCATCCCTCTACCCAGCCGCACATCCTGTTTTTTTCTGGCGACGTCAGCCTCACCCCCAGCCGACCAGTCAGCCCTCGTACTCCCCTCAGCGTGGGCATCCACTGCTGTGGCTTCGCCGGCTCCAGGTCGTTCCCTTCCTTGGCCTCGCCATCGTCCATCGCGTTTGTTCTCTCGGCGAGGCATGGTCAACAAACAATTGCCATCGAAAGAGGGATGTAAGTGGAGAGGCTGACAGTAGGGACCCACACAAGCAAGTGCCTCCTTATTACGCGAAAACAGTGGGGCTTCTCCGGGTCGTTCCAGTCTGGGGCCTCGCCGTCGTCCACCGCCCTGGTGCTCTCGGCGGCGTGGTCAACGTGGTCAACGAACGACATCCATCGGAAGAGGAATGTACGTGGAGAGGCTGACAGCTGGGTCCACGGCCGCACGCAAGGAAGTGCCTCCTTATTACGCGCAAAATAATGATTCCTTCACCTGACAGCTGGGACCCACCGGAAGGGCCTCTGTATTTCACGAAAAAAACGTTCCTCCCGCTGACAGCTCAGACCCACCAGCTATATCTTCGCACGCAAGGAAGTGCCTCCTTATTACGCACAAAAAAATGAATACTCCCCCTGCTAGCTAGGACCCACCATAGTGGGAGGCTAACTTGTGGGCCTACTAAGTTGACGCGGACGGAGGGCTTTGTCAACTTAGTCAATATGAACGATTCTAGCTCCAGTGACCGTACGATGTCCATCCAACGGCCATAGTGCTTCTTCAACCTCTGGTCTTCTTGCTCCAGCTGCCCAAACCAGCGCCGATCGTGTCGCCTGCTCCTGCCTCGCGTGGCCGGCTCTGCTGATGCGCAGGCCTGACTGCCCCACCCTACTCCAACCTCTGGCCAGGCCATCCCTCTACTCACCCACAACCCCTGTTATTCTGCGGTGATGGCAACCCTCATACTCCTCTCCGCGTGGGCATCCACTGTCGTGTCTTCCCCGGCTCCGCGTCGTCCCCTTCCTAGGCCTCGCCGTCGTCCACTGCCTTGGTGCTCTCGGCGCGGCGTGGTCAATGTGGTCAAGGAACGACTTCCATCGGAAGAGTACTGTACGTGGAGAGGCTGACAGCTGGGTCCACGGCCGCAGGAAGGAAGTGCCTCCTTATTACACGTAAAATAATGATTCCTCCACCTGACAGCAGGGACCCACCGGACGAGCCACCGTATTTCACGAAAAAAACATTTCCCCCTGACTATTGGGACCCACCAGCTACATCTTCACACGCAAGGAAGTGCGTCCATATTATGGGCAAAAAATATGATTCTCCCCCTGGCAGCTGGGACCCACTAGCTATATCTTCGCACGCAAGGAAGTGCCACCTTACCTCCCTGACACCTGGGACCCACCCGGTCGAACCGTATGTAGGGTTGTCTGTCTGGTCGCGAACGTGTACGTACATACTGGTCGATTGGTCTGTCTGCAGGCTGCAGCGATGAACCGTGGCCGAGTAAGGAAGGGCACGTGTCGTAGTAGAGGCGCAGACGTAGCATCTCACGCAGTCCCGTCTATATCGTGTACACGTACATACAGCCAGGGTGCAAGAAATTAAATACGGTCACGTATGTACATACGGGCGGGGTCTCGAACGGCTACTCGCGCATACGTACGGCCAGGGCTCGTGTACATGGAGAGGCAGCGGAGAGCAGCGACAGTGTCCTGTTCATCAACAGCCAACCGGCTGGGTCAGAACGGAGAAACTGCGTCCTGTTCATCGGGAGGCAATGGAATGCGTCCTGTTCATCGGGAGCCAACCAGCTTGGCGTACCCCAGAACGGAGGAAACGGCCTTCTATTCGACCGCCTACGGCCGAAACAGGATCCTATTCACCGGGAGGGGTCTGACGTACCGCAAAACGGAGGAAACAGACTTCTCTTCGACCTCCTACGGTCAAAATGGGGTCCTATTGATCGGGAGGGGTGTGGCGTACCGCAAAACAGAGGAAACAGTCTTCTCTTCGACCTCCTACGGTCGAAACGGGGGTCCTGTTCATCGGAAGGGGTGTGGCGTACCGCAAAACCGGACTCCACGGGCTACTATTCATCCACCGTCTACTGCCTCGCTCCAGCCTCCACGGGCTACTGTTCATCCACCGTCGACCCCCTCCAGCCTCCACCTGCGACTGTTCATCCACGGCGTCTCCCTCCTGCCTCCACCAGCTACTGTTCATCCACGGGCTCCTGTTCATCCATCCTCCACCGGCTACTGTTCATCCAGCCCTCCACCGGCTACTGTTCAACCAGCCCTCCATGGGGTCCTGTTAATCCACCCCCAACCGGCTTGATTGGGCTCCTGTTCATCCAGCGGCAACGGCCTCTACTACCACGGGGTCCTGTTCATCCAACCCCCACCGGGAACTGTTCATCCAACCCCCAACAATGCTCACTGTTCATCAAGAGGCAGCAGGTTTGATCGGCTTCAGTTAGCAGCAGTAGCGAAGGAATCACTCGACCGGGTTCAGTTAACAGCCAGGGATCGATTGATCGCTCGGGTTCAGTAACGCGTAGCCAGTGCAATCGCTCGGGTTCAGTAGGCGAACGCCTCGCTCGGGTTCAGTTAGAGCCCAACGCCTCGCACCCACCCGCGTACGTGTACGAGTGAAACGCGCAATCCCTCCGTGTATCGCTCGGCCCTGACCACCTACCATAACCGGAAACTCCCCGATATTTTCCTCGCCCTCGCTTCTACCACGATTTTTTCCGTCATGGACAGCCCAAAGAATGTCATGCAGCTGCGTCTCCGGCCCGCCCAGGACGAAAAGCCCATTTTCTATCATGATTTTTTGTCATAGAAGTAGGAGCCCACCACATCTATGATGATACCGGGTTTTGTCACAATTATCGTCATAGAAGTGTCATAAGCATGACATATTTTTTTTTTCATTCAGCCCAAAATGTCACAGATGTGTCTTTTTTTTGTAGTGGAAGGCAGAGTCTAGCCTCCGCTTGAAGCGGAGCTCTCCTGGCTCGAAGCTGTTGGGGCTGATCTATATATCGGATCGGAGGAGTACTCCAGAGCGGGCATGGCGAGGGTGCGGGAGGGGGAAGTGAATCCGGTGAAGACCAGATCGCCCCGCGTGTCCGCAACGTATTCCAGACCACCGAATCGAATTCGGTGTTCGGGAGCGAAGGTGTCGATCTGACCCAGACGGCCAGTCGGGTCAGCGTGCAGCACGATGCTACCAAACCTGAAAAGTTGGCCGGGGACGAAGAAGTCCCCGGATCCGATGCCTTCTCCTATGATCAGGCGAGCCATCGATCCTTTGGGCGACCCCACAGCGGAACTCTCAATGAAAGCACAAATGTCGAAACAAGGGACGACGAACACAGTGTTTACCCAGGTTCGGGCCCTCTCGAAGAGGTAATACCCTACGTCCTGCTTGATTGTATTGGATGTATAGTATGGTTTACAGAGTAGATCTACCTTGAGATCAGTATGAGCTAAACCCTAAGGAGATGAGGCGATGAATGTAGCTCTAGCCCTAAAGACTAAAAACCCTCGGTTTATATAGACACCGGTAGGGTTAGGGTTACCGAAGATAGATTACAATAAGGGATTAAAGAGATCCTGCACATTCTTGACTTGGAGGGCACACCACGGCTTCATAGATCTCCTGTAACTGTACGGCTCCACAAGTCTGGCCCATGTTCAATGGGCCATCGCCCCGACGACCCCTTAGTCCATGACTCCCTCACCGTGGAATGTGAAAGTATGGTGGAAAAAAGAATAAACTTTATTTTTTGTTTGGGAACCGCCTATGATATATCTAGCATGGAAAGTGTTGGGAATTACTCGATCGTTTTTGTTGACGGGAAAAGTATGCCTATCAAAAAAAATTATCTCTCAATTTAAGCTTCGAGCTATGGCACCTCTACAAATCACTACTTCCCTCTGCGAAGGGCCTATCTATTTACTTTATGCAATTTTTATTTTTATTTGAGTCTCCATCTTCTCTTATAAAGCACCAACTAAGGGGCACTATGATCATACTTGAGCATTGGATGTACCTAATATGCGAGTGTGTTTCATGAATGGATCAATGATTGAGCATGATGGGCTAGGGATAACTTTCTTTAGTGTTGATATTTTGCAAGACATGGTTGCTTGTTGATATGCTTGAGTATTGAAATCTTCATGTCAAAACTAGAGTATTGCTTTGAACCATATAAAAGTCCAAATGTCCATGCTACAAAAGAAAAGAATATATGATGAATATGTCAGGCAACTTTCCACATCCAAAATTCTGTTTTTATCATTTACCTACTCGAGGACAAGTAGGAATTAAGCTTGGGGATGCTGATACGTCTCTGATATGTCTCGAACGTATCTATAATTTTTGCTTGTTCCATGTTGTTATATTATCATTCTTGGATGTTTTACAATCATTTTATAGCAACTTTATATCATTTTTTGGGACTAACCTATTGACATAGTGCACAGTGCCAGTTGCTGTTTTTTGCTTGTTTTTTACTTCGCAGAATATCAGTACCAAACAGACTCCAAATGCAGCGAAACTTTTTGGAGAATTCTAATGGACCAGAAGGAATAATATGGTCCAAAGAAGTACCAGCGGGGTGCCACGAGGGGGGCACAACCCACCTGGGTGTGCCTGGGGCCCCAACTAGATCGATTTTTCTTGCCGTGGGAAGAGGTGCTTTGTGATGGGTTCGATCGTGCGGTGTTCTTTCCCAGTGACAGAAGGGGCAGCAAGACACGCATGTATTATTGCTATTAAGGATAACAAGATGGGGGCTATTCCTACATGAATAGATCTCGTCTACATCATGTCATCATTCTTATTGCATTACTCCGTTTCTCCATGAACTTAATACACTATATGCATGCTGGATGGCGGTCGATGTTTGGAGTAATAGTAGTAGATGCAGGCAGGAGTCGGTCTACTAATCTTGGACGTGATGCCTATATATTGATCATTGCCTTGGATATCATCATTATTATTCGATCTTCTATCAATTGCCCAATAGTAATTTGTTTACCCATCATGTGCTATTTTCTTGAGAGAAGCCACTAGTGAAATCTACGGCCCCCGGGTCTATTCTTTATCATATTTGCTTTGATATCTATTTTTATTTGCTTTTATATTCAGATCTATTATTCCAAAAACCCAAAAATACCTTGCTGCATTTTTTTCTTACTTATTTTATTTCGTGTTTTATCGAGATCTATTTATTCAATCTACACAATTTTTATCCCGTTAACTTGACAATTTCTGGCGCCGTTACACATAGAGGGATTGACAAACCCTCATAAGCGTCGGGTTGCAAGTATTTGTTCTTTGTGTGCAGGTACCGTTTACATGGTGTTGCTTGGTTCTCCTACTGGATTGATACCTTGGTTTCATAACTGAGGGAAATACCTACCGTAGCTGTGCTGCATCATCCCTTCATCTTTGGGGAAATATCGACGTAGTTCAAGTGACATCAAAAGAAATTTCTGGCACCGTTGCCGGGGAGATTTCATCAACATCTATCAGGTTCCTAATCATAAATCTCATCTCCTTGCAATTTACATTATTTGCCATTTGCCTCTTGTTTTCATCTCCCCCACTTCACAAAAAATTGCCGTTTATTCGCCCTCTTTTTCGTTCGCAGTTTTCTCGTCAGATCTATCTTTTTGCGTCAGAACTTGTTTGCCACTTTGTCGTTATGGCTAGTTCTTCCTCTATTGCGTTTACCCCCGGGAACGAGGTTCTTAATTTTAAACAAAGGGGAGGGGAGAATCTAAAAGATGCTTGGTATAGAATTTGCAATGCTCATAATAGATCTATTCATAAGCAATCTACAGTTGTTCTTCTTTGCAGTTTTTATATGGGCATTACCACCTGGTATAGATTCGTCCTTGATATGATTACCGATGGGAATTTCTTGATGTGCCCATCTTTAGATGTTTTTAATGCTATGGGAAATCTAGTGGGTTCACCACCTCTCACTATCAATGAAACTGCTTTAACACTTGAGCATGTTATGCAAAAGCTTGATGCTATTGAAAAGAAAATGCTTACCGAAGAACATATTGAAAACTTAGATAAAAAAATTGCATAATCTTGCTAATAAAATTGGGTCAAAAGCGGGAGAGGTTTTTAAGTTGCTAAAGGAAAAGGGAACCGTAATTAATGAAAGAATTGAAGGAAGTCCTTCTCGGATTGATAAGTTGGAAGAAATTTTTAGTAATTTAAGCTCAGCTTTTGCTTCTGCTAAAACTATTGAAAAAACTCCCGTAAAAATTGGCAAGATTACTCAAGTCACTAAGAACAAGGGTCCAACTTCTAATAATAAGTATTCACCCCGACTTTGTTGAAGTTGTGAGAAACCCTACTCGCAAGAATGAAATTTTCAATCTCATTCCTAGGAGTATTGTTATTGAAAATCTACATGCTAAATCTTTGAAGAATATTGGTTGTGTGATTGAGGAATTGGAAACTAAATATGACAATACTTGAATCTATGCATTATGCCTAGCTAGGGGCATAAAACGATAGCGCTTGTTGGGAGGCAACCCAATGAATAAAATATATTTTTGCCTTTTTCTTTCTGTTCTTGAGTGTTTGCAAAATTATGCCTCTGTTGTGATTGTGTTTTTAATGTTTTAATTAGTGTTTGTGCCAAGTAAAGCCTTTGGGATAGCTTTGGTGATAGTTGATTTGATCCTGTTGAAAAACAGAAACTTTTGCGTCCAGTAACCGAATTGTTTATATTCACAGAAGCGACAAAAAATTCTGAATTTTTTACACAAGATTGATATACAAATTTATTCTGTTTTCCTAATATGTAAGTATTTTTGGAGTTACAAAACTATGAGAACAATTTGCATCTTTACAGACTGTTCTATTTTTGACAGATTCTGTTTTCTTTGCATTGTGTGCTTATTTTGATGAATCTATGGACTGTATCGGGGGGTATAAGCCATGGTAAAGTTAGAATACAGTATATATAATGCAATATTTTTTTAATGGGTTGTCTATAGTACTTAACGTAAAGATTGGTTTTCTTATACTAACGGATATCACGAAGATTTTGTTAAGTTTTGTGTGATTGAAGTTTTCAAGTTTTGGGTGAGATTGCGATGGATGAAGGAATAAGGAGTGAAAAGAGCCTAAGCTTGGGGATGCCCCATGTCACCCCAAGTTAATATTCAAGGAGAACCAAGCAACTAAGCTTGGGGATGCCCCGGAAGGCATCCCCTCTTTCTTCTAACGACCATCGGTATTTTACTTGGAGCTATATTTTTATTCGTCACATATCATGAGTTTTGCTTGGAGCGTCTTGTATTATATGAGTCTTTGCTTGTTTTTCTTTTTATTTTTTCACAAGTATCCTTGCTGGACACACCTATTTGAGAGAGCCAAAATTATGCTATGATTTGTTAGAATTGCTCTATATGCTTCACTTCAATTTTTTTAGCTATGGAATTGCTCTAGTGCTTCACTTATATCTTTTTGAGCACGGCGTGCTTTAATATTTTTGAAGAAATGCTCTCATGCTTAACTTAGAATAATTTGAGTGTTAGTAAAATTTTGAAAAAAATCTCTCATGCTTCACTTATATTATTTTGAGAGACGAAAAATTTTATGCTCATGTTCTTCACTTAGATTTGTTTGAGCTTGTCAAAAGCAATTGCAATATATGAAACTAGTCTCAAAGTGATAGATATTAAAGATGGATATAATAAAAACTTTCATGAAGATCATTGGACAAAATAAACTTGATTCTTTGTAATAGTTTTGAGATTGGATGATAGTGATATGTGAGTCATGTTGGTTAGTAATTATGCTTTAGTAAGAATATTGGTGTTAAGGTTTATGATTCCCTATGCAAGCATGAAAGTCAATAGTTGTGCAATGAAATTACATCCTACTTGTGGTGCATTATCGGTGTTAGTTATACTTAATGCTCGCTTATGTGATTTTTTGTTTCTTCGTTGGTTGCTTCTCAATTTTTTTGCTAGCCTCCACTTGTACTAAGTAGAAATACTACTTGTGCATCCAACATCTTTAAACCCAGTTTTGCCATATGAGTCCACTATACCTACCTATATGTGGTATTTCCATGCCGTTCTATGCAAATTTGTATGTGCCATCTCTAATTTTGAAAATAAATTTCCTTTTTGTGTGCTCGTACCGCTCATGAAGCGGCAGGGGGTGGCCAATGTTTTCCATGCTAGATGTGTTATTCTCAAGATTGTTGTTTATTCACTTGTCATTGCATGAGAGTGCGGCGGTAATAGGGATGCCCAGTGCCGAAATGAATAAGAAATTACTTTATGTTGTCAAATACTAAATTCCTTGGAAAGTGTTGGTATGGACGGTACCCGTGGATACGGCTAGGCGTGGAATGTGAAAGAATGGTGGAAAAAGGAATAAACTTTATTTTATGTTTGGGAACTGCCTATGATATATCTAGCATGGAAAGTGTTGGGAATTACTCGGTCATTTTCGTTGACGGGAAAAGTATGCCTCTCAAAATTTTGTATCTCTCAATTTAAGTTTTGAGCTCTGGCACCTCTACAAATCCCTACTTCCCTCTGCGAAGGGCCTATCTATTTACTTTATGCAATTTTAGTTTTTATTTGAGTCTCCATCTTCTCTTATAAAGCACCAACTAAGGGGCACTATGATCATACTTGAGCATTGGATGTAGCTAATATACGAGTGTGTTTCATGAATGGATAAATGATTGAGCATGATGGGCTAGGGATAACTTTCTTTAGTGTTGATATTTTGAAAGACATGGTTGCTTGTTGATATGCTTGAGTATTGAAATATTCATGTCAAAACTAGACTATTGCTTTGAACCATATAAAAGTCCAAATGTCCATGCTACAAAAGAAAAGAATATGTGATGAACATGTTAGGCAGCATTCCACATAAAAAATTCTGTTTTTATCATTTAGCTACTCGAGGACGAGTAGGAATTAAGCCTGGGGATGCTGATATATCTCCAACGTATCTATAATTTTTGCTTGTTCCATGCTGTTATATTATCATTCTTGGATGTTTTACAATCATTTTATAGAAACTTTATATCATTTTTTTGGGACTAACCTATTGACATTGTGCCCAGTGCCAGTTGCTATTTTTGCTTGTTTTTTACTTCGCAGAATATCAGTACCAAACCGAGTCCAAACGCAGGAAACTTTTTGGAGAATATTTTTGGACCAGAAGACACAACATGGGCCAAAGAAGTACCAGAGGGGAGGCCCGAGGTGGGCACAACCCACCTGGGTGTGCCTTGGAGCCCAGGAGCGCCCAGGAGGGTTATGCCTCCCTCGGTGGCCTCCTACGCCGCCTCTTCGCCCTATAAATCGCCAAATATTCCAGAAACCCTAGGGGAGGTGACGAAAAACAATTCCAGCCGCCGCAAGTTTCAGAACCACGAGATCCAATCTAGACACCATCACGGAGGGGTTCATCATCCTCATTGGAGCCTCTCCGATGATGCGTGAGTAGTTCATCATAGACCTACGGGTCCGTAGGCAGTAGCTAGATGGCTTCTTCTCTCTTTTGATTCTCAATACAATGGTCTCTTGGAGATCTATTTGATGTAACTCTTTTTTGCGGTGTGTTTGTTGGGATCCGTTGAACTTTGAGTTTATCATCAGATTTATATCCATGAATATTATTTGAGTCTTCTTTCGATCTCTTATATGCATAATTATTTATAGCCTCGTATTTCTTCTTCGAATCTTTGGTTTAGTTAGGCGAACTAGATCAATTTTTCTTGCCATGGGAAGAGGTGCTTTGTGATGGGTTTGATCGTGCGGTGTTCTTTCCCAGTGACAGAAGGGGCAGCAAGACACACATGTATCGTTGCTATTAAGGATAACAAGATGGGGGCTATTCCTACATGAATAAATCTCGTATACATCATGTCATCGTTCTTATTGCATTACTCTGTTTCTCCATGAACTTAATACACTAGATGCATGCTGGATAGCGGTCGATGTGTGGACTAATAGTAGTAGATGCAGGCAGGAGTCGGTCTACTAATCTTGCACGTGATGCCTATATATTGATCATTGCCTTGGATATCGTCATAATTATTCGATCTTCTATCAATTGCCCAACAGTAATTTGTTTACCCACCGTGTGCTATTTTCTTGAGAGAAGCCACTAGTGAAATCTACGGCCCTTGGGTCTATTCTTTATCATATTTGCTTTGAGATCTATTTTTATTCGCTTTTATTTTCAGATCTATTATTCCAAAAACCCAAAAATACCTTGCTGCACTTTTTTGTTACTTATTTGATTTCGCGTTTTATCGAGATCTATTTATCCAATCTACACAATTTTTATCCCGTCAACTTGACAATTTCTGGCGCCGTTACCCGTAGAGGGATTGACAACCCCTCATAAGCGTCGGGTTGCAAGTATTTGTTCTTTGTGTGCAGGTAACATTTACATAGTGTTGCTTGGTTCTCCTACTGGATTGATACCTTGGTTTTATAACTGAGGGAAATACCTACCGTAGCTGTGCTGCATCATCCCTTCCTCTTTGGGGAAATGCCGACGTAGTTCAAGCCACATCACTTTGTGATGGGTTCGATCTTGCGGTGTTCTTTCCCAGTTACAGAAGGGGTAGCAAGACACACATGTATTGTTGCTATTAAGGATAACAAGATGGGGGCTATTCCTACATGAATAGATCTCATCTACATCATGTCATCATTCTTATTGCATTACTCCGTTTGTCCATGAACTTAATAAACTAGATGCATGCTGGATAGCGGCCGATGTGTGGAGTAATAGTAGTAGATGCAGGCAGGAGTTGGTCTACTAATCTTGGACATGATGCCTATATATTGATCATTGCCTTGGATATCATCATAATTATTTGATATTCTATCAATTGCCCAACAGTAATTTGTTTACCCACCGTGTGCTATTTTCTTGAGAGAAGACACTAGTGAAATCTATGGCCCGCGGTTCTATTCTTTATCATATTTGCTTTGAGATATATTTTTATTCGCTTTTGTTTTCAGATCTATTATTCTAAAAACCCAAAAATACCTTGCTGCACTTTTTATTACTTATTTTATTTCGCGTTTTATCGATATCTATTTACCCAATCTACACAAATTTTATCCCGTCAACTTGACAATTTCTGGCGCCGTTACCCGAAGAGGGATTGACAACCCCTCATAAGCGTCGGGTTGCAAGTATTTGTTCTTTGTGTGGAGGTGCCGTTTACATAGTGTTGCTTGGTTCTCCTACTGGATTGATACCTTGGTTTCATAACTGAGGGAAATATCTACCGTAGCTGTACTGCATCATCCCTTCCTCTTTGGGAAAATACCGTTGTAGTTCAAGCGACATTAGCGATCTTGGAGAAGTTCTCGACGAATCGACGACAATAGCTGGTGAGTCTGAGTAAACTTCTGACTTGTTTGACATTCTTCGGAGGGGCCATTCGAGAATAGCTTGAACTCGCTTGGGGTTGACGGCAATACAATCCTTGGAGATTACATGACTAAGGTAGGTCACTTCGGGTAACCAGAATTCACACTTGGAATACTAGGCATATAGCTGATGCTCTTGAAGCTTTTCCAGAACAAGTCAAAGATGTTCAACATGTTCTTCTTTCTTCTTGGAGTACACAAGGATATCATCCAGATAAACCACGACGAACTTGTCAAGGTATTCCATGAATATATAGTTCATCAGGCGAGAGAATGTCGCTGGAGCATTGGTCAAGCCGAAAGACATGACGGTGTACTCGTATGAACCATAGCGAGTCACGAAAGCAGTCTTGGTAATATCCTCTTAACGAACCCAGATCTGGTGGTAACCCAACCTCAAATCAAGTTTAGAGAATACTGAGGAACCAACAAGTAGATCATACAGATCGTTGATTCCGGGAAGCGGATACTTGTTCTGAATTGTTGCCTGGTTGATAGGTCGATAATCTTGGACCAAACGATTAGTTCCATCCTTCTTCTTGACAAAGAGAGAAGGTGCTCCCCAAGAAGAGGAACTTGGACAGATAAAACCCTGACGAAGTGAAGTGTCGATTTCCTCCTTAAGCTCAAGGAGTTCATGCGGCAGCATCTTGTAGGGTCGCTTGGCTATAGGAGTAGTGCCCGGCTTCAAGTCTATGACGAATTCGACAGCTCTAGCAGGGGGTATTCCTGGAAGTTCTTCTGGAAATACATATTCGAAATCACGAACGACTGGAATGTTCTCTATTCCCTCAAGAGGTGAAGCATTCAATGCATTCAGAACATATATCTGATTCCCGACATCCTGGATCATCTGAGCTGAGTAGTTGATCAACTGGCCAGAAGGGTGAGTGAGCTGGATGATAACCCACAAGTATAGGGGATCGCAATAGTTTTCGAGGGTAGAGTATTCAACCCAAATTTATTGATTCGACACAAGGGGAGCCAAAGAATATTTGTAAGTATTAGCAGCTAAGTTATCAATTCAACCACACCTGGAGATTAATTATCTGCAGCAAAGTGATCAGTAGCAAAGTAGTATGATAGTTTTGATAGCAGTAGTAACAGTAACAGTAAAGGTAACAATGATAGCAATGATTTTGTAGCAAGTGTAACAGTGGTAGCAACAGTAGTAACTTAGCAAGAACAATATATGGAAAATTCATAGGCATTGGATCGGTGAATTCGTTGGATGATATTCATCATATAACAGTCATAACCTAGGGCGATACGGCACTAGCTCCAGTTCATAAATATAATGTAGAAATGTATTCCGTAAATAGTCATACGTGCTTATGGAAAGAACTTGCATGACATCTTTTGTCCTATCCTCCCGTGGCAGCGGGGTCCATAAGGAAACTAAGGGATATTAAGGCCTCCTTTTAATAGAGAACCGGAACAAAGCATTAGCACATAGTGAATACATGAACTCCTCAAACTACGGTCATCACCAGAAAGTATCCGACTATTGTCACTCTAGGGTTTGCGGATCATAACACGTAGTAGGTGACTATAACTTGCAAGATCGGATCTAGAACATAGATATAATGGTGATAACATAAACGGTTCAGATCTGAAATCATGGCACCCGGGCCCAAAGTGACAAGCATTAAGCATGGCAAAGTTATAGCAACATCAATCTCAGAACATAGTGGATACTAGGGATCAAGCCCTAACAAAACTAACTCGATTACATGATAAATCTAATCCAACTACTCACCGACTAGCGAGCCTACGAAGGAATTACTCACTCCCGATGGGAAGCATCATGGAATTGGCGATGAAGGAGGGTTGGTGATGACGAAGATCGGAGATCCCTCTCTCCGGAGCCCAAAACGGACTCCAGATCTGGCCTGCCGATGAAGAATAGGAGGTGGCGATGGCTCCTTATCGCGAAACGAGATAATTCTTCCTCCTTGATTTTTTTCTGGAAAAATAGGACTTTATAGTGTTGGAATCAGGGTCTGCGGGGCCACCAGGTGGGCACAACCCACCTGGGCGCGCCTGAGGGGGGGGAGGGCGCCCTGGTGGGTTGTGCTCACCCAGGGGCCACCCTCCGGTGGTTCTTGGCTCCAGTATTTTTCTTTTATCGTATAAAAATTCTCCAAAAAGTTTCGTTCCAATCCGAGAACTTTTATTTCTGCACAAAAACAACACCATGGTAGTTCTGCTGAAAACAGCGTCAGTCCGGGTTAGTTTCATTCAAATCATGCAAATTAGAGTCCAAAACAAGAGGAAAAGGAAAAGTAGATACGACGGAGAGGTATCAACTCCCCCAAGCTTAATCATTTGCTTATCCTCAAGCAATTCAGTTGATAAACTGAAAGTGAAAAAGAAAAACTTTTACGAATCTTTTGCTCTTGTTTACATAAATAACCTTAAGTAGCACCCAGGTTTTCAGCAAAGATTATAACTAACCATGTGAACCATAACTCTTAAAAATTATATTAACTCATATCAATGACATAATCAACTAGCGAGCAATAATCACTACAAAAAAAATTACACTTCCGTGATGATACGTTTTTGTCACAGTAGATCACGTTTTCTGTCATGCATGTACATCCATGACGATTTTATGACGTAATCAAGATAGTCATACCTGTGATGTCGTAGAAGTGTTCCATGACATTACCAAAATTGTCATCACGGAAGTGTCCACTTCCATGATGATAAATGCCGCGTCATGGAAGTGCTTTCGTTAAGGGTAACCGACACGTGGCATCCACCGTAACTGGTCGCCGTTAAACTATCAGGTCCCGGTTTGGATCCGATAACCCGTTAACAGCCCCGACCAATGGGGATTTTCCACGTGTAAAATTCTCATTCGCTGGAGGATCCACGTGTCGGCTCAGCGTTGGGACAGATGTCATCCACTCATTGTACGAGAGGCGCCTATGATACGTTGGCACGTGGCAAGGCCCAACAGTGGCCCATTTAGGTGAAAGAGGCCGGCCCAGTCAAAATTAGCAGGCCGGCCCATATAGGGCCTACTTGTGTCTGGTCCATTTAAGCCCACGGCCCATACGAGATGTGCCAATTCGGCCCGTCAAGGCCCGTTAACTATTTGACACCATTGCAGCCCATCGTCAGTTCGAGCCCGTTAACAGCCCGCTATATATTTGGGCTCAATATTGGCCCCATGTGGTTTCAGCCTGTTAACGGCCCATTCAAGGGATGGGCCAATTTTCAGGATGTACGTCTTTCAGCCTTTTAGCGACCCATTTAAGTGTTGGCCCAATTTCCAGCCCGGTGTGTATTTCAGCCCGTTAACGGCCCATAAATTAGTTGGGCCATTTGCAGTCGGACCTGAGTTTTGGCCTCTTAACGGCCCATGCTCTTCATGACCAATACCAGCCCGATTTCTCTTTTGGCCTACTAAAGGCCCACAACACAGTTGGGCCATATAAAGTCCAACCTGACTTTCAGCCTCTTAGCGGCATATGCTCTTCATGGTCTAGTACGAGCCTGCTGTCTCTTTCGGCCTGCTAAAGGCCCAAAATACAGTTGGGCCATATATAGCCCGACCTTAGTATCGGCCTGTTAACGACCCGTGAAGTCGAATGGGTCCACTTATTGCCCGCTTCGATGTCGGCCTGTTAACGACCTAGGAGGTAACAGGGCCGAGCATTAACTGTTGGCTCGTTTCAATTATAGCGGCCCAATAGTGCTTTCGGCCTGGTTACGAGCCATTAACTTAATGGGCCCGCTAAAGTTCGAACATGTCAGTAGGCCCAATTAGATAACGTCGATTCCGGCCCAGCTATAATATGAGCCCATTACGACGAGAAATTATGGGCATGACAAAAACTGATCAATCAAAGGCCTATGAGAATTTTGGCCCATGCGAGCCCATTAAGGGTAGTGGGCCGCTTCCTTCATATAGGGCCCACGACTGTTTGTGCTAACTAATAATTTCACTGCTTTTTTGCCTTCTAGCGACCAGTTAGCTGGAATGCGAGGCGCGCTAAGCAAACGTACGACATACAAGGAAAAACGTTGCACATCCAGCATATATTACAGGAAATTACATCCACTGGGCAATCAAAGATTGATGCCAGTGCAAATAAATGAGCAGAACTTAACGATCTATAACCTCACAATCTGCAACCTCAGCGCGGATGACACCCATAAGCATGTTAGCAAGTTCTTCCTTCTTTGTTACACTGTATTTGAAAATATTGATCAGTTGTTGTTGCGCAAGAATGTGCACCTCTGATTCCTCCACGATTTTCATGATTGCTTCAGCCAGTAATTCGTTCACAAACATACATTTTTTTCGTTGGATTCGAGACAGAGGAAACTCAACAGATTCAGATGGCGATTTTGGCAGGCTTGTATTATTGATAGTGGAGAGTGTCTCGAGCATTGCATCATAACATAAATTAGGAGGGGAATCGAACAGATTAATCAAGAGTTATTGCCATAGTACCTGGCCTAGATTTATTGGAAAGAAACAATGGGGTTGCCTTGCTGTTTTCAGAGTTTGTCTTCTTATCTTCAGCAGCCTGCACCAAATTAACACACTAGCATTGCTATCATTGGCCAGGTCAGATAATAGGAAAGCAACATTGACACAACGAATGTTTGGGCAACCAGACCACACTAGCCTACACCAAATTAACACAATATGGCACAGCTATCATCAGCCAGGTAAGGTAATAGGAAAGCAATATTGACACAATGAATGATTGGGCAACCAGAACAGCACTACAATTTAGTAATGTGCATGATATGAGATAGTACACTCATGCAGCTCAGTATGCAAAACTACCAGGCAGTTTTCCTTACAAAAATAAACATAGTCGCCTTTAATTATACATTTTCCTACAAGTAAATTTAGATCAGATAAATGTTGGATTCATGCCGATTAACAAAATACATGCAAATGTAAAAATTTAGTGATATACAACAGGTACTTATATCAACATTGGAGCACAGAGAATTCCTGCAAGATACTTTCCTCGAACACGATCCCAGTTTAGAAAGTCTTCTATCCTTTAAGCTTATTTTCTAAAAGAGAGATGGGTAAGAAACATGTAGAAAATATGATCTGAATGCTATAAAATTTCATGATGTGAGGATACGCACATGCTTTTTAGAATGGAGTTGACATATATTTGCTGGACTGGAGTGGACTAGTTCTTTGGCCACTTGAATTTGCTTATTATCAGTAGGAGTTGGATTTCTCTGTGCTGGAGTTGGTTTACTATCTCCTGGCGTTTCGATCTTTTGCAAAAACCTTGTTTGTAACCCTTCAGATTCTAACATAGTCGTCTTCCCCTTGCATGCCTTATATAGAAGAACTAGTGGTGTGTCCCGCGCATTTGCGCGGCTAGATTGACTATATAGATGCTTTATTTAAAATCAGTTTTCTCTGCAACTATATGGCCTCAAGAATAGGTATTAAATGATTTAGTTTTCCACTAACTATACATGATAAACATATATTGGATCGAGCGCATTATAGTTTTTTGATACAATGCCTTGTGGGCATCAATATCATATCAACTTCCTATTTTCCCACTTTGGTCCACTGCTTGTCCGTTGTTTTGTATCTACACCAATATGTGTGCGCACAAAGAATTGGATTTAAACATGAATGTCATCAATATAATCAAATTGTTCTCTGGTTCCACCGAAGTCTATGGTTGGCCGGATTCTTAGTTGTCTTATATTTCTAAAATATCTTTCCTACCTAAATATGCATTCAAGGATGCTCATCTTAATATGATTGTTTATCTTTTCATACTGTTTTGTTTACTTGAAGATTTTTTTTCATTCACTTCCTTCATAGCTTATTCATGTTGGTCATGTAATATTGGAATGCATCAACTTGTATTTTTTATATATATTTGCAGTATATATGAACTCAATTACTAATTATATATATGACTATTTTTAGATTCACATGGAGTTAGATTACAAACAGTTATGCCAATTCTTTTTATATCTTATTCCAAATATCGTACAGCAAGTCTTGTATTCTCCATCTACCCAAAAAGAAGTATATCTACTGTAGGTCCCTAAGTATATATATTTGTACTCTTTATCAACCTTAGTTGTATACTTATATCGACTATGGAGTTTTAGACACATTTTGACTCTTCTTCACCAATGTAATCTTGGACCACAATCAACGGTGCAAAAATGTAACCTTATGTTGATTAACATGTAGACTTCGTGTTGTGTTCATATAAAATCTATACAAAAACGGTTCTCTTAGAATTTGCATGAAGCTGCCATGATCAACCCTGCCGATACATAAATGTGGTGCCCTCTTTTTCTATCGATAATTTCACTATAATAACTGATATAAATAGTAGTTGATGCACATATTCATATATTTTTATTATGGCTTCGCACGTAAGATGGGTGCTTGCCGAAGTTTTTCTTTTGTTGTAAGTCTGAACCTCCTATCGCACGCCATGTTATGTGTCTATTTTATTGCTAGAGGTCGATCATCAAATGTGGTGCATTCTTTTCCTATCAATCATTTACTATAATATTATGCCAAATCATAGATACATACATATATATGTCATGGTGCTTCTGGAACTAATTACTATATCTTCATAATATGTACTATCTACAGCCTCTTGCATGGGCCTGGATTGTGTGGATACATAAGGAGAGCACATAATGTATTTTAATCGACATACGTTGTGCAGTCTGTTCGAACATTTATTTTTTAATTTGGACTCTAAACTTGAGTCGAGGCGTGTGATCAGAAAGTAGCTTAAGCAATGCAAACTGCGGTCGAACAATGTGACGCCAAATCCTCTACGACCGTGTGTGGCATGTCAGTATGTCACATTAGCGCCATTGTTTGTAGTCTCTGAGGTCACCCTCTGTCCTCCTTATGGCCTTCATGTCAGTATGTCACATTAGCGCCATTGTTTGTAGTCTCTGAGGTCACCCTCTGTCCTCCTTATGGCCTTCCGACGCCGTTGCCTCTCTCCAGATTGATAGCGCCATATCTGACTCTGCATCGACCTTGCCTTTGACTGGAGGACCTCAAATCATGGCCTTTCCACACCATAGACTTTGCTGCAGACTGAAGACGCCTTGTGCATTTGTCTTCTCCGCCAGCCCGAAATCATCGTCGTTTCTCGACCACGTCACATAATTTATGCTGGACTGTTGCAGTGGTTGCGGCCATCTCCAAATCCACCTGAGCTCATTGATATAGGCGACGTAGCACCATGGCATATGTAAAAATAGCCTGTATATAGGTGTGTCAATTTATTACCTTTTTCTGTTGGGCAAATATTCCTATTGTACATGGTGCATGCCCATGTGTATCCTTATATATGGATGCCAGATACATGGATCTCCATCAAGTGTTTGTTTCTTTAGGGATCTCTATGTAGTAAAATTTTGTTTGTTGTTTTTAACACGTCTAGTATACGTTTGTTGGCTGCACGTGCACATCCATGGTGGTGTCTAGTTGATCGGATTTTGCATCTATCCATCTAGTATACATGTTTTTTTTTTGCATATATATTGTATATGCTTTCACGTGGTCCTTATTTTTAATGAACAATGCTTAATCTATACTATCGACCACTGTAATTAGAAGACACTTAATAATTCAATTGTAAAAAAAATTTGCGAGAATAGAAATAACTTTTTCAGCACTTAGATGTTCACATATGGCAAAATCACTTGTCGATAATTGATTTATTGCCACTAATATTCTATTATAGGCACCCGCAAAAATATATATTCTATTATAGGCATACTTTTTTGCGAATACGGCATACTATTTAATTTACCCTTAGTTTATTTGAAAGTTTGATTCATAATTTCTCCAATCTTACGTACATTAGTTGATTAGTACCATCAATTTTGCTTTTGCAGGAAACAAACTTTCAATTGTGAAACAGGATGGTTACATTCAGAGGTGATTGTGGTCGCTATCTCATCAGGGAAGTTCTGAAGCCATTAGCAACATCAATTTTACCTCCATAGTATTGAGAGAGTATCGACATTACTATTGAATACATAGAATGAGATAAAATAGGAGGTTATCGAGCCTTACAAAGGTTAAGATAAAAAGCTCCTGGCTACTTGTCTGACTAAAATAACACCAATCTCCCCAGAGAAGAAACTACTAATAACCTGGAAAATGTCGCATCCATCTTTGTTTTGAAGGACAGTTTAATTGCCCCATGACCTTTTCACCAGCGGAATGCACACAACCTACCTATCCATCTCTAATAACACATAAACAGGTTGGTACGATTTTCTTGTATGCTTTTGATTATATGAAACTATTTATTCCCAAAATTAAGAGCGAATATTCCTTTATTAATGCCAAAATTTTAGCAAAAGTCCTTTGGTGCATATTGTATGGATCACATTAGATAAATAATTAAACTTATTTTTGCGAAAGTCCTTTGGTGTGTATTGGATGGATCACATTAGATATAAATAACTAAACTTAATTATGTTTCATATATAGGAAACAAAGAAGATAATATTTATCATCTTAAAAAGATCTGTCCAGTGGTATATTTTTTTCCAACAATAAAAAAAGTATATACCAATGAAGAACATACTTGCAGTTAACAATAAAGATTGGGCGACCAGGAAATACACACTTGCTAACATGAACGGTGCCAGGTACTGAAATTGTTGTTTGTATGGTAGAATATTTAATCTTACCATCTCTCTAATTGAGAACCGTAGGTAAAGCTGGCAGAGAAGGGCTCAATTGATTCTTATCGTGTAGTCCTCTCACCAAAGCTCTAAATATGTAACTATTGGGCTCGGTAGATTTTCTCTATATGTGAGCAAGAAATTTGAGTCACCTCTGTTAGCCTTACCGTTAATGCTCTAATGAAAATGATGAACAAAACAGGCATCTTGATGCTTAGATGGTATGATGCTTCGATGATTTGCTCAACAATCAGATATGGCCATATGTAAAACTTTACATATGCAGATTCCTAAATCAGTCATGTATATTCTCAAAGCTTTGTTCCAACGAAAATAGGAAAACAATCACGTGTCAGCTTAAAGAAACATATGTTCTAATTAACATACACATACACTAAGTCCTTGCTGATGCAAAACAGAAAAAGCTAGCACTCATATATATTTTTTATTTATCCCAGGCGTATAGTTACTTGGAGGCTCAATCTACATCATATATATATACATGTCCGCACACAGCTGGTAGAAATCTATCCATATGCACATTCGGAAAAATAATTGTATGATTGTAGGCAACAGAAAGTAATCTACCTGTCTTCCCTGAACTTTACATGGTTGGCCAGCGAGAGGACGTTGCTCCCTGGGAAGCTTTTATACCTGTTCTCTGAATCTTCAATAAACTCTGCAATTTTGGCCAACCCAAGCATTATAATTGCAGCAAGACATAGACGACACTGCTCCCTAGAGATTTCTCAGATTCAATATAAATAGAGAAGAATCTTTCATCACAAACGGATCACAATCTACGTATACCAGGAGGAGTTAGTAGCCTTAAAGAATCATTTAGTGTACATGCTTAAGAAAAAGAGATCTATCAGCTCACCTATTCACACGCAGCCGAACGCATACGTGTGTGCTTCTGTTGATCTCAGACAGAGCCCCTGATTGTGTTGGGCTCTAGACTTGACTTGCTCACTCCGCCACCACGGTGACTTGGCAGACACAAAGTTGCGTTCCTGTCTTGCTACAGCAGCCGTGCGCCGGCAAGATCGCCTGAAACATGAAAAAGGTCGCGGGATTGGCTTATTGCCTTCGGGGAGTTGGAAGTCCAGGTATGCACGCACTGTCGATCCACGGAGTCGTTACCTTGTCGAACTCATACATATAGTAGGATTTTACTTTTTTGTTCTTTTGCGGGTAAGTAGGATTTGACTTGCCTACGTACGGCTCTGAGGCAAGCGGCCGTGCCTACTCTTTTTCCAACTTATATTATTTAATTTATTAATGTGTGTATCTGAACCGCTCCAGGTTTTTTCATGTCCATAGCGTTCTGCTTTGGTTGGAACAATATCTACTTGTATCGTGACATGTTGTCCATTTTATACGTAAAACAATTTTTGTATGTAACGTTTACATCTTTAAATCACAGCCATTAATATCTAAAATTAATGGTTGAGATAATTTAATCTGTGTGGATCAACGTGATGGCTTATTTGTCTCTTGTCTTAATTATATAATAGATAGATGGTGCTTCAGTTATAAAACATGCTACGGCAGAGAAATGGAATAGATACTGAAGAATAGAAAGGCATGACATATTGACATGTATTCCCCCCATCCGAAAATAAATGGATGTGTCTAGGCGTATTTTGGTTCTAGATACATCCATTTTTATCCATTTCTGCGACATGTAATCCGGACGGAGGGAGTATGACGTAAGAGCTAGGGATACGACAGGACAACGGAGTAAAAAAAACACTAGTTGAATGTAAAACTGTATGATAGCGGAATACATACAGAGAAACACTAGGGCAACATATGCGTGTATGATTGGGAAACTAAGATGGCATTGCAACAGACCACTAGAACATCACTTCAATGTAAAAAAAACATGGTATGGTAGTCAGATGAAGTACATACTGATGAATAACAATGCATAAGATATTCAGAAGCATGATATCCAAACTAAGCAGATGGCATTGCGATAGAGTAGAATGACAGTACTTGAATTTGAAAACATGTTATCATGAATGGAGTAGGTACTAAAAAACAGGAAGGCATGACATATTTACATGCATGATCAGCAGGCTAAGCACATGGCATTACAACAGAGTAGATGCACTCCAGGACATTATATGCATGCTGTACCCATATCACGGGCCAAGTTAGAGCAAGGACCTTGTGGGGTGAATAGGATTCGGCATCTTTCTGCAAGTCTTCTGAAGAAACTGCCTTTACATGTTCCATCATATTGGGTATCATTGACGTCAAGTTTGTTGGCCGTTACATTGCTCCGTGAGGTTCTTGTGGATATATCAGTGTGTGCAATTATATTTGACATGCATGGAAGACAACTAGTAGTTAGATTTATGTAATGAGTGCCTATAGGAGATGACATAAATAGTAGGACTGGGCTTAAGTAGCAGCAACAGGTCTCAAAAACTAAAGGGAGAACACAGATGAAAGCTACAGAATATGTATCGTTTGTACTCAAGATTAACTAGATGGCACACAAAAGTATTAAAGAACAACATAGGTAATACTAGAAGTGGTATAATCACCAGCCTATGGGATAACATTGGCTGATGGATGATAACTATGGAACAACGTTACCTAAAGAACAAGTCTCTTATCTGAACTATGGAACATCATTAACTCCTGAACAAGACTCTTAAGATATCAGCATGAATATACAGTGAAATGTGATAATCTATTTTCAATGCTTAGATGAATAACAAAGCCATAAATGTTACACACAAGTAAGATGAGGGTACAACCTATCTGGCCGCCATCCATAGGAGTGAGCATCATGTGCTGACTTGTCGATGGCCCTGCAGTTGTTGTGGCTGTCCATGTCGGGCACGCACATTCGATGCAGGGAACTGTTGAGTGGGGACTATAGCTCTCTTCTGGTGTATGCTTCCCTTGTTGGAGCAGCTGCGGTGAGAAGAAAGACGGTGTGGCTGAAGATGCAGAAAACGCAAAATGTTAAGAACGACATATATCTCTGATCTGAAGAAATACCCTAAGAGATCAACAGTAAGGTACGAGAGTGGTCACACATCTGTTGACTAAAAACTATATTGGGGTCACATAATTTTATTTTATTTTGGTACTGTCCGATCTACGCCGGATGGCTTGATGGCCGTCTTGTGCCTCCCGGCTCACACTGTTCAGAATCTTCCCAGAAGAGCCAGCGACCACCGGCAGAGCAGCCTGCCTCCGTCGTCCCTGGCCGCGAGAGCTCCGACCAAAACCCCGCTCCCCGCCCCACCGCACTGCCGTGGTTGCGCCGCCCCCGGCTAATCCACAAAGACTCGCCGTCATCCAGATCCGGCGGTGGTAGTACCTTCAACCCACGCAACTCTAAGATAGCCACCTAAGCGCTGCTTCCGCGGCGAACTTGCGCCCCCGCACCCTTACGTTAGACACCAGCCAACCGGCAGCCTAGGAGCTCCGCCGCCTCGAGGGGTGCTGCTTCCCATTGGGAATCGATTGGCCCAGAATAAAAATTTAGACAACTGACGCCTAAATAAAGTTATTTTAGATGAGTGTACGACCTATCTTGCGGCCCGGTGAAGTAGGCAGCTCCAGCTGTCGAGTCGGTGAGGCCGGCGCGATTGTAGTGGCTACCGGCGGCAGGAAAGCAGAGATGTGGCTCCAGTACGGTTCACGCGGCCGTCGTCGAGGCAGCTCCGGCAGCACAGAGTAAGAGACACATGGCCCAGTGCACGACGGCAAACGGATAGCATCTCCGGCATTGGGGAGGAGGGCGGTGGTGAATTTGGTGCGGTGGGGGCTGTTGGAGATATGCCCTAGAGGCAATCATGTATGATGATATTTCCTATGTGTTTATGAATAAAGATAGTCCTTGGACATTATCAATGATGTGTATCAACAAGTACATGACTTGTTTGTGGGACTATGCATTGTATGATGACTATCCTAAAAGGTCCCTGGTCGAAAGGGCTGTGTGGACGCGCAGCCGACTAGACTAGCATATGACACGATCGATGGCTTGGTCTCACTAGCCATGGAGCATTGGATGCTAACCGCATAATATGGACTCGGAAGGATCTGGTCGGATTTGACGTAGTCGGATCCGAGTTGAGATAAGTTCTGAGTCGGACAGACCCAACGATGAGACGCAACGATATGTCATCTGTGAGTCTCTAGTACGACATATGTTCTATGTCCTAAGACCTGAGCTGGCGCTTGTACTTGGGATGGTGACAGATCTGCTTTCGAACGACCAAACGCTACTCCGTGACTGGGTAGTTACAAAGGTAGGTTTCGGGCTTGTCTAGACCCATGCTGCGAGACATGTTCGAGAAAGATGGGATTTGCCCCTCCGATGAGGAGAGATATACTCTGGGCCCCTCATGTGATCCGACCAGGATAAGCATGGCCATGCGACAAGGATTATGAGATAATCCGGTTTATGGTCGGCATCACTGGAACGAGAAAGAGGTCGGGCTAGCACAAGGATGACAGACTCGCCTTGAGCCCGACAACATATATCGTGTGGAAAAAGGAATAGAAGTGTGATGCACAGGTTTGCCTAACCAGCTTCATAGTCTACTTGGTGGTCGGCACGCCTTGCTAGAGGCCGCTACCAACCGTGCAGGTCGGAGGTGATCCGCACTGTGACCAAGCCGACTTGAACCTAAGGGGTCGCACGCTTAAGGGAAGGAACCTACGAGGTCGGATCCGAGGACACTGGTCGGATGTGATCTGAGCTGAACTTGGATCGTGACCGAGTAGACTTTGGGCTTTAGGATCTGTGCGATGCCCAAGTGTTGAGCCCGCGATGGACGCCTATATAAAGTGGGGGTACGACACACTCATGCGGTTGATCGCTTCGGCGCTGTCACTAGGGTTTGCATGTGTTGCGAATAGCCACCTCCACTCGCCGCCGGTTGTGTGATCGGACCTAGCAGTCCGCCGCACGACGTTCCTCCTGCACACGCGGATACCGTTAGAGGCGGTGCACTTGCGCCGTTCCGGCAAACCTGTCCGCAGGAGATTATCATTCACGGGAGATCACCATTCCCGGGGCTCCGCTGTTCATGGGAGATCACCGTTCTCGGTGGTTTCCTGTTCGCGGGAGATCATCGACGCAAGGAGGAGACGCGCTGCCCCAACTCTGCTTCCGCTGCACGGCACTGCGCGTCTAGTGGTAACCAACTGTGATCCATCTCCCATAGCATGTTCTTGGTTGTTCTGCGCGTAGAAATTTTTTAATTTACAGTCGACGCACCCTACCGTAGAACCCAACAGCGCTTGGACGAGGGGCTGAGGTTTCGCAGCTTGGGAGAAGGGAGCTTCCGGGGAGAAGCTGATTTGGCGCCCATGATGTATGAATGGGGAATTGGGAGGGGGAACCATGTCTTACGAACGCATTTGTCTGAAATGTGGGGGGAGTTACAGTTCTACCCCTGCCTTTAGGCTTCTTGGCTTGGGTGTGTGTACTAAGTGTCGGGGATAGTAGAGTAACTTTGCTTATCCCAAATAGTGGGCGCGAGCGATTTCGGGTGAGGAGGGCGTGTTTTGAAATAGTGGGCGCGAGCGATTTCGGGCATATTTTGAAATAGTGGGCGTGAGCGATTTCGGGTGAGGAGGGCGTGTTTTGAAATAGTCGACGCGAGCGATTTCGGGCGAGGAGAGGGTGTTTTGCCGCCCTTGGTTTATGAATTATTCGGCACCTGTCATTTCGGCCGAGGAGAAGGCGCACTTGGATGAAGTTACGAACCTACCCTCTATGTACAACGGGCCAATTGATGCGTGTCCCACATAGGCCGGTAATTTCGCGTGTCCCATTTATTTGCTCGGGCGAATTCCACCGAGCAGAGGGTGTTTAGTGGTTCGTTCAAATTTTGGGAGAATGAGCATCCATGTCTACCTTACCAAGTCGATTCGAATCAAATTTTGAAATATTAGCTTGCCACTTCTTTTTTAGATGGTGAGATGATGCTCGGGACTAATGTGTTTTTACATGCTTGTTGCTAATGATTTACTATATGACAAATAGTTGACCCACTCAAAAACGGGAATCAAACCCAAAATGAAATATCTCGATTCAATGAAATAGCTCGTTCACCAGGTCAAAATAGTGAAAAAAATCAAAAATTGAACACCTCAATTGAGTAGCATGTTGTACTGTATTATAGTACTCCATGAACATGTTGAAAGTCCAATTAATGAACTTGTTTGATACGCATATCTCCGTTCATGTGTGGATTGCAGACAACATGTTCTCCAATTCAAATATTTGAATGCAATTTTATATCGAGGCATGGTTTATATCAGTGTTTGATGCATAAACGCGACCCCCCCTCTCCCGGACTCATGTTCTCTTTCTCGCTGACAATCTTCAATTCTATCGCACGCATCCAAACACAAACCTTGTCGGTCCCTCTCCCTCTCTCTCTATCTCTCTCTCTCTCTCTGTGGGGGGGAGGGGGTCTTTCTAGTTCGCCTACACACTCCATGTATAGGTCTCTCTGGCACACTATGTATGATTCTCTAGTCCAAGCTAAATATCTTGGGTGCACTCATCGTACGCACACAAATTCCCAAGCTCGTTGCCCGTAACTCTCTCACGCACCACTCTGCCGTCTCGGAGCTCTTCCCTCTCTCTCTCAAACTCTCCATCTCCCTGGGTCACACATACACATGCATATCTCACTCACACTCTATAGACCCATCTAAAACTCTCTCTCTCTCCCTCATTCTCTCTCCATCTCACACGCACACACACACACACACAATCTCACATATAGCTAAGTATGATTTTCTCTCACTCAATTGAAGGCACACGCATTCCCCCCAATGTATATGACTAATACTTAGTCTCCATCACAAACATGTGCATTGTCTCTTTCCCTCACTTGGTATATCTTGGTTTCTCTCGGGGCATCTTTCTATCGCACACACACCTCGTCCCTCGATCTCCCACCCATATAGTCCCCTCACGATCTCGAGGGGATCTCTCTATCTCAAACACACCCTCTCTCCCTCCCCATGCATCCATCTTCTCCAAGCGTCCCTCTCGACCTTTGTCCCTTGTTGGCCAGATCTCTCTTGGACATGTGCTGTAGGGGTGTCTCTCTCCGTTGCAAACAATCACGCACTAGCAATCTTCGTGTATCTCCTCACCTCGCTTTTCTATCTCGGAGATGCATGCGTGATATGTTTTCATAAGAAATGAACACACACACACACACACACACACTCTCTCTCTCTCTCTCTCTATTTTATCGTCTGTTGTCCCTCTCTCTTTCACACACACACACACACACACTCTTTTTGCACACTCACTCATTCTCCTTCACACGCACTTGATCTCTCTCGACTTAGGCACTCTCTTCGGTCCATAGCATATAGATTTATTAAAAAGTCAAACATCACAAAGTTTGACCATGTACGTGGAGAAAAACATTTACATCTAGAATGGCAAACATATATCATTAGATTCATCATGAGATGTAGTTTCGTATGATGTATCTTTGGTATTGTAGATATAAATAATATTTGTGTAAACCTGGTCAAAGTTTCCAAAGTTTGACTTCTAAAAAATTTATATGCACTGCATTATCGAACGGATGGAGTATCTCTTTCCCCCTCTCAGGTATCTGATGCACCACTCAGCCGTATCGGGGCTCCTCTATCTCTCTCAAGCTTTATATCTCCCTGGTTCACACATACACATATCTCGCTCGCGCTACATAGACCCATCTAACACTATCCGCCCTTGTTCTCTCTCTATGTCACACGCACCCCCCCTAAGTACCATAATCCCTCACTCCATCATAGGCACAAGCACTCCCCCCCTAAGTATGACTATCTCTCACTAGCCATCAGGAACACACGTATTGTCTCCTTCCATCCATACGTCTATCTCGATATCTCTCGGGGTATCTTCTATCGCGCACACACCTTGTCACTCGATCTCCCACCCATGTAGTCCCATCACGATCTCCAGGGGATCTCTCTGTCATAAACATACACTCTCTCCTCCCCATGTCTGCATTTTCTCCATACGTCTCTCTTGACCTCTCTCCCTTGTTTGTTAGACCTCTCTTGGCCACATGCTAGGGGTCTTTCTCTCTTAGTTGCAAACAACCACACACTATCTCCTCACCTCGCTTCTGCTGTCGAAGATGCATGTGTGATATGTTTGCATAAGACACACACGCTTTTTCTCTACTTTATCGTGTGTTGTCCATGTCTCTTTCACACACGCACACACACTTTTTTCACTCACTCTTTCTATTTCACACACACACTCTCTCTCTCTCTCTAGTTAGGTACTCTCTCACGACCATAAACATATGGATGTTTTGAAAAGTCAAACCTCAGAAAAGTTTGACCAGGCATATGTGGAGAAAAACATTTACATCTGGCACGATCATTAGATTCATCACAACATGTACTTACTTCATACTATCATTTATCTTTGGTATTGTAGATATTAGTAATTTCTTTATAAACTTGGTCAAAGTTTCAAAAGTTTGACTTTAACAAAAATATAGGCACTACATTATCGAACGGAGGGAGTAGCTTTTTCTCTCTCTACTATCTCTCACGGGCCTCCCCTCTCACTCGATCTCTCTATACCGAGGGATTATACGGTCACTGTGTTAGCATATAGCTCCATATATTGTTTAGTTGACCGGTCAACCAGTCCACATGCTGCCTTGTCAGCTCGTTTTCTCTATCTTCGTGTGCTGGCCCATGTGGCGGTGGGTGAAAATAAGTAAACTAGAGGCCCATCTGACACGCGGTGAAGTAACAGTAATGCTACACCCACGTAAACTAACGTATGGTTTTTACGTAAAAGAGGACATGGAAACAAAGGATTGGTTCAGTTGGGATGGAAGGGCCCACCCCCTTGAAAATCAGGGAGGAGAAGAAAAGTAGTTAGGAAGATTACGTAGGTTTAAGTAGCTTTTACGTATATGTAGGATTATTGGTGAAGTAAACAAAGTTGAAACCACTCGCGGTAGCACCCCGCACGCTAGTAAATTGAGGGCACACTTCTTCCGCGTGAAGGACGCACTCACGCACACTTCACCACTGCGCGGCAGCATGCACACAAGGACGCACTCGCGCACACCCAGCACACAATACACACCAAGCACACGTGTACACCGGCGTTGCCGCAGGCTGAGATGGACGGCGAGGCAGCCAACAAGCAGAGGCGGCTCGAGCCAAAACCGCATCCGGCAAGCCTGGACTTCATGAGCAGCCTCCCCGATGACATGCTGCTCGTCATCATCGGCCTCCTCCCCACCAAATCTGCCATGCGGACCACCCTGTTCTCCAGGCGGTGGCGCCCCATCTGGCGCCGCGTCCCCCTCAACCTCACCGTCGACAGCTGCCTTTGCGACGGGGATTGCAAACGCATGGCCGCAGTCTCCAAGATCCTTTCATCGCACCTTGGGCTAGCCAGACGCCTTGACATCCGTATGTTCAGTACCAACTGCAAGGTCCAAGCCAAGTTCGACGAGTGGTTCTTATCCCCCGCCCTAGATCAGCTCGAGGAGCTCAGGTTTGAAGCTGGGCGATGTCGCTCTCTGCCGCCGTCCGCGCTCCGCCTCACGCCAACGCTGCGCCGCGCTAGCTTCAGCTCCTGCTATTTTCCCCAGGTTAATGCCGCGCCCGCCCTTCTTCTCCCTCAACTCAAGCAGCTCGACCTCTTCAACGTTGGCATCTCGAAGAAGGCTATGGAGCACCTGCTCCGCAGCTGTACTGTGCTCGAGTACCTTCGTCTTCGGCAGATCCACGGGTTCATTAGCCTCCACATCGCCTCGATGAATCTCCAATGGATTTATGTGTCTTGCTGGCCCCGCAACAGGACATCGATTGTGAAGAGATCACTCCAGCTGTTCCACGTTATGGTCATTGAGAATGTGCCTTTCGTTGAGAGATTGCTTGTATCTGATCTAGAAGGTCCAACAAAAATCAGGGTCATTGACGCGCCGAAATTGACAGTGTTGGTGTACTCGTCTGCCAAATTCTCCGAACTCTTTATTGGATCCGTAATCGTTCAGGTACAACACTCATCTTCTTCTCCGTCTGCTTGAAATTCACATTTGTAAATTTCTTCGTGATGTATTTCCGACTGTCATCCAGAAAATGATTCCCACAAGCTTGACCCAGTCTGTGCGCACAGTGAAGATCTTGGCAATAAAATCTATCGGCCCCAATCTGGATCAAGTTGTTAGATTCCTTACATGCTTCCCGTGCACGAAGAAGCTACTCATCGAGGTGAAACTTCTTTCCTATTAGTAAACGGTAATCACAACGTAGATCAATTCTTTCATAATTTTCCCAAATTACGATGACAAGTGTAGTGTTCAAAACTGCATCTACGCACTGCACCGAAAGATATGTTTTTAGTATTTTTTCTCACGTGATCACCTGCATCGTTTTTTTTTGTTGTACTACTAGTAGCCTAGGCTAGTCATAGTGGCAAGTAACTTAGACTAGTAACTCTATGGTTAGCCTAAGAGCAAGTACTACCTCCGTCCTGGTTTCTCTTCGTATTTTGTAGTATCAGAATTTGACCATAGATTTAACTGAGAAAATGTTAATGCATGTCACTAAAAATTATATCGTTGGATTCATATTTGAACATAATTTCAAATGGTATAATATTTGGTGACATGCATTGGCATTTTCTTAGGTAAATATATGGTCAAAATTTTACACTAAATATGAGGTAGTAGAAAAGTGGGCTATAACGGCCCTCCACTATGTAGGCCAAAACACGTGCCAAATTCACTTCTGATGCATTTGGCATCGATGCCCCTCCATTGATCACCTGGTGCCCCAATCTGGATCACCTACTTTGCTTCGGTGCCAAATTAACTCACGCAATGAAAAAACACTTGCGTGGGAGAGGGAGAGGACTGAGGTAATAAAAAAACACTTGTTTGGGAGAGAAAGAGGCTAGTGTAGTTGGTTTGATTGATTTATTTATACATGTGGGTCTGTGTGCACAGCTGTGCCAACTCTCTCACATCGCTAGAGCGGTGCCAAAATCTTTTGATTTGACATCGATGCGTATTATGTGGCATACTTTTGAGAAATATGGCATCGGCCACATAGTGGAAGGCAACAAATGCCCAAGCTCTTCATGTGCTCCTAGGTAAATGAGAGGAAAGAGAAAGAGAGAGAGAGTGAGAGTGAAAAAATATCACTAGCCTTAGAGCCAACCCTATAGCCAACCCTATCGTATGAGCAAATGATACTGGTACCTCTTGATGACACGGCAATCTTATACAGCCAGTTGCTCTAATATGTTCTCTTCCTTTGCAGATAAAAAAAGACCCGAAAGTGAAAAATGTGCTGCACTATAACAATCTCATCGAATGCCTTGACCTCCATCTTATAGAAATTGATTTGATCGACTACCGAGGCACCACATCTGAGATTAAATTGGCCAGGTTCTTTGTTCTGGAGGCAAGTGTGCTCAAGGCAATGAGGTTTGGCGTTCTCTGGCGCAACAATGAATGCCGTGCTGATCACCACAAGCGTCTAAGCTTAAATGACAAAGTCTCCACAGAAGCTGAATTTGTTTTTGAAACATCAAGTTGCCAGAGACTCAAAAATTTATTTGCCCATTAGTGACTTGTCAGGCCGGTGGATTTTAGTTTGTACGATAATCTGCATCCACCTAAAGTAACGAAAGTTCTTACGTAAACTTCCTAATAATTCCCTCTTCGTAGGTGCAACATTACTCCTAGCATGTGTAATATCAGTTTGAAACTTGTAATAGTACGATTATCCAGCACATGGTACTATGTTACGATAAATGTTCGCGTGCATAGGTGCGGCAACGATATACCCATTACTCGAGTACAATATTTATTATTACCAGCAAGAGGCCCATGCGTTGCACGGAACATCAAGATGCATTTATATGAGCTGTTTATCTTGTGGGAGACGAAGATGAACGAGGGAAGGCCTTATCTGCAAATGGGGAGAGGGTTGCGGGTATCTTTTTGCAAAATTGCCATAGTTTGCTTTCTATCCGTCAAATATAAATCGGACGGTGTATATTGCAGAATGGCAGGCACACCATCATCACCAACTCGGTTTTTATAAGAGTTTCTCTATTTCTCTATACTACTACTATAAAAACCTGAGGGCTCCTTTGATTCAAGGGAATTCTATAGGATTTTTGGAGGATTGAAATCCTTTGAAATTTTTCCTACGTTTGTCCTTTGATTCATAGGATTGAATCCCATATGATTTTTTCCAATGGAAGGTTTTGTACTACATTTCATAGGAAATCTAACATCCACTCTAACCTATTTTTACAATTCCTTTGCTTTTCTCGTGAAAACAAATGATCCTTGCTAATCCTATAGGATTGAAGTGGCCATGACACTCCAAACCTATACTTTTCCTATTCCAGCGTTTTCAAAATCCTGCTGATCAAAGAGGTCCTGAGTTGGTGATGATGGTGTGCCTGCCATCTTTCACCAATAGCCGTCGGATCTAGATCTGACGCATACAAAGCAAACTGCTGCAGTTTTGCAAAAATATGCCCGCACTTGTTCCCTATTTACAAACAACTTCGTGTCTCTCACAATCAGCCTTATCTCTTCCCCACCACATCTAGAAGGCCATGGAACAATCTGGCGCGATGGCCGCTGCCGGCGCCGTCCACCCCCAATCTTGGTGTTCCGTGCAATGCACGGGCATCTTACTCGTATAAGAAAAAAGTATAGATACTCTTGGCAACGCACGAGAAATTATGTCGAACACGGCTAGTTGTAAGCAGGCTAGCTCTATAGCCATGATGATAGTGACTGCACATGGTGAGGCTGACTTTGGTATGCCGAACACGGCGCCTACACTCAGGTGTCATCTCCGGCGCAGGGTCTTGTCACTTCACTGTGATGACCAGCACGTAGTAATTTTACCAATGGGTAGTACAGTACTACTACATTGGTAGTACTACTACTAGTCTAGCACTACCGTTTGGATTTAGTAGTACTACCACGTCCGTATGGATTTAGTATTTGACTAGCAATATCTAGTAATGCATGTCACAAAAAATATACTACTCCCTCTGTAAATAAATACATGGAGTATTGTTTTATTCGGTTTTGAACATAGTTCCCGATGATATTATACACTCTCCCTTCCGGTAGATGGCTCAAATATGAAATCTCATCAATCAGACTACTATTCTACCCACCGAGCGGTCAGCTTAGTAAGCTACCAACAAATAATTGCA
Source organism: Thinopyrum elongatum (assembly GCA_011799875.1). Classification (NCBI taxonomy): domain Eukaryota; kingdom Viridiplantae; phylum Streptophyta; class Magnoliopsida; order Poales; family Poaceae; genus Thinopyrum; species Thinopyrum elongatum. Next base: position 53,086,408 of record CM022297.1, read on the forward strand.
ATCAAAGACTAGTTTCCAATGATATTATTTTTGGTTGCATGCATGTCACCAAAAATTGTATCATTGGATTCGTATTTGAACATAGTTTCTAATGATATTATATTTGGTTACATGCATTAACATTTTATTAGTTAAATCAAAGGTCAAAAATTAGCGCAAACTGCCAAGGGGACCAATAAACCAGTAAACATCAAAGTTCTCTCGTTTTGCCTCAACTTGGTCTCGTTGAGATGACTATACTACACCAGCATGGAGGGAGGGCCGAGGTGTAGATGGCCAACACACACGTGAATGCAACGCAGTCTGCACTTCTCATATAAAGGCTCCCTGCCAGTCCAATCTACGAAATCCTACGCACCTACGCACCCTAACGAAGGGCAAGAGTGATCACTCCAATCGCAAGATCAGTTGACTAGAAGCTAAACCCATGGAGGCGATGAGGGCGAGCATCAGCCGCTGTGCCAGATGGTCCAAGACGCAGGCCTGCGGCCCAGCACCGAGGAATGTCTCCAGGTCGTGCTTGAGGCCGCCAGGGCGAGATGCCTCTTGGACGACAACTTCGTCTCCTTGTTCGACGAGGTCCTCGTCGGCTTCTGTAATACCCCAGAAACCATGCTACAATAATCTCCCCTTAATGGTGGCCATGTCATCATGATTACTAAGCAAATGGCCACTCGTCCAAAATCAAAGTCAAATTCAAATTTAAATTTCAAGTGAAATAATTATTTCTTCGAACGGTACAACTAAAATGTTCGAATAATCCTATAAATTCCCCTGATCATTGTAATGTTGAAACCAACTTCACTTGATTCACAAATAAATTCCTAGGAAATTAATAAGTGGTCCAACAATGAATAAAATGGCCTTTTCAAAATAAATGATTATTTATTTAACTCTAATTGCCCCCAAACTTTTTGTGCTAGCTCAAAATAATCCCTATTATTTATGTGTCAATTTCATGTTTACCAAAAATCGTTTGGTACAAAAAGAAAATAGAAAACGGTGTCATAAATGTAAAACAGAAAAAGATAAAAGGAAATGGGCCTAGAGATCTACTGTGCACATGGGCCCTAGTGGCCTCGGTGCACACACAGCCCAGCCGGCCACCCCATGGACTATATGGCCTCAACCCACCTAACCCTAGCCCACCTTCCCACATTCTCCCCCTCTCCCCCCGAGCGCAACCGTCGCCGCCGCCTACTCGCCCGCGTTGCCACCAGCGACCTCGACGCCCGAAACCGCGCTCGGAAGAACCGCCGTCGTCTCCTACATCGCGTGAGGCCACCCGTTGGAGCTCAACGTCTCCGCATCGAGCTCCTCGACGCCGTCTTCAACCTCTGCCCCGCCGGAACTCACCGCGCAATTCGTCAACTCCGGCGTCGTCGATCCTCCCCGAGCCTGCTGCCCTCCCCTACCGAACCACCATGAGCACGAGCTCCCCCTCGTCCCGTTTGCTTCGATCCCCATGCCCCTAGCCTCTTCCTGCCGTAGCCGTAGACCACCGCACCGCGGCCGAGCTCCTTTCGAGCTCAAGCTCGCACCCGCCATCGCCTGCCACCCGCGCCGCATGAACCTCGGCCGAGCTCGTGGTCGCCCTGACCGTCCGCGCTCCGGACACGCGCATCGCGCGCACGCACAGCCTGTCATGCTCGCCCCCTCGCTGCGCCCTCTGCATCCCACGCGCTCGCGCCCGCTACCACTCGCTGCTCCTGACGCACGTGCACCCGCGGCCCCTGGTGCTCGGCTGCTGCCTTGCCGCTGCTGGACTACTGCTGCGCGCGCGCCGGCTACCGCATCCCTGCCTCCGTGTGCGCTCGGCCGCGCTGCGCGCCGCGTACTGCCGTAGCAGCTGCTGCCCCGGTCGCTCCGCTGCAGCCACGCTGCCTCTGCTCCCGCCGCGCTCACCGCACCTCCGCCGGAGGCCGCGTCGGGGCCGCCCTCCGCTGCCATGCCGCTCGGCCGGCCATGGCCGAGCCCGTGCCTGCGCACAGCGCCGGGTGGCCGCTGGAGCCACTGCCTAGTGGGGCCCGTCCCCTGTAAAAGAAAAGACACAAAAAAAAAGAGAGAAAGAAAAGTTTAGTTAAAAAATAGATATTAATAAATAAATAAATAGATAATTAGTATAATGACTCTATGACAGGTAGGACCCACCCTACACTGTTCACCCTTTGACTAGTCCAACATTGACTGGGTCAACTCATCAGTGGCCCCACCTGACAACCTAAGCTAGGTACACTTTTGGGTGCATTTAGCTATTTCTGTTTTATTTTCAAATTAAAAGAATTCCAAAATACTATTAAAGCTTTAGAAAATCATATAAAATAATCCGTAGTTCGGATGAAAATACTTTGTACATGAAAGTTGCTCAGAACGACGAGACGAATCCGAATACGCCGTCCGTTCGTCTACCACACGCCCCGATCATAGCGAACCTGCAACCGTCCCCCTCCGGTCCGTTTGTCCGAAAACGCGAAACACCGGGAATACCTTCCCGGATGTTTTCCCCCTTCGCCGGTATCACCTATCCCTGCGTTAGATCACACCTGGCACCGCGTATTGCCTTGTTATATTTTTGTGATGCTTTGTTTGCTCCGTATTTAATATTTCCTCCCCCTCTTCTCTCTCAATAGAGCCCGGTACCGACGCAGCTCCGGAGATTGACGACCCCACTGACGACCCCTCCTTCTTGCCAGAGCAACCAGGCAAGCCCCCTCCCCCTTTTTGAGCATACCGATATCGCCCATTCTATTTTCTCATGCTTGAATTAGAATTGTTGCTGCTACTGTTTAACCTATTCTGATGCATAGCCTGTTTATTGTAACTTGCTATTGAAACCTTACCTGCTTATCCTAAACTGTCTAGTATAGGCTGGGTAGAGACCTACCAGAGACCCCACTTTGTCCCCAGTTACCCCGCTGGATTATTAGATGACTCGATCAACGGTATCGACAGCCAGACCCCGGCACTGCACAACACCCCCTTTAGTTGTACGACACTGCAGCGACACCATCGAGTGCCGAGGGTGATACCTTGTATAGCACTCCTGATGTTAACTCTGTAGAGTAGCTATTTGGTCGTGGTCATCGAGGGTGATTCCTCCTTCTCCACTTCCAATACGACCCTGTCGCGCAACACTTCAAGTGGAACCTCGAGGGTGATTCCTCCTAAGTTCACCTTGACGGTTACATCTTGTGGGCATCCGTCGAGCGTGATACCTCGGATTCCCTTGATGTTATGGACACACGGTTACTGTGACTTTACCCCTGCACCCTGTTAGAAACGGGTCAGCCCCAAGGGCGACCCGAGGGAGTTACTTTTACTGCAGAACTAGAGGGACAGGCGGTACCGATTAGTAGAGGTGGACCTGAGTTCCCGATAGTCTTTTGCGAGACGGGTTGACTTGGATGGTGCTCGAGTGATGAATACGAGGCATGGCCGGGCATTCTTGGCCCTTGCCGCAAGTCCTCGAGACGGGGCGACGGGGTCACATCGATCGTGATTCTCTGCTCGTTACCGCACCCCCAAGTTACTAATGATTTGGATATTTGATTCGAGTGGGCCTGTGGCCCGATAGCACTAACCATTACGCGGGAATAAATATCGGTACTCTCCATTGTATGCATCAGCCGAAAGCTCTGTCAGACGTCCTGTTCCGCATTGCGGCCGGGACAGACCGGCGCCCCCCTGGTGCCTGGCTTCCCCCTGCACGCAATGACTCGGAGTGCACAGGGCGATGGCCCAAGACCTCTAAGCTCTTAGGATGTAGACCGACGGGGACCTCTCTGCTGAGCTCTAGGTAGGATTGCGGTGTGTCGTTTGGCCGAGGCCGGGCATGACCCGAAAAAGTGTGTCCGGCCGGAGTTAATTGAGCGTGGGGGGTAAGTTGGTGCACCCCTGCAGGGAAGAACTAATCTATGCATAGCCGGATCCTCGGTAACGGACACTCGGAGTTGTATCCCGATCGATACAACTAGAATTGGATACTATGGCTCTGGGATTGCTTCTCGCAGGGAGTAGAGAAGGGATCTCAGGAGGAGGTTGATGACTGTACGGCTCTGGGATTGCTTTCTCGCAGGGAGTCGAGAAAGGATCTCTAGGTGAGGTTGATAACATTAATACTACTCTATACTTTACTACTCTACACTCTTCTAATGCTGCAAGACCATTGAAGATGCTAGTCTTTGGTAGGACTAGGCTTTCCCCTCTATTCTGGCATTTCTGTAGCCCAGTTCACATATACAGCCTCCCTTTGAAAATGTTGCATATGTAGTGTAGATCCTTGCTTGCTGAGTACTTCAGATGAGTACTCACGGTTGCTTTGCTTTCTTTTTCCCCCATATCCTTTTGATGCAACCAGATGATGGAGCCTCGGATACAGCTGCCCACGCCGACGATCGCGACTACTACCCCGAGGGTGGATACTACTACGAGTTGGCTGACGACCAGGAGTAGGATCGGAGGGTCCCTGGTAGGAGGCTTGCGCCTTTCGATTGTAGCTTTTGTTTTGCCCCGCCTTTTTAAAGGCCTTTCTGTCTTTCTTTTATATCTGTACTCAGATATCTGATGCTTCCGCTGACGCTTGTATGCGAGCTTATGTATTCGAGCCCTCGAGGCCACTGGCTTGTAATATAAAGCTTGTATGACTTTATTTATGTTTTAGAGTTGTGTTGTGATATCTTCCCGTGAGTCCTTAGGCTTGATCGTGTGCATTTGCATGTATGATTAGTGCACGATTGAGCCGGGGGCGTCACAGGTTGGTATCAGAGCCGACTGCCTGTAGGAATCCCCCTTTCCAACTCCTTTGCTGAAGTTGAGTCTTGTGGTCCAAAATTGTTTTACTAACTTGGCTGTGTGGCTTACGGGCCCACGTCGCCAATTGGGTGGTATTAGGATCTTTTACTCCTCGTCCTTACTCTGGGAACTCTGATCTCTCTCTTCTATTCGGGTTAAATGAATTTACTAACTACATTATGTTCTCGTAACGACTTTCCCCGGAGAGCCCCTTCATACCGGATGGTCGCCTGCTTCATCAGAAGATTTTGAAGATACTCCTCGATGTTTCCCGAGACCCTATGCCCACTGCTCTTGCAAGTTCCCTACGACCGATGATCACCGTGAACATCTGCTCATCTTTGCTGTTTGTATCTTCATTCCCAGTTACTCCTTTATGTACGAGTTACCCCAATACTCTTTGTTGTTCCGAGAATCCTTTGTGCTTCTGCTTTGCAGCTTCTTCTCGCACTACGGATAATTCCTCACATTTACTAGGGGTTCGTTCATCCCTAGTGGATCATATGCTTCGCAACATTCTTCCCATTGTTAATCGATCTTTCGAAAATCCTCTGCACCCTATTGCTCTTGAAATTCTTTCCTGCTTGCATTATGGATAGTTCCATATGACAAGTAATCATTGTTGATATCTCTTGTCACTATCATTCTGGCCTCATTGATTCAACCTGTGTGTGAATCCTCGCAATCATCAGTTCTTTCCCAGAATTCGTCCTACCAGCTCAGACTTCATTTGGAAATGAGTTGGATCTCGGCTAATCAAGTTGCAATCGATTGGCCATCTAATTCTATTCAACATACTCATATTTTTATCAGAGCCTCTTCCTCTGATCCCCTGATTTTGGAATCGTAAACTCTTCGTATTCAAGTTTCGGCTTATTCAGATGTTTCCATAAACTGATTCCTTTGCATCCCTTCTTCTTCTGGTTGAGTACCGATACTCACATCAGATCCTTTGTGGACCACCTGAATCCTTTGTGGGATTAATATCCGGCAGTGTCCTTCATATTAAAAATTTTGTGCGCTCTTCCCCGGATACATATTGCCTTTGATAAATTGTATTCTCTACTTTGTCAACCTTGCTCTACTCTCGAGCTTGAGTTATTTATTCTTGAAGTTCGTGGTATATGTTCCTAAGATGCCCCCAATGGGTTGAACCTATGTTTTCCCTAATCTGTGTGAACTCGAAAGTTATGCGAGTCATACTCTTCTGGTGCTTCATCAGGTAAATCTTCAGCATTACAATTTCTTCGAAAATGAGGAGTGAATGAAAGGTTATGCATTGAAGAAGTGGGAGTCGACCTTGAACTTTTGTGTTCATGCCCATGGACCCGATGTAGAACTTATCATGGAAGCTGCTCGTAAAAATAACAATCCCTTGTTATAAATTCATCTTGTATTTTTCTTTGATCCTTTGCAATCGTGGTTCCAACCATGATTGTTCTTCTTTGATCCCATTTCTCGGACAAGTTAAAATTACTTGTCTTTTGTAGATCATTTCACCTGTCCAACCTCTAATTCTGATCTACCTTCAAGTATTGCCCCATGTTATCTCATGATTATCGTGTCATTGCACTACCTCTCGTGAATTCTTATTGGAATGATACTCCATCACATCATTACTAGCCTGATCGGCTATATCATTATCGTGTCAATTTTTAATTATGCTACCTAGTCCTTGTGCCTGGAGCAACTTCTCAATGATGAGCGAAGCTTACGTCGTTCTTCTAATCTTATTATTTCACCTCGAACAACAAGCTTGACTTCGAGTTTGTGTCATAACCGTGGTTCCAATAACCTTTCGCTTCATCATTCCTTTGACTTGATGTCATCACCGACCAATTACATCTTCATGAAATCTCTCGACAATTGTGTCATGATCATCATCAACATTCTGAGCTCTTCCAGGATATCAATAGAATTCATGGTGAGAAATACCATCCTTGCCCCCTAAATGAATTGTTGCTGAGCCCGCAGGCCCTATCCTCATCTTTTTCTTTGCTGAAATTGTATGACTTATTTTATAAGTTGTTCCGATGGATCCTTTGTGTATCCAAAGTCCGACCTTTACCTGATGACCATGTCAGTGCTATACCGAAGCATGATTGTGGTATTCTGTGTATCAACAAGAACATTGGAAGCGCAATGCTAACTGTTCCTTGATTAATTATCCAAACACCGTTGTTCGGGTAAACATCATGAATTTTCTCTCGCCCCTTCAACTAAATGTTATTGAACTTGCTGTCCCATCATGTATATCGTGCTCCGCCTTTCGTTCGAAAAGATATACTCCTAGTTCTTGTGTATAAACACATTTTCCTTTCCATTCTTTTGTTTAACCTTCTCATGATCTATATGATATAAGAAGAAATAATTCCCTGCTTATGTAACACCCCGGTGTACAACTCTGTCAGTGAGACCCTATTACTATTGTTGATGACATTCCGGTAACCCCCGATGGATGAGAACTTTGCCTATTGGTCCGCGTCGTTTTAACGAGCAGGAAAATGGTTCTCTTCGTCCCTCGCCCTTGGTACCGATGTTGTCGTCGACATAACTGATAGACTATCCTCTGACATGCCTTGCTATCATGACCGTGCAATATGTCAGCCTCCTTCCTACTTTTAACCCTCATGGTGGGCCCATAACCCACAGTTCCACAGGATCGAAAACTGACTCTCCTGTACATCCCTGTTTTCCAAAATTGTTTCTCGCGCTTGGCTTCATAAGTACATCACGAGCCACCCACCTAGTGATCTATTCTGGTATCATATGCAATGCTTATTCCCATTGCTCTGAACCCCTTTCACCCTCTGTTTCAGGCAACGAACGATTGCCTATCCGGTTGAAGCTTCTTATTGCATCTCCGTACCTTGCTCTCGATGACTTTCTTGAATTTCAACTCGAGAGATACCCTTGTGTTCGTTCATGGAAAAACCTCCATATGATTACCCCTTTAAGCATTCTATCATTGTCGAATTACCCCTTGTCCCTTCGTAAGTACGGTGAAGATACTGAAGGAAGAACGACAACTTCATCTTGGTGCATTGATGCAGAGAAATGAAGACATCAACGCAATGGGTCGACTTCTCTGAGAAGATTCGTTATATTCGTAAGCAAACATTTCCCCTTACTCCCCTCTTAAATCTCGGGACGAGATTTCTTGTAGTGGAGGAGATTTGTAACACCCCAAAAATCATGCTACAGTAATCTCCCCTTAATGGTGGCCATGTCATCATGATTACTAAGCAAATGGCCACTCGTCCAAAATCAAAGTCAAATTCAAATTTAAATTTCAAGTGAAATAATTATTTCTTCGAACGGTACAACTAAAATGTTCGAATAATCCTATAAATTCCCCTGATCACTGTAATATTGAAACCAACTTCACTTGACTCACAAATAAATTCCTAGGAAATTAATAAGTGGTCCAACAATGAATAAAATGGCCTTTTCAAAATAAATGATTATTTATTTAACTCTAATTGCCCCCAAAGTTTTTGTGCTAGCTCAAAATAATCCCTATTTTTATGTGTCAAATTTCATGTTTACCAAAAATCGTTTGGTACAAAAAGAAAATAGAAAACGGTGTGAGAAATGTAAAACAGAAAAATATAAAAGGAAATGGGCCTAGAGATCTACGGTGCACATGGGCCCTAGTGGCCTCGGTGCACACACAGCCCAGCCGGCCACCCCATGGCCTATATGGCCTCAACCCACCTAACCCTAGCCCACCTTCCCCCATTCTCCCCCTCTCCCCCCGGGTGCAACCGTCGCCGCCGCCTACTCGCTCGCGTTGCCACCGGCGACCTCGACGCCCGAAACCGCGCTCGGAAGAACCGCCGTCGTCTCCTACATCGCCTGAGGCCACCCGTTGGAGCTCAATGTCTCCGCATCGAGCTCCTCGACGCCGTCTTCAACCTCTGCCCCACTGGAACTCACCGCGCGATTCGTCAACTCCGGCGTCGTCGATCCTCCCCGAGCCTGCTGCCCTCCCCTACCGAACCACCGTGAGCACGCGCTCCCCCTCGTCCCGTTTGCTTCGATCCCCATGCCCCTAGCCTCTTCCTGCCGTAGCCGTAGACCACCGCACCGTGCCTGAGCTCCTTTCGAGCTCACGCTCGCACCCTCCATAGCCTGCGACTCGCGCCGCATGAACCTCGGCCGAGCTCGCGGCCGCCCTGACCGTCCGCGCTCCGGAGAGGCGCATCGCGCGCACGCACACCCTGTCACGCTCGCCCCCTCGCTGCGCCCTCTGCATCCCACGCGCTCGCGCCCGCTACCACTCGCTACTCCTGACGCATGTGCACCCGCGGCCCCTGCTGCTCGGCTGCTGCCTTGCCGCTGATGGACCGCTGCTGCACGCACGCCGGCTACCGCATCCCTGCCTCCGCGTGCGCTCGGCCGCGCTGCGCACCGCATACTGCCGTAGCTGCTGCTGCCCCGGTCGCTCTGCTCCAGCCACGCTGCCTCTGCTCCCGCCGCGCTCGCCGCACCTCCGCGCCGGGCCAGGCCGCGTCCGCCTCCGCCGGAGGCCGCGCCGGGGCCGCGCCTGGCCGTGCTGGGGCCGCCCTCTGCTGCCGTGCCGCTCGGCCGGCCATGGCCGAGCCCGTGCGTGCACGCAACGCCGGGTGGCCGCTGGAGACACTGCCCAGTGGGGCCTGTCCCCTGTAAAAGAAAAGAGACAAAAAAAGAGAGAAAGAAAAGTTTAGATAAAAAATAGATATTAATAAATAAATAAATAGATAATTAGTATAATGACTATGACAGGTAGGACCCACACTACACTGTTCACCCTTTGACTAGTCCAACGTTGACTGGGTCAACTCATCAGTGGCCCCACCTGACAACCTAAGATGGGTACCCATTTGGGTGCATTTAGCTATTTCTGTTTTATTTTCAAATTAAAAGAATTCCAAAATACTATTAAAGCTTTATAAAATCATATAAAATAATCCGTAGTTCGGATGAAAATACTTTGTACATGAAAGTTGCTCAGAACGACAAGACGAATCCGATTTCGCCATCCGTTCGTCTACCACACGCCCCGATCATAGCGAACCTGCAACCGTCCCCCTCCGGTCCGTTTGTCCGAAAACGCGAAACACCGGGAATACCTTCCCGGATGTTTTCCCCCTTCGCCGGTATCACCTATCCGTGCGTTAGATCACCCCTGGCACCGCGTATTGGCTTTATATATTTTTGTGATGCTTTGTTTGCTCCGTATTTACTGTTTCCTCCCCCTCTTCTCTCTCAATAGAGCCCGGTACCGACGCAGCTCCGGAGATCGACGACCCCACTGACGACCCCTCCTTCTTGCCAGAGCAACTAGGCAAGCCCCCCCCCTTTTTGAGCATACCGATATCGCCCATTCTATTTTCTCATGCTTGCATTAGAATTGATGCTGCTATTGTTTAACCTATTTTGATGCATAGCCTCTTTATTGTAACCTGCTATTGAAACCTTACCTGCTTATCCTAAACTGTCTAGTATAGGCTGGGTAGAGACCTACCAGAGACCCCACTTTGTCCCCAGTTGCCCCGCTGGATTATCAGATGACTCGATCAACGGGATCGACAGCCAGACCCCGGCACTGCACAACACCCCCTTTAGTTGTACGACACTGCAGCGTCACCATCGAGTGCCGAGGGTGATACCTCGTATAGCACTCCTGATGTTAACTCTGTAGAGTAGCTATTTGGTTGTGGTCATCGAGGGTGATTCCTACTTCTCCACTTCCGATACGACCCTATCACGCAACACTTCAAGTGGAACCTCGAGGGTGATTCCTCCTAAGTTCACCTTGATGGTTACATCGAGTGGGCATCCGTCGAGGGTGATACCTCGGATTCCCTTGATGTTATGGACACACGGTTACTGTGACTTTACCCCTGCACCCTGTTAGAAACGGGTCGGCCCCGAGGGCGACCCGAGGGAGTTACTTTTACTGCAGAACTGGAGGGACAGGCGGTACCGCCCAGTAGAGGTGGACCTGAGTTCCCGACAGTCTTTTGCGAGACGGGTTGACCTGGATGGTGCCCGAGTGATGAATATGAGGCGTGGCCGGGCATTCTTGGCCCTTGTCGCAAGTCCTCGAGACGGGGCGACAGGGTCACATCGATCGTGAGTCTCTGCTCGTTACCGCACCCCCAAGGTACTAACGATTTGGATATTTGATTCGAGTGGGCCTCTGGCCCGATAGCACTAACCATCACGCGGGAATAAATATGGGTACTCTACATCGTATGCATCAGCCGAAAGCTCTGTTAGACGTCCAGTTCCGCATTGCGGCCGGGATGGACCGGCGCCCCCTGGTGCCTGGCTTCCCCCTGCACGCAACGACTTGGAGTGCACTGGGCGATGGCCCAAGACCTCTGAGCGCTTAGGATGTAGACCGACGGGGACCTCTCTGCTGAGCTATAGGTTGGGTTGTGGTGTGTCGTTTGGCCGAGGCCGGGCATGACCCGGAAAAGTGTGTCCGGCCGGAGTTAATCGAGCGTGGTGGGTAAGTTGGTGCACCCCTGTAGGGAAGAACTAATCTATGCATAGCCGGATCCTCGGTAATGGACACTCGGAGTTGTATCTCGATCGATACAACTAGAATTGGATACTATGGCTCCGGGATTGCTTCTCGCAGGGAGTCGAGAAGGGATCTCAGGACGAGGTTGATGACTGTATGGCTCTGGGAGTGCTTTCTCGCAGGGAGTCGAGAAAGGATCTCTGGGTGAGGTTGATAACATTAATACTACTCTATACTGTACTACTCTACACTCTTCTAAAGCTGCAAGTCCGTTGAAGATACTAGTCTTTGGTAGGACTAGGCTTTCCCCTCTATTCTGGCATTTCTGTAGCCCAGTCCACATATACAGTTTCCCTTTGAAAATGTTGCATATGTAGTGTAGATCCTTGCTTGCTGAGTACTTCGGATGAGTACTCACGGTTGCTTTGCTTTCTTTTTCCCCCATATCCTTTTGATGCAACCAGATGACGGCGCCCCGGATACAGCTGCCCACGCCGATGATCACTACTACTACCCCGAGGGTGGTTACTACTACGAGTTGGCTGACGACCAGGAGTAGGATCGGAGGGTCCTAGGCAGGAGGCCTGCGCCTTTCGATCGTAGTTTTTGTTTTGCCCCGCCTTTTTAAAGGCCTTTCTGTCTTTCTTTTATATTTGTACTCAGATATCTGATGTTTCCGCTGACGCTTGTATGCGAGCTTATGTATTCGAGCCCTCGAGGCCCCTTGCTTGTAATATAAAGCTTGTATGACTTTATTTATGTTTTAGAGTTGTGTTGTGATATCTTCCCGTGAGTCCTTAGACTTGATCGTGTGCATTTGCGTGTATGATTAGTGCACGATTGAGCCGGGGGCGTCACAGCTTCCTCGACAAGTTCACCATCGTCAAGAAGCTCACGGACGACCTTGACGTTCGCCTCCATCCTACGCGCCCAGGCTCTGCGATGCCCGCCACCCTCAACAGCCTCTATGGTGACAACCTCTTCGACGCACGGGTGGCCCTACGACTGCCCGCCATTGCGCCGGCAGCAAGACACCATTGATATAATCACCCACGTCTATGCGCAAATCGTCCACAAGGACTACTACGTGCAAGAGGAGGACGATAGGATGCTGGCCTTCTTGGACCGCAGGGCAACCTTGGATGGCATTGTTCAGAAGCACATTGAGCTCGCCGCCAACGCCGCTGCTCCTCACACGTCGGTTGGTGACCCGACGTACTAGGGCATGAGGATGTCGTTGTCGTGGTATTCTCACGGGGGGGGGGGGGGGGGGGGGGTGTGGGTGTGGGGGCGGGGTGAGACGACATATGCCACAGGGTGGCTTAGTGTGAGGGCAAGACTGCTGCCGGAATATCCGAGGACGGGTATGCGAGTAGCACGCGCTAGTTTACCCAGGTTCGGGGCTCTCCGGAGAGATAACACCCCTACTCCTGCATGTCTATATGTATGTGGTATATCTGCAATACAGAGTGCTCCTGGAGCTGTATCTAAGCTCAGTGCCATAGGCATCTGGCTTTGCATATGTATGTGGTATGGTGGCTGTTGCCTCTGGCCGTATGGGTGTGCTTGGGCATACATGCCCGTGGGAGTGGATGGATGGATGGCTAGCTAGCTCTCTTGCTAGCTAGCTTGCTTGTGTGTGTGCGCGTGTGAGTCCAGGGACCCCCTGGATGGATAGATGGGTGCCTTTATATAGGCATGACTAGCTTACTATCTAAGCTAAGTGGTGGCATGGGCAAGGCATGGTGGATGTCAAGCTTGTCCCCTGGGTCACTTCATAAATAGTGCCCAGGGACAAGTGACACTGTACATGATGGCTTGAGGTGACGCGTGCGCAGCGCCGGGTACGGCTGTCTGGTCGGTGTCTTGTCGGTGCAGCGGTCGACTTCGGGCAGCCGACTGGTCGGCGCAGTCGGCAGCCCTCTGGTCGGGGCAGTCGGACAGGGGGCCGCCTGGGGCGGCCTGAGCAGTCGGACTGAGGGGCTTCGCTAGCCCCGATGTCTGGAAATATTGTCTCGCCGTCTTCGGGGTACCCGTGGCCAATTACTCCGACAGTAGCCCCCAAGCCTCCGGGCAACTTGGCAAAGTTGGGCGGATGTTTTTTGGCGGGTGTTCGCAGAAATGATCATGCAAAAGACAAAGTTAGTCCACGCAGATATATCAAATGAATGCTTTTAGCATTGCAAGTTTTATGCGGAGGGTGCCGACTCGGTTTCGTCCGAGCCCCCTTCAATCTTTTTCGTGTTCCCTCCGCTTTTTGGCTTGTGCTCTCGCTCGCCGGACAGCCGCTCTGCGGTCAGTGGCTGAGAGTGGGCCGCGAAGTGGAGTGTACAGTACTCAGACTCTGGGAGCAGATTCGACCGAGCAGATACTCGTAAAGCAAACGGTCGGGTCGCCCCCGAGATTCGGGCCGGCGAGCGAACAGTAGTGCAACTGTAATAAAAATGCGGAGATAGCCCCTGAGCATCGTTCGGGGTTGTCCGTACTTGTGTGATGCAAAAAATATGCGGGTGAGGAGCTCACATTGATTTTCGTGTAGTCGCGGTCGGCGAAGACAGCCGGCGCGACTCGGCGCTCGCGGAGCGCGTCGGCGCACCCGCTGGGTGTAGCCCTCGAGCCTCCGGACGCTCGAGGAGGGTCCAGCCGGTCGGGCTTGACCGGCCAGGCGTCGAGGCGGGACGCGGCCGAGCCGGCTTGGCACAGCCGGCCAGGCGGCGAGGCGTCTGGCAGCGCCCCTTTTTCTTCTTACTTCTCTTCTGCCGGCTGCTGGCAGCCGGACAAAAACTCTTCTCTTGTCTCTTGTTTCTTGCAATCTTCTGTGGGGGCGCGCCAGCGCACCCACTGGGTGTAGCCCCCGAGATTCGGGCCGACTGCTGAGCAGTCTGGCCGGGTCTCCCGGCAACTACTTTGTCTTCTTCCTCGCGGCTCGGCGACTACTTTGTCTTCTTTGTTGAAGTTGATACTTTTTTCTTTTTCTTTTTGTCCGGCTGTGAGCAGCCGGACGCACATTTCTTTTTCATCCGGCTGGGCAGTCGGCCTCCTTTTCTTTCTTTCTTTCTTCAGCCGGCCCCGGGCAGCCGAGTGCGTGCACGGTTCTTTTTTCTTTTCTTTCTTGTCCCAGCCGACCTCTCTCTCCATTTTTTTTTTCAGCCGATCCGGCAGTCGGACTTTTGCAGCCGGCAAGGCAACCAGCTCTTTCTCACGGGCAGGCGGCCACGCTTCTTTTTTTTTTCAGCACCCAGCCACTGACTCTTTTCTTTCTTTTACCAGCGGCAGGGGCTGAGCAGCCGGCCCGATTTTTCCTCCAGCCGGCCGCAATCTTTTTCTTTCTTTCTCCGCCTCCGCAGCCGGCGACAGAGCACACAGACGCAACCGGCGGGAGCTGGGCATGGCGCGGAGCGGAGCGGCGCCCGACGAAGGGAGGCGGAGCCGGCCAGGCAAGGCGGCGAGCAGGGCCAGCACGCGGGAGGACGCGAGGCTGGGTCGCGGGAGCCGGCGCAGGCGGGCGCGGCGGGCAGAAGCCGGCGCGGAGCCAGCAGGCGGCCGGGTAGCGCAGCCGGCAGGCCGGTCTTGGAGGAGCCGGCCGACGGCGGGCGCGGCACAGCCATCCACGGCGGAGCAGCACGAGGCGGCGCGGGGCCGGGATGGGCCGGTCGAGGGGCCGAGGTTGCAGCCGGCTCGGACGGTGCAGCCGGCGGCGGGTCGCGGTCGCAGTCGGCCACGGGAGGGGGCGGACCGGTGCAGGGCCGGTAAGCGGGCGTGCGAAGCCGCCCGTGGGGAGCCGGCAGGCGGCCGGGCGCGGAGGCCGTGTGCGAAGGAGGAGGCGGTGCTGCGATGCGGGTGCGGGCCGGCACACGGGCGCAGACAGAGGTGACGCGGCGGTGGGGGACCGGTCAGCCGGCAGCCGGCGCGGGCGCAGCCGCGGGAGCTGGAGCAGCGCGTGGGGACGAAGGCGCTCGGGCAGCCGGCTGCAGCCGGGCGCTCGCGAGGAGGCCCCAAGCGGCGTCCGCGCAGCGCGGCGGGGGTCGCAGCGAGCGGCCCGGCGCGGCCTGGGGCGCGCAGCCGCGCGGCAGGGGCCTTGCGCGCGGGAGGACGCGGCGCAGGCGGCCTGGCCACGAGCGGACGCAAGGGCGGCCACAGAGGGGAGGCGCGGAGCAGAGGCGCATCGGCGACGCTGGCCGGCTCGGGCGAAGAAGAGCAGAGGCCGCTCCTGCGCGTGCGCATCTGGCGAGGGACAGGAGCGAGCAGAGGGGGCCATGCCCCGTCGGGAAGCCGTGGTGCGGGCCTGGGCAGCAGCAGCAGTCGGCGGTGGCGGACTGCTGGTGGCACCTGGCGGCGCAGAGGCGAGCGGAGGCAAGCCGCGTATGGCCATCATCTGGGTAGTATCCGAGATATGTATGAGGCACATACGGGCATTGTCTGACTTGTGTGTTTGGCTAATGGTTTGACCATGATTTGACTTGCATCTAGCTAGCTTGCACAGATGGTGTATGTAGGAGCGACCGCGTGTTTCTGCCGGAGCAAGGCGCAACACGGAGGGTAGCAGGTGCGAGCGGCGCGTGTACGGACACGGCCGACCGAAGCGAGGCCCCGCGCGCGCGGACGGACGGCCGGCGTCGCAACGGTGGTGATGAAGGGGCCGAGGCCGCCGACGAGGACGCGCCGTCCCGCGCGGCTGCTCCGGGGGCGGCTCGATGTCGAGCCCCCGAGCGCTACCGGAGAGACGACGCGACGCCGTGACAGAGGTGATGAAAAAAGGGTCCCGCCCGGACTGCGAAACCAGCAGCAGCTTGCCCCACGGTGGGCGCCAAATGTCGTGGTATTCTCACGGAGGGGGGGGGGGGGTGCGAGACGACATATGCCACAGGGTGGCTTAGTGTGAGGGCAAGACTGCTGCCGGAATATCCGAGGACGGGTATGCGAGTAGCACGCGCTAGTTTACCCAGGTTCGGGGCTCTCCGGAGAGATAACACCCCTACTCCTGCATGTCTATATGTATGTGGTATATCTGCAGTACAGAGTGCTCCTGGAGCTGTATCTAAGCTCAGTGCCATAGGCATCTGGCTTTGCATATGTATGTGGTATGGTGGCCGTTGCCTCTGGCCGTATGGGTGTGCTTGGGCATGCTTGCCCGTGGGAGTGGATGGATGGATGGCTAGCTAGCTCTCTTGCTAGCTAGCTTGCTTGTGTGTGTGTGCGCGTGTGAGTCCAGGGACCCCCTGGATGGATAGATGGGTGCCTTTATATAGAAATGACTAGCTTACTATCTAAGCTAAGTGGTGGCATGGGCAAGGCATGGTGGATGTCAAGCTTGTCCCCTGGGACACTTCATAAATAGTGCCCAGGGACAAGTGACACTGTACATGATGGCTTGAGGTGACGCGTGCACAGCGCCGGGTACGGCCGTCTCGTCGGTGTCTTGTCGGTGCAGCGGTCGACTTCGGGCAGCGACTGGTCGGCGCAGTCGGCAGCCGTCTGGTCGGGGCAGTCGGATAGGGGGCCGCCTGGGGCGGCCTGAGCAGTCGGACTAAGGGGCTTCGCTAGCCCCGAAGTCTGGAAATATTGTCTCGCCGTCTTCGGGGTACCCGTGGCCAATTACTCCTACAGTCGTTGATGGATCCGTATGTATCTTTATCTTTCCGTCAGTTCCATGTAGTAGTATATTGTACTAGTAATTATCTTACCTTTCGCATCAACTTCATAATTTTCGTACGTACTCCATGCATGAACCGCGCCAGAACCAAACTTCTCATTACACTAGGGAAAATCATTATTTCTATCTATCGGTCGCAACATGGAGCATAACCAAAATTTACAAGTTACAAGTTCAAAAGGAAAAGCCTGCCGTGTTCGCGTCGCACCCCCATACGCTTGGTCCGGCACGCCGCTCAAGGGGGAATGCGTGGTGTGTTGCATTTTCACTTACAAGTGGGACCGCAGTTGAGCAAACCGACTATCGACAAAGCCCCACCTTGCCCACCGTGCGATTGCTGAGTTAGAGAAAACATGAGGGAGAAGAGATAGCTGTAGCACGGACTCCAAGAAAATTGGTGTCAGATGGGACTCGTGTGCGTGGCGTGTGTCGTACTACTAGACGCGAATGCTAGTTATGGCCCATGCCACCCCACTATATCAAGGTGCTGGTTACGTAGAGCCAACACATTATCTCTCCAGGAGTATGGAACACCACTAGTACTACTCACATTGTCGCGAAATTTCCTGGAGTCCGTGCTCAACCCTCCTCTCTCTCTCTTCTCAGCCAGCCAGCAGACGCGCGGAGTGTGCCCATCGTCTGTTTGCTCATATGCGGTCCCACATGTCAGTGAAAACGCATGACGACCCACTGAACCTGCACATCTTTCACCTCGACATGCTGGTGATGAAAAACAAATCCAATAAAGATCTTCGGTGGCCGCTTTTGGAGTTACTCAAGAGTAAGATTCTATTTATAGTTTAACCCAAGACACACATCACGTGGCTTCAACTAGCACTCCATTTTCTTGCATGACACGACCTGGATGCTGGATGTCCCACGTGTCGGTAAAAGGAGGAAGAACTCGACCAAATCTTCTCCACATTTAGACCGGAGGAGTAGGAAACACGGCAAGCCCCTGCCTACATCATACTACGTACTACAAAGCCCACCTCACGCAGTCACGCTATCACCATATTTCTCGGCCTTTGTGCGACACCTAGCTCTAGTTGATGGTATACTACTACTAGGACTAACTATTGCACTAGCATACTCCACTATTAGGTTGGCTCTATGTGATGTGGCAACTTCATATAACCGGATGCTGGCTATACTACTACGGTACTCACACTCCAAGAAGTGACTCAAAAACCATTCATAAATTGAGTTTATGACATGCATATGGAAATGTACCATTCATTACATACAATAAGTCATCAACACACAACGACAACGAGGATACATGTTGGATTATAGATTATTTCCAACAAAACATTCTAGTAAATACTAGGGACAAATGCATTTATGCCCCTAGTTGCAACCCACCCACGGGGTTTGCCCTTAGTTTACCACCTTGCTCAGTTTTGCCCTTATTTTTGTCCCAGGGATTGCTCGAATGCCCTTCCGTGACTGCTCCGTGTGGTCAGCGCCGTTTGACCACGGTTTTGCGCCGTTTTGGACACTTTTACCCCTGGTTCAATATCCCTATCCTTTTAGTCGTCTTCTACCTCGCGCTAGACAGAAGAAAACAGAGGAGGTGGAAGGAAGGAGCTGCTGGAGGGGGCGTCGTGCTGGCCTTGCGCATAGCCACAGGGATGTCGTCAGAGAGCTCGTCGCCGGCCGCTGCCGGAGAGGTAAGCTGCGATGCGTAGTGCTAAACTTCCCCTTTTCTAGGGTTAGCTCGATTTGGGGGTGATTTTTCTGGTTTTGGTCAAATTAGGTGGATGGGGTAGGAATTGTGCAGCACAGCTCAGAGTTTTACATGCCAGACTCCACTTTCTCCGGCTTGGAGCATCGCTCAGAGCATCGATGTCCAGGGCATGGCCTAATCCCTGCACGGCGTGTCTCGTGGGGTGGAGCTAGCACCGGTCGTCATTTTTTAGGTTGCCCCCTGGATGTAAGATTTTGCATTGCTTTTTGCATTCTCATATTTGATTTACTGACGAAGCACTCGACATCGGATCTAATCGAAATTGTTCATGTAGTTGCCAGATGAATGTGACTGGGTGGTTTGGGTTGACCCTGCACCTCCAGCAAGAGTTGGGCTTGCTTTCGAAGATTTGCATGCAATGGTTGAAGCTAGCTGGATCAAAAGTCATAAGATGGAGAAGCAAGCACTTGATCTAGCTAAGAGAAATCGTGTGCTAACCAAAGAGTTGAAGGAAAGAAAGGAAATGATGCGCATTTGGACCATGTTTTTCCCTATAGTTACAATTTGTTTGGTAGCTATTGCAATGTCAGTGTGTGCACAAAATGCACACTAAAAATGCATTGATGTATGAATGAACTGATGTATGAATGCACTGATTTATGGATGCAGTGATGTATGAATGCACTAAATTATGAATGAAGTGATGTATGAATGCAGTGATGTATGAATGCAGTGATGCTCCATAGTACCAAATTTAGTGGCATAGTACTTCACACAACACAGTGCACATAGCTGTCAACTACAGATAGTTCGCACATCCATGACATAAAACTGATAGTTCACACATGACATAAAACTGATAGTTCACACATGACATAAAACTCATAATTTGGCCCTTTTGCTTCTGGTGTTTCCTGCTGGGTTTGGCATGTCCTTGGCTTTGCTTCTAGTAACCTTTGCTCGGATTTGGGGCACACCAGCTTGCACTTCCTCTTGAGTTGCAGCAGTTTTGTCATGCATATTGCTTCCAGTCACTGACCCATGTGTGCCTGCTGGTGTAGAAGTACTGCTAATCTTCCTCTTCTTGCAGGGAGATGGTCCTCTCACAGCTGCCTTTTTCCAATTCTTCTTAGGAGTGCTGGAAAAAGAAACAAACTTAGTTAGTTGCAGTGCATTAAATATAATGAAAAAACATTGAAAATATTACAACCATTGAACTGCACTAGAAACAGTAGAAGCTTCTGTAGCAGGCTGCTCTTCACTTGCTGGTTGCTCTGGAGGAAGCTCTACACTAGCTGGCTGCTCTGGAGGAAGCTCTACACTAGCTGGCTTCTCTAGAGGAAGCTCTACACTAGCTGGCTGCTCTGGAGGAAGCTCTGCAATTTCTGGCTGCATTGGAGGAAGAACTGCAGTTTCTGGCTGATTTGGTTCTTCAATTTAATCTGCACTAACTACATCATCTTCTCCTTGATCAACATTGTGTGGCTCTGTAGGCTCCTCAGCATTGTCAGCCCCCCAATGTGCATCCTCTTCTCCAAATGCAGGATCAATGGCATTTTTGCAGTGCTTTAGGAAATGTCCATAGCCTCCACATCTTTTGCATTTCCTCTTCCTAGCTCCAAGGCCTTTCCCATCACTTGCTGCCCTGATTCTTGTTTTCCTTGGCCTTCCTGCTGCTGCTTTGTGCTGAATAGCAGGACAAAGTCTGAAACCTGGATCAACAATATCCCACTGTTGTTTTCCCTCATGTGAAGGTATTGTTTCTGCATATGTTTTCTTGAACATCTCAACTGAGTAATAGTGATGGACATACTGATCTATGACATTTGCAGCTCCTCTCAGAGATGTAATGAAGAACAATGCATGTATGCATGGCTGACCTGTGACCTGCCACTTCCTACAACTACATTGACTCTTTTGAAGATCAACAGGGTATCTCCACTCTCTCTTCTCCTTGTCTATAGCAGTGACTTCTCCTTCAGTTGGACTTCTTACTAGAGTCATATCCAACCCTTGGTCTTTGCCATCAAGATCTTCATAACTCTAGGAATGATTATGTGCCCCATAAACTTTTGAAGTTCTATGCTGCTTCTAAGACCAAACTTCTCCATAATGTACTATCTGATCTTATCCAGCAAGTCTACAATGTGTAGGCCCTTGAATTTTTTAATTTTAGAATTAAATGATTCTGCAAGGTTGCTGGTGACATAATCAACCTTGCATATCTCATTAAACTTTGCTCTAGCCCAGATTTTGTTATGGTGCTCTTCAAGGTAAGCCTGCACTTTTGGTTTTGTGCACAACTATCTCAAGTGGTAATTGTGCTTCTTAATGCTATAGGTTAGTGAACATGGCCACAAATGCTCATCATAAAATTTTCCCTTGAATTTCTTGGAAAAATTTCCTGCAAGATGTCTCATGCACTCTCTGTGCTCTACTCCTGGAAAGACAACATCCACTGCTGACTCTAGGCCTTTGCAGGCATCAGTATGAATCACAAGTCATTTAGGGTGTCCTATGACATTCTTCAATTTCTGGAAAAACCAGGCCCAGCTCTCATGGGACTCTACCTCTAGTACTCCATAGGCCACTGGAAAAATCCAGTTATGTGCATCAACTGCACATGCTGCTACCAATTGCCCTCTAAACCTTCCATTGAGAGCTGTAGCATCCACAACAAGGTAGGGCCTGCATCCAGCTAAAAACCTAGTCCAACAAGATTTGAAACTAACAAAAACTCTCCTGAAACATTGCTTCTCATAAGTCTTTCCCTTCAAGTTGAAGGGAACAGTGTGCCTATCTATTTCCACAACACTACCAGGAGAAGCTCTCTCTACTTCATCTTTGAATGTGTACAAAAGCTGAAAGCTGTCCTCATACTTTCCATAAATGTTGTCAATAGCCATTTTTTTACCATAATAAACTCTCATATAAGGCAATTCTAGACCATATTTTTTCTGCAAGTTGGTTTGCAATTCAGTAGGACCAATGTTTGAATTGTCTCTTACCCAGTTCTGCAGAGCATAAGCAATCCATCTCCTCTTGGCTGCCCTCAATCTCTCTGTTCTGTTGACACTGGGACAATGGTGCTCATAAGGATTTACTTTGATCTGCACATACAAATAAGTAAAATACTCAGTAGGAAATTAAATCATAATTACAAAGTTACAACATCAAAGTAAATTAAGTCATAGCAGTGGTTATGCTGTTTGTTAGTACCTGAAACAAAGTGTTGTTCCTCTTAAGAGAGGCATGCAGCCTCCACCTACATCTTGGAAAAGCACAATACACAGTGAACCTTGATGGATCACTATGCTCTATTTTGTACTCTACTTCATTTTTTATGGAGAATGTAGCTACATCATTTCTACAATCCATAGCAGAAGGATAGACAACCCCTTCAGCTAGACTTGGATCATCTCTGTCATACAACATCTCAGGCCTGTCCTCATCATCATTCTCAAAACATCCCATGTCAATGTTCTCTTGTTCCTCTTCTGAATCTGTATCTGAAAACTCTGCTGGAATGTAGTCCTCATCCTGCTGCTCCACATTCCTCCTGGGAAGTAGATCAGGAAACATTCTCTCATCTTCTTCATCTGAACCTAGCACATCATCAGGCTCTGCCTCCTCAATTATAGGGTTAGTGGGTAACTGACTAGATGTATTAGCAGTACGACTGTCAGTAGAACCAAGTTGAGGTGGCACATTTGCACTAGGAGTACCTGGTGGATGACAGCTACTACTTGGAGCCGCTGTGCTGCTCCCAGACCTAGTACCAGCAGATTTTGATTTCTTTCCTGGTGCAGGGGGCTTTGTTGTACTAGGAGCTGCATCTGGTCTGGCTCTCTGTATGACAGTGGCTTCAATTTTGGCAGTTTTGGAAAGTGCATTTGATGCAAACATCTGAGCTATCTCAGAATCACATTGCAGAGGGATCCAAACAAATTTATCCTGCTCCCAATATCTAAACTCAACAGCATCGTACAAACCCCACGGATACTTTGCGTATACTAGATCCCTAAAAGAGTTGAATGTGCTTCTAACATCGATCACAAGCGGAAAAGTAAAGCCTGTGCCTTGATCCTTAGTACCAGACTTCGCTAAAATAGTCATTTCCATTCTAATGGACAGAGAAAACGCGCACGCTGGATCCATCCTATGAATGCAAGAACGACCGGAAAACATCACGCATAGCAGATCTACCTAAAACACAAATAAAGGAGCAGAAGCAGAAGAACTTACCCAGTGGGGATCTGTTGGCTTCTCTCCTCCGTCTCCATCGACGGCGCGCTCTCCATTTCACCGCCGCCGCGTGAGGTACGGGTCTTCACCATGGTGGCCGCTGAGGATCTCTCACGACATCGACCAACCACGGCTGTAGCTCGGATGCGCGCCGCCGAAAGCTAGGGTTAGGGTTCGCCTGCGTCCCTGCTGTCCTAGGGTTCTACAGACCGATTCGGGGGAGAGGGGGAAATGAGAGGCGATACATACGCGGGTCCCACCTGTAAGGAAAGGGCAAGGGCATCTGCTGTCCAAAACGGCGAGAAACCATGGTCAAACGGCGTTGACCACACGGAGCAGTCACGGAAGGGCATTCGAGCGAGCCCTGGGACAAAAATAAGGGCAAAACTGAGCAAGGTGATAAACTAAGGGCAAACCCCGTGGGTGGGTTGCAACTAGGGGCAAACTTGCAATTGTCCCTAAATACTAAAGTTTTTATCACACAACAAATAACAAGCAATGAAATGAACTTCAACTCAACCAATCCTCAGCGTTGGAAACGCTTGCTTTGAACCATAAGTAAGCCTCTGGGAAGGGGAAGCTATTGTCAATATCGAGACCAACGCAGGACTCATCATCCAGGCTGAAGCAGCCTATATCAGGACGCATATTGTGATAGCCAAGGTAGGGAACCATAGCAATGTCCGAGGTATAGATATTGTTGCTTCTCATAAACGGTAGTAACGTTGTGCCAACAGCAGCTGGATCGCCTTTCACCATCATTGGATAGTTTTGTCCAAGGAAGAGCGAGTTTTCTCCAAGACTATCAATACGGAACCAGGCAGAAGGTGCTAGCGCTAGCACACTAGTATCCATCCCGAATACCCTGCAACAGATGTTGGAATAGGTCCAGAGTGTGCGACCATGGGAGACAACACCTGCTTCCTTAGTAACATCAGCAGTGCCCTGTATACATACAAGAAGAGGTGATCCATCGAAATAAGTTGCCAGGCGCCACTGAGTATGTAGGTCTTGCTCGTCCTCATGCTCGTGATCATCACCATTGTCATCTCCCCCTTGGTTATAAATTTTTTCAAGTATAGGTGGTGGAATGTCCACAGGACCTTGGAAACACTAGAAGGTTAATTAGTACGGGGATACTAACTCGCATGCACGTGGATGAAACAATTCTAATTACGGTGGAAGACAAACGTACTGAAACAATAAGGATTCCATGAAAAATAGTGCCACGAGTGGTGGCAACAAACACAAGACTCTCGTATTGAATTGCATCACAATACTCCTCCGTGTATAGAAATTGATTTTTGAGCAATATCCATCGAGGCGTGGAAGTAAAGACGGCAGCAAGCTTGTCAAAGATAGCAACAACATGATAGTTCGTGTAATCCCAAGAGCGGTTGGGAACTCGCCAAATTGCTATCTTCTGTAGATGACAGTCACCATGATCGTATTTGAACCTATGTAGATCATCTGTGTGCTCAACCTCAGGGCACTCTGAGATTTACCACAGTAAGGACTCGCCGTCGTCTCACTGACATGTTGGAACGGGACCACATGTCAACGAAACATGGTGTGTCATTTCTCGTGCAAAATGCGATCTGGCCGCGTTGGCCCGAGGTGCCGCATTATTTCTTGAATTTATTTTTTTAATGGTGTGCCGTTCAGTTTTGAAGCACGACTAACTGGTACTGTATGCAGAGAAAATATAAACTACTCTACCACTACTCCACCTCTAGTACTAGTATCAAAAAAGATATATAGGCTGGAGCTTCAGCGCTTGCTTGCTAAGGGCTGCCCACTTGCTTCTCACACTATCACCCTCTCTCCAGATCTAAAAAAGACGGCGGTGCCCCTCTCTCTCCCTCCTCACCGGTGGTCACACATCCGCCGGGGAAGAAAAGGACGTGCAGCGTTGACGCACTCGTCGTCGGCGAGCGAGGTCACGCACTGACGACAAGGCCGCCGTCTTAGACCTAGCGCCCGCGCGGGATGGCCTCCGTCCCCAACCTCGCTGCCGTAGTGTGTGCATAGGACGACGACCGCGAGCGAAGCCACTTCCCACCGACCCTCAGGTATGCTACCTCTTTTCGAACCATAGCCTTATTCTATTGCCCCATCTGCCATGTCGCTGCATGTGGATCTTTTTCCACTCCACCATCTCCCCAATTTGCTATCCTCTGATGTGCTGGTCACGTAGACGAAAACCTTAATTTGAACTATTAAAGGAAACCCTACTTCATGCAGACTAATCCATGTCTGGGTTGAATAAGGAAAGGAAGGGGGAAAGTACTCTCGAAGAGACTAGGCATCGAACCCGCATCTAGGTTGAAAAGGGGAAAATCAGTAGCTAAGGAACGAGTCTCGTGTCTCTTGGTTGAAAAAGGTAGAAAGGCATGACAATGCAATAGAGTATGACCAGGTCGATCGGTTTGTTGTCCTCACATAGGAAAAAGGTGGCTAAAGAGAACAAAAATGGGACGTAATCCACATATGCTGCCTGGATATTTGTTGCTCTGGGCAACCATCCCTCCCTCACCACTCTATGCGTCCGTGGAGGTACATCATACTAGTGCGCCCACTGTCTGAATGGGCCTCCCATGCTCCTATTGCCACTTTTTTGCTGTTAGTATAACGCCAGCGGTAAAGTCAAGCAATGCTACTGCTAAAGTGATGCCACATTTAACTAATGTCGCACTTAGTCTAATGCCACCGATAAATTTAAGCAATGCCATTTAATGTCACTGGATTATTTCAGGGTTAGCTGTTGATTGTGGATGTATTAAAGATTTTCCAGCTAAGGCATTCTAATGCTGTTGCACAACCAGTATACCAACGATGAAACTTGCTACTACCTTCAGATTTTTGCACTGTTAATGCTTATAGATTACATACCTCACTTTCATGAGATAAGTCAATTTTTTTGTACAGTGTCACTAAAATGCCAAGGCGCTGATGTCATTTTATTTTGGTTAAACTGCACAAAAAATTATGAAGAAAAGAGGAAAGGTCAAGAGTGGGCACCTACTCCGACAGCTGTTATCTTGATTTGGTTGATCAAGTTTTTATGTTTGATCGATTATCAAGATTGGGATAGCAATTTTTAAAGTCCCCTCGAGTTCTAAATGATATTTACTTGAAGGTATATGGTTTGCAATTTTTTTTATACTGTCATTAGTTAATAATGCTAGTTACCTTCAGACTTTTGTATTTGGTTTAATGCTGTTGCACAGCTAGTATACCAATGCTGAAACTTGTTACCTTTACATTTTGTATAGTTAATGCTTATAGAAATCTTCCAGTGCTAGCTTATGGAAATCTGTTCAGTAAAACCATTGTACTGTACCCCGTAATACAAAAACTACTCTACTGTTGCACTAGCCACTGGATTAGTGTATATTTGTACTATTCGAATGGTGTTGCATTAGCGTATGGACGTATATAAGGTGTGGCAAGCTTTCCCAAATATGTGCTCAAGAAAACTACTACCTGTTTTTCTAAATACTAGACGTTTGGGTACTTTAAATTGAACTGTGAAAACGTCTTATATTAAGGAACAGAGGGTGTAGAGTTCACTCAAATTATGCCGGTAAAGCTAGTCACACCTTTGTTAAAATTAATGTTCATTATGTTATCGGAGGAGGTCTACATGTTTGTCTCTAATGCCTGTCGATCACATACCTGACATCATGATGTAATGGTAAGTCATTGCTTTTTGTACAGTGTCACTGAATTGTCAAGGTGGTGATGGCGTTTTATTTTAGTTGAACTGCACAAAATATGCTTAAACGAAGAGGAAAGGTCAGGAATGGCTCAATCTTTCAGAAAATACTATGTTTGCCTTCCTGACCTCAGCCGCTGTTGCCTTATTTATTCCTTCAAAAAGGTGGTTAGAAACAGTCTTGCTACCTTTTCCCATTAAGAAATTGGAATGCTTATATTTGTGAGTCTATGCTTCAACTAGTGCCACTTTTATAGTAATCACACTTTCAATATCTATGCAAACAGGGATGCTCGATTTGAGTGGAACTGCACAAAAAGTCCAAATGGTTCAACATTATGAGCATGTTTTCTTCCAAACCGGTATATCCAATTGGTGGCACTATGAGCTGTTCATTATGAAGGTACATGGTTTGCTACTATCTTGCTACTCTTTTTGTACTGTCATTAGATAGTAATATTAGTGGTTTGAATGTGAATTTATTGGCAGGGTGGACCTACATTGGAGGTGCAGGACATGATTCAATGATAGGATGCTCAATTTCGGTTGTATCGATTTCACCTCTTCCATCACTACGAACATGGATATCCTTGGTCTGATGAAGAATAGGCGCTACATTTCTGCTCTGTACCAGCAAATCAATTCAGTATGAAATTGTCCAGGGCAAAACATGACAGTATCAAATTGTCCAGTGCAAAACATGACAGATGGTAAGGGGAAACCACTAGAAGAGACGTGTTTAAACCGAAAATACATGGTGCAGTATATGTTTACTAGCTGCTTGATATTTATGCAGACAGATGTCTGCCCGTTGCTATTTGGCAAACAAACAAGGTGACCTCAATTTTGGTGGAACTGCACAAGAGAATAGTATAGTCACTGCATGCAGTGCCATTTGAAAATAGACACAGAAAGATTGGATAGTCACTTCATGGACTGCACAAAAGTAGTACTGTACTATTTATTGGCCAACACTAGGTGCTTGATTGCTTTGGTCTGATTATACTATGGGCATCATTTTGCCTAAGTTTGTATTCCGAAAATAGTCGCGCCGTGTGATCGAGAGAAGACCAAATCATATTGCAGTGGATGTTCCTCCATCATGTGTGGTTCATTCTCATGGTTCTAGCTGTTGGTGAAACCACTTACGTTTGCAAGAGGAATTGTAGACTTCACAAACAAATTTGTCTTTCACTCTGTACTGAATGTTGGCCCAGAGAAGCATCCATGTTAGTAGCAAGAACGTATGTTTTTTCTAGATCTTTGCTTTTGGAGCTACATATTTGTATATGATCTGTGAATCACTGAGATGCATTAACATGTTGATCTTATGTATGGGAATCGTACTAGTTGGTTGTGAATTTGGGCTACTAATGTGAACATATTACAATGCTAGGCCTGTGAGTCTCGTGTGAACATTTCGAACGGATCGGCTCTTACTACTGTGCACAGCATGATCCTTATTTCTGTGTGCTCAGTGTTTACAAGTTACTAGCAGTTCCTTATTTCTGTTCGCTCAGTGTTTAGAAGTTACTGATCAATCACTAGCTAGCCTACTAATATGCTCCTGGCAGTTTTAGTTGCGACCCAAGATCCGAAGGTGGTAGTTTTTTGAATAAAAATGCCTACCTCTAAAGAAACTGACATGCTGTTCTGAAGAAAATGCCATGCGAATCTGAAGAAACTGCCAGCAAAAACGTTCGCAAATGCCTTATCTCCCAGCGAACGTTCATCAGCTATTGCGAT
Organism: Thinopyrum elongatum; assembly: GCA_011799875.1. NCBI lineage: Eukaryota > Viridiplantae > Streptophyta > Magnoliopsida > Poales > Poaceae > Thinopyrum > Thinopyrum elongatum. The sequence continues at coordinate 53,114,768 of CM022297.1, forward strand.
CCTACACGTACACTATCCGACCGACTCGATCCTACGCGATTAACTAGCGGATCATGCACATACCTCATCTGGATGAATCAAGCGCACTCATTTGACTGTCATGCCGACGTGCGACCCAACACGGATGGGACGCACCACTGACGGGATGGGACGGGACGACACAGTCATAATTTCAGTTTTTCTAGTTTTCCACGGCAAGCTGGCGCGCTAAGCCATCCCTACTTATGCATTGAATTCTGATGACCGCGATGACCATCGCATTTCCCATGACACGCTGGTTCACCTACCTTCCGCCTATAATTACTGGTTCCCGACGTTCTCCTGTGGCACCATCACCCAACTCGCCCTATCCTCATAAGCCCCCACCGGCCCGACGTTGCTCGCCACTTGCCCTCGCTCTCGCCACGTCCTTCATGCCCCCGCCTTTCTGCAATAGGCGACGCCGGAGGCGGTCACCACCGGAACTAGTGTTCGGTTTTTCACCGGAAGGTAGACGGAGGGAGAAGGCATTCACTGGTACCGTATCGTGCTATACAAACGGTTTTTAACCCCTTTCCGTGACGGCATTTGGAACTATCGCCTAGTGAGTGTGGGCGATATGGGGGTCCTTCCCACACGACCCAGAAACTGTCGGGGATAGGCGAGCGGCTACTGACGATCGCCATAGAATAAACATATGAAAAGCCGCCCCAGTCCCACACGTTACATCTCGACGTTACGTTTCTGATCAGAGAGACATCCCAAATGATTATGCCGCTATAGTCGTGTGAAAAAGGTGGACATCAACATTTAATCTACTGATATGTTTGTGATAGGTACGTTATTGATGCTTGCTTGAACTACGTCGGTATTTCCCCAAAGAGGAAGGGATGATGCAGCACAACGATGAGACCAAGGTTATCAAACCAGTAGGAGAACCACGCAACACCACGTAAACAGCTCCTGCACACAAAGAACAAATACTTACAACCCGACCGAAGAGAGGGGTTGTCAATCCCTCACGGGTAAAAGAATAGGTAAAATTGTTGTAGATTGGATAAATAGATCTCGCGGGAACGCGAGATAAAACAAATAAGTAAAAATAGATCTCGCGGGAATGAGTATTTGTGTATTTTTGGATTATTAGATCTGAAAATAAAAGTTGTAAATAAATAAAAGAGTGAATAGCAAAATAGATCTTGAAGGCAAATATATAAAAGAAGAGACCCGGGGGCCGTAGTTTTCACTAGTGGCTTCTCTCGAGAAAAATAGCAAACAGTGGGTAAACAAATTACTGTTGGGCAATTGATAGAACTTCAAATACTCATGACGATATCCAGGCAATGATCATTATATAGGCATCACGTCCAAGATTAGTAGACCGACTCCTACCTGCATCTACTACTGTTACTCCACACATCGACCGCTATCCAGCATGCATCTAGTGTATTAAGTTCATGGAAAAATGGAGTAATGCAATAAGAACGATGACATGATGTAGACAAGATCTATTTATGTAGAAATAGACCCCATCTTGTTATCCTTAATAGCAACGATACATACATGTCGTTTCCCCTTCTGTCACTGGGATCAAGCACCGTAAGATCGAACCCATCACAAAGCACCTCTTCCCATTGCAAGATAAATAGATCAAGTTGGCCAAACAAAACCCAAATATCGGAGAAGAAATACGAGGCTATAAGCAATCATGCATATAAGATATCAAAGAAGACTCAAATAACTTTCATGGATAAAAACATAGATCTGATCATAAACTCAAAGTTCATCGGATCCCAACAAACATACCGCAAAAAGAGTTACATCATATGGATCACCAAGAGACCATTGTATTGAGAATCAAACGAGAGAGAGAGAAAGCCATCTAGCTACTAACTACGGACCCGTAGGTCTACAATGAACTACTCAGGCATCATCGGAGAGGCACCAATGAGGATGATGAACCCCTCCATGATGGTGTCCAGATTGGATATGTGGTTTCTGGAACTTGCGGCGGCTGGAATTGATTTTCGTCGACTCCCCTAGGGTTTCTGGAATATTGGGGTATTTATAGAGCAAAGAGGCGGTGCGGGAGGTCTCCGAGATGGGCACACCCCACTAGGGCACGCCCTGGTGTCTTGTGCTCACCTCGGGCCCCCTCTTCGGTACTGCTTTGGCCCACTAGATGTCTTCTGGTCCAAAAAAAATCTCCAAAAAGTTTTGCTGCGTATGGACTCCGTTTGGTATTGATTTCCTGCGATGTAAAAAACTTGCAGAAAACATCAACTGGCACTGGGCACTATGTCAATAGGTTAGTACCAAAAAATGATATAAAATGATTATAAAATAATTGTAAAACATCCAAGAATGATAATATAACAGCATGGAACAATAAAAAATTATAGATACGTTGGAGACATATTAGTTATCGCACACGGTTCAAGAATGTAAAATGTGTGCGGTGCCTCTACTAACGCCATCCATTTTCATAACTGTGTGCGATTGGTATTCCAATCACACACGCACACTGGTTTGAAACCGTGTGTGCGTCCATCGGGCATCGCAAACGTTTCACGTCAAAGAACCGTCTGTTCTCTATTTTTCATCGCACACGCTATTTTCTTTCTAACCGTGTGCACATTATTTTATTCGCTCCTGTATAATTTTATTTTTCCCTGTAATTTATTATTCGAATTGGAAATTTTGAAATATGAAACGTGCAATTCAAATTCTCAGCACAATGGTTCAACAACGAATCCATAAATAAAATTGTCAGTACAATATGTTCAGTAATTACATGATTAGACAGCAATTAACTATGATGAACCACAATATTTAGAGGCGGTAAAGGTGAAGAGACAAGTGTAAATCATTTTGACTGCCGATGGTGTTGAAGAAGCGGAATGCCCATAATGTGCCTTCCTGCATGCCATTGGCACGAACAACTTTTGTCCAACCCCTTGTGACGATCGCCCGCCCATCCTTCACCGCCTTCAGGAAGACTTCTAGAGCATTATCATGGTAGCATGAATTATATACTTTAACCTTAGTTGCCTCCACTCCGGTCATGTAGTTTACAAGGTAATCATCAGTAAATAGCTTCGGAAACCACTTAAAAGAGAAAATATTAGATACTGAGGTCTAATAGAGTAACTTGTTGTGGGTAGGGGGAAAAGGCAACACATTACTTACCATCCTAAAGTTCACTGTTGTCTTGGACAAAGTGTAAATAAAGAGCTTAATTCCCATCACCCATTTCTTTCGCCTAACAATCTTTCTTAGTTTCCTCACTTGACGCTTGTTCATGAATATCTCATTGCCCCATACGCAAAAAGGGATCGAAGCGTGGATCAGTACCACTCATATATGTACCTACAAGCAACCAGTAAATGTTAGAAGCTAAACTAAGATTGCGCAAATGATGTAAAATACAACTACCTACGTTCCTAAGTACAAGTATTTTTAGAGATTTCAATATGAACTACATACAGATGTATATAGAATTACAGATATAGTTTAGATTAGAATCTAGATTCACTCATTTTGCTCCTTATGTATTCTATATTGGAATCTCTAAAAATACTTATATTTAGGAATAGATGGTGTATAGGACATGGGATGCAGTTAACCTCGACGGCAAACAACAACATCACCCATTGTAGCCCTATGTAAGGACATGGAAAGCCAATGTTAACTACAACAGGGTTAACATCCACCAAAAATAGCAAATGGTAATAAAACGGCAGCATCTGTAGTGATATCTTAATTGCGAAAGAGTAGCACGGTAGCAAAGGGACGGATTAAAAAATGGATACAACTGTTAATTGCAACAGGCTTAACAGCATCCTAAGTCATGTTTTGTAAGTTTGTAGCCATTGAAATACAACTATTTAAAAATGGATACAACTGTTAATTGCAACAGGCTTAATAGCCATTGAAACTGGTACTGATAAAAATGCAATTGGCAGAGTTAAACATCACAAGGCAGGTGCTGCCAGAGCAGAGAATGGCCCAGTTGTCTATAAAAAGGTAGGGAAAATAGCTAAAACATGTTAGGCATGTTTACTACAACATGCTTAATACATCGACCGTACAAAACATAGCCATTAATTGCAACTGGTATTGGTAAGATTGAACTGGTGAGTTCATACTTGGTAAGTCCTGAGAGGTAGTTGCTGGGGCACTTCATCTTGGCCAGAGCCCGCCCAAAGTCAGCGGCGGCAGAGGCAAGCTCTTCCTCCGGGTCGAAGCGTGGATCAGTGCCGCCGAGATGTGTCCTACAAGAAGCAAGTAAATGTTAGAAGCCAAACTGCAATTGCATAAATGATGTAAAATACTGTAAGACATGGGATGCAGCTAACCTCGACGTCAAACAACAGCATCACCCGTTATGGTCGTGCGTAAGTACATGGAAAGGCATGTTAAGTACAACAGGGTTAGCATCCACCAAAAATAGCAAATGGGCACCATCTCTAGTATATCTTCATTGCGGAGAGTAGCACCGTAGCAAAGGGATAGATAAAAAAATGGATACAACTGTTAATTGCAACAGGCTTAACAGCATCCTAAGTCATGTTTTGTAAGTTTTTAGCCATTGAAATACAACTGTTTAAAAATGGATACAACTGTTAATTGCAACAGGCTTAATTGCCATTGAAACCGGTACTGATAAAAATGCAATTGGCAGAGTTAAACATCACAAGGCAGGTGCTGCCAGAGCAGAGAATGGCCCAGTTGTCTATAAAAAGGTAGGGAAAGTAGCTAAAACGTGTTAGGCATGTTTACTACAACATGCTTAATACATCGACCGTACAAAACATAGCCATTAATTGCAACTGGTATTGGTAAGATTGAACTGGTGAGTACATACTTGGTAAGTCCTGAGAGGTAGTTGCTGGGGCAGTTCATCTTAGCCAGAGCCCGCCCAAAGTCAGCGGCGGTGGAGGCGAGCTGTTCCTTCGGGTCGAAGCATGGATCAGTGCCACTGACATGTGTACTTATAGGCAACCAGTAAATGGTAGAAGTTAAACTGCAATTGCATAAATGATGTGAAATACTGTAAGACATGGGATGGAGCTAGCCTCGATGGCAAACAACATCATCGGCCATTATGACCCTGCATAAGTACATGGACAGGCATGTTAAGTACAACAGGGTTAGCATCCACCAAAAATAGCAAATGGGCAGCATCTCTAGTGATATCCTGAGTCGTGTATTGTAAGTTTGTTGCTGGTATTGGTGAAATTGAGCTGGACAGTTAATACTTGAACATCACACAGTGTGCAGTACTGAAATAAACAAGGCACGGACATGCTTAATACATCAACCGTACAAAACATAGCCATTGCAAGTGGTATTGGTAATATTTAGCTGGTCAGATCATACCTGTTAAGTCCTGGGGGGTAGTCGCTGGGGCACTTCATCTGGGCCAGAGCCTGCACCATGTCGGTGGCGGTGGAGGCGAGGTGTTCCTCCGGGTCAACACGCACAACGGCCATCACGCCATGGACCGCCATCAGCTCCTCGACCTCCACGTGATGTGTGGTTGGGCTTGCGCGGCGATGCTCTGAAGGTAGGGGCGGTGGGGATTTTGAGGCATGAGGATGTTTCGCAGGCCATTTAAGCAATCAGGCCGGGGCTGTGATAGAGATCGGTGGGTTACCTGACTGGATCCGAGCAGAACATAGATGTGGTTGAAGCTGTGGTTGCGGCGGTGGCGGTTTGAGCTGCCGGTAGGGGGAGGGGGGAGGGGGGAGAAACTGAAGAAATTTGATGGGTGGGGATGTGGTTGGAGGAATAAATTCTGAAATCGCGCGCCTAATGAAAATTTCGCTGCGAAACTTGAAACTTGGGCGGGGGAAACACACAACACAGACGAAGCGCGTAAAATACTCGTGTGCGAGAAAAGAGAAAACTGGCAGATCCCGTCTCCAAAAAAATCTACACGTGTAGTTGATTTTTTCGGTCAATGGTATGCCTGGTTTCTTAGGAAACATCGCACAGGTAACTGACTTATGGATAATTAACACAAAAAAACGCACATGGGTATGCCATAGAAACCGTGTGTTTTGTGATCTTCTAATAATTCTTATATCTATCAGCATCTCCAACCGCACCTAATTTCAAAAATCTCTTTCATTGTATCAAGATTAATCAATGTACATGAACGAGGCAAGGTGACACCCGATGAGCAATCATCGGTTTATGAAATGCAATCAAGTGTCAACCTGCCTCGCTCACGTAGCCAGATTTGATCCTATGCAACAAGAGAGAAGATTGCTGCCATCCGCCGGCGCGGCAATTTAAGCCGGTGTGCGGCCAACTCGCGCTGCGAGGTGGGACTAAAAACTGTTGCGGCCATCTCTAGTCTCCTTCGGTGGCTGTGGGCGGACGTTTCAGTAGTATTTGGGGCCGGGGTGCGGCTATAAAACTTCAGTGAACACATGCTAATCAACACTTAAAGCCCTCAAAGGTTGCGCTTACCGACAGTGTACATAAATAATAGATAGTACAAACTTAAAGTACTACTGGTAATTTGCTCTAAGACTATGGGCGACACACGCACTAACTACTTCTCACATGCTGCTGATACGTCCATTTTGCATCATATTTTCCTACTGTTATTTATAATGTTTTTATGCATAATAATGCTTTTTGGAGTACTTCTAATGCCTTTTCTCTCATAATTTGCAAGGTTCACACAAAGAGGGAGAATTTCGGCAGCTGGAAATCTGGACCTGAAAGGGCTACGTCAGGCTACCTATTCTGCACAACTCCAAATGAGCTGAAACTTCACGGGGAATTTTTATGGAATAAATAAGAAATACTGGAGCAAATAACTACCGGAGGGGGGCCACCTGGTGAGCACAAGACACCAGGCTGCGCCAGGCCCCCCAGGCGCGCCCTGGTGGGTTGTGCTCAGCGCAGCCCACCTCCGGTGCCCATCTTCTGGTATATAAGTCATTTTGACCTAGAAAAAACAAGGAGAGGACTTTCAGGACGGAGCGCCGCCGTCTTGAGGCGGTACTTGGGCAGGAGCACTTTTGCCCTCCGGCGGAGCGATTCCGCCGGGGGAACTTCCCTCCCGGAGGGGGAAATCATCGTCATCATCATCACCAAAACTCTCCCATCTTGGGGAGGGCAATCTCCATCAACATCTTCAACAGCACCATCTCCTCTCAAACCCTAGTTCATCTTCCATGTTCAATCTGTGTACCAGAACTATAGATTGGTACTTGTGGGTGACTAGTAGTGTTGATTGCTTCTCGTAGTTGATCACTATATGGTTTATTTGGTGGAAGATTATATGTTCAGATCCATTATGCTATTTAATACCTGTCTGATCTTGAGCATGATTATTATTTATGAGTAGTTACTTTTGTTCTTGAGGTCACGGGAGAAATCATGCTGCAGGTAATCATGTGAACTTGATATGTGTTCGATATTTTGATGATATGTATGTTGTGATTCCCTTAGTGGTGTCATGTGAACGTCGACTACATGACACTTCACCATATTTGGGCCTAAGGGAATGCATTGTGGAGTGGTTATTAGATGATGGGTTGCGTGAGTGACAAAAGCTTAAACCCTAGTTTATGCGCTATTCCGTAAGGGACCGATTGGATCCAACAGTTTAATGCTATGGTTAGAATTTATTCTTAATACTTTTCTCATAGTTGCGGATGCTTGCGAGGGGGTTAATCATAAGTAGGAGGTTTGTTCAAGTAAGAACAACACCTAAGCACCGATCCACCCACATATCAAATTATCAAAGTAGTGAACACAAATCAAACCAACATGATGAAAGTGACTAGATGAAATTCCCGTGTACCCTCAAGAATACTTTGCTTATCATAAGAGACCGTTTTGGCCTGTCCTTTGCCTCAAAAGGATTGGGCTACCTTGCTGCACTTTTGTTACCATTACCGTTACTTGCTCGTTACAAATTATCTTGCTACAAAATTATCTGTTACTTATAATTTCAGTGCTTGCAGACATACCTTGCTGAAAACCGCTTGTCATTTCCTTCTGCTCCTCGTTGGGTTTGACACTCTTACTTATCGAAAGGACTACGATTGATCCCCTATACTTGTGGGTCATCAGCTGCCATCGGGGCATGCTGGCCAGACCCCGGCATTCTCCTTCCCGGCCTTGTAGGCGGCAGCCCACCGTGCTTTGATCTTCGCCAAGCTCTCCTCAGCACGGCTTGCATCGGCGGGACTCTCTTTTCTTGACTGCTTTCTGCCTTTTCCGGTCCTTCTGTGTGGCTTTGGCCACCTCTAGATCCACCGCCCATTCGGCCATGGCAGCCTCAAAGTCTGCCCACATAACTGTGTGGCCGGCGGCGGCGATGAACTTGGCACGGCGAGATGCCATCGCGTCCTCACCATGTCTGCGGTCGTGAGCGGCGAGGAATGTGGCGCGGCGGGATGCCATCGCTTCCTTACCAGTTACAATGGGCCGTGGTGCCATGAACGACACTTGGAGAGAGCTCTGGGACGGAGGGGCCGGGCAGCCATATAGTGCGGTGGTTTTTAAGAGCTCAACGACAAACGACAAAGGAAATTTGGCTTCCCTTACAATTTTGCTCGTTCATTATCGCACACGGTTCATCTCCGTCGCATCCGGAAACAGTGTGCGCTGAGCCTATTGTGTGTTGCGTTATGATTGGCCGAAATCCCAGCCATGTGGATCGGGCGTGTGCATCGTTGGATGCGCTGCGATCGAACGGCAATCCACGTCCCTCACATCACACCCGTGCAGCTGTAGCTGGATTGGATTTATATGCGCTAAATGCCTAGAAAATGCACATAATCCCCTAAATTTGGTAAATGAGCCCGAAAAAATGCCAAATTTGAACACGGTGATTTGCAGGGTGTATGTTCGTCGTAGAAAAAAAATTCCAGGGCATAGAACGAAGAAAATTTGGATTCCCCTTCAATCTTGGCGATTTCCCTCTCGAAATCATGGAACTTCCTCGCTGATGGTTCGATTTATGAAGGGAGCGCATGACGACATAAGCCAAACCTTCTCAAATTTTTACCAGGGCATGGTGAGGCCATACCATGGCAACATGCCAGGCATCATGTTTTTCAAGCATTTATTTCATTTTTTCTATAGTTGAAAACCCAATAAACAAACGTTTGTGGTTGACTATTCATTGGTACGCGTCGGTGCTATACAAACGGTTTTTAACCCCTTTCCGCGACGGCATTTGGAACCGTAGCCAAGTGAGTGTGGGTGATAGGGGGGTCCTTCCGACACGACCCAGAAACCGTCGGGGATGGGCCCTCCTGGCACACAGGCTGGGGTAAAATGAGCTTGTGTGCGATCAGGCAAGGCATCGAAACCCAATCGTTTCCGTTTGTATGTACATCCCACACGGTGAATCCCAGAAAAACATTTCTGTTCATATGTATATCACACACAGTCAATCCAAGGAGTACGTTTCCGTTCTTATGTACATCCCACACAGTCAATCCAGGGAAAACGTTTCCGTTCGTGTGTACATCCCACACAGTCAATCCAGGGAAAACGTTTCCGTTCGTATGTACATCCCACATAGTCAATCCAGGGAAAACGTTTCCGTTTGTATGTACATCCCACACAGGTTTATGTATAGGATCGTGTGTGATAGGTGTAACTATCACACACGCTCTGCCTTGGTTAACCGTTTGCTTTTATCAACTACATCACACACGATTTGATGAAGAAAACTGTGTGGCATTGGGCTATCCATCACAAGCGCTTTTACTGCTAGAACCATTTGCAAAGTTCCATGACACATTTAGCAGGTTTATTAGTTAACAATTAATAATTCCAGTATTACGCAAATTCACATTTCATATCGAACAGCTGTTTGCCAATTTCATATCAGGCACATAAATATATTTTAACATCACAGTACGATAGCTACCTGAAAACAGCACAGTACAGCATATAGCTAGTTCAACTTCATAAGAACAATATATTCATTTCCCTAATCAAGATCATCCTGGTCCACCTTATCCACCTCTGCTTTCAGTTCAGTAAGAACCTGTTTTGCACTGGCCAACTAGGAAAGTGCCTCCTCCTTCGCCAACACCATCTTAGCGAAGTCTGATTTAAAAAATCTGAGCTCATTCTCCACCTTCCTCTTTTTATCCCGCATCTTCAAATATTCTTCAGCGTTGACAACACTTTCTCTAAGCCTACCTCTGTTCTCTTCCTCATACATGCTCCAGAGCTTTGCTAGGCACATCTTCAATGACTGTGGCCACTCTTGATCAACCCACTCCAAGTAAGAACACTTCCGTTCATCCTATAATATTTAAAACTAGATCAGTAACAATTGTAGGGGAAATGGGTTTATAGCAACATAGAAAATCACTAATACTTATTTTGAAAAACTGAAGAAACAGGTTAATTATGACATATCTTCTCAAAAAGATCAATGTGCAAATGAATTAATGGCTACTGAGACAACAACCAAATTCTAAAACATCAAAAGCTATAATTAACTACAAAAACGCTACAAGTTCTTACTCATGTACTATAAATAACAAATTGAACATTTTATGAGGAAGGTAAATATAACTGCAACAGCATAGCGACAGTGTTTGGATGACAGCAAATTGATACTAACAGGTGTGTACATGCACAAATTTAGTAACATAGAACTAATAGCACTAAGGCCGTCCACTATGTATGCCAAAACCGGTGTAAAGACAACTGTTGCTACATCTCACACCGGTGCCCTGCACTGGCGAGCCGATGCAGCGGAAAAAAATCAGGGACCCGGACTCCGGAGCACCTAGTTGCTCCGATGCCCAGTTCCTTCGTGCCATAAAGATTTAGTATTTTACTGCTTGGCTGCTCGGATGTGTGGACCAAAGTTGGCTGCACAAACTGCTAAAGTAGTGCCAAATAATTTTCTAATGGCACCGCTGATGAAATGGCAACATTTTTAGATACTAGGTACAAACTGTGACACTGTCTTAGGATGCGTTTGGTTGAAGGTGTGGTATGAATGGGTTGGGACCGTGACAGTGCCTGAATCACATCTAACAAATGATTTGTAACAACGAAAGAGGGTCTAACCTTCTCTGCACATGCTAGAAACTTCCTCCCACTGTCCATAGATTCAAACGCAACTATCTTCACGCATGGAGATTGATGGTGATAACGAGCAGACAGATCTTCAGCCACCCCGCTCCATTCGTTGCAACTGATGGTCCTAGGGAGCTACAAGAGGAAGAAATGACTCAAATCGACCACCGGGTAAAAATCCTTCATTCCAAGTCATAGCCCGAGAGAGAGAGAAGAGAGGCATACCCGGGTGGTGAAGGAGTCATCGTCGAAGGAGGAACCGCAGGAGAGGTCATTGAAGAAGACCATGGCGACCCCGGCGGTAGGATGCGAGACGGTGAGAGCGAGGAAGCAAGCGAGGAAGCGGCTATAGCTTAGGAAGGAAGGAAGGAAGGAGGAAACCGGGGAAATGTGGCTTGTGGTCGGGGAGAAAAGGGGGTGGGGAAGGGGGTGTAGATATTTCGGCGGTAGGCCAAAATTTTCGAAATGTGGAGGGAAACTTTGCGCGCGGTGCAGCCGGACACCATTCACTTTGAACGATTGTGTGCATCGCAAACGATTCTTCTGCTTTACGCGCATGGGATGATTTTGATAATTCAAATTTTGGTGGAAATTTCCCCGGCTACGTCATTGCATAATTTAACATCGCTTGCTAATTTGGGCACACAAAAGAGCGTACAGCACACAAACCACACTTACTGAATCGAGCAATTTTATTAATTAAACAGAGCCAGTTAACCTAAACATTGCTCTAACAAAAGACCAGCATTAAAAACAAAGCCTAAGTACGCATAATTTTAACAAATCCGCCGCCGCGCCGGCCTATGCATCGCGGTGTGAGATGAGACGTCGATGACTTGTCCTTGCGACATACCGCCGTTGGTGGACTCCGCGTCCCCCCTGCTGAACTCGACCGCGTCCTCGTCCTCATCCTCGTCCTCGGCGCCGCCCTCAAGGTTGTAGTACTCGTAGTAGTGGCTGCGCCAGAGCTCGTGTTGGTACACCACCCCCGATTCCTCGACGGATAGACTCTTCTCTACCTCGACCTCAGCCACACGCAACTCCTCCTCCCGGCGCTCCTTGATCTCCGCCGCCTCCTGCATCTCCAGCTCCCGCTCGGCGATCTCATGAGGAAGCAGGTGCTCCATGGCCACCGCCGCCTTTTCGGACGTGGGTTGCATGTTGGATTCCGAGGTGGCCTGGAATATCTTGGCGTGTGCGTCCTCGATCTTGGCGTGCATGGCCTCGACCCGGGCCAGGGCGACATCGGCGGCACGGACGGCAGCTCGAGCGCTCTCGGTGTTTGCAGCCGCTGTCACAGCAGCAGCTGCCCTGTCGGCTGCCGCAGACGCCCTCTCAGCGGATGCGGCCGCTCTCAATGCGGATGCGGCGGCACTCTCGGCGCAGGCGGCGGCGCTCGGGGAGGATGCGGCCATCGTACGGGCCTTAACGAAGCGTTTCCACGGCATCATCTTTGCAAGAAGGGGGTGCAGGAATGGGGATCGGGATTGGTGGATTCGGGGGTTGCCGGCACTATAGCTGATGAGCCGGCGAAGCTTAAGGAGGAAGACTTAAATAGACCCAGAAATTTTCATCGCAAACGGTTCCTACAAAAAAACTGTGTGTGATGTTGTGGATATTTTTTATTAGCTGTGAAAGACGAATTTGGCGTAAAGTGGCAACGGATGGTGTTTTAAATGTACGAGAAAATTTGTAGTACTAATACAACTGTCATGTCAAATTTTGGAAAATTTCAGGGGTCATTTGACCTTTTAAGACATTTAAGTGATTTTCTAGCCATTTAATGACCGTAATTCAAATTTGAACTACATATACATGCAACAGCTAACCATAACGGTTTGAAAAGTCATATTTTGTGTACTTGTGTGCGATTTAATTCCATGTGCAGTAAATTGGAAGGAATTTTCAAACATATTGTTCTAACGGCTATGACAGAATTAAGCATTGAGTGCCATGGCATTTAAATTCCAAAAAATTAAAAAAAGATCAGAAACACATGAAACCTTGCTTGATGTAATGTCATGCCACCAAGATGATGTGGTAAAAATTTGGCATGTTTGACGAAAGTTTGGACACACACACCTCACAAACCGAAGCAACTCACTTGAAGGCTCGTGGTTCCGAGAGGGAACAATGCATGTTTGATGACGAACGGGAGATAGCTTCCACTTTTGGCCTTCAAATTTTTTCTATATTTAACGTGCACTAATACAACTGTCATGTGAAAATTTGGAAAATTTCAGGGGTCATTTGACCTTTTAAAGACATTTAAGTGATTTTCTAGCCATTTAATGACCGTAATTCAAATTTGAACTACATGCACAAGCAACAGCTATCCATAACGGTTTGAAAAATCATATTTGTGTACTTGTGTGCGAGTTAATTCCATGTGCAGTAAATTAGAAGGAATTTTCAAACATATCGGTCTCACGGCATGGACACATGCATGGAGTGCCATGGCATTTTAATTCCAAAATATTAAAAAATGATCAGAAAAACATGAAACCTTGCTTGATGTAATATCATGCCACCAAGATGATGTGGTAAAAAAATTGGCCTATTTGACGAAAGTTTGGACACACACCCCTCTCAAACCGGAGCAACACACTAGAAGGCTTTTGGTTCCGAGAGGGAACAATGCATGTTTGATGACGAATGGGAGATTGCTTCCTCTTACGGCCTTCATTTTTTTTTCTATGTTTAACTTGCACTAATACAACTGTCATGTGAAAATTTGGAAAATTTCAGGGGTCATTTGACCTTTTAAAGGCATTTAAGTGATTTTCTAGCCATTTAATGACCGTAATTCAAATTGGAACTACATCTACATGCAACGGCTAACCATAACGGTTTGAAAAATCATATTTGTGTACTTGTGCGCGAGTTAATTCCATGTGCAGTAAATTAGAAGGAATTTTCAAACATATTGGTCTCACGGCATGCACACATGCATGGTGTGCCATGGCATTTTATTTCCAAAAAATTAAAAAATGATCAGAAACACATGAAACCTTGCTTGATGTAATGTCATGCCACCAAGATGATGTGGTAAAAAAATTGGCCTGTTTGACGAAAGTTTGGACACACACCCCTCACAAACCGGAGCAACTCACTAGAAGGCTCATGGTTCCGAGAGGGAACAATGCATGTTTCATGACGAACGGGAGGTAGCTTCCTCTTACGGTCTTTAAATTTTTTCTACGTTTAACGTGCACTAATACAACTATCATGTGAAAATTTGGAAAATTTCAGGGGTCATTTGACCTTTTAAAGACATTTAAATGATTTTCTAGCCATTTAATGACCGTAATTGAAATTTGAACTACATCTACATGCAACGGCTAACCATAATGGTTTGAAAAATCATATTTGTGTACTTGTGTGCGAGTTAATTCCATGTGCAGTAAATTAGAAGGAATTTTCAAACATATTGGTCTCACGGCATGGACACATGCATGGAGTGCCATGGCATTTTAATTCCAAAAAATAATAAAATGATTAGAAACACATGAAACCTTGCTTGATGTAATGTCATGCCACCAAGATGATGTGGTAAAAAAATTGGCCTGTTTGACGAAAGTTTGGACACACACCCCTCACAAACCGGAGCAACTCACTAGAAGGCTCGTGGTTCCGAGAGGGAACAATGCATGTTTCATGACGAACGGGAGGTAGCTTCCTCTTACGGCCTTTAATTTTTTTTCTACGTTTAACGTGCACTAATACAACTGTCATGTGAAAATTTGGAAAAATTCAGGGGTCATTTGACCTTTTAAAGACATTTAAGTGATTTTCTAGCCATTTAATGACCGTAATTCAAATTTGAACTACATCTACATGCAACGGCTAACCATAACGGTTTGAAAAATCATATTTGTGTACTTGTGTGCGAGTTAATTCCATGTGCAGTAAATTAGAAGGAATTTTCAAACATATTGGTCTCACGGCATGGACACATGCATGGAGTGCCATGGCATTTTAATTCCAAAAAATTGAAAAATGATCAGAAAAACTTGAAACCTTGCTTGATGTAATGTCATGCCACCAAGATGATGTGGCAAAAAAATTGGCCTGTTTGACGAAAGTTTGGACACACACCCTTCACAAACCGGAGCTAGTCACTAGAAAGCTCGTGGTTCCTAGAGGGAACAATGCATGTTTGATGACGAACGGGAGATAGCTTCCTCTTATGGCCTTTAATTTTTTTTCTACGTTTAACGTGCACTAATACAACTGTCATGTGAAAATTTGGAAAATTTTGGGGGTCATTTGACCTTTTAAAGACATTTAAGTGATTTTCTAGCCATTTAATGACCGTAATTCAAATTTGAACTACATCTACATGTAACGGCTAACCATAACGGTTTGAAAAATCATATTTTTGTGTACTTATGTGTGAGTTAAAAAATCATCAGACGATGTAAATATCTGGTGTTCAAAAAAGAAAACGTAAAGATCTGGCAAGACAACCGGCCTCCACACGATTGGCACTCTATTTCGTGCCTCGAGGTTTGGAAGGTGAGTGGCGGGGGTTATTAATCAGACATGGTTCTGTATTGGAAACCGTCAGCTATTATGTTCACACACGGATTTTGCTGCGGGAATCGTGTGTAATTCAAACTATAGTACTCGTAAATTCTGGCGACCGGCGTGTGTACTATTCCCGTCGATCTAGATTCCGGCCGCCAATAAATACTACCTTGCTCATGTCGTCCCGCCTGCATTCTCATCTACATCCTCCCCTCGCTCACCCTCTATCTCTCTCTCAAATCTCTGCCATGGCGCCGCTGGTCTGCCCATGCGCCGACGAGGAGTCGCCGCCTCCCCGAGGACGCTCACTCGAAGAGCAGCGACGAGGACCCTTACGCGCCGCCGGACGAGGTTGCACCGGCCCCCCAACTTTGGATTGGTTTTGGGGCCAGTACAATCTTTGTCTATGGAAGTCGCTGCCGCTGGCTGAGAAAGCCAGGCAAGTGGCGTTCAAGAAGGAGATGGCGGAGGAGGAAGCCAGGTACCAGGCGGCCTGTGAAGCCCGTGATGCCGCCTGGAAAAAGGAGGCGGTGGAGCTTTGGGGGCGGGCGCGTCATTGTGCGGAGGAGGTGTATGAAGACGGGTACTTCGCGAGGAAGGTCAAAGGCGCTAGGCGCCTCATCGCTACGTGGAGGTGGGCCGATAAGCTCCAGCGTGCCACCGACGAGGAGCACCGGTGGGTGCCGAACAAAATGGCAAGGTCGTTCACGCTCGTCCGCCAGCAAGAGGCAGATCGGTATGTAAAGCACTGCAAGGCGGAGGAGGCGGAGTACAGCCTCCGCGCTGGGAAGACGCCGCGCACCAGGGAGCTGCAGGCGAGGGGCTGTCGGAATACTGCCCCCAGGAGGGATTATTAGTTTTAGTATTGTTCGTTTTCAATTTTATGCATTGTACCAAGTAGTTAAGTATCATCACGTATTTGTGATGATATTATATATATTCTGTGATGAACTAATGAACAATTAATATATATATATATATATTATGAATTCCATTTTCTATCTGTTTTTGTATACTAATTTGAATCTATCTGTTATCATCCACATATACAGAATGGAAACCATATATACACACATTGAAACAGAACATATAAGAACGGAAAACAGAGTACACACATTGAAACAGAGCAATAAACAGAGCAATACTATGATTGCTGTGAATACATAGCTATCCATGTTGAAACGACTCAACAAAATAAAACGCGTCCATGAGACCATGACCAACAGCCCTTGCCTACGGTAGCTCTTGGCTCTGCCTGAACTCGTGCAGGCGTTCGTCCAAGCGGTCGACACGCTCGCGGTACATCTGGAGCGCAATCTCGAGCTCCAAGTTGGCTATTTCATCGGAGATCACCAGCTCGAGGATGCGACAGCCATGTTCCTCTACTGCGCCCAGGTGGACACCTGGGCCAAGGAGGCGGTCGAGTCTACCGACCTGCGCGATGGCATCGAGCGGGCCGTGGACAAGGCGAACGGTGTGACCCATGGGAACGGCGCGGCGGGCGTCCGGTGCAAGTACGGCGCGGCCGGCCTCTGGTGCAAGCACGACGCAGAGGGCCTCTGCCCACTCCTGGCGAGGAATGGGGGTACTAATGGGACGTGTACCCAGCTGCGATGCCCTATCGACAGCAGGCAAGCGCCAATTGATCCGCTCATGCTGTGCGGCGCGCCGTGCCTCTCGCTCTGCGGCGCTCCAACGGTCTCGCCGTGCGGCGAGCCGCAGACTATCGGCACGGATGCGCCTAGCTTGCTCTGCGGCGTGCCATCGATCATGTTGTGCGGCGAGCTGCAGCCTCTCGGCACTGACATGCCTATCTTGATCCGCGGCGCTGAAGCGCCATGCGCTAAGGGTCTGCTCAACCCTGGCGATGACGCGCATCACGGCGTCGTCCATCGCGTTGCCGGGGAGCGCCTCGGCCTCGACAGGCCATGGCCCCTTCTCATTTTCCTCGTCGACGAGGCTGATGGTAGAGGCGGCGCTTTGGTGGGTTGGCATGCTTGGAAAAGGTGGATGTGCTACAAGCTGCGCTTGTTGCCTCCGTGCGTCGTGCGCCGGCTAGGTTTATGCGCAATATCGCTGGGTGGCGGGAAACAGGTGAGGAAATGGCAGGAAACGGTGGCTTGTTCATAAAACGCCATCAATTAATGGAAACTTAGCATATAAGGAACATCGAGCTAGCACAAGAAGTAGATGATGATCAGATGAACACGGACCACACTAGGGAACCCATCGGTGATGAATCCATCAATCGCAAATGGTTGTATACTAGCAAGCGTTTGCCCCCAGCACACACGGCTTATTCCATCACAAACAGGTCGGATGGATTAACTATATTCCACATATCGCACATTGTCAAAAAGTAACGCGGTAGACCTTCTTTAACATGTGTTAAAAAACAAGGACCTCGAGGTTAATTTAACTGATGGGATGGATCATAGAGGTCATTTAATTTGACCCTTATGACCCATCCCATCAGTTAATTTAACATCAAGACAACTTCCCATCCAGTCACCCATCTGATGGCTGCGCCAGCCTGAGCACACTTAACTTGAGAGTTCTCTTAGATGAGCAATTGGTGGAACAGCTAGTCCTTGTTGATATAGGATGCCTCTTCGCATCCTTATGGCGTACCCGGATGACCGCCCGTCGCCCAATGTCCAATAGATGTTGTGTAGACAAAGCATATCACATACGTCTTATTAGAAGTAATCGTTTGTGTTATTATCGGTCTTCGCACACATTTCTGATTACAGACCTATTTGTCGCGTATCACACACATCTTGTTATATTGAATCGTTTCTATTATCTTGGCTTAATGCAAACAGTTCATCTGAGTGAACTGTATGCCCTCTATCGCACACACCTTCATCTGGCTGACTGTTTCTTTTGTTCCACCTAATCACAAATAGTTCATCTGAGTGAACCGTATGCCGTATATCGCACACACCTTCATCTGCCTGCCCATTTCTTTTGTTCTGCCTCATCGCAAACAGTTAATTGAACTGAACCATATGCCCGGCATCGCACACGGAACTAAAATCTAGACCGTGTTTGATGTATCCTTCATCGCAAAGGTTTCGCATCTTTTTTGACGGTTATTTTACATCACCGTTTGTGATTAATGCATCGCACACAGTTTCGTCGAAGGGTCTCTGATCATAGTGTCACGTTAGCAGCATCCTGCAGTAGTGATTGCCACACATTTCATCGAAATATCTGCCCATTCCTTGTAAAAGGCATGAGAATTTACTAAATGGCACGAGCATGGTTTTCCAGGCCGTTCTTGTGCACCCTTTCGTGAACCGATTGTTTGAACTTGAATTACGTGCATTAATGCCTAGAAAATACACATAATCCCCTAAATATGGTAAATGAACCCGGAAAAGTGCCAAATTTGAACACGGTGATTTGCAGGGTGTATGTTCATCATAGAAAAAAACTCATGGACAAAGGACAAAGGAAATTTGGATCCCCTTCAATCTTGGTGATTTCCCCCATGAAACCATGAAACTTCCTTGGTGATGGTTTGATTTATGAAAGGCGTGCATGACGACATAAGGCAAACATTCTCAAATTTTTACCAGGGCACGGTGAGGCCATACCATGGCACCACGCCAGGCGTCATGTTTTCCAAGCATGTATTTATTTTTTGTATAGTTGTTAACCCAGTAAATGACGCATTTATGGTTGACTATTAAGACACATTTCCTTGAAATATCTGCCCATTCCTTGTAAAAGGCATGAGAATATACTAAATAGCACGAGCATGGTTTTCCAGACCGTTCTTGTGCACCTTTTCATGCACCAATTGTTCGAATTTGAATTATGTGCATTAATGCCTCGAAAATGCACATAATCCCCTAAATATGGTAAATGAGCCCGAAAAAATGTCAATTTTGAATGATAAACTAGGGCGGAAATTTGATTCCCCTTCAATCTTGTAGATTTCCCTCTCGAAAGCATGGAACTTCCTCGGTGATAATTTGATTTATGAAGGGCGTGCATGACGACATAAATCAAACCTTCTCAGCTTTTTACCAGGGCACGGTGAGGCCATACAATGGCACCATGCCAGGCTTCATGTTTTTCAAGCACATATTTAATTTTTGTATATTTGATAACTCTGTAAATGACACATTTGTGGTTGACTATTGCCCCGCATTCCCTTGAAATCTCTGCCCATTCCTTGTAAAAGGCTTGAGAATTTACTAAATACCACGAGTATGTCTTTTCCAGACCATTCTTGTGCACCTTTTCATGCACCGATTGTTCGAATTTGAATTCTGTGGATTAATGCCTAGAAAATGCACATAATCCCATAATATGGTAAATGAGCCCGGAAAAATGCCAAATTTGAACACGTTGCATTCGAGGGGGTATGTTCATTGTAGAAAAAACTGAATGACAAGCTAGGAAGGAAATTTGGATTCCCGGCCCCTTCAATCTTGCTGATTTCCCCCTTGAAGCCATGAAATTTCCTCGGTGATGGTTCGATTTATGAATGGCGTGCATGACTACATAAGGCAAACATTCTCAAATTTTTACCAGGGCATGGTGAGGCCATACCATGGGACCACGCCAGGCACCATGTTTTCCAAGCATGTATTTCATTTTTGTATAGTTGTTAACCCAGTAAACGACACGTTTATGTGTAACACCCCCAGAGGTTAGCTACAGTAATCCCCCTTTGATAATGCCAAGTCACCATGATTAACAATTTTTAATCATCATTGTGATCATACCTCTTTTCAAATTCAAATTCAGATGGAAATACAAACTTAAGTGAAACTAAAAGTTTTTCAAATTGGAAAACAAAAATGTGCATCATGTTGCAAATATTCCCATAGCATTCATAAAAATGATTGCAACATTTATTGGAATTGTAAAAGGACTCAAACAACAAGAAACAGCAGCAAAATAGCACTATTTAATCCTTTTTCAATTAAATAAAATCCAAACAAAAAGATATGGACACCAAACCAATTTCTAGCAGTGACTAATTTTGCACTGTTAATATTTGGACCAGTCTCATATTTTACAAAAGTCATTTAGAGTAAAAACAAAAGACAAAACAGAAAAGAAAAACTGAAAACTGAAAAAGAAAAGAAGAAAAGGAAAAGGCTCACTGTGCCTCGGACGCAAGTGCACAGTGCGGCCCAGCCCACCCCGCTCGTCCCCCCTCCTCTGTTCACCACCGCGCGCCGCTGTCATCTCGTCCGTAGCCGCCGCGCCTGGCCCTCCCCCTCTACAGCTCGACACCGCACATCGCGCTCACCGTGGAGGGGGATATGAGCCCCCTCGCCCGTCCCCACAAACCCTAGCCCCCTCAGTCTCTCCCTCACTCCCTCTCACACGAAAATGGTGGCGCCCGAACCTCGCCGTCGCCATGGCAGTGGACTAGCGTGGCCACACCCTCCTGATCATCGCCCCATTGTGCCCATCGTCTCCGTCGCGCTCGACTCCTTCATCTGCACCTCGCCATCGAGCTCGGGGAGGACCGCAGAGGCGAGATTGAACTCGACTTCACCTTCTCTGTCGTCGGTGATTCCCGTCGACCGCGAGCTCCTCTGCAGCTCCTAAGCCGTCGAGGGCCTTTCTTGGCCACCCGGTGAGCTCCAGCTCCCCCTCTGCCCCCCTTCGTTTGCTCGCGTGCGCACTAGATCAATGGTGCCGCTCGGGCCCGTAGCTCGTTGCCGCCATTGCCGGCGATTCCCAACCTCCCGTGCCGTCTTGCTCAAAAGCATAGCTCCGACGAGTTCCCGAGGTCCCATAGAGCTCGCCTGCGTAGATAGTTTGCTCGAACACGCCGTGTAGCCGCGTTTCCAAGGAGGCCCAAACTCCGGCCGCCGCCTCGAGCTCGTTTCCGGCGAGATCTGACCACCTTCGCCCGCGAGGTTGCCACCGTTGGGTGCGGCGCTCTTTGCTCTTTCGAACGCGACCGATATCGCCCGATTTGGTGCACTGGGGCAAAAATCCGACGCTCACCGGCGTTCGGCCGTGCGCGCGAGCTCGCCGGAGCAGCTCCGGCGGCTCCGCTGAGCTGGCACCGGTGGGGCCCGCCACTGTGACACTGACCAGTGGGCCCCGCGGGTCCACCAGTCAGGGTTGACTGGGTCAACCTTGCTGACTGTGCAGCGTGGGCCACTGACATGTGGGCCCCGCGCTATTTAAACTAAATTATAAACAAAGAAAATCGTTAATTAGTTTAATTAGTTATATCACTCACTGACCACTGGACCCCACACCCCTGTTAATTAGTTTTAGTTAAATTTAAACCATGGATTAGCCCTTTGTCTATGACATGTGGGCCCCACATGTCAGGTTTGACTCTGGTCAGCCAGAGTTGACCGCTGATGTCACCTCTACGTCATGCTGACGTCAGCCCTTACTGTTTTGGATAATTCAAAATTAAATAATTAATTAAATTCCAGAAAATCAATAAAATCTTTAGAAAATCATATCTTTTAAACCGTAACTCCGATGAAAATAATTTATATATGAAAAATGCTCAGAATTTCAAGACGGATCCGAATACGCGATCCGTTCGTCCGTCACACTTCCCTAGCTACCCGAACATGGAACCGTTCCCCTCCGATCATCTGTCTGACAACTGTCCGGAACCGGGAAAACATTCCCGGATGTTTTCCCTCTTCACCTAAATCGTGTAGGACCACGTCAGAACACCCCTAGCTCTGCGTAGTGTCATGATATGCTCTTGTTTGCTTTGTATTTACTGTTTCTTCCCCCTCTTCTCTCTCGGTAGACCCTGACACCGACGTCGTCCCCGAGACCGATGCAACTCAGGAGCCCGACGCCACCGTTGACGACCTTGCCTTTGCCGCCGAGCAACCAGGCAAGCCCCCCCTTTTGATCATCCCAATATCGCCCATTCTAATTTCTCATGCTTGCATTAGAATTGCTGCTACTACTGCTTTACCTATTCTGATGCATAGCCTGTTTA
Organism: Thinopyrum elongatum; assembly: GCA_011799875.1. Lineage (NCBI taxonomy): Eukaryota > Viridiplantae > Streptophyta > Magnoliopsida > Poales > Poaceae > Thinopyrum > Thinopyrum elongatum. The sequence goes on from CM022297.1 coordinate 53,137,323, forward strand.
ATCTAACCTGCTATTGATACCTTACCTGCTTATCCTAAACTGCTTAGTATAGGCTGGGTAGAGACCTATCAGTGACCCCACTTATCCTGACTGCCCCGCTGGATTATCCGAAGACCCGATCAACGGGATTGAAGACTAGGCCCCGACACCGCACATCACCCCCCCTTAGTTGTAACGACACTGCAGCGTTACTATCGAGTGTCGAGGGTGAAACCTCTTGTAGCACCTCTGATGTTAACTCCGTAGAGTAGCTATTCAGTCATGGTCATCGAGGGTGATTCCTCCTTCTCCACTTCCGATACGACCCTGTCGTGCAACACATCAAGTGTGAACCCATCGAGGGTGAATCCTCCTACGTTCACCTTGACAGTTACATCGAGTGGGTATCCATCGAGGGTGATACCTCGGATTCCCTTGATGTTATGGACACACGGATACTTGGACTTTACACTGTTACTTGGAAAGGCGGGTCGACCCTGAGGGGTACCCGCGTGTGATGTGAAGACGGGTTGCCTGTAGGGTGCCCGAGTGATGAATACGAGGCGTGGCCGGGCATTCTTGGCCCTTGCCTCAAGTCCTCGAGACGGGGCGATGGGGTCACATCTTTCGTGAGTTTCTGCTCGTTACCGTAGCCCCAAGGTACTAACGATTTGGATATGTGATCTGAGTAGGCCTCTGGCCTGATAGCACTAACCATCACGTGGGCATAGTATGGGCGTTCTGCATCGTATGCATCAGCCGAAAGATCTGTCAGACGTCCAGTTCAGCAGTGCGGCATGGAGTGATTGGCGCCATTCACGACAGAGGTGGTGCTTGGATCTGAGCCATGTGCGCAACGACCCGGAGGGCGAGGGGCGATGGCCCAAGACCCCCTTGCGCTTAGGATGTAGACCGGAGGGGACCTCTCTGCTGAGCTCTAGGTAGGGCTGCGGTGTGTCGTTTGGCCGAGGTCGGGCATGACTCGGAATAGTGTGTTCGGCCAGAGTTAAGCGAGCGTGGTGGGTAAGTTGGTGCACCCCTGCAGGGAAGAACTAATCTATGCATAGCCGGATCCTCGGTAACGGACACTCGGAGTTGTATCTTGATCGATACAGCTAGAACTTGAGATGAGACCTGGATATGAGGCTCTGGGATTGATTCTCGCAGGGAGTCGAGAAGGGATCTCCGGACAAGGTTGATGACTGTATTGCTCTGGGATTGCTTTCTCGCAGGTAGTCGAGAAAGGATCTCTGGGTGAGGTTGATGACACTACTACTACATTATACTGTGCTGATCTACTCTCTTCCATTGCTGCAAGACCGCTGAAGATGCTAGTCTTCGATAGGACTAGGCTTTCCACTCTATTCTGGCATTTCTGTAGCCCAGTCCACATATACATCCTTCCTTTGATAATGTTGCAACTTGCTTGCTGAGTACTTCTGAGTACTCATGGTTGCTTTGCTTTCTTTTTCTTCCCATGTCAGTCTGTCGTGACCAGATGACGGAGCCCCTAAGAAAGCTACCCCCGCCGACGATCGACTACTACTACCACCCCGAGGGTGGTTACTACTACGACCTTGCCGACGACTAGGAGTAGGTTCGGAGGGTGCCAGGCAGGAGGCCTGCGCCTTTCGATCGTAGTGTTTTATTTTGCCCCGCCTTTCTAAAGGCCTTTCTGTTTCTCTTTTATATATGTACTCAGATATCTGATGCTTCCGCTGATGCTTGTATGCCATCGAGCTATGTATTCGAGCCCTCGAGGCCCTGGCTTGTAATATAAAGCTTGTATGACTTTATTTATGTTTTAGAGTTGTGTTGTGATATCTTCCCGTGAGTCCTTAGGCTTGATCGTGTGCATTTGCGTGTATGATTAGTGCATGATTGAGCCGGGGGTGTCACATTATGGTTGACTATTGGTACACATTTCCTTGAAATATCATGGTTTTCTTGAAATATCTGCCCATTCCTTGTAAAAGGCATGAGAATTTACTAAATAGCATGATCATGGTTTTCCAGACCGTTCTCGTGCACCTTTTCATGCACCGATTGTTTGAATTTGAATTATGTGCATTAATGCCTACAAAATGCACATAATCCCCTAAATATTGTAAATGAACCCGGAAAAGTGCCAAATTTCAACACGGTGATTTGCAGGGTTTATGTTAATGGTAGAAAAAAACTCATGGACAAAGGACAAAGGAAATTTGGATTCCCCTTCAATGTCGGTGGCTTACTATCGCACACGATTCATCTCCGTCGGCTCTGCGAACCGTGTGTGTTCACCCACACATGCAAAAGGAAAAAGAAAACCCTCGCCCACTTCGTCCCCACCCACTCGCCGCGGACTCCTCCGCAACGCTGCACCTCATCAATTTCTATCCCGGCGGCCACCCTAAGCTCGACGGCTGTTGTCGGCGGGCTGAGGTCGCGCTCCAAACGGCACAGGATTTTGCCGCTACCGCTTTCCACCGCCTATCTGTAGTTCTGCACCGACATTCTAGACCCTGGTCGATTTGGATTTTCTGCGGGATTGGGCTGGGGATTTTTCTCATGGAGAAGGTAATCAACTTAGCAAAATATTCACTCATCTCTTATCGCAGTCCGTTCGTCGCTGTTAATCAACCGGCGGAAATTGCCATGGATTCATTTTTGTTCTAGCTGATTCGTGGGTGTTCATTCATGTGTTCATAGTGTGAGCATAAATCGGGCAAGGGTGGTCGAGGCCAGTCGGAAACGAAGTTCTATCTCACCATTCTGGATGACTTCAGGGAGCGCTCGGTATGTTCAATCTCAACCTACCACGGTCGGCATGGCCTAAATTTGTGAACATATACTGTCTGTTGCTACATTTGGATAAAAGGTATGGTGCCACGTGTAGCCTAGATGTCGAAGCCGATCCCCCCCCCCCTATATTAGGCAAATATATGATGTATTGTTCATTTAGTTACTCTCATATTTGCATCAAATCTTTGTTACATTATCTATTTTTAATTATATATTTTTGTAATTTGCTTTCATCTATATATTGATCTGTTCTATCAGTTACTCCCATATTTGCATCTTGCTGTGTTATTTCAATATATCTAATTTACGATCTTAATTTTCATTTCAAGTAGTACATCCCTTGCTTTGCAAGAATAGGAGTAGAAGGAAATCTTGGGCTTTACTTTGTTGATGACTCCATGGATGTCATATTGACAACGCAGCATGGATTTACAATGACGGTTAGCGTAAAACTTGATAAAGATGGTCACTCCTATTTTGATGCGGACCTTTGGAGAAAAAAGTCTAAGTGTTATGAACTGAAAGCTGGCAAAAAAATTCTAGTGTGTGCACCACAACCTAGTCTAATTAACATGGATGTTTACTTCCCCAACGTCATCAGCCAATCAAAGTCTGATCGAGGTTATTGTCCTTTCAACTTTCTCCATGCTGGCATATTACTTAGCAAAATCGAGGTATTTGTTCTGACTAATTGATCACTATTTAAGCAACCAAGTGTGATTTCATTTTCTGACTCCGTTCCTAGGCAGTAACAAATTCTATTTACCTATTTATGCGCAATATATATTCTTCTGCCATGTTCTAAATAAATAATACCTTTCTACCTTTTAAGCAGGATATGTTGGATGCATAGTGACCGATCTGTATGTTACTAAGCGTACCAAATTTCACTGGAAGGACTTGAAGCATGTCAAAAACTTTGTTGATAATCTGACAGAGATAGCACAGCGTATGAACATTGGATTTTGGATGGGATTAATTATACCTATGGTGCACACATTGAACAAGACCAATTGTGTGCACAAAACGCTGGTAAAAAGTCTTATTTTAATGCTGATGCTCATAAACTATATATATCTTCAACAATATGTTACAATTGGTTTTTATTCTACATTTCAACAGAAATTGCCCGCTGTAGCAGTTTCTGGATCGATTTCCCGGCGTGGTCGAATTACATTTGTGCCTGCTAATAACGCCAAAGTGATTGCAAGGTACTGCATTTCCCGCAGAAATGGAACCATTCAAATTAACAAGTTCTCGCTTGTCGTGGCAATGCATCCATATTGGAAAATTAGAGACAGTATTCTACTCATGCTTTACCAAGGCACACGAGGGCTCTTCCTTTTCATTGATGAGATGCCAAGTCGCCGTGATCAAGCTACTTCCAGCGGATTGTTGTGGTTGTTGGCCCTCAGCCTCTTAAAATGTGCTAGTTGTTACTATGTTAAAGTATGTAGATATGGACCATATGGTTGTTGGCCCTCAGCTTCTTAAAATGTGATAGTTGTTACTATGTTAAGTATGTAGATATGGACCATATGGTTGTCAAAACCGTGTTACGAAGATCCTCTTTTTGTCGAATAGTGTAACCACTATATATATGTTACTCAAATGCTGTTAGCCAAGTTCTTAAATTTTCATGGAAAGTATTAGTATCGTACATAGTTCATTGAGTTTAAGCGTGTGCCCGATGTCCAGAAGGCATATGCATATTAACTGTCCATATTGCAAATTCACACACGTGTTAACATAAGGAAACGTATGTGTAACTTACTAATCATCAGACACGAGTACTCGCAGACGCATCGTGTGCGATACTCCTAGCCACCGCAAGCAACTAGTTTGCATTTTTCAAAGTTTTTTGTACACATAGAATCGCACACGAACTCACTGTAGTAACCGTCTATGTTGTAATTTCTCATCGCAAACAGTTCATCCGAGTCGGCTGTTTGCCGCGTATCACACACATCTTATTTACACGACTTAGTTGTGTTCTTTTGGCTCATCGCAAACAGTTCATCTATGTGAACTGTATGCCACATATCACACACATCTTGTTAAGTTGAACCATTTCTGTTGTGTTTCCTAATCGAAAATAGTTCGTCCGAGTGAACCGTATGCCATATATCACACACACCTTGATCTGGCTAACCATTTCTGTTGCACTCCCTAATAGAAAATAGTTCATTGGAGCGAACTGTATGCCGTATATCGCACACACATTGATATGGCTGCCCGTTTCTGTTGTTCTGCCTCATCGCAAACAGTTCGAATGGATCAACTGTGTGCCTTGCATCGCACACGCAATTAAAATCGGAACCGTGTTTGATGGCTCCGCCATTGCAAACATTTTGCATCTATTTTGATGGCTTTTTTACATCACCGTTTGCGATTAATGCATCGCACACAGTTTCGTCAAAGGGTCTCTGATCGTAGTGTCGCGTTAGCAGCATCCGGCAGTAGTGATTCTATCGGTCTTTAGATGGCAATGTGGAGAATGAGGACTTGTTGGAGCGCGACCGCCTGGCGGAGGAGCAGCATATCGCTGATTTGCGCCACCAGCGAGGCATGGAGCAGCAGCGCACCGATGCTCTGAGTCGTGAGCAAAGCGCTCGCAACTGGGCCGACTACATGGAGGCCGGCGCTCGGCAAATAGCCCTGGAGGCTTTCGGGCACGCACGCGTTTGCGACGCCGAATTTTACTACCAGCTCATCAAGTGGGTTTCCCGCTTAGAAGCCGAGGCTTCAGTGGACCACGCCGGCATGGAAAGGGCCAACACGCGCGAGCAACACGCACTATCGCACCTTTGGCAAGTCCGAGGCGAGGAGGAGGATGTCGGTGCCGGCGTTTAGCGCGTACCGCACATGGCTGTCGGCATTGTCTAATTAGCTAAGAGTAAGTTAGTACTTGTACACTACTAGAGTATTAGTGGGAGTAGATAGTTAACCTGGTTATGATGGTTGTCAACGTGGAAGTTCAGTACTCTATATCTGGATCAGACCTGTTACTTTGCTCTGAATGTTGAACTTTCCATTTGAACATATGGAATGGGCTGTTATTTTTTTAAATGGGCTGTATTTGTCCGCCACCGGTTTAGAGGCTAACTTGTGGGCCTACTAGGTTGACGCGTACATAATCAGGAGATGATTGTACGAAGAGAGGATGACAGCAGGGACCCACCAGGGTCATGGCAGTACGCAAGCAAGTGCCTCCTTATTTCAAGCAAAAAAAAAGGTTCCTCCTGATGGATTTCTGACATCTAGGTCCCATGCCATTGTCAACGTAGTCAATAAATGAGAGAATTGCACAACGAGCGGCTGACACCAGGGACCCAGCAGCTCACCCAGTTCTTTTTGTTTTTGAGATGGAAGCAGGGTGTCAACTGGGCTGTGCGGGGCACTCTGGCCTGTCAAGCCAGCCTTTTATTTTATGTTTACCACAAGACTAGCCCAGTAGTTTTTTTTCTTCTGAAAATGGCTAGCCCAGTTTTTTTGTTCTTTTGCATAATACCCAACCGAGGCCTACTTGATTTGTCAGCCCTGCTGGGCTACAAATCTTTCAAGACGAGGAGAGTTTTATTCGGCTTGCCGAGGAAATGGGCTATCAGTAATGAGAAATGGGCTGCACATTTTAAAAACATATCAAACCGGCAATTAGTTTCAAATTTCTTTTTTTTTTCAGTTCAATATTTTAAATTCCATTGATTTTTATGTGTGGTCAATTATTTGGATTTTATATTGATAGAAATTTGTTTTTCAAATTAGTTTGAATGTGACTCGAAATTTCAGGATTAAAAATAGATGGGACCGCACTGAAATATGCAAAATTTCATATAATTTTTTAACCGTGGCCACAATATGGGCTGTAATGCTAACAAAAAGAATATGGGCTCCAAAAAAATCCTTAAGAATTAGCAAATGGGCTGTAAATTATTAGAAATAATGGCAGATGGGTTGTATGTTGTTTTCCACACATTTGAGGCTGACTTGTGCGCCTACTATAGGGTTGACGCGTACGATTTTCTAAAAAAAAGTTGACGTACATGCAACACCGTGTCAACTTAGTCAACACATGAGAGCAGTGACTGTTGGATGTCCATCCAACGACCGTCGTGCTTCTTCAATCTCTGCTCTTCCTACTCCAGCCGCTCAAACAAGCGCCGGTGGGACTGCCTACTCCCTCCTCCCGCGGCCGGCTGTGCTGCCACGCAGGCCTCATCACCCCAGCGTACTCCCATTGCTGGCCTAGCCATCCCTCTACTCACCCAGACCTCCTGTTATTCTCCGGCGACGGCAACCTCACACTGCAGCTGAAGCAGTAAACCCTCGTACTCCCCTCTGCGTGGGAAACAATTGCCGAGTCTTCGCCAGCTCCTGGTCATTCCCTACCTAGGCCTCGCCGTCGTCCATGCCTTGGTGCTCTCCACGCAGCATGGTCAACGTGGTCAAGGAACGACTTCCACCGGAAGAGGACTGTACGTGGAGAGGCTGACAGCTGGGTCCACGTCCGCAGCAAGGAAATGCCTCCTTATTACTCGCAAAATAATGTTTCCTCCACCTGACAGCGGGGACCCACCAGAAGGGCCTCTGTATTTCATGAAAAAACATTCCCCCCGCTGACAGCTCGGACCCACCAGCTATATCTTCAAATGCAGGCAAGTGCCTCCTTATTACGCACAAAAAAAATGAAAACCCCAGCTGCTAGGTGGGACCCACCATATTTGAAGGCTGACTTGTGGGCCTACTAAGTTGACGCGGATGCACGGCTTTGTCAACTTAGTCAATATAAACGATTCTAGCTACGGTGACCGTACGATGTCCATCCAATGGCTGTCGTGCTTCTTCAACCTCTGGTCTTCTTGCTCCAGCCGCCCAAACCATCGCGGGCTTTGCTGCCTGCTCCTGCCTCCCGTGGCCGGCTGTGCTGCCGTGCAGGCATCACCGCCCCCTCCTACTCCAACCTCTGGCCAGGCCATCCCTCTACTCACCCACAACCCCTGTTATTCTGCGGCGACGACAATCTCACACCGCAGCCGAACCAGTCAACCCTCGTACTCCTCTCCGCGTGGGCATCCACTGCCGCGCCTTCCCTGGCTCCGCGTCATCCCCTTCCTAGGCCTTGCAGTCGTCCACTGCCTTGGTGCTCTCGGCGCGGCGTGGTCAACGTGGTCAAGGAACGACTTCCATCAGAAGAGGACTGTACATGGAGAGGCTGACAGTTGGGTCCACGGCTGCAGCAAGGAAGTGCCTCCTATTACGCGTAAAATAATTATTGCTCCACCAAACAGTAGGGACCCACCGGAAGGGACTCTATATTTTGCGAAAAAAAGGTTTCCCCCCTGACAGCTGGGACCCACCAGCTACATCTTCGCACGCAAGGAAGTACGTCCATACAACGGGCAAAAAAATGATTCTTCCTCCTGACAACTGGGGCCCACCAGCTATATCTTCGCTTGCAAGGAAGTGCATGCTTATCCTCCCTGACAGTTGGGACCGACCTGGTCGAAGCATACATAGCGTTGTCGCGAATGTGTACGTATATACTGGTCGATCGGTCTCTCTGCAGCGGTGAACTGTGGCCGAGTAAGCAGCGGCACGTGTCTTAGTAGAGGCGCGGACGTAGCATGTCACGCAGTCCCGTCTATATCGTGTACACATACGTACAACCACGCTGCAAGAAAGTAAATACGGCTACGTACGTACATACGAGCGGGGTCTCGAATGCATACAGCGACGTCGTCATGTTCATCGGCAGCCAACCGGCTGGGTCGCAACAGAGGAAACAATGTTGTGTTCATCGGGAGGCAAAGGAATACGTCGTGTTCATCGGGAGCCAATCGGCTTGGATGGAACAGCCGAAACGAGGTCTGGCGTACCGCAGAACAGAGGAAATGGGCCTTCTGTTCGACCGCGTATGGTCGAAACGAGGTCATGTTCATCAGGAAGGGTCTGGCATACCGCAAAATGGAGGAAACGGACTTGTGTTCGAGTGCCTACGGTCGAAACAGGGTCCTGTTGATCGGGAGGGGTGTGGCGTACCGCAAAACGGAAGAAATGGACTTGTGTTGGAGCGCCTACGGTCGAAACGAGGTCCTGTTCATCCACCGTCTACTGCCTCGCTCCAGCATCCACGAGCTACTGTTCATCCAACCTCCATCGGCTGCTGTTCATAGAGCCTCCACGGGGTCCTATTCATCCACCCCCAACCGGCTGGGTTGCAGTGGCGTCCTCGGTGTCCTGTTCATCCAGTGGCAATAGCCTACTACCACGGGGTCCTGTTCATAGAACCCCCACCGAAAACTGTTCATCCACAGCCAACCAACCGGCTCGACTCACCACGTCTCGACTCGTTCTACGTACCGCGCGCACGGTAGCTACGGTCACTGTTCATCGAGAGGCAACCCAACACCGGCTGGCTATGTCTCGCACGGGGGCTTGATCGGCTTCAGTAAGCAGCAGCAATGATCGATCGCTCGGTTCAGTTAGCAGCAGCAGCGAAGGAATTGCTCGGGTTCAGTCAGCAGCCAAGGGATCGATCGCTCGGGTTCAGTTAACAGCCAAGGGATCGATCACTCGGGTTCAGTAACGTGCGATCGCTCGGGTTCAGTTAGCCAACGCCTCGCACACACGCGCGTACACGAGAGAAATGCGCAAACCTTCGTGCATCGCTCGGCCCCGACCACCCACCGTAACCGGGAGCTCCCCGATATTTTCCTCGCCCTCGCTTCTACCATGATTTTTTCTGTCATGGACGGCCCAAAGAATGTCATGCAGCTGCGTCTCCGGCCCGCCCAGGGCGAAAAGCCCATTTTCTGCCATGATTTTTTGTCATAGAAGTAGAAGCCCACCACATCTATGATGATACGTGCTTTTGTCACAATTATCGTCATAGAAGTGTCATAAGCATGACAAATTTTTTTTTTCGTTCGGCCCAAAATGTTGTGGATGTGTCTTTTTTTTGTAGTGAATAAAACATCTCAAATGACAACACTTTGTCAAAACAATCATGATATAATATGACAACAGTGGTATCTCGCTAGCCCTTTCTGAGACCGCAAAACATAAATGCAGAGCACCCCCAAAGTTCAAGCAGCGACTAAACATTGAAATTCATGGTAGAAAAGATCCAGTCGTGATGCATCCCACATTAACTATACACAATGCATGAGGATGACAATAGTGCTCTTAGGATCTGGCGCTTATTTGAGAAGGCGATGACTCAACGTAAAATTAAATAGATAGTCCCTTCGTAGAGGGAAGCAGGGATTTGCAGCGGTGCTAGAGCTCAATTTTTAAAACAGAGGTAAATGAAATTTTGAGAAATGCACCCTTCTTGTTTACTTCGCGGCCATCAGTTATCGATATCTTCCATGCTAAACACATTAGTGGTGGTTCCCAAGCGATAAAAGTAAAGGTTTACTCCCCCTCTACCAACAAACACACTCCACGGCTAGCCGAATCCACGGGTACCGTCCATACTAACATCAGTCCTGGGGGAGTTTTGTTTAATTATTTGCAATTTGATTTCGGGACTAGGAATCCCTATTACCACCCCTCTCGTGCAAGGATGAGTGAATAAACACTCTTCATGAGAATAACCCTCTTAGCATGGAAGATACCGACTACCTCCTGTCACTCTATGAACAATCCAGGCACACAAAAACGGATATTTACTTGAAGTTTTTAGAGGTGGCACATGCAAATTTACTTAGAACGGCAGGGTAATACCGCATATAGGTAGGTATGGTGGACTCATCTGGAATAACTTGGGTTTTAGGATTTTGATGCACAAGCAGTATTTCCGCTTAGTACAGGCGAGGCTAGCAAATAGGTTGGGAAGCAGCCAGCTAGAAAGCGAAAACGGTCATGAACATGCATTATGCATAATGAACATTGGATACTAGCATGAGTAGGATATGAACACCATGAACATAATATCATAGAGGCTATGTTGTTTTGATTCAACTACATGCATGAACATGCGCCAAGTCAAGCCACTCGAACATTTGGAGGAGGATACCATATCATCATACTGCATCACAATCATTTTAACGCAATGTTGACATCCAAGATAAATCATTATCCACTCCTAACTACTTAAGCATGGCATGAGAAACTATAATCTCTAATTGTCATTGCAAACATGTTTGATCATAATATGCTGAATCATGGATACTAGGTTAAACATATTTACAAAAGCAAACAAGTTGAGTTGATACCCGTTTCTCTCTGCCACAGCCAGTTCACCAAATATCGTCATTATTGCCTTTCACTTGCATGACCGAACGATTTGAAAATAATAATAGTACAAGAGTGCCATGGAATAAGCTGGAATCTGCAAACATTTTATTCAAAGGAGAAGACAAGGTAATTTGTGCTCTTCGTTAGATCAACAATAATGCACATAAGAGCCACTCAACATTTTCATCGTGGTCTTCTCCTTGGTATGACTCAATAAAGGGAAAAGAAATTCAGAGAAACACGTTGAAATATTTTTGGAGTTTTTAGTTTTTCTAGAAGAAAGCAAATTAAAGAAAGAAAAAAAATGAGAAAACCTATTTACACGAGAAAGCTCCCAACAAACAAGAAGAAGAATCGAGAAATCTTTTTATGTTTTTCTTTTAATACTACAACTAATTAAAGTAGAAAGAAAAAAACGAAAAGAAGCAGGAAATATTTTTGGGTTTTCTCAAAGTTTTTCAAACACACAAGAAGAAAGCGAGAAAATAAATCCAGCATGGATAATACAATGAAAAAGTGTGGACACCGACAACTGGAATGAAATGTGTGAACATGAATGTAATGTCGGTGGAAATACGTACTCCCCCAAGCTTAGGCTTTTGGCCTAACTTGGTAATCATCGTCAGTAGCCTGCGTAGAGTCAGAATGATAGCTCACGGAGGCTCTAGGTGCGGCCTCCTCAGCTCGCCGAGCAGCTACATCCTCAGCGTTGTGCGCGCGAGCCTCACTCTCAAGAACATAATATCTTCCCTTGCTGTGATAATCAAAGAGAGCAGGAGCAGGCAAAAAGGAGTGCACCACAGAATGTTAATTAAACAATAGGTTATAAATATAATCAGTGGTCTCGCCTTTGAGGATTTTATGGCGCTTCATGGCCTCAAAGTCTAAGTACTAGGTGGGCAGGATAGTGTCATTAGGCCAAGATGATACGCCTAGCCCCCTTGCTAGACGTGAGGCATAGATCCCACCGTAAAAATATCCACTACCAGCATTGTGTTGCAATCTACGTGCAACAATCGCTCCAAGGTTATAACACCTATTACCGATGAGAGCAGTGTGTAAAAGACTCAAGTCAGGAGCACAAAGTATGCTGCAATCCTGCTTGCCTACAATGCATTTGCCATTAAAGAGTGCAAAGTATTGAATCGATGGGAAATGAATGCTCTTTATTCTACCATATGTCACTCCTCTAGTTTCACCATAGCAGAGATTAGTTAAGAATGTTTCATACTCAGATCTAGGTGGTTCGTCTAGCGAGCCCCAAAATGGGATTTTGCAGTGGTAAGCAAATCTCTCTACAGGTATGGTAAATGGATTGTCGTACAATTTAAATGATACCCTAGACTCACGGGGACGAAATCTAAATTCTTTAGTGAATGATTCTATGAGGCTGAGATGTTGGTTGCACTTATCTTCCAGGTAGGGACCGAGCTCGGTGTTGTCAACATATTGCTCAAATTCTTCTTTAATACCTGCTCTCACCATAAAATTGTTGCATGGCCATTGGCTAGATTTGGTAGCTGTTTCTCGTATCAAACTTGGGCTTGGTTCAACATAAGACCGACGCACTGAATCACTACTAGATGATGCCTCCGAAGACCTCCTCCTCGAAGAACTCCTAAAGAAACTCATCTTATTCCCATGAATAAAATTCTGAAATTTTTAGTCCACAAAATTTTTGTCAACAAAACTTCACAAGATTGGTAGCAACTACTCATAGACATGCATAGAGGCTATATTGAACATTCAAACTACTTAGAACACTAAGAATTCAACATGCAAGCTCATCTACAGCAGCACCAAGAGTAGCTAATTATTCAAATTATAAAACACTAAAGCAAAAACTAATTGGACAAATGGAGGAGTCGCATACCAAGTAGCAATCCCCCAAATCAGTTTCGGAAATGGAGCTTCGAGCAAAGAGATCGAAATCCACGGGTTTGAGAGCAAGAACACGAGAGAGAGAGAGAGCAATGGTGAATTTTTTCTTGAGGTAGGTGGTGACATGGGCTAAAGAGATAAGTGAGGGGGACCACAACCCACCAGGGCGCGCCTGGGGCTGCTGGCGCACCTAGGTGGGTTGTGCCCACCTAGTGCACCCCCTCTGATGTTATTTGCACCAAAAATTCTTAAATATTTAGAAAAAAATTAAATTTTCTGGACATTCTGAGAACTTCTATTTTTGGGTCATTTTTTATTGCACGGGAAATCCAGAAAACAGGATTAACATGGCATTTTATTTTATTTAACTAAGAAAAACAGAAAATGAAATGTAAGGACAGAAGATGGTGCCTACTAAATTCATCAACTTCATACCTCTCAAAAGTGATCCATTAATAACGTTGATCATGTCTTATTAACAACCACCTTCGATTAGCATGAAACCGAAGAACTTTCGTAAAAAACTAAGTTACCTCAACGGGGATATGCATGTCCCCAACAATAAGCATTTCATATTTCTTCTTGGCAGTAGGTAGAGGTAGTTGAAAACTTCCAATAGTGAGTGTCGGAGATTTTTCATTAACATTAATACCATTCACATGGAATTGTTTCTTTGGAAAGTGCACCATATGCTCATTGCCATTAATATGAAAAGTGAACTTGCTTTTATTGCAATCAATAACAGCCCCTGCAGTATTCAAGAAGGGTCTACCAAGGATAATCGACATGTTGTCATCCTCGGGCATCTCAAGTATAACAAAGTCAGTCAAGATAGTAACCTTAGCAACAACAATGGGCACATCCTCACAAATACCGATACGTATGGCAGTTGATTTATCAGCGATTTGCAAAGATATTTCAGTAGGTGTGAGTTTATTCAAATCAAGTCTTTTATATAGAGAGAAAGGCATACCACTAACACCAGCTCCTAAATCACATAAAGCAGTTTTCACATAGTTTCTTTTGATGGAGCAAGGTATAGTTGGTATTCCCGGATCTCCATGTTTTTTAGGTACTCCATCCTTAAAAGAATAATTGGCAAGCATAGTGGAGATTTCAGCTTCTGGTATTTTTCTCTTATTAGTTATGATGTCTTTCATATATTTTGCATAAGTGGCCATCTTTAAAATATCAGTCAAGCGAGTACTCAAAAAGACTGGCCTAAGCATTTCAGCAAAGCATTCAAATTCTTCATCATCTTTCTTCTTAGTTGATTTAGGTGGAAAGGGCATGGGTTTCCGAACCCATGGTTCTCTTTCCTTTACATGTTTTCTAGCAACAAAGTCTCTTTTATCATATCTTTTATTTTTAGGTTGTGGGTTATCAAGTTCAACAGCTGGCTCTATCTCAACATCATTATCTGGTTGTTTATCATTGTCTGGTTGAGTATCTTCATGAACATCATCATTATCTTTTTCAGTATCACTAGGTGAATGTTCAGTACCAGATTGAGTTTCAGCATCAGAGATAGAAACATCATTATCATTATCAGAAAGTTTTTCTATTTCAGGTTCACTAGAGGCATGCAAAGTCGTATCATTTTTCTTTTTCTTCTTCTTCTTAGAAGGACTAGGTGCATCAGTGTTAATTCTTTGAGAGTTTTGTTCAATTCTTTTAGGATGTCCCTCAGGATAAAGTGGTTCCAGAGTCATTCTACCTCCTCTAGTCATCACTCTGACAGCATGATCATTGATATTATTATTCATTTCATCAAGCAACTCTGTTTGAGATTTAGCAACTTGTTCTAGTTGAGTTTGAACCATAGAAGCATGTTTTCCTACACCTCTAACATCATTTGAGATTCTAAATAACAAGTCACTCAAGCGAGCAATCATATCAGAATTGTATTTCAATTGTTTCATAACATTTGCATTGAAGTGATCTTGCTTTTTAATATAGTTATCAAACTCATGAAGGCATTGAATAGGATGCATAATATAAGGATTGTCATTATCATTAAATTTCATTAAAGAATTTACCTCTACCACCTTCGGTGGTGGTGTATCAAGTCCATGTATCTATTCAATAGGAGGTAAATTTTTGACATCCTCTGATTTAATACCTTTTTCCTTCATAGATTTCTTTGCCTCTTGCATATCTTCCGGACTGAGATATAAGATACCCCTCTTCTTTGGAGTGGGTTTAGGTGGTGGTTCAGGAAGAGTCCAATCATCATAATTTTTCAATATATTATTCAATAATTCTTCAGCTTGTTCAATAGTTCATTTGCTGAAAACACAACCAGTACAACTATCTAGGAAGTCCCTAGAAGCATCGGTTAGTCCATTATAGAAGATATCAAGTATTTCATGTTTCTTAAGAGGATGATCAGGCAAAGCATTCAGCAATTGGAGAAGCCTCCCCCAAGCTTGTGGGAGTCTCTCTTCTTCAATTTGCATAAAGTTAAATATTTCCTGTAAGGCAGCTTGTTTCTTATGAGTAGGAAAATATTTTTCAGAGAAGTAATAAATCATATCCTGGGGACTACGCACACAACACTACAAAAAACAATACACTTCCGTGATGATACGTGTTTGTCATAGTAGGTCACGTTTTCTGTCATGCATGTACATTCATGACGATTTTATGACAGAATCAAGATAGTCATACCTGTGCTGTCGTAGAAGTGTTCCATGACATTACCAAAATTATCATCATGGAAGTGTCCACTTCCATGATGATAAATCGCTCATCATAGAAGTGCTTTCGTCAAGGGTAACCGACACGTGGCATCCACCGTAACGGGTCGTCGTTAAGCTATTGGGTTCCGGTTCGGATCCGATAACCCGTTAACAGCCCGGACCAATGGGGATTTTCCACGTGTAAAATTCTCATTCGCCGGCAGATCCACGTGTCGGCCCGGCGTTCGGACAGTTGTCATCCAGCGAATGGATGGAACGCGCCTATGATACGTCGACACGTGTCTTGGCCCAACAGTGGCCCATTCAGGTTAAATGGCCGGGCCTGTCAAAATAAGCGGGCCAGCCCATTAGCGGCCTACTTGAGTCAGGCCCATTCACAAGCACGGCCCATACAAGTTACACAGAATCGACCCATCAAAGGCCCATTCTAGATTGGACAATTTCCAGGCCATCGTCAGTTTCAGCCCGTTAACGGCCCGCTACGTCTTTGGGCCCAATGAAGGCCCGAGCTTCTTTCAGCCTGTTAGCAGCCCATCATCAGTTCCACCCCGTTAACGGCCCGGAACATCTTTCGGCCTTTTCTCGGCCCATTCTGCAGTTGGGCCAATTCTAGCCTGTTGTGACTTTAGGCCTGTCCTCGGCCCATTCTGTAAATGGGTCAATTCCTAGCCCATTTTGTCTTTTGGCCTGTTAACAGCCCGCACAACAGTTGGGCCTTTGACTTTGGGTCCATTAGGGGCCCATGTTCCGCAGGACAAAATTTCAGCCTGACCCGACTTTTGGCCTGTTAAAAGCCTGGTTTGCAAATTGGGCCTCCTCTGGCGCATAACACTTTCGGCCTCTTACTGGCCCGTAAAGTAAAAGGGCCGAGACAAAATTGACACTTATTTCGGCCTGCTAGAGGCCCGCGGGCCATTTCCATTTATACGGCCCTATTGAGCTTTCGGCCTGTTAACGGCCTGCTAAGAGCCGTTGTTACGGTGGGCCACATCATTTGGGATCCACTAAATATTATTTTGACCAGCCCAATTAAGGCCCGCTTTGACTACGCATATTTGTTCGTTTGTATGGCGTCCAGGAAATGTTTGGGCGTGTTGGCCCCCGTTTCAATGATATAGCAAATTCAAAGAATTATCCTACTCTATACTATCGCCTCTAAAAAACATACACTATACAATAAAAAGACTAAGGCATAGAAACGTAGAATAATCCTACACTATAGTTCGACACCAGTGATAATAAAGTGTACAAAAATAGCAAATTACATACACTGGACAAATAAAGCTCATACATCATGGACACGCATCAACAGAACTTACCATTTGAACTATAATCTCTTCAGAAAATAGGATTGGCCAGATTCAGATAGCACAAATTTCAGTCTGCAAAATCTCCAATTCCTTCGTGGTTACCTCAGTGTCTTGTTTCATTTTTTTGACTCTTGCATCTAATACCTGCAGGTCCAGTCTCAACTTATTGATTGCACGTTGAGAATCATGTACACATTGTCTTGCCACCTCTAGTTGATGCTCGAGAACATCAGCACATTCCAATTCCAATCCATAATCATTTGGTAATGGCCATGCCGCACTGCTCGCAGATCTTTGTGTTGATGTCACATCATCCTGAAATGTTTCTGTAAGTACACATGACTAGGGCAAAAATATAGTTACAACAGTGAAGCGAGCAAGACAGACTATTTTGTACATGGCAAAACAGGACTAACAATAATGTTACATGTCATGAAGCATAAGCAGGTGATATTTTAAAAATTATAAAAATGGTAGTCTGTGCAGCCCGCATACAGAAATCTCTCTTAGCTCACCAGAGGAGAATGATGTTGGGGCCAAATCGAAAACACAGACAGGTTACAAATTTAGACAGCACGTTGCGTATAAGTAATCAAGCAGTTGGCCATTCTGTAGCTAAATTGAAGTCTTAGGGAGCATAATGAACAACAGAGGGATTCATACAAACCTACTACAACAAGAAAAACTATGCAATCATTAGCCTAGTATAAACTAGATTGTGAGCCTCATGCAGTAATAGTTGGTTAATAGACTTCAAAGCTTCAGGCACACTTCGCTAGAGTAATTAAATGGTAAGGCCTTTAATTATGTCAACTAATAGTTATACAAGTACCCAACATCAGTCATCATTGTTTGGGCATCTCATTAACTGAGGACAAATAAAGCAATTGAAAAGAGCAATTTAACTATGCCTGAAACAAACAACCAATTGAACTGTTGAGTTGGATACAGTGACTTACCTTAACTGGTTGAACGGGCTCAACGCTGCTCCTCCTTCTCTTGCAAGGCTCCTTCCTAACATCTTGTACTTGGAAATCCTCAATCTTATCTTCATTGCACCCCCTCTGCAAGGTGACACAAACTAGTTACTCGTCTCCTTGGAAGATAAATATGCATACTTTCCAGTCTGTGAACAACACAAAAGGATGAGATTATAACAAAACAACACCACATAATGAAACATGCCACATCTCTTGCACACAATGAAATGAGCATTTACTATGTGTGCACTATGTAAAAACTAGGCATACCTTCGAACTGGATCTCCAGGTACTCTTGGAGAGCCTACTTTAGTGTACAGACAAACCTTTATGTCACCTATGGGTTAGACAAGCCCCCACTACAGCAGCTCTTAGTGTTTAAATCATTGACAAGCTCTGTTAGAGTGTTAGGTCAAGAACAGCAAGTAATCAAAGCAAGCAGTCCCTGTATGGCTGGCTGATACAAACAAGCAATTGAACAGATGTGTGAGCAAATCTTACATATCAAGAAAAGAAGCAAAGAAGGAGGCTTAAAGACCATCACTTGACTGACCAGAATTAAGGGGCATTTAAACATCATATGCAACGTATGAACTATCATAAACATTGCATATTTCAGATTCTATAATGAAATGCACATGTATTAGGTTATGCCATGTATGATGATGCTTAAATGTACACTATAGCAGGCAGGAGTGATTCATCATTGCACGCACAATTGAATTGCAGGTTAAGGGCCAATTCTATTCCGCCTTTTCAGAGCTTATTGTTAAAATAAGCCATAAAAGATGTAAAGAAGTCATTTTTGAGTTATGGGCTTTGGCTTAACTTATTTGGCTTTGGAGGGGGGTGTTTCGGGTAGAAGCTCACTAAAAATTGAAGGGAAGGGGAATAGTGCAATGACTCTATTGTCTGCCTATATTACACTCAAAATGCCACTGCTCACGCCCGCGTCTCACCTGACCCTCAAGTAAAAACAAACACGCAAGCATTCATTGCCCTGCCCGCTTGCATCTTCTCTCCCCTTTCCCTCTACCTCAATCCCCTGCCTGCAGCGCTAGGGTTCCTCTAGCGATCCAGCGCCACTGGTCCCATCTAGAATGGTCCTCGATGATGCTCTGTCTAGCTAGGCTACATGGCCGGCGGGTAGGGCCAAATCTCCCCGGCTGCTCCTCCCTGTGGCGCCGCCCCTCATTCTCATGGTCTCCAGCAGCTGCTCCATTGTGGTCCGTCCAACGCACTACTCCGGCGGGCGCCGCACTACTACGACCGATGCCACACTATGGCAGAAGGTACCTCGTTCCCCCTCCCCTCCTCCCAGGCCGTGGCCTTGAGGTGCTGTTGAAGGATGAGCTCATCCAACAAGGTGAGGATCTCCCCTGATTTTTTTGCCAAATTTTCATTCTGATCCGCTATACGATGATTTGCTATGAGCTGCTTCTGCTGCTACTATATGATGCATTGCTATGAGCTGCTCCTGCTGCTGCTATATGATGAATTGCTATGAGCTGCTGCTGCTATATGATGAATTGCTATGAGCTGCTGCTGGTGCTATATGATGAGTTGCTATAAGCTGCTCCTGCTGCTGCTATATGATGAATTGCTATGAGCTGCTCCTGCTGCTGCTATATGAAGAATTGCTATGAGCTGCTCCTACTGCTGCTATATGATGAATTGCTATGAGCTGCTGCTAGTATATGATGAATTGCACACTGCTGCTGCTGCTGTATGATGAGTTGCTATGAGCTGTTGCTGCTGCAATATAATGCTTTGAGGTGGTGCTGCTATATGATAATAACCAGCCACTTGGACCATCGAATTTTGATAAATAATTGGTCTTCATTGAAATTGGGTCATGCGTTCTTCGTTTAAATTAGGCAATGGGATCTCTATGGAAGACATTGACCAAAGTAGATTGTGCCAAGTAGATGGTATCTTTGTATTTGCATTTTGAACAAATATGATGGTCTGTTTTCCTATCATATTAATTACTGCACTGGGTTCAATTTGTGATGTTTGCAAGTCAAATTAATTTTCATATGGGCAGCAAAATGACAAAATATAATGCAATCTAGACTTTTCACTAATCATACCAAAGATAAGCTGAAAAGGCAGGCAATGAAAAGAACTGGTTGGCTTATTACCTGGAGCTTATATTCACAGGTGCTTATTTTCTTAGGATAACTCGTAATAACTGTCCCTAAGAAATTGGCCAATAGAACTGACATACAAATAACATGTCACGATGATTGTAATGGAGGCCCAGTTCTTTTGCTAGGTTCTCCCAGAGTCTGGCCCCTACCCAGATTCTCCCAGAATCTTTGAGCCCCATTTGTTTTACAATCCTATCTAGTTAGGGTCTTCATTAGGTAGGATTGTAAAACAAAAGGGGGTCAAAGATTCTAGGAGAAGCTAGAGAGGGGCAGATTCTGGGAGAATCCTGCAAAAGAACTGGGCTGGAGTGACCTACCATAGCACACTGTATAGGCCCACCCACCGCCACTAATGTCTCAAAGTATAATTATGTCTCTCACACATATGCCTAAGGTTAACTCGAGTTCCGGAACCATATGAATACATACAATGGGATTCCAGTAGAGCACCTTTTGTTTTGAGATTTCACTCTCTCTCTCTCTCTCTCACACAGACACACACACAGAGAAATTGTTTCTCTCTTCATTTTTTTCTGGCACTTGCATGCACACCGCTTGTTTATCTCTGTGATGCTTTAAGTATGCCTCGCACACATGCTATCTACCTATCCCTTAATATAGATATGTGTCGCACAAACTCCTTCTCCCTATATCTAAGTGTCACTGCCCCCCCCCCCACACACACACACTTCCCGGCACCGAAGGAGTAGGGTGACACCTCGATCTTGATACTAATCTATCTACTGGCTTCTCTCTCAAACACACACACACACTACCCGACACCGAAGGAGTAGGGTGGCACCTCGATCTTGATAGTAATCTATCTACTGGCTTCTCTCTCAAACATACACACATACACACACACTCGCTAGTTGTGCCTCTGTGCCTACCACGCGCACACTCTCGATACGTCTTTCTCTCCCTCGCCCCTCCCCCCCCCAACAATGACAGCAGAAGGGTGACAACTCGATCTTGATCTTAATCTATCAATTGGTCTCTCTCTCAAACACACACACACACACATACACACACACGCTAGTTGTGTCTCTGTGCCTCGCTCACACACACTCGATATGTCTTTCTCTCCATAGCCCCCTCGATATGTAGACTTCTCGCCAGACGGTGGCAAGTACCTAGGCCGTGGCGGGTGCTTGGCATCTTGCCAGACGGTGGGAAGCAGGTTAGAAACGTCAAGGGTGATGACGCTGAGCTGGCTGTCGGGGTCCGGTAAGGAGATCTAGAACTGTCGAGTAGGGTGTTTGTGGAGCGGCTCCGGTAGGGTAGACTATGATGTGGGCGAAGTGGATCTGAGGCCATGGACGAGGGCGCCGGTGAAGCTGCTCCGGTGGTTGGGTTCAGGATGGTGTCGACGATGCGGATCTGCGGCCGTGGACGGGGCGTCAGAAGCTGCTCCGGTAGGTTGGACGAGGGTGCGATGAAGCGGATCTGAGGCCGTGGACTTGTGAGTTGGCAAAGCGGCCCCGGTAGGGTTGAGAATGGTATAGACGAAGCGGCTCTGGTAGGGTTGACGATGGTGTCGGGGAAGCGGCTCCGGTAGGGTTGAGGAACGTGTCGGCAAAGAGGATCAGAGGCCATCGACGGGGGCGTCGGTGGGGCGGCTTCGAGGGGGGTGTGGATGAAGCGTCTCCGGTGGGGAGTACGAAGGAGCCCCTGCAGATGCGTTGCGGTTGACGAGAGTACCAGCAAAGCAGATCCAGCGCCATGGACAAGGCCGACACTGAATGGGCTGGGGTACAGTGGTGGATGAGCAGTCTACTTGTTTCTAGGGGAGAAGGGAGGGGTAGATGCGGCTGTAGAAGCAGATCCGGTGAGGTGGACGCCGCTGGCAGTGAATGGGCTCTGGTACGCCGGTGGATGAGCAGTCTAGGGTTTTGAGAGTGGAGGGGTAGAAAGGCCGATGAAGTACGGACGGCGTGATGTAAGATGCTCTGGTGCTGTGGAGTTAGTCGTTTTTGCGGGAGGGGGAGAGGAAATGGGGGTGCCGTGTGATGGGGGGAACCAGAAGTTACCAAAGTAGCCCCGACCTATAATGTAAATGAGGGCGGTATTGTAGCTATTGTTCTCTGTGCACCAAGGACAAAAGGGGAATTTCGCATCCTAAAGACTAGGTGGCGGAAATTTTAGAAGGAGGCGGGAGGTTCTGCCGCCCGCGGGATCGTTCGTATCCAGTTTCAACTAATTTTGGATAGTGCTAGCAGGAAGGTCATGCGAGACTGTGTACACGGGGCACACGTCAGCAGTTAATAACTGGTGCGAAGTCCACCCCAGAAAAAAAGACAATAACTCGGGATGATGCACCGATAACTTGGACGTTCACATGGGCGCGGCCAATCGTACGGGTGTAGAGGCGCGTTCACAAAAAAAGGGATCAAACACTCAGCCTATGTATTTCTCGTGTAAATAGATAATTTAGTGCCATTGGTTATTTACTTTAAACGTAATGCATTGACGTGTTATTGTAGAGGCGCACAAAAAGAAATGGATATTGTAGTCCCACAAAAGAAATGGATATTGTAGTCCCACAAAAGAAATGGATATTGTAGTCCGCTACTTAAAAGTGTTACCTCATATGATTACATAGCCTCCATTTCATAAATTGCATACCTGTTGAATTCATATATGAATATTACATATATTACATCATAATAGAACCTTAAATCATCCAAGACTAATGAATTTGAATGCAAGACTAACAATGGTTCATGTACATGATAGCTACATTGGTTGTTTGAAGAAACATCACTGTAACTTTGGCATGCACAATTGAAAAGGATTATTTAGAAAGAAAAAAATGTGATATGTGAGTGTCCAATCTTTATAGAGCTGAATCGATATTGTATCTTTGGCCATGATACGAAGTAGATATTGATTTATGTTCAAGCAATGCACGTCCATGATCGCTAGATAGTGATACATGAATGAATTGTGCAATCTCTCTCACACGCATACATATCTCATTTCTCCGTGGGCATCGGAATCACACACACGCACTTCGTGTATTTCTCTCCCTCCGTCAAGGTTAGAATTCATCTTTCTACCCCGTCCTACAAGTCTCTCACACAGAAACACAGATGCTCTCTCTGTCAAACACACCCACCCCTTTAATTCCGCCCACCCACCGCCACTAATGTCTCAAAGTATAATTATGTCTCTCACACATATGCCTAAGGTTAACTCGAGTTCCAGAACCATATGAATACATACAATGGGATTCCAGTAGAGCACCTTTTGTTTTGAGATTTCACTCTCTCTCTCTCTCTCTCTCACACACAGACACACACACAGAGAAATTGTTTCTCTCTTCTTTTTTTTCTGGCACTTGGAATTAGGCCACGCTGATTGCGATCGCAAGTAGTGGTTACAGGAGGCAGAAGAAAATTGCATCCATCAACGTACGGCCTCCGCCCTCGACTCAGTGCGCCGGGCCACCGACCAGCGGAAATTAAAGGAGCGCGGAACGGGATATTTCGTGCGAGGGACGAAAAGGTCAAGGGCTGCTCTCAACCAAAGGCATCCAAGGTTTCCAGCCGGGCGCAGGCAAAATCCAGCATCATACCGGCATTGTAGATACCTATGTACATGACTGATCTTACACGTAGGTGTGTGGTCAACGAATTCTTGCAAGGGCGAGGCGTCTCACGGCCGACGCGAGGACCTCCAAGCTTGGAAACATTCACCTTCACAATCCATATGTACACGTAGCGGCGGGCAAGAATACAAAGTTCCGCATCCCACTTCAGTCGCAAGGGCCACCAGTGTTGAAAGAGGAACAAGATCTCTCGCCACTAGGAGGCCGCATTATTAGGGTGGCACGGTAATGAGGGAGCCCGGGCGTGCGGGCTGGCAGGAGTACGGCCCCCGATGTCGTCCACACGCTTCTTGACGATGGTGAACTGTGATGGTCCGGAAACGATCATCTGCGTCCAACTGACAAGAGTCGTACGATAGAGGACATAAGATAGGGGACGCGATGACCTGAACCAGCCAGTCGCCAACACGTCTGGAGACGCATCCTCGGTGCCCATGCCGCAGGCCGGATCA
Source organism: Thinopyrum elongatum (assembly GCA_011799875.1). Classification (NCBI taxonomy): domain Eukaryota; kingdom Viridiplantae; phylum Streptophyta; class Magnoliopsida; order Poales; family Poaceae; genus Thinopyrum; species Thinopyrum elongatum. The sequence continues at coordinate 53,161,415 of CM022297.1, forward strand.
TGCGAATAGGCACAGCGCTGGCCGCTCACGCGGATCGCCGCCATGGGTCTGGACGTGAAGCACTTTGCACTTAGTGTAGTTCTTAGGCTGCGTACGAGTGGGAGATGCATTGGAAATGAGGGCGCCTTTATATGAGTGCAAACTGCGTTGCATTCACACGTGCTGCTACTTTTCCACGTACCTCACTCCCACTTACTCCCTCATGATTCAGGATGCTAATTGAAGGAGGATGCATCATTGGGCCGTTCAACATTTCGGGACCTGTAACCCTCTCCCTCGTGTTGCATTAAAGCCGTATCAGGAACTGTCCTTGTTTACTAGTAGCTGTCAAATCAAATAGTAATGCAGTTCGCTGCATGCTACGGCTGAACACGCCTCCATCAAACCCCTCCGTTAAACCCGCATGCGCAACCAAGAAACCTACTCCGGCCACACGTCGTTCATGAGGGGCCGGAATTAAATGCAACGACGGCGACGCTCCTCCATCCTCCCTCAGTTAACGAGGCAGACGACGGCCCAAAGCTCCTACTGTCGCCCTCTATTTAAACGAGGCCAGTAGACAGCGGGCAGAAATGCACCCTCCGACCGCTCCTCCACCTCCTCCTTCACCATTGCTCGAATCTTCGATGGCTTCAGGAAACCGTTCTCTCGGATACTAACCGGCTGGGTGGCCCGCCGAGCCTCCGGATACGAGCGAGGGCCGCTCGGTGCTTCACCAACCTCGCTTGGCCCGATTGGAGCCAAGTTGCCGCCCCAAGCCGCTCGCGTGGTTCAGGAACGCGTCGCTCTAGTTCCGCTCGATGAGGAGTGGGAGTTGCTCCACGCCGGCACGGCGGCGAGCACGGCGGCACGGGCGTCATCGCTGCCGCGTCATACCGTGCCACCAGTGTCTACAGTGGCCGTGCCTCTCGGTCTTTGGGGCGGCTCCACGTGCCTGCGGGGGCAGCGCCATGCACATAGAGACTAAGACGGGTGGTGGAGAGCGACGAGTCAGTGCCAGCTTCTCTCTGTGTCCGCCGCCATCATCGAGGAGAAGTACAACACGGTAGCCGCGCCACTTGGGTCCCATGAGGCCACCCGATGAGGCGACGAAGAATGCGTATTCAGGTGTTTCTTTGCTGTTCAATCTCTTCCGAGGACATTCGCGACCCCGCAAGTGTACTAGCACATGACGAAGACAAAGGTATCCACGGGCGGCCATTATATTAGGTATCCCTTCGTCGGAATAATTTGTCCTCAAAATGGATAAATTGGATGTATCTAATCTAAAATAAGTCTAATACATCCATTTCTAGGACAAGTATTTCCGGACAGAGGGAGTATTTAATTATACCGAGGAGAGAGCCGGATTAGCACCGCTTAGTCATGTAAAGTAATGAAATCTCATGTTTATATGAAGAGCCGACTTTTTATATGAAATCTTCATGCTTATATGAAATCAGTACGTGATTGCATGAATTTCCTCTGGTGGTTGAGTTGTGAAAATCTATGCCGCTTGGCGTTTGATGTCATCCTCGCGAAGGGAGAGGAAAGGGGAGGAAATTTGTCGGCTCCCGTGAGATGCTCTATGCTGGAAATACAGAGTCACATCCAATCCATTTGAGTTAATTGGTGTATGATTTCCCTCTAAAAAAGTTAATTGCATGATGTGTACACATGACTTGCACGGTGGCTACAGCTTGTACAGAAAGTTAAAAAGAAACAAAACCATCCTTAATCTTGTATTCTAAGTACTCCGTTGGGTCACCATGTTAGTACTAGTGAAAAAGTATATATTAAATAATATATATAAAAATCTAAAGTTAGAGACAGAATTCGAACTTAGGTCATCGCGTTGCGAGCATCCGGCGCTAACCAGTCCAGCACATTCGGTGTGGACCATGCTGGAGATATTATCTCAGGTCTCACGTCTATATACCCCTTCCGTTCTAAATAGTTTGCTTTTCAGATTCAAATGGACTACCACATACGGGGATGTGTATGTACGACATATGTTGGAGGTGTGAGGATTGCACGTCATTTTCTCTCCGTATATAAAGGCACTAATGTTGAAATCTCGAAAGAAACACAATTTAGGAACGGGAGAGGAGTAGTAGAAAACAGAGTTGGGATGATGGTGTGCGTGCCATCCTACAATATAGGGCCGTCGGATTTATATCTAACGGATAGGAAGGAAACTATGGCAATTTTGCAAAAAGATACTCCACACCCCTCTCCACATTGCATATAAGGTCTTCCCTCGTTCATCCTTTTCTTTCACAAAAACTACTCATACAAATGCATCTTGATGTTCCGTGCAACACATGGGCATATAGCTAGTTTCTTTTAAAATAGTTATGCGATAATTGGGTTGATGTGAATAATTTTATGTCTACCCTGAATGATTTAGATTTCACTAGTAGTAACAAAGAAAGGTTGCCTTGTTAATTAAGAGAACACAGGGTGAAAACTATCACATGAGGCCGTGGTAAAAACAAGGCCACACTGGGTTCAGCGTCATCGTAATCACTACAGCTGTGCGCGCGCGAGAAGTCTACATATCGAGGGGGACTATGGAGAGAAAGACATATCGAGTGTGTGTGAGCGGGCACAGAGACACAACTAGCGTGTGTGTGTATGTGTGTGTGTGGTGTGTGTGTTGATGAGAGAACACCATTGATAGATTAAGATCAAGATCGAGTTGTCACCCTTCTGCTGTCATTGTTGGGGGGGGGGGCGAGGGCAGAGAAAGACGTAATCGAGATGGTTGACGACGGGTAGGCACAGAGGCACAACTAGCGAGTGTGTGTGTATGTGTGTATGTTTGAGAGAGAAGCCAGTAGATAGATTACTATCAAGATCGAGTGCCACCTATCCTCGGTGTGGGTAGTGTGTGTGTGTGTTTGAGAGAGAAGCCATAGATAGATTAGTATCAAGATCGAGGGGGGGTCCCCTACTGCCTTCGGTGTCGGGAAGTTGTGTGTGGGGGGGGGGGGGGGCAGTGACATCTAGATATAGGGAGAAGGCGAGTTTTGTGCGACACATATCTATATTAAGGGATAGGTAGATAGCATGTGGTGCGAGGCATACTTAAAGCACACAGAGATAAACAAGCGGTGTGCATG